>JAKFHU010001078.1:0-600000 GCA_023783475.1 Daubentonia madagascariensis | reverse complement strand
CTAAGCTCTCTGGGTTCCCAGTTAACTTGAACACTGATGCCAGAGCAGGCTTCTGAAGGCACAGCTCTGCTCACACCTCTCCTGGGCTCACAAACCTTCAGTGGGTCTCCATTTTCTGCAATCTGGCTCCAACTCACCCTCCCAGCTCTGTCTCCCACTCCCCTGCACACCCCCTGAGCTGTGGCCGAAGCGAACCTCCCCTGGTTGGCGTCAGGTCAGTGCTCTTGGCTCCCACCGTTCCTTAGCTGGGAGGCCCACCTGCTCTGCAATTCAGATCTGGAACCTGTGCTCTAACACCTCTCTTATTTGCTATGTTTCTTCCTTTAGTTTTTAATAAAGGTGGGGCCAGGCTGTGGAAGCCATGTGTTTTAATCATGTTTTTTATTTTCTCTATTCTGATGCTTTGATATCTGGGCCTTACTGACTTTGCAGGGACTGCCCCTCCCAGGGCCAGCCAATTCCTAGAAATATGGAACAACTTGCCCCCGAGTGTGCTTTTCAAATATAAACCTACCAATCCAGAGCTCACACCCCAATCACCTCTAATGGTTTCTCACACTCCTGGCCACTATTCTCTTGCCCTAATCACCCCAGGGCCAGGTGCCAGACAGCTAGGGACAGTCCCTATGCCCGGAGTCCACTGAAATTATCCAAACTAGACAATCCTAAGCCTGCATAGCCTACCTTGCCCTTTCTTTCCTGCGGAAATCACAATAAACGCTTTTGCCCTCGTGTCCCTCCCCTACCTCTGCCTCCTGACCGACTTCAGTTCTTCCCCATGTGGCCTGTGGTATGGCACGCCCCCGCCTTTTGGGCACTGTAACAAACTATCTTCAACGGCAATCATCTCTTGACCTATTTGTCTTACTGAACCTCAAGTCTTCTATTAATACACTACATTTTAAAACACCTGGGAGGCCATATCCTTATCTAAGGCTCCTCTATGGTGCCCACACTTCCACTAGAGCCAGAATGTGAGGGGAGGCCCGGTGCAGACACACCAGTACTTCATGTGGCTGCTGTACAGCCAGATGTGGTGGGTCTGGAGCAGATGACAGCGGCGATCCTGAGGAGGAGGATGATGATGATGCTTTAAAATGTCGCACATACTATGCCAAATGCTTTGATATGTTTATCCTTTAGTGACTCCAGAACACATGGGGACGTTAGAAAAGCCCCGGATTCAGTTCTGCTGCTCCAGCCTGGCCTTTGTGTAGATACTAATGTTTATACCTAGGGGCCATGGGTTGGTAAAGTATATCTAAAAAGAGTATCATATTAAGTTCTATCTTGAAAATTAATGATATAAAAAATTTTTTAAAAAGAATAAGACCCAGTTTCTGCTTTCTACCTTGATACTTTAAGAAATATGGTTTTTAAAAAAAGTCTAGCCTTCCTGTGTCACAGTCAACCACATGAGATGGTCACTGGCTCTGAGCTTACTGCAGCCACCCAGAGTGTAAGCCACAGACCCACCACCAGCCATGCCCTCCTTCCTGACCTGACCAGCTTCATTTCCTTAGGAGCACACATGCATATGCCAGTGGGCCAGGAGGAATGGCTGGGAGCAGAACTAATAAGACAAAAGAGAAAGATTTGAACTCATTGGCCACCTGGCTGTCTTAGAGAGACCAGATGTAAGTGGTGTAATCAAAAACAGTTTTCAGAGTGCTGCGAAGTTGACAACAGGATATGATTTTCATTCCAAGCCTGTCCCAAGTGCCTCCGAATCTCCTGCCAAGCTAGGCCAAGGTAGCATTATCTTGAATACTGATGGAGAGTTCAATGTTTCCTAAAGGAAGAAAGGGCACTTTATCAACATGGCTTGTCACTGGGCCTAGAAGAATGAGTCCTTAAAGCAAGACAGATGGAGCAGAGTTATTCCCAGGCAAAACCAAGATGGAGTGGGAGAACACCAGGGCAGGGAGAGGAAGGCCAAGGGCACCCTGTGGTCTGCATGGTGTCCTCCGTGAAAACACCACTGGAGGAACCTCATGCTCAGGAACCTCAGCCCCAGCCATCCTCCTCGGGCCAGGCGCCCCAGAGCTCCACATCTGTGCTTAGAACACCTGCAGCTCCGGTCAAGACAGGAAGTAAGGACTTGAAGACTGTAAAACTCTTGCTCTGTCTTACGCTTCACTGTTGCTGCCCCTGTTGTCCAGGACTCACTGCCCAGATCCTTTGCGTGGGCGCCTGTCCTGGTTGTTGTCATTTTTTATTGTGTCCCTGCCTGAGCTCCTAATCTTCACCTGGAGGATCTCCTTAGTCACCATTGCTTGTACAACTTGCTTGTTCCTAGCTTACTTAGCCTGTCTTCTTGGACTTAACTTTGTACCTTTAAGACCTATAAAAATTTCAAGTCCCTGTCTAGCTAATTCTAGTTTCACTTTGTTGGATCTACTGTGCCATATTTCATTACAATTCCATTATGACACCAATACAACCAACAGCCACACTTTTCTATTTCTTGTCTTGAATTCTTAAAAAAAGTATTGATTTGGCCATTATACTGTTCCAACTCTCTATCAATTAGTTTCTTCAAATGACTCACATTTGAATTCATTCACAGTTGAATTAATCATTTTCCAAATGATTTTGGTTGTGAAAAAGGTAAATGGCAGTGACTCAAGTCATATGTATTGGGTATTTAAATTAGATTTGAAGCACAGCATAAGAAGGCCTTAAAACAATGGAGACATACTATGCTCATGGAATGAAGCACTAAAATTGTAAAGATATCAATTCTCCTCAAATTGGCCTATATATTTAATGCAGTCCCGATCAAATCCCAACTGTGGTGGGGAGGAATACAGGGAGGGAGGGAAAGTTCTCTGACTCATAGAAGTGAGGAAGCTATTTCAAATAAAACTTCAAATAAAAAATAAATATGATGAAAACTCAGTTTTATAGATGTCAATAATTTACCTTTTTGTAACTTAGGTAACAGAACATTTTGAGTATTATGTCAGTAAGTTGGAGTACAATTTTGAGACCACTCATTCAGAGTTTAATGAAAAAGGATCTGAATATTTAAACAAGATGTGATGAGTTCTTTAAAAGTGAAAAATTGAAAATTTGTTTGTTATAACTTTTCAAGCTAGAAATTAACAATGCACTGAAGCTACAAGATGGGTATCCAGGAATTCTCTGTACTATTTTTTCTGTGAGTCTAAAATTATCCTCTCCCTGCCCCACAAAATTTTTTAAAACACAGCCACTGAAGAACCTTGCTGGGTAAGTTATTGTATTGCCTTGGCTAGAGAAACATACACAATAGCCTTGTACAGCTGACATTGCTGAATGCCTACTGCATAGAAAGTTAGCAAAAGAAATCACAGTTGTGCCACTTTCCAATGAAACAATAGTCTGCTGAATTAAAGATTAAGCTGCAAACATGAATGCTGAGTTAATATCTCATCTGCAGAACTATGCCTGGACTTGCTATTTTGCTTGCATTCATCCGGTATCAAGAGTAACTAACCATCAAAGATCTTTTCTGTAAATACTTGGCAACAAAACACAAGTGATGCTGGCTGAAATACTTAAAGTGTTTGATACCTTTATTGACTTTCATGGTTTATCCTGAACTATTGACAAACTATTTGTTTGTCAAACTATTGACACTTGCACTGATGGTACAAAAACAATGGTAAAACCACTGGTCCCTTAGCACAAACCAAGGCAGTAGTACCAAACTCTACTAGTAGTCACTGTATTTCACTGCTACCCACAGACAGATAGATAGATAGACAGATAATAGCTAGACAGAAGATAGGTAGATAGAGTTTCATTTAAGAATGTTCTTGCTGAAGCAGCAGGAATTAATTTTATTAAATCTCAACCCCTGCAGCCCATCTTTTTAATATTCTGTGTAACAAAATGGGACTACAGATAAAGCACTTCTGCAATACTAAAGCATGATGGTTATCTTGAGGAATAGCACCTGTTAGATTATTTGAGTTGCAAGCCACTTTTTTCAAGGAACAACACTTATTTGAAAGAATGAGTAGGCTGGAGCGGTGGCTCATGCCTATAATCCTAGCACCCTGGGAAGCCAAGGTGGGAGGATTGCTTGAGCTCAGGAGTTTGAGACCAGCCTGAGCAAGAGCGAAACCCCGTCTCTACTAAAAACAGAAAAATAAGCTGGGCGTTGTGGCACACACTTGTAGTCCCAGCTACTCAGGAGGCTGAGGCAGTAGGATCCCTTGAGCCCTGGAGTTTGAGGTTGCAGTGAGCTACGATGGCACCACTGCACTCTAGCCACCAGTGCACTCTAGCTGGGGCAACAGAGTGAGACTCTGTCTCAAAAAAAAAAAAGAATGACTGCCAGACAAACTACGGAGCTTATTCAGACTTGGGTATATGGCAGACATTTTCGTGAAAATTAATGAGGCAAGCCAGTCACTTCAAGGAAAACAATTGATAGTATTTGTTAGCAATAATACAATTTGAACTTTTAAGAGAAGATGAGAATTTTGAGAAACCTTTATCTGTCATTGTGAGCTTGATAGCTTCCAAATATCTAAAGACTTTCTCATGTGACTTGTGGTGATACTGACTAATGTAATTTTTTTGATGTTATATATTGAAATGGGTCAACATGTGGAAAAACTGCCAAACGTGGTAAACCAATATTTTCCAAATGATCAATTCCTAGTAATACAAAATCAATCCTGCATGGGTAAAAGAGCTATTGAAAGTGCAAAACAGGCAGAATTCCAGCAGGAATTGTGAAGGAAGAAATTCTGAAAATCCACTCCTCCATACAAACAATGAGAACACTGGCAAAAATTTTCAAAATCCATGTGACCTGAGAGCTTGCTCAGTGTCAGCAGCTTTCTCCCCAGGAGCTTTGTCAAAAACACATTCCTAAATAATCAATGGGTCAAAGAGAAATGAAAAAGAAAATTAACAAATACTTTGAAATGAATGAAAATGAAAACACATCCTACCAAAACTTACGGGATGCTACAAAAGCAACGCTCAGAGGGAAATTCATAGGCACAAATGCCTACATTAAAAAAAAAAAAAAGAAAGATCTCAAATCAATAATCTAACTTTATACCTTAAGGAACCAGAAAAAGAAGAGCATATTAAGTCTAAAGCTAGCAGAAGGAAGGAAATAATAATCATTAGAACAGAAATAAATGAAATAGAGACTAGAACAACAACAGAGAAAATCAACAAAACCAAAAATTGATTCTCTGAAAAGAAAAACAAAATTGACAAACCTTTAGCTAGACTAACTGAGAGAAAGAGAGGACTTAAATTACTAAAATATTGGACAAAAGATAGGACATCACTACTGACCTTACAGAAATACAAAGGATACTAAGGGAATACTATGAACAATTGTACACCAACAAATTAGGTAATTTATATGAAATAGGAAAATTCCTAGAAAGATACAAATTACAGAAACTACCTCAAGAGGAAATAAAAAATCTGAATAGATAGACTTATAACAAGTAAAAGGATCAAACTAGTAATAAAAAACATTCCACAAAGCAAAGTCCAGGTCCAGATGCCTTCACTGGTGAATTCTATCAAATGTTTAAAGAATTAACACCAATCCTTCACAAAATCTTCCAAAAGACAGAAGAGGAGGGAATACATCCTAACTCACATTATGAGGCTAGTATTACCCTGATACCAAAACCAGACAAAGATATCACAAGAGAAATCCAACTGGGGACTGATATCCCTTTTGAACACAGACACAAAAATCCTCAACAAAATACTAACAAACCAAATCCAGCAACATATAAAAAGGATTATAAATCATGATGAAGAGAGATTTATCCCCAAAATGCAAGTGTGGCTCAATATACAAAAATCAATCAGTGTAATACACCATATTACTAGTATGAAAGGAAAAAAGCCAAACAAATGATCATCTCAACTGATGCGGAAAAAGTATTTGACAAAATCCAACAGTCAGCAAACTAGGAACAGAAGGGAACTTTCTCAACCAGACAATGAACATCTAGAAAAACTCACAGCTAACATCATACTGGATAGGGAAAGGATGAAAATTTCCTGTAAGATCAGGAACAAGATAAAAGAGGCCACTCTCATCACTTCTATTCAACACTGTACTAGAAGCTCTAGCCAGGGCCATTAGGCAAGGCAAGGAAATAAAAGACATCTAGACTGAAAAAGAAGTAGTAAAATCTCTCTATTCACAGATGAAATGGTCATGTATATATAGAAAATCCTAAGGAATCCACACCAAAAACAAACAAACAAACAAACCAAACCCACAAAAAGCAAACAAAAATCTCTTAGAGCTAATAAGTTCAGTTATGTTATAGGATATAAGTAGATCAATATACTAAAATCAACTGTATTTATATACATTAGTAACAATCAAAAACAAAATGAACAAAATGCAAAATAGACCAATAGATTTTAATTAAAAGAATAAAAATGTTTTTGTGATATGGTTTCTTTTCTTAAAATTTTTTTTTATTTAAAAAATTTTTTTTATAGAGATGGGGTCTTGCTATGTTTCCCAGGTTGGTCGCAAACTCCTGGCCTCAGCCTCCCAAAGTGCTGGGATTACAGACATGAGTCACCACACCCAGCATGATACGGTTCTAATTCCACATTGCAACTTGCTTTTTCTTTTTTTTTGGACAGGGTCTTGCTCTGTTGCCTGTGCTAGAGTAAAATGGTGTCATTATAGCTCACTGTGACCTCAAACTCCTGGGCTCAAGTGATCCTCCTGCCTCAGCCTTCCAAGTACCTGGGAATACAGGTATGTGCCACCACACCCAACTAATTTTAAAATATTTTGTAGCAATGGGGTCTCATTATGTTGCCCAGACTGGTCTCGAACTCCCGGCCTCAAGCGATCCTCCCACCTCGTGCTGGGCTTACAGGCCTGAGCCACTGTATCTGGCCTGCAACTAACTTTTAATACACTGTTACTTGTCCAGTTTTGAAGGAGTATCAAAGAAAAATATTTTTCCTAAAAGGCTATTAACATACTTCATCCCTTCCCAACTACATGAATATGTGAGGCCGTATTTTCTTCATATCCATCAATCAAAACAACATATCACAACAGACAAAACCCAAAGGCAGATTTGAGAATCCAACTGCCTTTTTAAAATCCAGACATTAAAGAGATTTGCAAAAATAAAACACAATGCTATCTTCTTAATAAAATTTTTTTTGAAAAGTAATTTTTTCATAAAAATATCTTATTTATATTAACATGGAATAGGTTTATTGTCATTTTTAAATTAATTAATAAATATTTTAACATTTACTTTAACATTTTATCAGTTTTAAGTTCTTGCTTGGCAAATTTTGATAAACAAAATACATATAAACAAAAGTTCTTTGGACTCTTCAATAATTTTTAAGAATGTAAATGGGTCCTGAAACCAAAAATTTGAGAATAGTTACTTCAAACCTTACATAAACATCTATTTTTTCTTTCCTAGGTATAAAATATTTAATAATTAAAACTTAAATTAAAAAAATTTTAGAAGAAAATCTAGGAGACTATAGGCAAAATTTAGGGAAAACTTTTTTTTTTGAGAGATGGGGTCTTGCTATATTGCCCAGGCAAGGACTCCTAGCCTCAAGTGATCCTCCCACCTCAGCCTCCTGAGTAGCTGGGGACTAGTCATGAGCCACTGTGCCTGGCTGGGAAAACCTTAATCAGGACAGACAAACTAGGAGCTGTAAAAGAAAAGCCAATATATTTAGCTTTCAAAATTTTTAAAAAGATTTTTAACAAAGAGATTATAAAACTAAATCAACTATTATCTTTAAAACACTTGTAATGAGGGTAATTCTAGTACAAACTGACATGGAAATAAACACAACTGAAAAAAATGAAGAAAGGATATAAATAGGAAATTTATGGCATGGCAAACCAAAATAGTCAATAAAATAAACACAAAGATGCTCATACTCACAACTTGTCGGGAAAATGCAAGATTAAAATAACAATGAGAGAGTACTTTACCGCCATTAGATTGGCAATAAAGTTTTTTAAAAAGAATAGTATCACCTATTGCTGGTGGAGATGGAAGGGAGAGGTTCCTTCATCCTCTGCAGATGGACTCTGAACAGGCCTTTTAAAAAAACAATCTGGAAAAATCTAGTACAATTAAAAACACACATACACTTCAACTCACCAGCAAAAGCCCATATAAATAAAAGTTTTGGTAAGTAAGGCTATTTTTATGAAGATGTTCACTGCAGCATTATTTAAAGTAGCAAAAATCTGCAAAATTGTACATCCATGGCATTAAAAAGCATCAATTTTCTTTCTTTTTTTTTTTATTTCTGAATATTATGGGGGTACAACACTTTGGCTATATATATTGCCCATGCACTGCCCGTGTCAGAGCTACAATCGTGGTCATCCCCCAAACTGTGCTCCCTGCATCCATTCAGTGAGAGTTTTCCCATCCCCTCCACCCGCCTCCCGCCTGCCCACCCCCTGATGAATATTATTGCCATGTGTGATGTAGGTGTTGATCAGTTAGTACCAATTTGATGGTGAGTACCAGTGGTGCTTGTTTTTCCATTCTTGTTCGCTTCGAAGAACGGCCTCTAGCTTCAACCAGGATAATACCAGATGTGTTAATTCACTATTGTTTTTTTATTGCTGAGTAATACTCCATGGTATACATATACCACATTTTATTAATCCACTTGTGTATTGATGGGCACCTGGGTTGTTTCCACATCTTTGCAATTGTGAATTGTGCTGCTATGAACATTCGTGAGCAGATGTCTTTATTATAAAATGTCTTTTTCTCCTTTGGGTAAATACCCAGTAGTGGGATTGCTGGGTCAAATCGTAATTCTACTTTTAATTCTTTGAGGTATCTCCATATTACTTTCCATAGAGATAGTACTAATTTGCAGTCCCACCAGCAGTGTATGAGTGTTCCTATCTGTCCACATCCCCGCCAACATTTGTTGCCCATTTTTAATAGGGTTGTTGATTTTTCTTGTTGATTTTCCTAAGTTCTGTATAGATTCTGGTTATCAGCCCTTTATCAGATGTGTAGCATGCAAATATTTTGTCCCATTCTGTAGGTTGTCTGTTCACTCTAGTGATAGTTTCCTTGGCTGTGCAGAAGCTTTTTAATTTGATTGGGTCCCATGTATTTATTTTGGTTGCTGCTGTGATTGCTTTGGGGGTCTTCTTCATAAATTCTTTGCCTAGGCCAATGTCCATAAGAGTTTTTCCAACGTTTTCTTCAAGAATTCTTATGGTTTCATGTCTTAGGTTTAAATCTGTTATCCACTGTGAGTTGATTTTTGTTAGAGGTGAGAGGTGAGAGGTGTGGGTCCAGTTTCAGTCTTCTACATGTGGCCATCCAGTGTTCCCAGCACCATTTATTGAATAGGGAATCTTTTCTCCAGTGTACATTTTTCTGGAATTTGTCAAAGATCAGGTGACTGTATGAGGTTGGTTTTATATTTGAGTTCTCAGTCCTGTTCCATTGGTCTACGTCTCTGTTCTTGTGCTAATACCATGCTGTTTTGGTTACTATAGCCTTGTAGTATACTTTGAAGTCTGGTAGATAGATGCCTCCCAATTTGTTCTTTTTGCTTAAGATTGCTTTGGCTAGATGGAGTCTTCTCTGGTTCCACACGAAGCATAGAATTGTTTTTTCTAGATCAGCAAAAAATGATGTTGGTATTTTGATATGGACTGCATTGATTCTGTAAATCACTTTAGGTAGCAAAGCCATTTTTACAATGTTGATTCTGCCTATCCAAGAGCATGGTAGGGTTTTCCATCTGTTTACATCCTCTGCAATTTCTTTTCTCAGTGTTTCGTAATTCTCTCTATATAGGTCTTTAACCTCCTTAGTTAGATATGTTCCTAAATATTTAATTCTCTTTGGTGCTATTGTGAAAGGTATTGCATCTTTAATTTGTTTCTTGGCTTGATTGTTATTAGCATATATGAAGGCTATGGATTTGTGTGTATTAATTTTGTACCCTGAGACTTTGCTGAATTCATTTATCAATACAAGTAATCTCTTGGTTGAATCTTTGGGGTTTTCTACGTATAATATCATATCGTCTGCAGATAGTGAACGTTTGACCTCTTCTGCCCCCATCTGGACGCCCCTGATTCCTCTGTCTTGTCTGATTGCTCTGGCCAGGACTTGCAGCACTATGTTGAATAGAAGTGGAGATAGTGGGCAACCTTGTCTGGTTCCAGTTTTAAGGGGGAAGGCTTTCAATTTTTCCCCATTCAGTATGATATTGGCTATGGGTTTATCGTATACGGCTTTAATAGTTTCGAGGTATGAGCCATCTATGCCTATATTGTTAAGAGTTCTTATCATAAAAGGATGCTGGATTTTGTCAAAAGCCTTTTCTGCATCTATTGAAAGGATCATATAATCTTTGTTCTTGCTTTTATTTATATGGTGAATTACATTTATAGATTTGCATATGTTGAACCATCCCTGCATCTCGGGAATGAAGCCCACCTGATCATGATGAATTATTTTTTTGATGTACATTTGAATTCGGTTTGCAAGGATTTTATTGAGAATTTTTGCATCTATATTCATAAGGGATATTGGTCTGTAATTTTCTTTTCTTCTTGTGTCCTTTCCTGGCTTTGGTATCAAGGTGATATTGGCTTCGCAGAATGAGTTTGGGAGGATTCCATCCTTCTGGATGTTTTCAAATAATTTCTGCAGTATAGGCACCAGTTCTTCTTTGTAGGCTTGGTAGAATTCAGGTGTGTACCCATCTGGTCCAGGACTTTTTTTTGTTGGAAGATTTTTTATTACTGCTTCAATTTCGGTGCTTGATATTGGTCTGTTTAGAAATTCTGTTTCTTCCTGGTTGAGCCTAGGGAGGTAGTATGTTTCTAAGAATTTGTCCATTTCCTCCACATTTTCGTGTTTGTGGGCATAGAGATTTTTGTAGTATTCAAAGATGATGTTTTGTATTTCCATGATACCAGTTGTGATCTCTCCTTTTTCATTGCTAATTGAGCTTATTAGTGTCCTTTCCTTTCTGCTTCTGGTCAACCTGGCGAGTGGCCTGTGTATTTTGTTTATCTTTTCAAAGAACCAACTTTTTGTTTTATTAATCTTCTGTATTGTTCTTTTGTTCTCAATTTAATTCTGCTCTGATCTTGGTTATTTCTTTTCTTCTGCTGGCTTTAGGATTGTTTTGCTCTTCCTTTTCCATTTCCTTAAGATGATTCATTAGTTTACTGATTTGTGACCTTTCTGTCTTTTGGATATGGGCATTTAAGGTGGTAAGTTTTCCTCTCAGGATTGCTTTTGCTGTATCCCACAGATTTTGATAACTGATCGGTTTCCCTTTATAGGTTACCTGCTCTTTTCATCTTACAGCTCTGAGGAGTGCCTCTTTTGTGTTTACTTTGGTCAGTCTAACAATTATGTGGCGTGGTGAATGCCTTTACACGTTGAGTCTCCCAGGAGTCCTGTGTGCTGCTTGTACTTGGATATCGAGATTTCTGGCTAGGCCATGGAAATTTTCCTCTATTATTCCTTCAAATAGATTTTCCAGCCCACGCAAATTTTCTTCCTCTCCCTCAGGGATGCCTATGATCCTTATGTTTGGCCTCTTCACATAATCCCACATTTCTTGTATGCTTTGTTCACGCCTCTTGTTTTTGTGTTCTTTCTCTTCGACTGATTTATTTAGCGCATAGGAGTTGTCTTCTAGCTCTGAAATTCTTTCCTCTGCATGGTCCAACCTATTCTTAAGGCTTTCCACTGTGTTTTGTAGATCCTTGAATGCTTCTTTCATTTCTAGAATTTCTATTTGATTTTTCCATAATATTTCTATTTCTTTGGAGAATTTTTCACTCATTTCTTGCATTTTTCTTGTGGTTTCTTTGTGCTGGGATTCAATTTTCTCTTGAATTTCATTGAGCTTTCTTATAATCCATAAACAAAATTCCTCTTCTGTCATTTTACCCATTTCATTTGAGTTGGTATACATTGCTGAGGAACCGATGATTTCTTTTGGGGGTGACTTTTCACTCTGATTTTTCATGTTCTGATTTTTTCATGTTCTTTTGCTGGTTTCTTCTCATCTGGCCTCTTGGTCTTTGGTCGAGAGCTGGGAGTGTTAGGGCTAGTTTATAGCCCTGTCTCCAAGCCCTCGAGTTTCATTCCTTGGCAGAGCCAGGGAGAGAAGTAGTGGCCTGTATTGCCTGAGATGTATTTTAGCAAGTTTGGTGGATCTTGGGTTATCTCTGACCTGTTGTCTTCTCTTCTTCCCGGTGGAGTGTAGTGAGCTTGTTCTCCCAGCTTGAGCTCTAAGCTAGTAAATTGTACTTGAGGATATGAATCCACAGCTCCCTAATAGCTAGGTATTCTGTTATGTCCATGGCAGACTGTGATCCCCCAGTTGGGGTATGCGAAAGCCCCGCGGTTTGGGAGGGGCCTTGTAGTTCCTAGGGGTTACTTTGACCCTGCTTCTCCTGAGGGGCGGGTAGAAACACAATTTCTTTTGGCTGCAGTGTGAGAGCTGAATTGGGAAAATTCTACACAGCTCAGAGGTTGCTTATCTAGCCGCGTGTGTCTGTCCTTCTGATGTGCGTCTCCGCGTGATACTGGCTGATAGGGGGATCTCTAATTGTGCACCCCTTTTCCACCACTAGACCCCAAGGCGAGGCGGGTGGGTGTCTTTATCCCCAGCAGTCTCCACCAGGGGGATGTTCCCACGGAGAGGGGGGAATAGTGGCCACTGGAAGCGGTCTTGGATGGCGCGAAATTCCCTAATGAAGTGGGCAGGGTTATGGGGAGCTGCTCTGGTTCAACCTGTGGCTCTTGAGGTATTTGGTTGTCATGAGAATCAGCAGTTATACCAAAAGAGTCACTATAGCCAGCAACCTTCAAAATGACCGATCTCTGGGGTACAGGAGGGCTGGGACCTGAAGAGCAGGCACTAGGACCAGCACGTAGCGGACTTGTCGGAGGCCAGAGCCGGGGTAGCGGAACCAGATGGACGAGCTGCAAACTGTTTCCAATACACAAAGGTCCCGCTACAGTTCCGGGATCTCGTCCCACCTGGAACCCACGGATGCCGCTGTCCTGGCCACCAAAGGCAAAGCCTGTCTCGCCCCAGCGGATGAGCCCCGGGCCGGGGCGGGGGGAGCTAGAGACGCGGCTCACAGCTCCGCGCGGGCGGCTGTAAAGATGGCGGCCGCTGCCAGCCTGGCGCACAGCCGGGCTCCGATCGCGCCAGAAGCGCAGCTTTTCTCACCCGGCCTGTGTCCAGCGGAGGCAATTGCCAGCAGCCCCTAAGGGCGTGTCCCACTCTCCGTTAAACTCCTGGGCCCAGTCCTGCTGACTTCCAGTGGCGCGGTGCCAGCCTGCAGGTTCCCGCGCACTGTCCTGGGAAGCTGTATCTCCCCCCGGTCCCTATCCGGCCCCGAGCTGTCCCTGTATATTGCAGCTGCAAGTTCTGTTTGGCTCTCGCAATTGCTTCCTCTCCACAGAGCCCGCTGTCTCCAGCAACCGCTTTGCCCCAACTCTGGGCTTGTCCCTGACTGCATGTATGGGGAGGCGCGTAACCGCTTGGGGGGCAGGTCGCGCTGAGCCAATCTGGCGAGGGCGTCCTTCCCGCGCTCTGGGCTCTATTGTGCTCCGTGCGCGCTCCGATCTTTGTGAAAATTTTGTACCTGTTTTCTTGGGCTGGACGTTCCGCATTATTTCTCTGTAAATCATAATGCTGTTTTCGGAGTGAGCGGTCCGTGCTCGCAGGTAGCCGATGACGTTTTTCACCTCTAAAAGCATCAATTTTCTATACTGGCCAACTCAGAAGGATTTCCAAAAAATATCAACAAGAGAAAAAGGCAACATTGTGTATAAGTGTGTTTGTGTTTCTATCTCTATCTATATGGTTCCTCATTTAGTAAACCACTGACAAAAGCATATATGGATATGTGTACAGTACATATATATGTGTACTCTATGTGTGAATCTTATAAGAAAATATGAAAGCATAAGCACATACTAGCTCGTTCACGTGGGTTTCTTGTGCGGGGGTGTTGAGTGGATGCAGGGGAGGAGCACAGAATAAAGCTCATGCTGTGCCGTCTCCCCTAGAAGAGGCCTCCCCTGCTTCCTTCCCTCAGCCCATCCTACTCAGTCCTTTTCACCCTAAGCCCGGCACAGTCCTGCTCGGGACAGCCATCTCCCAGTATTCCCAGGATAGATGGAATTTCTGCACCACTTCCTGTATCTACCACCTTTATGAACCTGTAATTGCATATTTATTTTCTATTATTTGCTGTTTTGTGTTTACGTATGTTTGACAAGAGGCAATATAGGGTAGATAGAGGTCAGGAGCATGGACCGTTGAGTCAGACCACCTGGGTTTGAATCTCAGGTCCATCACTTACTTACTAGCTGTGTGAACTTGGCAAGTGACCTATTTTCTCTCTGTCCCCTCATCTGTGAAACGTGAACAATAACAGCACCTACCACAGGACTGTTGTGAGGAGCAGACGAGTGAACACACGTAAGGCACCTAGAACAGTGCCTGGCGATGCCATGCAGGTGGGAGCTGCTGTTGTCAGGATAACTGTGATCTCACCTATCTAGACTGGAAACTCTTGGAAGTATTTTAAACCATGGATACTCTTTTAGATTTCTTTTGCATCCCTTCCCCATTACTTCCTAGAATAGTGTTATTTCAAGTCCCTCAAATATTCATTGAATAAATAAATGAATGACTCTTATTTGAGAAGCTTGTACAGAAGGAAATTACTGAGCGTATGATTGTCACTTATATGGCAACTAGCAAGTAAATGTTCATGGCTGACTCTACTTGGCATTTAATCCTATTTTTTAAAAGGGGAGAATATTTGTCTTAAAATTAGTCTTCTAGAATAGCACAGGAAGGCCTTTCATCTCCACTTAACAAAGCCACTTGTCAGCTAGACACAAGGAAACTCACCTTAATATATAATAAGGAAACCTGAGCCATTTGGGGTGAGAACATTGGACCAGGCTCCTGAGCCTTGTGATTTACCATCAGCACTTTTGTAACCACTACACATGCGTAATACAAAAATAAATTGTATTAGGTAACACATTTCTTCAAAGTGCTAAATGAGATGTGTTTGAACCCTTAAATAGCAGTTGTCATTGTCCATTCTCTTGGGTGTATCTAATGATGCTTTTATTTTTCTGGAAGTTTAAATGGGTCTGGGGTCTTGTGGGCCAAGAGAGTATAAGAAGCAAATAATGAAAACACTTGTCCTTCCGATGCCATCCTCTCTCCTCCTGCCCTCAATGTTCAACCTGTCCCTTTTAACTGGAGGCTTCCCATCAGCATTTTAACATGCGTAGGTTTCTCCCATCTTAAAACAAACACACAAAACCACCCCCTTCAGCCACCATTACTCTTCTACGCACAGCTAAGTTGTGGGAGGAGCGGTATGTACTTTTCGTGCCATTTTCTCACTTCCCACCTCTCCTCAAGCCACTCCAGTTTGGCTGTTGCTCTATCAGTCCACAAAAATGAGCAGCACTGGAGTAAGTGATACCTCATTGTGGTTTTGATTTGCATTTCCCTGATGATTAGAGAAGTTGAGCATTTTTTCATGTTTGTTGGCCATTATTCTGTCTTCTTTTGAAAAGTTTCTGTTCATGCCCTTTGCCCACTTTTTAATGGAGTTGTTTTATTTTTTCTTGTTGATTTTCCTAAGTTCTGTATAGATTCCGGTTATTAGCCCTTTATCAGATGTGTAGCATGCAAATATTTTCTCCCATTCTGTAGGTTGTCTGTTACTCTAATGATAGTTTCCTTGGCTGTGCAGAAGCTTTTTAATTTGATCGGGTCCCATGTATTTATTTTGGTTGCTGCTGTGATTGCTTTGGGGGTCTTCTTCATAAATTCTTTGCCTAGGCTGATGTCTATAAGAGTTTTCCCAACATTTTCTTCTAGAAATCTTATGGTTTCATGTCTTAGGTTTAAGTCTGTTATCCATCGTGAGCTGATTTTTGTGAGAGGCGAGAGGTGTGGTGTAAAGGCAATATATGTAACCAAAGTGTATGTATGTACCCCCATAATATTCCGAAATTTTAAAATAACATTTTTTAAAAAAAGTGTGCAGCAATTGACTTCCACACCAGTGTCCTGTTCTCACATCTTCTCTGTGATCAAGATCTCTCTCCACTTCTCACCCACATTTCCTCATTCCTATTCCCCCCTTGCAGTTGCCAATGTCAACAAAGAGGGAGTAACTTTCCACACCTTTCTGCTACATACGCACATATATAATTCATAGGCATGTGTGTTTATATGTTTGCTTTTTCTGAAATACTGTTCGTATTACTTTATGATTTCCTTTTTTCATTTGACATTATATCCTAGGTAGTCTATAAATCAGAAGATATATTTCTAGCCGTACTTTTAAAATTTTTAAATTTTAGTATATAAACGTAGACATAACTGAGTTTTAACACGTTAGATCAAGTCATTACATTTTTAGAAATTAGAGAGAAAAACTAGATTTTGCATTGGGGGGTCCTCTTGAGAGTTTCCAGCGGAGCAGGACCAGCAGTGGCGGAAGTTTCGAGTGCACAGACTCCACCTAAATGCAAGGCAAGGGGAGTAGAATTTACCCTAGCCTCTGGCTCCACGCCAGTGGAGCCATTTTATCTTTAGAGTCACTGAACAGCTAACTGAGAACAGTCATTTCATTATTTGTGTTTTGGGTCTAAATATGAAATTTAAAAATATTTTACAATGCTAAGCAAGATAAAGTATAACTCTAACACCTTGAAAATAATTTTGCTATCACCTCCTTGGGAGGTGATAACCACATTTCAATAACAGTGCTACTACTCAAAGGAGTCTTGGAAATTTTCCTTTAGCCTAAGATCTGCCACTTTCTTTCTTCCCTCCAATTTTAAAAGACAGTTATAAGTAATGCCTGCCTTGGTGAAAGCTGAGGAAAGTCCAGACGAGCTCGATGGTCCCAGGACGGCCAGGGCTAACCCTGCAACGAGTTGTGAGGATTGCTAGGGAGGCACACAGCCCGTGATCTGCCACCATGAGTTCACCATAAGGAGTCATGTTTTGGCCCAAAATGACAGATCCTTTCCTTGTAGCTTCCCAACTAAACCTCTTCCAGGAATTATAAAAAGAAAACCAAAGTCTCAGGTCACCCCCTCAACTCTTTACGCAAAAGAGAAGGTAAAAGCCTCGGGCACCTGTGAAGAGCTGGCCCCACAGATCATTCATTAAGGAAATTTCTTGCTAACCTCCCATAAGCAAGAACATGCAAATTATACCCATGTCTAGTACCTAAAACTAAAGCCTGTTTGATTTCACACTAAAAATGAATTACAAGTTTATCTCACAGGTAACAGACCTGGAGACAAGACAGAATCAGACATTCTTCCACCTACCCGGGGACATCTACATAACTGACACTTCCTTCACTCCCTTATTTCATGTAAAACGTATTATAGATTTCTTGGGCTTCACAAGAATGTAACCACTACCTCATAGGCCCCAACCTCCCCACTGCCTTTTTCCTTCTCTTAAATGAAATGATTTCTTAAAATGCTTAAGGTTCCAACCTTCCCTTTGAAAAACAGCCACAGCTTGTCTGCAGTTTGTGTTTTTCCTGGGCGCGTCCTCAAAATTTTGGCTTAATAAACTTCCATTGATTGAGATTTTTGCCTCATTTATTTCGGT
The DNA here is from genome assembly GCA_023783475.1 of Daubentonia madagascariensis. NCBI lineage: Eukaryota > Metazoa > Chordata > Mammalia > Primates > Daubentoniidae > Daubentonia > Daubentonia madagascariensis. The sequence goes on along the minus strand of JAKFHU010001078.1, from coordinate 582,297 downwards.
TGACAGAATCTCCTGAAAATCCTAGTTATCACAACAAATATTTTCAAACATCAACCTCTTAAAAGAAAAATCTGTACAGAGTAGCAAAAAGTCCAGAAAATTAAAAAAAGACCTCTATATTTGTTCATTTATAGTAGACTACAATTGCTTCCAAAGGGAAATTTCCAAAAGTTGAATTCCCACCATTAGCCAGAATAGTTGAACCAAATGAATTTTCCCTCACAAGACAAAAACAAAAGGATTAACAGCAAAAACAAGTCAAAACAAAACAAAAACCAAAGCAAACTGAAAACCCCAAAAGGATGACATAGGAAGAGGGAAAAACAGATTTTCAGAGGGACTTTTGGACACAATGATGAAGTTATTGAAACCAAATAATTAAAACATTAACTCAAACTATAATTTAGAACAGTATTGAAGGGCCAGGCACACATGTGGTGACTTATGACAGTCCAGATAAGGCCGCCCAAGTCACTGAGCTGGCTTCTATCCCAGAGGTTGGCAAACCATGGCCCATGGGTCAAGATGCCTGTTTTTGTAAGGCCTGCGAGCTAAGAACGACAGTTTTCCATAGTTTTCCGGGAACACAGCCCATTCATCCATTTAGGTACTGTCAATAGCTACTTTGTTACAATGGCAGAAGTGAGTGGTTGAAACAGAGAACAAGTGGCCTGCAAGGCCTAAAATATTCCCTATCTTCCCCTTTACAGAAATAGTCTGCCAACCTCTGCTCTAAACCAGATTTTACCCCCACCAACTCTGTGTGACTTAGGCTGACGTTTTCCCCTCTCTGGATCCACCTTGTAAACCAAGGGGCCTGGAGAAGATGGTAGCCAGCATCTCCATCCCCGAGGTCAAGTTCTGCACTTGTCGGACAAGGCAGGAGGAGCCAGCAGGAGCGCCCACTGCTGCCACCTGCAGCCAATGACGAAAGCAGCAGGCAAAGTAGTGGCCTGCTGAGGAACAATCACTCCACAGATCTCACTCAGCATGTCCTCTTTGGTAGGGGCTCTTAAATAACTATCTCCCCCAACTGGTGCTATCAACGATCAAAAACCTAGCTTTTACACATTTTTTGAATTGATATACCAAAACTTCAAATAAAACTACATCTTCCAGCATCCACTTTCAGAGTGAATGCTCCCCCTGCACGACAGAAGAATCTATCCCGCAGCATCCACTGCAGGGGTAACTGCTGCCCCAGAACTGAAGGAAGCAAATCATATATTACCAGACAACAGGTCTGTTATGTTCTTTCTGGGTCTCGGAAGGAAAAGCAGTGCAAAAGCTTGTCAGCTGACTGCTCACCTGCAGTTCCCAGTCACCATCCTTTATACCACTTCACAGAGATTCACATGCATTAACTTTTGGATCTTAACACTCTAAAACACCAGGAAAGCAGATTTTTCACATCTGAGGAAACCCACATCAAAAGGATGCAAATAACAGAGTAAAGTGATTAGTGCTCCTAGCTCTGAACCAAACCCAGGACCCCTCACCCCAGAGATTCTCACCGGGAGCCTCCATGCCCAAGACAGGTGGAGGCTTACGGCCCTTCAAAGCAAAAAACACACACTGAAGAGCCATTATCTTTCAACTTCCCATAAAACCCAAATGATAGGCAGTGCTGCAGCTCCGCTTTCTGCAGTGAACCCACTGAAGTGTGTAGTCTTCAAACGTGGCCACTAAGTCGCCCCACCCCTCTATCCTTCTGTAGTTCCTATTAGTCCCTTCTGCAGAGTCTATCTCCATCCCCCAGTCTAGACTGGCCTTATGATTTCCCTTGAGCAGAATGCAGCAGAAGTGATGTTCTGAGACTTCTGAGCCCAGAGAGGATTAAAAGCTTTCACTTCTTCCCTCTTAGAGCCCAGCCACCAGCCTACAAGGAAGCCCTGGCTAGCCTATGGTGGGAGAGGGCTCTGGGGGTGACAGCCAGCCTAGACCCTGAAGCAGCAAAACCCAGCGGAACTTTGGGCAACCCATAGAACTGTGAGAATAATGTGGCAGGAATTAAAAATCTCCACTTCTGGACTAACTTGTCAAGGCAAGAAAGAGACTCAGAATAGTCTGGTATGAATTGTCTATGTGGTGTGAAAAGCATCCAACTTACTTCATCGTCTTCATCTTCATCATCATCAGATTCAAGAACACCATCCGGTAGCTCTTCTATAAGAAAAAAAATCAATGAATAACTGAGAAACACGGAGGGAGCTTTGGTTAAGGCAATCCCGCAGCCACTGTGGAGACAGGCAAACACCATGAGGAGAACAAGGTTACATCAAAATGATCTCACTCCTAACCATTCCTGGTCACAACCACTCCAGCCTTAGCTTGGTATCATCCTAAGTGACTTTAAATAGTAAATCTCTCCATTTTTATCAGAACACATTTATAGTGGCATGGGAAAAATGAAAAGCCAACATAAAATTTGAGGGGAATTTCGGGGAGGGAAAGTAAACAAATACTTATTTCTAGGCATCTGCCACACATGTCATTTCACCTAATCCTTACAAAGATTTTGTTGACTGTTATTCCCCATTTTACAGATAACAAGTGGAGGCACAGTGAGGATAAGGGACCTGTTCATGGTCACACTCCCAGAGAGTGGCAAAGAACTGAGAGTCAAGCCGAGTCTATCTCTAAACCCCAAGATTTTTTCCATGGGGACAGGGGTGGTGGTCATGGCAGGCAGGGCTCCTGAAGGCTCTGTGGTTCACTGCTACATCTTTAAGGAGTTTATGAAGGAGCAGTAAGTTAGCAACACAATGGAGTCAGAGAAAGAATAAGCCCATTTCCTCATTTGTCAAATGGGGATCACACCACCTACTTCTTAGCGTGGCTGGGAGGACTTCACAATACACCAGAACTAAAGCAGCCAGCCCAGGGCCAGGGAAAGCAGGCATTACAGAGATGTTGGTTACTTTCTCCTCCGCGGAGCCTTCCCTGATGCCTGTGCTGAGCAGTCATCTGCCCCTCCCCTGAATATACTCAGCATTTTATCTAGGACTCCTGATAGCACAGGCCACTTGGGGATGATCACACTTGCTAATGAATGAATGGCCACTGACTAGTCTGGGTATCTCTCACCCACTTACTGGATTGTAAGTCCCTGGGGACACGGCAGCAGACTTACTCATCCACCCCTATATCCCTACTGCATCTTCCTTATCACTTGTTTCTTGAACAAATGACATGAAGGTAAAGAAAGCCTGAAAGAAGAAGACAGAAGGTCAAACAGAAAGGAGGAAAAGAGAAAGAAGTAAAGGCCATTCCTGAAGAGACTGCCCAGCACACTTACAGAGGCGGCAGGCAGATGTCCCTAACTCCACTGGAACATCCAACCATTTCTTAGGAGGGAATATGTAGAAACCCTAGGACATTGCACATCCTCGACACAGCCCTCATTCTAAAGGAAAGGACTGCACTGACTTCACTGGACCAAGGCCAGTGGGATATTTAAGTGCCCCCACCTGGCCGGGACTTCCATGGCTCCACGCCCATCACTGGCTGCACCACTGTCATGGAATGCCACCTAGTTTAGAAAGCGACTCTGCAGACATGAGGATGTTATGCCATTCTGCATTTGGGCTGAAGTTTAATTACCTAACTTCCATTCCCTACCCATGAACAGCATACTCCATTCCACCTTCAGGAAGTGCCTTTCAAAATGGTGGTGCTGTTATATTCACCAATTATAAACCTCTCATTTTAAAATACAGAAATCCCTTTTTTAGACTCTCGGCCATTTCATAAGGCCACAGACAGCACAGCCACACTCCTTTTCCTCTGCCTCCCCTGCCCACCTCCCATTCCCCAACCCCATAATCTCTCTGCCAATTGGCTCAGATTCACCCCACAACCCAGAATAATCCAGTCCAGCAAAGTACCTTATAGACCTCAGCTCCTCCTCTCTGGGACGACTGTCTCCCACACGTTCCCTGAGTTGGTGCACACTCCACAAGGTGCCCTCACTCCGACAACTAACAGGGCATGGTGCTGGAGTGGCACTAGCACTCTCTCCTGAGGGCCTGGCCAGGGCATCCCCTCCACCTTGCTCCTGCCCAGTGACCTGGCTGGTACCTCTGCCCTCTCTTTAGTGGGCAGCTACTATCTGTTGGTTCCCTTCGCTGAGGGCTGGAGTTGTGGCCCATGCCCGGGCTAGGGAACAAACCTCACACTCCATAAGAGTTGCAATCAGCAGCTCACTCTGCATAGTCAATGTCACCAGCTAGAGATTCCCTTTAGGTTTCACCAGAGAAGTCCTTCCCCACGTGTGGAATTAGATTCCTAGAATATACTTGAATTTTTTGAAGACTGTAAAACGTTACTGGAAAAATAGTGCTAGAGGACTGAGTTTGGGCTTGAATGTGTGAAAACCCTCAGAGATGTTTTTACAATCACTAAAATAAAACAAGAGAGTCAATTCTCCAAATAAAGATGGTGGCAATGCCATTTCACATATCTTAAGAACTGGTAAACTTGCAACAGTTCACACTGTGGTATTAATTTCCACTTTAGGATGAAGACTCGATGGAAGCTCTCCAGATGCTCCCTCTCCCAGGTTTCATTTTGATTTGATGCTGGCGACACGTGTCCTAATGTATGTATGTATGTATGTATGTATGTGTGTGTGTGTGTATGTGTGTGTGTCTGTCCGGTCCTCCATCTGATGTTCAATGACTTTTGAATTTTGTTTCAAAGTAGCAGGCTCCTGGGTAATCACCTCCGGGGCCCTGCCACTGTCCTATGGATAAAGAATAACTTAGGTACTTGAGATGGAAAAAGAACTACTTTAGGCCCTCTTTACTTAAACAGGAACTCACTGAGCTGAGCAGGCATTTCCCAAGTCTTCCAGAACACTCAGGGTTATAAAGCCTTAGCTCTGCCCATTATAAATTCTGCCAAAGCACATCTCTCACAAAAGTGTAAACTGTCTCCTTCCTCAGCACACTCTAGCAAGCTGGTCCAAGGGCCAAGGTTATGTAAGAGAAAGAGATGTTTCTTGGGCCAGAGAACAAAGGGGGCCTGCATCCTGCTTCTGGGCTGCCAGGGAGGAGGGAAGACTGGCAAGGAAATACGTGTGGATGTGTCTCAATGGACTGAAGCACACAGGCAGCCTTGAAGAAGAGTCCCAGCCTGAACGTGACCCTGAAGCTGCAGAGCCCCGGCCTGGAAGGGAGGGTTCTGCATAGCTAAGGATGATGGAGCACACAGGCAGCAACTCCCCTCCCAAACTGCAGCCCACCCAGAGAAGGCAGGGAGCAACCTCAGCCAGGACTGAGGTTCAGGTTTTATTTCTTTTTTTTAATACGCCAGAATAGGGGCTCAGAGTCAGAAATGAAGTTATTGTGGAAAATAAAGTCCTATTCTTTGCCCACCTGAATTTGGGATGAATTACACTTGCTCCATAAAACCCAGAGGGGAGGGTGTTCAAATGGAAATGGGCAGCCAGCCTCAAAGGGAGTGAGGATTCCAAGGCCGCCTGGCTACTCTCCCCAGCCTGCAGATCAGGAGCTCTTGGGCACCCCCATTTCTGTGCCTAGGCAGTGATGCTGCACATTGGAATCACCTGGGAGCTTTAAAAGCTCCCTCAGAGATTATGATTTAATTGGTATGGGGCAATGCCTTGAGGATTTAAAATCTCCCCAGATGACTGCCCTGTGCAGACAGGCTGTGAGACAGGAGCTGGAGGAAAGGTCACTTGGGGTCTTCTGGCATTTCCTTTTTGCTTGGCCTTGGTCAAGCAGCTGACTTGTGAGTAGAGGTCAGGAGACTCATTCTTTACCTTTGGTTTGTGAGCTCAACAGGATTTATGCAGTTGGACTTGCAGTGCTATGGACTGCTGGGTGTCATGGAAGGGCATGTAGAGAGGCCCAAGTGACAAACCTGGCCCCGATGCTGGCAGTGCCAGGTGCCTCTGGTATGTGAATGGTGTCAGGAGTCCACAGAAAGAGCCAAGAGCCAAGAGCTTCCTGACCACCCCTGCCCCACCCGAGGCTTCCCGTGGCTGTCCTCTCCTGCTTATGATGGGATGTGGGTTGTTATGGTAATGGTGGAGGCTGGATAGAAAGGGGATCACATAACTTTCACACTGCAGTTAGCAACATACATTTTTTGGAGTGAATGAATAAATGTGGGAGGATGATGACATTTTCCACAGTGGCGCTGGAAAGACTGGCACCTGTTTTCATTACCTGACTCCAGGACCCTGGGGGAGCCACCCTTAATAGTGGGGCAGGATTTAGGAGGGGAAAGGGAGGGGCCACATAAACAGAACTTACAAGGTTAGGGAAGGGTTTCTGTAATTGCTTTTAAATTCTTTTTGTTGACTATATCCCTAAAGTGTGATAAGATATCGTTAATCTTTGGACAATCTGGCCTTGACTACCTGGATGAACTTTTGTTTGTGGGTTCACTTGGGTCTTCTCACCTCCCTAAAGGCTTCCTGAATGAATGCCAAAGTATGACAAGCCCCTGTAAGAAAGTCCATGTATCTTTCTCGTACATGTGAACGATTCAAAAGAGAGATCCTAGATTCTTGCATTACACTGACCAGAATTAAGCTGCTTGATGATAAATTCTATCTGGCGGATCATTTCAGCATTGCCTTCTTTGATGAAGCAGCGCAGGATGTCTTCCATTCCCTAGAAGAATTGGAGAGAGTAACAGTTAACATTTCAGTGTTTTGGGGGAAACTACTTTTCAATGAAGTGGTTTCATCTAATCAAAAAATAACTTTCTGGGGGAGGGAAAGGATATGTACAATAAATATCCTCTGCTTAGCACTAACCATTCTTTTTGTTCTTTTTATAAATCACAGTGAAATTATTTTCTTCTTAGTTGACTATCTGACTTAATTATAAGACATCTAACAAAAAAACTATTGTAAAATTTTACAGTATAATATTGCCTTTGGTTTGGCAATATGTTGTTTTGGGAGTTGGTTTCTTTCCTGTGTTTTCCCTAAGTTTATACACTGCCTTCTGGATTTTAGGGCCAAATATGATCTTTGAAAAGTGAAACCATATGTTTAAGAGAAGTAAATGAACAAACAGAATCTCTCTTTAAACAGGTATTATTCTTTTTCTATCAAAAAAATTACAAAGTCACTATAGTATGCATTATTTTCTTTATTATAATATACTGACAACAGAATTTTCAATAACAGAATTCCAGGGAAACGCAGAGGTAAGATATTGACTTAAACACAGTGTCTAATTCCCGTCCCTCCACTTTCCTTGCAGGATTTGAATGAGTATGTACAGCTGGTAATGTCCTCCTTCCCCTGGAGCTGATGAGGCCTTCTTGCCACCACGAAGGGAAAATGTGTCTAATAATGAACTCAAAACAGAGAAAGCAGAGTCCAGAGGTGCTGGCAGAGAAATGGATCCAGTGATATGTGAACCATGAGCAAAGTGTGCCTAAAGCTTATCCGAGACTTTTAGGTACGTGACCCATTAAGTTCCCTTTTTATGTAGGCCGGTTTGGAATCAATAGTTCTAAATGAATCAAAGAAGTGCCAAATGCAGCTTTGAACATGTTGAGTTCTCATCATCCAAAGCAGAGCACTACCTTCTAGAAAGGTTAAATCAAGATTTTAACTAGGATTATAATCCTAGCTCCCCCATGAATTTAACGTGTGATCTTACTCAAATTACTTAACTTCTCCCAGGCCTGTTTCCTCAACTTTAAATGCGGGTGACAACTTGAACTGACATGAGATTTTTAAAAGACAAAGCATATAATTGGCTGTTGGTTATGTAGATGTATACATTTGTCAAAATGTATTGAACTGTATGTGGAAGGCCTGTGCATTTCACTGTTCGTAAATTCAACCTAAAAAAACAGCATTGAGTCCAATAGCTGGCACATGGTAGATGTTCAAAAAATGGACGAGATTGTACTTGCTATGTCTGGGAGGGCTCAGGAGAGAGTCCTGGTAGCTGAACCCAAAGGAAGAAGAAACAAGGTTCCCCAGTAACGGCAGAGTGAGAAGAGCAGAGGACTGGGACAGAACCTTAGGGAACAGTAACACTGAACTGGGAGGCAGAGACAGGTAAGCCCAGAGAGCAGATGGGGAAGGAGTTGTCTGGCAGGGACGAAGAACTCTGCAAAGGTGTCCTTGAGTCAAGGGAGGACTTTTCAAACAGGGCATGGTCAGCAGTGCCCAGGTTCCTGTGGGACCAGTCAGACACCTGGCCTGAGTGTGTCTTACCAAAGAGACAGCCCCTCAACCAATGGCTGCCTTGGCCCTGCCCTGCCAGGAGAGCTGGACTTTACATCTCTATCTCATAAATGGATCTCCCCTATTCTCCATCCCTACCTGAGGTAAGGGCCAGGGGAAGGAGAACATTACCAAGCACAGCAGTGTGGTAAACCCCCAAGGGCCAAAGATCACAGTCACCACAGACCAGTTTAGGAATGTCAGTGTCTCGAACATGTTCACCAGTGGAATGAGACCAGTCATTCACTCAGTCTCTCTTCTATCTTTTCTTCCCAGATGTTGCTTTTGCAAGTGATTATCTGCTCATATATTTAAAGACCTTCTTATTCTCATTTGCTCTCTTTCATATATCTCTAGCTCAGTTGTTTCTTTTTGGTTTTTTTTTTGAGATAGAGGCTTGCTCTGTCGCCCCTGCTAGAGTGCAGTGGCATCATCAAGCTCACTGCAGCCTCCAACTCCTGGGCTCAAGTGATCCTCCTGCCTCAGCCTCCCGAGTAGCTGGGACTACAGGCGCCACCACCATGCTTGGCTAATTTTTTTCTATTTTTAGTAGAGACGGGGTCTTGCTTTTGCTCAGGCTGGTCTCGAACTCCTGAGCTCAAGCGATCCTCCCCGCCCTGTCCTCTCAGAGCGCTAGGATTACAGGTTGCATGAGCAACTGTGCCCGGCCGCTAGCTCAGTTATTACTTGGGGGAAAAAAATAAATTCCTTCTTCTCTGTATTGAGGAGGATTATGTGAGGAAGCTTTCTTAATAGAAAATTCTCCAGTGAGAAATATCACTTATTTTTTTAAAATCACATGTATTAGGTAGTGCTTAATCTAAATTATAGAAATAAGTCATAAAAATAGCTGTATTTTATCCTGAAAGTAATAACTTATCATTTTACATAATCCAGGCCAAATAACAAGGCCCAAGTAGATGGAAAAGATAATAAAAGGTACTTGTGTATTGGCTGGAAGCACAAAAATGGGCAAACAAGCAGTATGCAAGAAGTCAATAAATAAGGAACTCATGCTCCTGCCAGCTAGCTATGCTAAAAGACCATCATAAAGATAATCATACAGAAGACTATATTTCTATATATAGTGTTTAAGGAAAGAAAACAATTTGTCACGTCTGGATGTCTCATCAGGTCAAAGCCCCAGGTCTGGCGTGATGCTGCAGCACAGGTGCGGAGAGCCGGGGAGCCCCACTGTGCGCGGCCCCTCGCTGGCCACTTGGCCTGGGGAGGGGATTTCACACTCAAGCCTCAACTTCATCAGCAGCAAAACTGGCACAACTAATCACTCCTTCAGGGGAACTTTGAGAGGATTCAATGAGGTGAAGCCCCCTACTGAGTCCAACAACATGCACTGAACACTATATAGGCCAAGTATCACCACACTCAACAATGCAGCTCTCCACCACATTCTACTTTGTTCCAGCCCAAACAGTCTAATCTTCTCTCACTAAAGGTCATCAAGAGAAATATTCCTCTCAGAAACTCAAATAGCTATTTCAGGGGAATACAAATATCTTTCTCTAATTATGAAAGTTATAGAAGTTCTCTGTAGAAAACTTGTAAACTACATAAAAGCATAAAGATTACTCACAAGCCCCTACCCAGAGATAATCATGAACATTTTGAAGCATTTTCTTCCGTTTATGTACATTGTTTTACATAACTGAGATCATATTGATAATTTCTTTTTTTAACTTAACTTTATCATTTTCATGTATCAATAAAAACCTTATAAACATTTTCATAGCTGTAGTAATAATAATAATAGCAGCTAACATCTCTCAAGGCTTACTATGTGTCAGGCAATGTTCTAAATATTTTATATGTTCTCGCAATCCTATGCATTTGGCAGTACAATAATCCCCACTGACGGAAAAACGGCTACACAGAGAGGTTAAGTCACTAGTCCAATGACACACTAGGAGGAAGCGGTAGAGCAAGATTCAAATCCAAGACTCAAACCCAGGGGGCTCGGGAGGTCCCACTCTTAACCACTTCACCCTCCTGCCTCTGTTTGGACTTAATCACTCCCCTAATGTTGGGCATTTAGATTGTTTCCTGTTTTCCACTATGAGCAATAATGAGGTAATGAACATTTTGATACATAAATCTTTGTTCATGTTTTGTGTGGAGCTCCAGAAGTAGAATTACTGGGCCAAGAATATGAATATTTTTGAGGATTATTATACATATTGCCAAATTGCTTTTTTAAAATACTGTACCAATTTATAATCCTCTCAGTAAAAGTTCCACACTAATTAAGAAAGGCCCATACCTAATGGGTGTCATGGAATACAATGACCAGGCTGACCCCCTGTAATGGACAACTGCGATATCTGTGTCTGCTGAGCACCTTTTAACCAGCTTCTCTGCACCGTGCTAATTTCCCAAGGTGGCAGCCAGAATACTCACATTGCAAGCCTGCAGCTAGGATGCAGGCACACAACCTAGGTCATGCCAACCTAACGCACTCACATGAGACTCTGATTCGGAAGTGGGCAATGTGAAGGATCAGTCACGTGGGGAAGACACGTTATCTTGGCAGGTGGGTAGCAGCGGCACCCAGCCCTCTGGGGAGAGTGGAGGCAGAGTTTCCGGCAAGCATGAGCCGTGGCCTCAGGGTCACTGATGCAAGCTGCAGTGGTGTCACTGGCGCGGCCTCGTGGAGTGCTTGGGTGTTGCTCCAGGCCAGACGGGCTTCTAATGCCCACTCCCTGGCTCTTTTTTTTTTAAGTTTTAAAATTTCCTTCAGCCACCCTCAAGGGACCAGCTGCCTGGCTCTCCCAGAGATTCTGGGAGCCTTTATAACCAGCAGAGCAGCTGGTCTGTCCTGGGCAGAATGTTTGCTGGGGTTCAGGTATCAGGGCAGAGCCCCACTGCTGCTAATTACTCCAGCCCTCACTGCAGGAGGCCTGAGGGGTGGGTATTAAGGCAGCCCCATTTATCTGATTTCTTCTCCAGCCCCAGAACTTGGCAGTCTCTAAAGTTCAAATGGGCCTCAGGGGACTCATTTATCTTTTCCTCCTTTTTTCTGGTATTATCATAAGACCACTATAATAGCATTTGGTACTAATATAATTTTTATGTATATTCTGTCATTTTCTATAAGCACATAAATGTTTTACATAATTGCAAGAACAGAATTCTTATAATGACATATTCTGCTTTCATCCCTCATTATACAGTACAATAAAATTTTCCATACTGCCACAAGTATTTTTCCTAATTATCATCTTCAATAGCTATTAATATTTTGAGCAAAAGAACTGTAATTTCATTAGCAGTTCCTCTATACCAAACATTTACATTGCTTCCAGTTTTTCACTCTTATAAAAATATTGAAATGAGGCCAGGTGCAATGGTTCAAGCCTCTAATCCCATTGCTTTTGGGAGGCCGAGGCAGGAGGTTCGCTTGAGGCCAAGAGTTCAAAACCAGCCTGGGCAACATAGCAAGACACCATCTAAAAAAAATTTTTTTTTAATTAGCTGGGCAGGGTGGTGCATGCCAATAGTCCCAGCTATTCCGGAGGCTAAGGTGGGAGGATGGCTTGAGCTCAGGAGTTTGAGGCTGTAGTGAGCTATGATCATACCACTGCACTCCAGCCTGGGTGACAAAGTGAGACCTTGTCTCAAGAAAAAAAAAAGTTGAAATGAGCATTGTCATGCATAGAGCTCTCCTCTGTATCAACAATCAAAAGAAAATTAACGAGGCCAAAAGATGGATATTTTAGTGTTTTTTCATTTATATTGCCAAACTGCTTTCCAGAAGGTCTATGCTGACACACAGCACAAATACCAACAGGATCTGAGGACATCAGCTCTGCCTCCACTTCCCTGGTACTGTGCATGAGCAGATGTTAAGGTGGTGAGATTGTGGGTAATGTTTTCCTCATTGTCTTATTTCCTTTATTATTTAGCATTTCCAGCCTCCCTTGCAGCTGGGGTGCAAGAACATGACCTAGATACTGCCAAGCAAATGCACCCAAGTGAGACTCATAACCAAAAAGAATGTAATAGCTTTATCAATCTGGAAACTTCCTCAAGGATAAAAGTGAAATGAGAGAAATCTCAGGATTTTAGAGGAACCTTTTGGGGACATAACCATCCCTTAGAGGCCATTCTTATAGTTTAATAGGCAGCTGCCTAGGTGATGTGTCCAAAAGCTTCCTCTGCTCAAGCTCAAAGGGGATCCCTCCATAGCTTGTGTCTTTAACCCCCATTAAAATGCCCTAGGGAAGCTTGTTTTACTTATATCATGACGTAAGTTACCCAAGTTTTCTTTTTAAAAGTCAAAAACCCACAGGCTGTCTGGAAACCTATGTCAGAAACCATAAAGGAAAATATTAATAGATTTGACTATAACTAAACCTGCTGTATGACCAAAAATACCATAATTTTAAAAGACAAATAAAAATTGAGAAAATACTTGTCATATTTGTCAAATGATTAGTAGCTCCTAATTTCCCTAGTGATTTCTTCTTTGATCCATAGGACACTTAGGAGGGTGTGGCAGCCGCCCCCAGGTGGACCCAGTGACCCCACCTCCTGGTACTCATGCTTTTGTGTAGCCCCCCTCCCCTCATTGTACCAGGGTTGGTCTGTTAACCAACAGAATAAAAGTGATGGTATGTCACTTCTGAGAGTAGGTTCTAAAGGACACTGTGGCCTCTGTCTTGCTCACTTTCTCTCTCTGGGATCACTCAGCTGCCATGTCGAGAGAAGCCCTATGGAGAGGCCCATGCGGGAAGATATAGGTCCCCAGCCAACAGCCAGAAAGGCAACTGAGGCCTCCCACCGAAAGCCATGTGCATGAGCTTGGAAGCAGATTCTCTAACTCTCGCTCTGCTTTGGCTGCCCTGGCTTAAGTCTTGACTATAACCTGAAGGATTCTTACTTAGGACACCCAGTAATCTGTTCTTGAACTTCCATCTCACAGAAACCATGAAATACAGTCACGTGATGCTCAATGACTTGATACATTCCAGGAAATTTGTTGTTAGGCAATTTCATCATTGTGGGAACAGCATAGAGTGCACTTACACAAACCTATGTGTATCTAAACATAGAAAAGGTACAGTAAAAATACGCTACTATAATCTTATGAGACCACTGTCATATACGCAGCCCATCATTGACCGAAATGTCGTTAGGTGATGCATGAGTTTAATTAAATACAATTTTTAAGCCACTAAGCTTTGGGGTAATTGGTTATGCAGCAATAGATAACTACTAACTAATACAAGTGTGTTGTTTAATTTCCAAATATTTGGGTGTTTCCTAGATACCTTATTGTTAGGTTTATATTTTTCACCAAATTTTTTCATTATCCAACCTTTTATTCTGCCCCATTTTCTCACCTTCCTCTCCTTCTGGAACTCCTGTTTTCTGTTAGATCTCCTGATGTCATCACATAGGTCTCTGAAGCCCTGTCCCTTTCCTCCATCTCTTTCTCCCTGTGACTCTCGGCTGCCATTCCCTCCCACCTTCTCCACCCGCGCCCTGATGTCGTTCTTCCATGCTGCATTGCGTTCCTTTTGATTCGATGTCACCCCATCCTGTCTTTCTCTTCAGCTACGTGCTTTTTTCCTGTTCTTTGCCTTGGTTAACAATCCCTCTCTTTCACTAAAAGACCATAATGCAGAACTTAATCCCGTTTATTTTCCCCTGTTCTTTAGTGAAAAAGCTGATTTTTTATTTAAAAACAGTAGGCAATTAAGGTCCACTGTTTAGCATGATCACATAGAATGGTTCTTAAATAAATTTTTATCTCTGGTGTAACTGCTGACATAATTTACATGACCAATTAGAAGATTTAGCAATTCTTCTAAGTAAGCAAAACCAAATGGAAGAATGTTTTGTTGGTCTCAGCCAGAATTTAGCCTATGTTTTGACTGTGGGAATATATTTAATCTCTTCACCACAGCATTTAACACTCACGCTGTTAACCTGGCTTCACGTGATGTAAGGAAAAAGAACAAAACTCCAGTGGTTTGCTGATTAGATCTAGAAACATGTGTCCTCTCAAAATAAGATACTAATCACCTGGGACTTCCTTTATACTTCAAATATAAGCACTAACGTAAACACATAAAATACTGAATTCACAATTTACCAACCAAACCAAGTAGTGAGCAGTTTTATTATCTTTTCCAGCTTTTCTGTTCCATTTGGTTGCTATCAGAATGTCTACAACTTTGCAGAAAACAAGCCTGCTGGGAGCTCCCTAACACTGTGGTTCTCAACCACTTAGGAGTCAGGGATCTCCATGAGAATCTGATAAAAACTGCTGACTCTCTCCCCAGAAAATTGCAAATATATATTTTGCATACGATCTCAGGGAGTTCATCAACGATCCGAAGCCCTTCTACAGAGCCCAGCTGAGGAGGCCCTTGCTCTAAAAATTCTGAATTGCGGCACTGATGGAGGCTCACACATTTCTCGAGTGCATTTTCTTACCATTGCTCTTGCTTCCTCGCGGATGGATGGAATAGAAAGGATGCTGTACAGGGCTCCATTCACGTACGGCTGTATCTTTAAGAGGAAAAACAGTCATTTGCAAGTTTTCAAATACTGTACAACTTGATTATCAAACACCACACTGGAGCACAATCTGGCTAATGAGAAGTGGGCGTTCCCATCCTCACAGCTATCCTGGGCTCCAGGATGCACGTTTCCAAATGGCAGACACCTCTGTCTGCATGTCCCAGTGACAGCTACGATAAAGAGTCCCAAAACCAAATTCATCTCTCCCTCCCACAGTTCACTTCTGCTACATTTCATTGCTTAATTAAAGTCATTTCTAACCCCTGACCGCCCAGCCTAGAAACTTGAGTCATAGATTCCTCTCTGTTTACTCTCCTATGCATGGTCTTCAAGCACCTTTGATAGGAAGGCCTCTTTTCCATTTCCACTGCTACTGTCCTTGTAGAAACATCATCGTCTATGACCTAGGCTACATCAGATCTCCGAATCAGTCTACCTTCAATGTTCATCCTTTAATCCAACCAGCGTATCATTGCCAAAATGCTACAACATGGGCCAAATCATCCCTCTCTCCACCTTGGAAGCCTTCCATAGAGCCCACCTGGGAAGGCCTAACTCCTGTGCACAGCACCCAGGCTCCTTCAAGGGCTGGCCTCAGCCTCATCCCCCTCTGCTCTTCCCTCCCTGCCACCATGAAGTCTCTATGCTACTTGAGGGATGCCCCCCACACCAGGCTGTCCTATGCCTTGGCAGGGTTCTTACAGTTGACCTTGCTGGGAATGCTCCCCACACACATGTCTATCTAGAAAGCTGCTTCATCCTTTAACACTCAGCTCAGTCATGTCTCACAGGGAGCCCTTCCTGAATCCTCCAGACAGGGCATTCACCTCCACTCCTTGTATATCCCTCCACTACTGCACTGGAGACAGTGTCCTTTTAAAATCACACTTGTGTGTCCTCTGTTATGAGCTCTCCAAAGACAGGACCCATGTTTTACTCATACAGGTAACCCCAACATCAAGCACACACAGGGTGCGGTATTATGGCAGGTGCTTGATAAATGAGAGGCTCCTTTCAGTAGACTGTGCTGTACCCTGAAGAGCAATGGAAGAAAGCTTTTCTCCCACCACCCTAATTCAGCACCGGACTTTATCACTTTTAATGTTGGCCAATCTGATGGGTAAAAAAAAGCCATCCTATAGTTGTTTTTATTTTCATTTCCCTTACTACGAGAGAAACTGAACATCTTTTCATGTTGATAGGCCATCACGATTCACTGTTCTGTGAATTATCTATTCCTATCCTTTATTCTTTTTCCCTGTTGGATTGTTTGACTTTTACTTATCAATTTATAAGCACTCTTCATCCATTAGGAATATTAAGGTTTTGTCATACATGATATGACTTTTTTCTCAAGGTATTGTCTATCTTTTGACTTTGATTGTACCATCTTTTTCCATACAAAAAGATTTAATGTTCCTATAGTCAAATATGTACATCTTTTTCTTTATGTCTTTCAAGATCACGAATATCTAATACAGGATACATGGGTGTCACATTATTTGTGTATCAAACATATTTTAGGCTCTAAAATATAATAGATAGTTTTTCTAGCTCATTTTCAAAGCAAATGCATTGGCAACAGTTAATGACATAATGAATCCTTTGGTCTATTCAGTTTTCAGAGCTGACATATTGGTTCCAGTACTTGAAACCAACCTTTACTATGAGATGGAAGAATATGTTTCCCACTGGCTTCACCTGCCTGAGTTGAAGAAAATGAAGAACAGAGTTCATTTCAGCCTAGAAGTAGTTAAGAGCTCACTTGTTTTAAAATATAAAATGCATGGCATAAACTGTAACAATCACCAAACCTCTACTTGCTAAAGAAGCTGTGTCAATCAGTTGATGCGGCTACAGGAATGTAACACGTGAATGGAATGACCAGAATGGGAGCTGTCTGCTTGAAATGGGAACAAATGTGTGGAAACCAAGGGCTTTACTTGTGACCCAGTGCTACTCAATCCTCTCCTGCTGAGATATACCCCCAGGCCTGATCTGTCAAACGAGGTCAGATTTTTGTTGAGGCTTTGGTGTCAGATGATGCCATGGTCTCTGTAAAGGCATTTGTAGAAAGCAAGTGAGAGAATAATCATATTTGTTTAATCATTTTCATTAATTTGCTTATCATACCCCCACTTTATTTAAAAAGGGCAGCGTGTAGGTGCTGGTGGGGGGCAGGGGGGAGGGTGTGCTGGTGAGAGCAAAAGCTAGTACAGCCATTCTGGAAGACAATTTGGCAGCACTCAGTGGCCTAAAACTGACATGTACTGTGAGCCAGCCAGTATCTATACACTCCCAGGAAACTCTGGCACAGGCCCCTGCAGGGCAGGTGTGGCAACGTCCAGTGAGGACCGTTGTGGCAGCAGAGAGTGGGAAGCATCCAAAGTGTATTCCCTCAAGAGACTGGATAAGTAAAATGGCAGGGGTGCAAACAAGGGAATACTTTGCAAGAGTGATACTGAATTAACTAGATGTATAAAAGGCAATATAGAAAGGTCCTAAAACACAGGGGGAAAGTCACAAACAGAAGGAGATCTAGAGAGCAATCTATTTCTACAAATTCAATACACAGTATCATACTTCTTTTAAAGCTACATCCACATCCATGGGGATATATTAAACACACCAGAGGGAGTGTTGACATTGAGGTAGGAACGCTGCGGGCTAGACAATAAGGAGAGAAAGTACCACAGGAGAGGGCCCAGCACAGGCCAGTGAGGCCAGTGTGCCCGTAAGGGAGAGGTGAAGGAAAAACTTCCTGCTTCTGAGTTCTAAAATTTTTTAAATTATAAAAGATTTCAAGTGACTTATAAAAATACCTGGAGGAGTTGGGTGTGGTAGCACACACCTATAATCTCAAGCTATTTGGGAGGCTGAGGTGGGAGGATCGCTTGAGCCTAGGGGTTCAAGACCAGGCTGGGCAACATAATGAGACCCTGTCTCCAAAAAAAACCCAAAAAAACCCAGAGGAGGGAGAATATATACAACTTTGCAGATGCTGCAACTACCCTAGGCCAGCCATGCACCTACAAGGCCATAGGCGCCAAGTACCCAGAGCAGCCTCCCCAAGCCCAGGGCCAGCAGCGCTGGCAGAGTACCTCATGGTTTTCATGGCCAAGCAGATCTGAAAGGACTTTGAGGACGAGGCTTGCCACCTTGGCACACATGTTCTTCCCTGTAGGAAACAAACCAAAACAAATATGACACGTCTAAACTCAGAAGCACAGTTTTAGGTAAGGCAGACTTGGGTACAAATCTTGGCTCCTCTGCTTATGAGCTGTGTGACCCTGGGTGAGTCACTTAACCAACCTGGGCCTCACTTTCCTCCTCTTTAAAATAGAGATTATTATTAATACTTACCTCAAAGGGTGATGCAGAAGTAGGTAAGCTAACGTCTGTAAAGGACTCAGTATAGCACGGAACCCAAGTGCTCAGTAAATGGTGGTGGTTATTGCTACAGTCAGAGCACAGAGCAATTCACTATAATGAAAGTACAATATACTACAGAGCAATGTTCTACCTCCCAAGTGCAAATACCACTATCACAAAAGTCATACAAGTATTTTAGTAATTCCAAACATCATCATCATAAACACTGCAAATACACTGATAATGAAAGAAAGCTGATAAATGTATTAAAAGGTAGGACTTTTGCATATACTATTTTTTAAAACTGAAGACTAAAATAATAGTCATTTACTCAGTCAATATCACACAGTTATGAGGTTCAGATTACAGAGCATCTGAAGGTGAAGATGCTTCCAACAAATACCCTTGAGCCAGCTATTTACCCAGGTAACCTTTTTCTCTAAACTCTGTGGCTGCTCAGACTGGGGGCAGCCACAGCCTGGACTGGGCACCTCTTCTAAAGGAGCCTCTCTCATCCCAGGTAACAGAGACTTTCAACGGGATAGCACTGCAGAAAAGATAAAATCACTACCTTTACTGATCGAGTGCATAAATGACCGTGATTCCTGTAGGAGCACCCCCATCTCCAGGGGTGGGTGGGGAGATGACTATAAATAAGAGCAGGAAGCCTGGTTTATTATCACTGCTCCTGCCACCAACTTAATCCCGTAGAATCCTGGGAACATACTTCTCTATCTTCAGAGAAGGGGATCATAATTCTTAACTTCCTACCTTCAAATAATGCAATGAAGATGAAGAAAAATATAAACGAATTTAGTTTTCTGTTAATGTGGGCACTACGTGGATATAAGACACTCTTTCCAAGGGCAGAATGGTATTTTGGCTTCAGGGATTGAACAGCTTTATACCTAGTTGGAAATGCTTTCCACTCTTTTTTCTGTTTTCAGTTTTATTTGAGGAGACTAAGAGCAAACCACATCAGGCTCATTGGTAATCCAGATTCGGGGACCAGGATCTTGTCCCCTTCCCTACCAAAATGGGGGCAGGGCTGTGAGACCTGCACTCCGGAGGCAGAGGTTCATGAGCAAAGCCACCGAGTACTCCAGTGTGTAGTCAGACAGGCAATCCGGGTCCTTCAGAATATCAATCAGCCAGAAGATGAGGCCGTCTTGAATCATTGCTGTCTGCAGTGGGCGCCTAGGACAAAATAGCCTAAGGTAAATTAAAACTGGCAAGGAACTTTTCATATAAGAGTATATAGTAATGTGGCCAGGTGCGGTGGCTCACACCTGTAATCCCAGCACTTTGGGAGGCTGAGGCGGGAGGATCACTTGAGGCCAGGAGTTCAAGTCCAGCCTGAACAACATAGTGACACCCCATCACTACAAAAAACAGGAAAATCAGCTGGGCATGATGGCATGCACCTGTAGTCCCAGCTACTTGGGAGGCTGAGGCAGGAGGATTGCATAAGCCCAGGAGTCTGAGGTTGCAGTGAGCTATGATGATGCCACTGTACTCTAGCCCAGGCAACAGAGTGAGACCCTGTCTCAAAAAAAAGAAAAAAAAGAGTATATAGTAATGTGAATGCATATCAGAAAGGACAAACTGTACAGAAGATATAGATTCTGAGAAATATTTTATTGTAAACCCATACTACTGAAACAACAAAAATTCCTTTCCTTTCAGGGATATTACTAAGGGTTTACAGACAGATAAGGAAGTAAGGAGGCCTCATATTTTGAAAGCTTCTTTGTCAGTATTTAAAATTAGCACAGCATTACTTCAAATATTTGATAGATATTTGCTGATATTCTACTTACTCAACCCATGAAACAGGGCCATAGAAATACTTCCTTGACAAACAGATTTTTACCTGCACTCTATATAATCCAGCTTAGGCACTTTGAATGATATGAATATAAAGAAAAACAAAAAAGAAGAGCAAAAACCCAGCTTAATAACATTTGATTCAGATTGCTATTATAGAGCAAGCATAGTTTAATGACCTGGGTAATACAAATTATAAGGAATGATTTTCCACCCAAAGTCCAGGTATAAAATCTTACAAAATCCAATGCCTCATCAAAATGTATAATGGTGAATGTCATCATGTCACCCTTGAGAACTGATGAGACCAAGTGTGTCATCAGAAACCACCTGAATTATGTGAAAATCAAAACACCACGGAGAAGCCAGCAGTATACATCTCCTGATTAACAGGTTATGGTAAAACAACCACCCAGGACAGAACAGCGAAGCCAGTGTCTGTTCATGCTGTTCTTACATACTATCCTGATCCAATCAGTGTGACTCAGAACACAAATGAAGACTGTGCTCTCTTGGTAAGCAGAACTACTTTCTATATTCATTGCAGAGCCACTGGAAAAGTGCAAAGGCATTAAGCACATTTACAGAATAGAAAAGTTTAAATTACTGTTTGGAGGAAAAGACGAAACAGGCAGCAAACATTTGCATTACGAGGGAGAGGTATTTCTTTACCATATCTAGTATTTGTTACTTAACTATAGTTAATTGAATTTCTAAAAATTTCCCAGATATGGTTAACATCAAGCTAAGTTATCTCTATACACAGACAGATAGGAAGTGTTCGTGTGATCTGAGGAAGTAATAACTCTGAATATCACTGACAGTTCTTTTCAATCCATATAGTCATAACAAGAAATTTTCACTGGCAGGGACTTGGCAAATAGTAGATACAAATACCTATCTCTTTCCTCCAGGAAACATACACACACTTAGACTATTTCACTTTGCAGGCTTCTGGTTATTAGTGAGAGTTAGTCAAATGTTAAACACATTTGATAAGAAGAAAGTGTGTTCATAAAGGGACTGACAGAAAAAGTTGAGCACTCCAGGTACTAGAATTCTTCTTCTTTTTTTTTTCTTTTTGAGATAGGGTCTTGCTCTGTCACCCTGGCTAGAGTGCAGTGGCATCATCATAGTTCACTGCAACCTCAAACTCCTGGGCTCAAGGGATCCTCCTGCCTCAGCCTCCCGAGTAGCTGGGACAATAGACACGCACCACTACACCTGGTTAGTTTTTCTCTTTTTTGTAGAGATGGGGTCTCCTTCTTGCTCAGGCTGGTCTCAAACTTCTGAGCTCAAGCGATCCTCCCACCTTGGTCTCCCAGAGCGCTAAGATTATAGATGTAAACCACTGTGCCCGGCTATAGAATTTTTAATAAAGTAAAAGAGAATGTGAGGTGGTTCTGACGGAAGAAGGACTCTGGAAGAATTACCATATGACCCAGCAATTCCACCCCTAGACACCTATCCAGGAGAGAGGAAGACATATGTCCACATAAGGACTTCAATGTGCAAGTGTGCACAGGAGCATCATGCATATCAGCCAAAAGTGAAAACAACACAAACATCCATCAACTGACGAATGGATAAAGGAAACATGGCATGCCCATACAATGGAACGCTATCCAGCAATAAAAAGGAACAAAGTACTGGCACGTGCCACAACATGGATGAACCTTGAAAAACATTACGCTAAGTGAAAGAGGCTAGTCACAAAAGAACACACCATATATGATTCCATTTATATGAAATGTCCAGTACAAGTAAATCTTCAGGAAGTATATTAGGAGTCACCCGGGGCTGGGGGTAGGAATGAGGAGCAACTGTACGTGGGCATGAAGTTTCTTTCTGTGGTGACGGAAATGTTCTAAAACTAGATCGTGGTGATGGTTGAACAACTCTGTAAATACACTAAAAATCACTGACTTGTACACTTAAAATGAGTGAATTTTATGATAGGTAAAGTATGCCTCAATAAAGCTGTTAATTAGAAAAAAGCTCTAGGAGCACACCAGATCTGGTTCAAGACGTGTCTAACTGGAAAATTTCCGATGTGGATCAGTTCCAAGTCATGACAGAGCCCAGGCCAAGTCTACGGGGTGGGTTGCTGGGATGTGTTGACACGGAACCAGGAGGCCCTCACCCTGCTCCCACAGGACTGCCCCTCACTCTCTGCTGAGACGTTCATCTCTGTGCTCAGCTCCCACGGGGGGCTGGCAGCGACTTGAAGGCTGAGGCTCTATCAGGTCTTACTCATGTGTCTGTCTCTAAGCCTGGCACATGGGCTGAGACACAATCTAGCACCTGACTGGCACCAGATAAAGGCCATTAGGAGAACATAACAGTGCTTTTAAAATGTCTTCCTCCATCCCCAGTGGCCTCCATCCCCAGGAGGACAGTTCAGTGGAACAGAGATAAGCTTTCCAGCTCTATCTTGGAACCAAGCCACCCAACCTCTCCTAAGTGTTTGAAAAATATCCTCTGCCTCCTGGGTTGTCATGGGAATTAAATAAGCACTAAATAATGGCTAAAGCAACCCCAATCTGATGTCACAGGAGCCACATGTCCTCTGCATATCATCACCTGAGGCTGAACTTCTGCAAGGCCCCAAGGACATTCTCCCGGGTGATGACGTCCTTGTCCTCCTCCTTCAGCCTTCCCTCCAGCATTCGCAGCACTTTCGTGTTCTGGGCAAGGTAGAGGCGACCTAATAATATGCCAGAGATGAAACAGGTGAAAGGTGGATAGAATTTATCTGGTATGCTCCAAAACCACTTTCTATGAAAACTCTGATTGCATATAACACAGTAGAATTTGGGTAACTTTATGTTCTAATTAAAATTTATTAAAACATATTTCTTATAAAAATTGGTTTTATTCAATCAACTATCTAATGAATAGAAAAACCACTCTTCTTGTAAGCCAAGCATAATTCATCACCATGTTCTTGTGGAGAGCACTGTCCTTTTATTTGCCCAGAATCCTGAACTTGATGGTCAGATCTACAAGAAGTAATAGGGGTGGATCTGTGTGTTATGAGCTCTTGGCAGCCAACAAGTGCTTTGGGCCACACTTCCTCCTCTCTGGATATGCCCAGGGCCTGGAGGAGAAGGTGGGAGCCATATCTGAAGCTTTATGATAAGCCCAGGATGGTCACTAGCCTGCTATGGGTTTGTGAACTGATGAGAGATGTTAATCATGGACACAAGTTTCGACAGTATTACTATTTGAATGGCCCTCGGCACATACCCTGGCTTAAAATAAATGTTTGCCAAACAGATGGAAAAATGAACAAATGAATGAATGAACAAAGTTTTGGAGTATCATATATTCATAACTTGAAAACTCCCTTTATTCACATTAAAAAGAGCTCAAACAAATAAGAACTCATCCAAACAGCATGTT
Source organism: Daubentonia madagascariensis (assembly GCA_023783475.1). Classification (NCBI taxonomy): domain Eukaryota; kingdom Metazoa; phylum Chordata; class Mammalia; order Primates; family Daubentoniidae; genus Daubentonia; species Daubentonia madagascariensis. Next base: position 558,923 of record JAKFHU010001078.1, on the reverse strand, counting down.
GCAAAATCATTTTGTTTTTGTTTTTTTTTGAGACACAGTCTCACTCTGTCGCCACAGGTAGAGTACAGTGGTGTCATCACAGTTCACTGCAACCTCAAACTTCTGGGTTCAAGCGATCCTCCTGCCTCAGCCTCCCAAGTCGCTGGGACTACAGGCACGCACCATGATGCCTGGCTAATTTTTCTATTTTTAGTAGAGATGGGGTCTTGCTCTTGCTCAGGCTGGTCTCGACCTCCTGAGCTCAAGCGATCCTCCCGCCTCGGCTTCCCAGAGTGCTAGGATTACAGGCGTGGGCCACTGTGCCAGGCCTCATTTTGAATTCAGTTATGGTGGCATGTTATTTTTGGAATTTTCAAATCCTTTAAGAATTTATAGTCTTTTGGAGGAAACAGTGCAGTGCTTATCGGAATCAACTTTGATTGTTTCACCCATCTTATTTTTCCTTAAGTAGAAAATTACAGAAAATGCATTCATTGCCTGTTATACACTTGAAAGCAAATTAAGAAGCACTATGTTACAAAACCAGAAAGCTTATAAAATAAAAACAGAAGTCTTACAAAATAAACTCCAAAACCATCAAAATGTGCTCTGACATAAACTAAAGCAATATGACAACAACTGATTTTCACAAAAGACCTTAGATGAATTAAACAATAATAAATTGAGGAACATATATTATCTCTAAGAAACTTGGGAAGAATGCTCACTTTCAACGGAAAAAACACATCAATAAGGCCTAGCTCTTCTCTTTAAGGAAAGCTTCTATCTCACCTTCTGCTAGCGACGCAAAAGCATTGATGAGCCTGGCCATGTACTGCCGCACCACCTCACTCTTTGAGTGCAGCAACTGAAGCACACTCCTCTGTGGGGGGAAGAAATCAAGAGAGATTAAGAAAAGGGAGAGGTAAACATATGCCTCCTCTTCCTCGGCCAAATCAGAGGTGAAATAAATAGACTAAAGCCAAACATTTCGTCTGCAAGTCTCTATTTCCAACTGATATTTGATGAGAAGCAGAAAAAAGAAGCTAGTCAGACTTCTACATTAAAAGAATTAATTATACAAAGCACTCAGAACCATGGCTGGCCCAGAGGAAGGAGTACTGTTTGTTGCTCTTGTTGCTGCTGTTTTCCCAGGTTAGAATGGTAGATTGAACAGACATATATAATTTTGCTCCCTCTAAACCTGCAGTCCCCAACCCCCAGGCTATGGCCCAGCACCGGTCCATGGCCTGTTAGGAACTGGGCCTCGCATCACTGCCTGATCCTCCCCCACCCCCTTGTTTGTGGAAAAACTGTCTTCCTAAGGGTCATAATAGCAAGAGCTTCATCTGTATTTACAGCCCCTCCGCTCCTAATTGCTCGCATTGCCCCTTGAGCTCTGCCCCTCCCTGCCAGTGGAAAAACTGTCTTCCATGAAATTGGTCCCTGGTGCCAAAAAGGTTGGGGACCGCTGCTCTAAACCACAGTAAAACTACAGAAATTGACTTTTTAAAAAGATATAAATTCCTTACGAGAGAAAACAGCATAAGAAGCTATAACAACACAATTTTGGAAGTGGGAATGCAGGATGGTAACAACAGGCTTAGCAGGCCCAGGAGCGCCATCTCAAGGCAGCAATGCGCGATGCAAAGTTACCCAATTTCCATCACTTACAACTCAAAAGGCTTAAGAATTGGGGAAAAGAAAGAAGAATGGCTAAAGCTGTCCAAGCAGCAGCTAGATCTCACTCATGCTGCTCCTGCGCACCTCCAGCACGGTGCTGGGGGAGGGGTTCTCTTGTGAAGGTGACACAAATGGTCTATGGAGCAGGGGACACCGGCATAGGTAAGCAGGGGCTCTAGACCAAATGGAGGGGGTCAGTGTCTAAATGCAGAATGAATACTGAACAGAGAACCACCCTACTCCTCCTCCTCCAGGTGGCTCCTAGAACACTGGCAATCAGACTCTCACCCTCTGGGCAGGAGATTAAAAGACTCTTCTCAGAGGAAAATGACTAGCCCAAGGGGAAAAAACCAGACACCCTGAAACCAGAGGTTCCCAATAAATGGCTCACCCGGATCCTCCTCAGTGGAGCTGGACAGTGGCAGGCCCTACCCTTGCTCTCAGGACTTGCACTCTCAGTATCTCCTTAAGAGACAACGAGGCCGACCAGACATCCCAGGAGAGCTCCAACACAGAAAACAGGCTGGACAAACGGGGAGGAAGCAAGACTGCGCAGGGAGGAGAAAACTAAAAATAAACAAAAATTTATCACTCGTATCCTCAAAGATACAAGAAGCTGTATTGTAGCCACAAAACAAGAGAATGCTATAAAAAAGGAAATAACCAACTCAACAGAAAGACTGAAAAACAAGGATGAGGAAATCTCACAGAAAGGGGAACAAAAAGAAAAAGCAGATATGAGAGAAAAGATAAGGAAATAGAGACCCAGTTCAGGGGTCCAACACTCAGAGAGAGCAGAGGAAACAGCAAGGCAGAAGCCAGCAACAGCACAACTCAGGAAAAGTTCCCAGAACTGAAGCTGTCAGACTGAACAGGCCCCCAAAGTGCTCACCACAAGGGATCAAAACACTCCTCATGAAGGACGTCAATGGGAAATTTATTAACACTAGTGGTAAAGAGAAGATTCAACATGCTTCTAGAGAGAGAAAAACAGGTCACATACAACTGACCAGGAATTAGAATGAGTTTGGATTTCTCAACAGCAAAACTGGAACCTAAAAGACAAGGAGCAATGTCTTCAAAATTCTTAAGGAAAATTATTTACAACCCAGAATTCTATACAAAGAATAAAGACATTTTTAGACCATACATGGTCTCAAAAAATATACTTCCTGTGTATCCTTTCTCTAGAAGCTGTTATCTAAGGATGTGCTCCACCAAGCAAGAGAGTAAGTCAAGAAAGAAGACAATATGGGATACTGGAAACAGAGATCCGAGCCGGGAGAGGGTGAAAGGAATCAACAGAAGTTTGGTGGTGAAGAGACTCCGATGCAGAGGGCCACCATCGCAGACTGAACCGAGCTGACTCAGGAGGGTGACATGTTGAAGGCTGTTGTCCCCAAGATGCCTACTGCCATCACACCATCTTTATTTAGGTCAAATTTTTATTGAAGCATAACATCTACACAGAACATTGCACAGGTAATAAGTATACAGCTTGATGAATTTTCACAAAGTGAACATGTGGGTAAACTGGCAACTCAAAACTCTTGAATTGTACTGGCCGTATGGACAAGAGATCAACGTGCAATGTGCTTTCCCAGGGTGCTATTGCTATGGTTTGAATGTCCCCACCAAAACTCATGTTGAAATTTAATTGCCAATGTAATGATATCAGGACGTTTAAGAGGTGACTACGTCAAGAGGGCTCTGCCCTCCTGAATGGATTAACGCCGTTATCACAGGAGTGGGTTGGTTATGTCGGGAGCAGGCTCCTGATGAAAGGACAGGTTCCGCCTCCATTCTCTCTGTCTAGTGTGCCTGCTTCTGCCTTCTGCCACAGGATGGCCCTCGCCAGATGCTGGCACCATCCTCTTGGACTTCCCAGTCTCCAGAACTGTGGGCCAAATAAACTTCTATTGTTTATAAGTTACCCAGTCTGTGCTATTCTGTTACAGCAGCAGGAAATAACCAGAGACAGCTATTTAATCAGTGAGTGCCAAGAGCGTTTGATACTCCACTCAGCGCACATATTGTGAAGCTTAACGATAGCTTTACATTTTTAGAGCATTCTGATAAAAACTCAACTGAAATAATATTAAATAAAATGCAGTATCTTCTTAACATGTAACAAGTACAAGATCCTGATCCTCCTACCGTCCAGTGATGTCTGCTGCCGATACATGTAGGAGGGGCAGGGAGAAGGGAGGAGGAACACCACCACATAGAGACTCCTCGGTGTCAGGCCCAGGGCTAAGCACGCCCCACATGTGACTGCATATCATCATCTCAACAACATCACGAGGCAGGCACAGCTCCTTTTCCTAGAGTGGAAGCTCCTGAGACTGGGTAACTGGCTTAAGATGACCTGGCTAATGAGCAGTAGAGCACAGGTTTGAAAGCAATTTATCTCACCCCAAATCTCATACTTTTCCCCCTGCATCAGTAGACCTATCTGGTCCAAAGCTGTATATAAATATTGTGTTAAAGACACATTTTTAGTCAGGCCCAGATGGAAAAAAACCTGAATTTGCTTACATACCTTGTCCATCCTAAGTCATATTCAGCTTTCAGGACTCATGGAACAAAGTGAGGTGCAAGAAAGAGCTGGGAATTTGAGAAAAGGAAAAATGGCAGAAAAGAGCTCCAGAGATCAATCAAGCAGTTCTAACTTTGTTAGAACTCTTTACTAGAAGTTAGCCAGTGAGATGTGTTACCCAGGGTGAACAACAGATCTCACTTGCTAACCAGCTCAAGGCTGCCATATGGTCACTATGCTGAAATATGCACAGAAACGAAAGCTTCCCCCATCTGTGAAGATCATTCCCTCGAACTGAAGGCCCTGGCTGGGCTCCGGGCCACCTCCTACCCACCTGGTTGTGGCTGTGACAGTCCAGGAGGTCATTGCTGACATAGGCTTGCAAAACAGTCTCCCTCTGCTCTCCAGGATGGGATGTGGTCAAGCGCTGGAGTGAAGAAAAACAAAAGTAACAAGACCCAAGTGTTACCAAGGGGAAAAATTTTCATACAGCACGTATGTTTTAAATGGCAGTACCAGTAACTACACATATAACCAAACAAAATAAATAATACCCAGCTGGGGGCTTGTTAACCAACCAACCAATTAACAAGAACTTACAATGTCGTACTTTCTAATGGGTGATGCAGGGGATGCTGCAGTGAATTTTTCTTGTGAAATCCCCAGAGAAGTGAAGTAGTAAGATTCCCAATTCCAAGTATACAGATAAGGGAGAGCCCACCAATGCCCAGAGGGGCTTTTCTTGTAGGAAGGGGCTCAAGAGCTGGCCCCTGAAGGATGGGCAGACTATTAACTGGCACAGGGGAGTGTGGGTGTGGTGGGGATAGGGAAGCGTGATCCAGCTCAGGGAGGCACAAAAACACAGGGTGCATTTGAGTGGGCTCAATGGGCAGGGCCCAGAGCAGACTGCAGAGCACTCTGAATGCCTGCCATGCAACACACCACACTCTATCCTATCCTATAGGGACCAACACAGCAATACTCTATGTGTGTGTTCGTGTGTGTAGGGGATAGCTGGCTGGAATTTTGAAAAGCCATAAATCTGTTATGTTGCCATAAGTAAGAATTTACACAACGTTCATAGGGCTAGAAGAAAACTTCTGCGAGGGGAGCATGTGAAATGCGCATGTACATGTGCACACAGGGGTACAGATGTGTGAGTTGGGATATGAGAAAGCCATGTAACTGAAGTAAGCAAACGTCCTTGCTTTTCCAGGAAAATCTTACAAAATAAAAATTGTGAGGCTACAGGCCCTGCTTTTGGCCAAAGAGAAGCCGGATGTGCAAAGAACATGCTGGTTCTTGGCATGGGCAAGAGGACAGTAAGAGTAACAGATACTCCAGAGAGAGAGGGAAAGCTGGGGAAGTATCCAGAGGCAGGTGTTGCTGACAGACACTGACCACCATGGCCGAGGGAAGGTTTCAAAGGTAAAGGGGGACTATCCTGAAGGAGGAATGTGCCCACAATGTCACACAGGATGCTGCCAACCTTCTGACAAGTTCATGGAGGTTGGGGCAAGGGCAAGGGGCTAGATGGGGGGACTGGAGAAGGACACAGAAAAATCGTAAGAAACCTGTTCATTTTTCCTGTGAACATTCTGTGAAAATACCATTCTCTCAGCAAAGGAATGCCTTGTCCTCTCAAGAGGCTCAGGAGTGGCATGGACTGAGAGGACGTGCTAAGTAAGCAAACTCAGAGCCAAATAAAAGATGAGTTTGAGAACTTGAGCAGAGAGAGGAAAATGGCCAGGGTGGGGACGGCCACATGCTGCCCCACCCACTCTGGCCAAATGACCCAAACAAAACCAGAGCAGACATCACTGCTTGACCACAGGACTCTTCCTGCTGATCCTGGAGTCTCAGAGTACTCCTCAAGACATATTTCAGGAAGCAGCAGTTTCTATCCAGAGATAGGGAAATTGCTCAAAGGATTCTGATGCCAAGATACCTTGAAATCTGGGGATCTATGAAGGGGTTTGATGCTAATGTAGGGTTAGAATGGATCATTCAGTTACACAGCCAACCAGTGTTGGCTTAAGCCAAGCAGTTCTCAAAGTGTAGCCTGGGAAACCCTAGGGAGTCCCCAAAACCCTTTCAAGGGGCCTACAAGGTCACGATTATTTTCATAATAATACTAAGATAATGACTTGCTTTTTTCATGCTCAATCTCTCAGAGGCTATGTGAATTGTGATACTATGACAAATCAAATGCAAAAGCAGACATGCGATCCAGCTGGCCTCCATTAAGCCAGACGATGAAGAAATTTGCAAAAATGTAAAATGATGTCATCCTCACTATTTTTTTTTATTATTTGAAATATAGTTATTTTTCGTAAAAAATGTTATTTGTGTTAAAATGTCATTTGTTTATTATTGTTCATTTTATGTGAATGAATATATTTTAAAATTTTTCTCAGTTTTAATTTCTAATATTATAAATATTGGTAGATAAAATTCATATTAAAAAAGCTCTTTGAGGTCCTCAGTAATTCTGGGGAGTGGAAAGAGCTCTGAGACCAAAAAGCTGGAGAAGCAACTGCTGGCTCACACTGTGATCAATCTGAAGACTGGGGAGAGAAAAGCAACAACGCAGACTAGGCCTGCTTCCCCTAGAGCCGTGTTAACGTGAGTTCTCACCCTTGAACCCGAACCCTCGAGCCTGCCCAGGGTGGCTGCATGGCAGTGCCTGAACAGAGGTCTCTGTGGGGCTGAGGAACAAGCCCAACTCCACGCTGTCACACAAGGGCCCCCACAAACAAGGAGTGAGGCTCAGACCAGGAAAGGGCCATGTGGCAGGGGCAGTCTCCAGGGCCTTGAACCTGCATGTATCACATTGCACAAAGGCAATGGCAACTATGATGTCAATACAGGATTTTTTTTTTTTTTTTTAAGAGGCAGGGTCTCACTCTGTCACCCAGGCTGGAGTGCAGTGGCATGATCATAGCTCACTGCAACCTCAAACTCCTGGGCTCAAGTGATCCTCCCACCTCAACCTCTAGAGTAGCTGGAACTACAGGTGCGTGCCACCACGCCTGGCTAATGTTTTATTTTTTTGTAGAGATGGGGTCCTGTTATGTTGCCCAGGCTGGTCTAAACTCCTGTCCTCAAGTGATTCTCCTGCCTCAGCCTCCCAAAGTGCTGGGATTACAGGCATGAATCACCGTGCCAGGCCAATATAGGGTTTTTTTTAAAGGAGCCCAACGTTATCTTCAGAAGCTGTTTTAAACTTTCACTCTCAGTGTCAGGAGGCAGCAGGAAGAAAGATTTTTAGATGGGTTAAAAGATATAAGCAAGGTAGCCAACAAAGAAAACTAGCATTGGTTTTGTTTTGTTTTGTTGTTTAACTTCAGGGAAAAGGTACCTACCCAGCGCAGAGCCTGCAACAAGAAGGCTTTCAAGCGATCACTCCCCCAAATCAAATCCTTCTTCAGTTTCTCATAATCCAGGGAGGGCAGTAATGGGACATCCTTCAATCTCCTACTCAGCAATGCAAGTTCAAAGAGAAAGAAAAGGGCAAAAGGGTACGTTCATTACAATTCCTGAGCATCATGACACCTGATCTAGAGTTGTACAGACAGAACAGACCAGCAGTGGACAGCTATTCCCCCAGGCTCCCGGAATGAACTCCCAGCTTCTACACGGGGGTCTGGCTGGGTTCCAGGTTCCCTGCCCCTGCTTCAATTGGCTCAGTTCCACCTGTTCTGCTGGATGGACTGAGGTTCTGTTTAACATTTTTCCTAAAATGAGGAGTCTCTACCTGAATAGATTTAGAAACCCCGCATAAAGAAATCACCCTGGAATCAAAACCACAATGAGATATCACTTAACTCCAGTGAGATTGGCTCATATCAAAAAATCCCCAAACAACAAATGTTGGCGGGGATGTGGACAGATAGGAACACTCATACACTGCTGGTGGCACTGCAAATTAGTACAACCTCTATGGAAAGTAATATGGAGATACCTCAAAGAATTAAAAGTAGAACTACCATTTGACCCAGCAATCCCACTACTGGGTATTTACCCAAAGGAGAAAAAGACATTTTATAATAAAGACATCTGCTCACGAATGTTTATAGCAGCACAATTCACAATTGCAAAGATGTGGAAACAACCCAGGTGCCCATCAATACATGAGTGGATTAATAAAATGTGGTATATGTATACCATGGAGTATTACTCAGCAATAAGGAACAATAGTGAATTAACACATCTGGCATTATCCTGGTTGGAGCTAGAACCCACTCTTCGAAGTGAAGTATCACAGGAATGGAAAAACAAGCACCACTGGTACTCACCATCAAATTGGTACTAACTGATCAACACCTACATCACACAGGGCAATAATATTCATCAGGGGGCGGGCAGGTGGGAGGGGGGTGGAGGGGATGGGAAAAACTCTCACTGAATGGATGCAGGGAGCACAGTTTGGGGGAGGACCACGATTGTAGCTCTGACACGGGCAGTGCATGGGCAATATATATAGCCAAAGTGGTGTACCCCCACAATATTGTGAAAAAAAAAAAAAAAAAAAAAGAAATCACCCTGGAGGCACCATAACTCTCCACTGAAGTGCCATTAGAATTCTGAGAAAGTCTAAAGACTATTAGCATCAGCAGGCCCCAAGAGTTCCACCCACAAATCTGAAGCCACTGTTCCTCTCCAGCCTGAGGGACCTGACAGGGGAGTGTGAAGGACAGATCAGGGGTCAGGAAACAAGTGTGAAGAGTAAGTGGGTGGGTGGCCCAGCCAAGGAGGAGGTAGAAGGGCGTGGTCAGGAGGTGGCCTGGGGGGTATAGCTATGAGAAGTGCTGCCCATGATTTGAAGACTCTCCTCAAGAAGACTCCAAATCAAAGACCTCAGGGGAGTCATGTTTCAATTAAGAGAAATCTTTCTTTTTTAAACATTTTTGTTTGGTTTTATTACTAATTTAAAAAAATTTTTATTGATACATAATAATTATACATATTTATGGGGTACACATGTTTTGATGCATGCATACAATGTGTAATGATCAAATCAGGGTGATTAGCATATCCATCCCCTCAAACATTTCTCATTTCTCATCGCTTTGTGTTGGGTAAGAGAGATCTGATTAGAGATCTACACGGCTCAGACTGACCCAACACCTACCTTTGGTTAGCCAGAAACAAAAGGAATCACCTCAGATTCCTGGTCACTAAAACAAGTGTCTTCTTCACATTTTGTTTTGTTGAGGAAAAGGCGGTGAGAGTGCATGGAGAAACAGGTGAAACTGAACGAGGTCTGTGGTCTCCTTAACAGTACCGTATCAATGCTAATTTCCTCATTTTGATGTAATGCTACAGTCATTTAAGATGCCACCACTGGGGAAGCTGGGAGCCTCAACTTCCTATAAACCTATTTTTATTTCAAAATAAAAAACTAAAAACCAAAACAAATATATGAGTCTTCCAGTATAAAGAAAAAAAGGGAGACTACACAATATTAAATGGAGATTCATGAAGAGTGTGGCGAAAAGCTGAAGTTTTAGGTTTCATGTGCTTTTGAGGGTGAAATGTAAATGGAGATAACACTCTGGGAGGTAGGGTTTTGGGTAATTTACATTTTCTCCTGCATATGTTTCTATAGCATGCAGATTTTCTATAATGAGCATAATAAAAAATAATAAAATTACATAATAAAATTTATTTTACATAATAAAAAATTACATGCTAGTTTCTTTTAATGGTAGTATTTAAAAGAGAAAATGAGATTTTCTTAGAGGGTCAGAAAGGAAGACAACAAAAGAGATCTCAGTAAACACCCCTGGGGGAGTGTCTCCTATTGTTTATATCCGACAGTAAACTCACGGACACGTGCACGTTGATCATTTGGACACTTTTTTTTTTTCCTGAGGCAGATACTATTGTAAGTTTAAAAATTAATAGAGCTACTTTAGTAACTGGCCAGTATTCTTCAAAAGTGTCAAGGCCATGAAAGGCAAAGACTGAGGAATGATTTTATTAAATAAGTCAAAGGAAACCAAGAAGATATGACAACTAAGTCAAAATAATGGTACGATTGCTAAAATGTGAATAAAGTCTGTAGATTAAGTTACTATATTGTATCAGTTCTGATTTTGATAACTACTGGGCTTGTGTAAAATATTAACACTGGGAAATCTGGGTGAAGGGTATATGGGAGTTCTTTGTACTACTTTTGCAACTCTGAAATTATTTTAACAAGAAAATTAAAAAAAAATTTTAAATTTAAACGGGCTCTTGTTCTGGACAAAGAAGTTCCAATTGCAAAGCCAAGTTTGATAATGTTCTATAGCTGGGGTGCTTCCTTTGAAAGGAAGAAATACTGTCATATTTGGGCCATATATACTTGCCAGTAAAGGCAATATTACAAACTAAGTTTATTAGCAACTAAATTGCTCAACAGCTCCACATTTCTGTGGTCCAGCCACTCTCCCACTGTCCAAGAAGACTATGTCATGCCTCCTCCTCTCTGTTCTTGCCCCTTTTACTCTCTGCAGGTGATCTTGCCTCTTATGTCACTGAGAATAATATCAGCAAACATCTTGAGAGTGTTTGCTATGTCCCTGGCACCGTACTGAGGGCTTTCTACATATTAACTCATCCTTATCTTCACAACAATCCTACAAAAGAATTACTATTATTCTTCTCATTTTATAAGTGAGGAAACTGAGGCACAGAGAAGTTACATAAGTAGTCCAAGGTCACAGAGCCGGACGCAGAGGTGGGATGTTAGCCCTGGCAGTCTGTGCTCGTAAGCACTGCGCTACACTGCTGCCAGAGCGGCGGAGAGAACAAAGTGCAGGTCAATGTCGGACTCGGGCAGGACTGAGGGAGGAGGAAGGCTGTGGCCGTGTCAGGTGTCTGAGGATTCTCATAGCTCCCTTCCCCTCCACGCACAAAGCTGGCTCAGAGGGTCACCAGGCTCCATCCTAGTCCTCATGTCCAAGTCAAAGTCCTCAACTCCCTTGCTGATAGAGCACGCATACCAGATGAAGTGCACATGCATCCGACGCTCCCATGGGTGACAATCTAACTGATCTGGATGGGAATGCTCAGGCATGCACAAAGCTATCCCACCGCCGTGCTCACGGCATGAACCAGTGGAGAACATAAAATTTAGAGACTACAACACTGTTGACTGTTGACTGCACTAGGACAGTATATTAAATTCATTTCTATAGAATACCACAGGAACAATTCAACAGTTTTTTTCCATTTGATGCTACCTTACCAAAATAAATAGAATTAACATTAAAAGGTAATTCTAGTCCAACAATGTTACTTATAAGTACTGGCATTTCCTTTAATATCCACAAGTAGCTCTAGCTCAAAGGCATTATTCTAAACTCGGCTGCTAAGATAAGTGTTTATTAAAGATATTTCAATTCCAGCTTTACACATGGCTGTTCCCCTTAATAAAAATTCCTAAAAGAAGTTACTCACACAGGTGCCAAGGAGGCTCGTAGCATGGTGGAAGCCTGAGGGGAAGGGGACAGAAGAAAACAGATCGTGTTAAACACTGATAGCAATGCCTGGATCCTAAATCACTCTAACAGCACAGAATCTGTTGACAGAGCTTTTAATCCATCAGGATATGCCCAAAGTCATGCATGATTTAAAAATCAGCCCAAACCAAAGTTAAGTCACCATTACCATGATGTACCTCATAAACCACCCACCGTGTTGCTACTCCTCTCCAAGCAAAACCCCAGGGAAAACGGGTGGGTTCTCCCTGCCCAAACTCCCAGAGACATTTTAAGCTGCCCAAAGACATTATGAAGAACAAAAGCAATGTGAATCTTTATTAAGCTTTTCTCTTCAAGTATAAAATTAACACATGCACTTTGTACCAAGTCAAACACTCTAGAGGTGTTTAAAGAAAAAATTAACAATCCCCCTTTCAACCTCATTCTTTTTTAACCTTGTCTATAGGCCTAATCATTGCCTGCTTTATAGACATTCACATTGTCCCATTTATTTTGTGTGTGTGTGTATATATATTTATATATGTATTTTTTGCCACTATAGGCAGTGCCTTATTAAAAATGTACTAAAATAGATTTGAGAAACATATAACCAGATGCAGTGTGTGGCACTTGTTTGGACTGACTCAAATAAACGAACTATAAAAAGATGTTTCAAGAAAATAAGAGGAATTTGAACAAGGACTGGACTGGTAGTGGACACTAAGGAATTAGTGTTAATTGTATTTGGCGTTGTGGTTGCGTGTGTGTGTGTTTGTTTTTTAAAGCCCCTATCTATTAGAGATACATGTTGAATTATTTAACATATAGGTGGCATGATATGTGTGGAATTGGCTTTAAAAAACTCAGGGGAGGAAAAATATGTAGAGGAGAAGAAAAGAACCAAGTTTAGTCAAATGCCATTAATTGCTGAAGTTGGGTGATGAGCACACAGGGACTTATTTTATGATTCTGTCTACTTTTGGATGTTTGAAAACACTTAAAAAACAAACAAACAAACAAACAAACAAACAAAAAGCCTTGTTCAAAACCTGTTTATCTATCATTACTTACTAGTAACAATAAGCTTAGCCGCGCTCTCCAGGCGAAGCTAGACTCCCAAAAGCGGTTTGGGTGGATCAAGGGGTCTGTGACTTTCAGTTCCGATAAACATCCCCAGATGCCCAGCACTGCAGGAGAGGAGTTTCCTCCTCATCAGGACTGGACAGTATCGCTATAAACGGCTATCTATCTCATCACTGTTTAAATTGTTTAAACTTTAGTGATATTGGCCATTATTTTTCATAAATACTATCTGCTTTTTGGCCTTGTCTTTATACCTTATGTGATATCAGACTGTTTTCATGGGTTTTCATCTTAAGACAGTCTCCCCTACCTCAAGGTTAGACACACGTTTTCTCTCAATTCTTCTAACATTATTATAGTTTATTTTTACACTTAGATATTTCTTCCTTCTGGAATTTATGTTAATGTATTTTCCTTTGAGGTGCATGTGAGGTATTGTTCTCTGAGAGCCAATTATGAAGCATTTAGCCTCAAAATGCTTCAATCAGTAAGTCTTGCTTTCTCCTCTCTTCTTCTTCACCTTTTAAATAATCGAATTTGAACACTGAGGTGGAAGAAATGTGATCTTCAGGCCCTGCAGCTCCCCACTGCCTGACATCAGCTGCTTCACACACTTCCAGCGCGTGAAAGCATCTGGCTCTCTGACCCTTCAAATAAACCACCCCTTTCCCACCTCTGTAGTCTGCCAGGTTTATATCCTCCTTAGATCTATTTCTGGACTCTCTAGCCCAGTGGTCCCCAACCTTTTTGACACCAGGGACCAGTTTCATGGAAGCGTTTTTGCAAGGAGAGTGCACAACCCGGATCCCTCTCATGCTCAGTTTACAGTGGGGTTTGTGCTCCTATGAGGATCTGGTGCCACCACTGATCTGAGGGTGGGGGGAGGCGCCGCAGGAGCAGGGCAGGGCTCGGGTGGTGATGCAGCGACAGGGAGCGGCTGTGCGCCCAGTTCCTGGTGTGCAATGGACCAGTGTCAGTCCGCAGCCTGGGGGTTGGAGACCACAGCTCTAGCCCCTTGCTACTCAAAGTGTGCTCTGCAGACAAGCAGCACCAGTGCCACCCAGACTTCTTTAGAAATACAGAATTTCGGGGCCCATCCTGAACCCCCTGGACCAGGATCTGCATTTCAGCCAGGTCTCTGGGGGCCATGCCTGTACATTAACATCTGAGAAACCCAACTCTGGTCCATAATCTATCATTCCTAAGCCAGTAACGCCTTGTTCTGATGATAGTCACATTATAGGAAGTTCATACCTGGTAAGGCAACTCTTCCTCTGTTACTCTAATTTTTCAAACACATTTGGCTATGCTCAGAAACTTATCTACTGAATTTTATATAATACCTACAAATTAGCTTTATAAAGGGAATCAAAGGCGGTTTTTTGTTCACTGGTTTGTTTGAAAGAAAAGGGCATTCCCAGCCTGCTGTGGAGCCCTTCCTGAAGGGGCAGGCAGTGGTCCCCTCAGTGTCACTACAGTCCTCAAACAGAACATTCTCCCCACCCATTATATAGAATTGTGATTATTTCACAATTACTAATATTTCTGTGTCATTCTCCTTCAGCAGACAATGAGTTCCATAAGGGATGGAGATATGTCACCCTCATGTCCCCAGCCTGGGGAATAGTGCCTGGACATAGAGGCACTCAATGTTGAATGAATAAATGAAGACTGACTTCCAAAAGTGGCCACTCTAGAATCCCCTACTGATTAATAAACAAGTGGCATTGGCTCAGACCCAAAAAAGGGTGACTACCACTATCCCCATGCCCAAGGCCGGGCGCGGTGGCTCACGCCTGTAATCCTAGCACTCTGGGAGGCCGAGGCAGGAGGATCACTTGAGCTCAGGAGTTCGAGACCAGCCTGAGCAAGAGTGAGACCCTGTCTCTATTTAAAAAATTAAATTAAATTAAAACCATCCCCATGCCCTGCAGGTATTTACTGCTAACTAAGATGGCTGATGTGGAAGTGGATGCCTTCTAAGATCTACATGTCCTGGGCCTTTCTGTACTTAATACTTTTACACCTATCACAAAATAAAAAGTATTTTAACTTTTATTTCCAATGGGCCTTACCTGGAATTGTTACAGAAAAAGAGGGTTAATTCCCAAATGGGCAATTTTCCCAAATAATGATGTATTTAAACGGAAACTTCCCCATCCAATGAATCCACAAACCCAGAGTTGCTACCAGGTGGGACTTGGGACTCACCCAGGGGGCTGTGGGTCGGATTTCTACTGGAGAATTGAAAGTCCAAGAGTTGGCACCAGACTCTCTCTCCTGGTCAGCCCGCCCTCTGCCCACTCCTGCCCTCAGGACAGACGCTCAGCATGGGGTGGAACAGGCCCCCTCACTCACAGGAACCCTTCCTCCTTCCTCCTTCCTGCATTCACATTTGCCCAGGGAGAACAGGGTAAAGAGAGAAGAATGGACCAAGGCATTTTCAAATGCTCTTGGCAGTATGCAAAGCTGTATGCAACATCATTAGAAACAGCAAAAAACGAAAAAGCCACCTAAATGTCTGATAGAGAAATATTGTTTTAAAATTAAAACCCTAAAATATAAATAAAATATAAACATGGATAAAGAAGTCTCTCAAAAATGTATTGCTAAGTTAAAAGAAATAGTTATAGAGTAATACACATGATAAAACTTTAATAACACATATTTTTAAAAGGTCTAGAAGGGGCCAGGCATGGTGGTTCACACCTGCAATCCCAGAACTTTGGGAGGCTGAGGTGGGAGGATCGCTTGAGGCCAGGAGTTCAAGACTAGCCTGAGCAACATAGCGAGACCACATCTGTACAAAAAATTAACAAATTAGCCAGGCGTGGTGGCATGTGCCTGTAGTCCTAGCTACTCAGGAGGCTGAGGCAGGAGGATCACTTGAGCCCAGGAGTTCGAGGTTGCGGTGAGCTATGATAACACCATTGTACTCCAGCCTGGGTGACAGAGTGAGACCCTGCCTCAAAAAATAAATAAATAAATAAATAAAAGGTCTAGAAAGATGCACATGAAACACAGGCACCGGGCTACCCGTGGAGGAGGTGGGCTGGGCTGAGAATGGGGAAGGTGGTGGGTTTTGCTCCATCTCCTGATAAACTGGCACGTTTTCTAGCTAACATATTTGTGTGATCTTAACCCTAACCTCTCACACCAGGGCTGACTTTCAACAGATCACGGTGAGGGCGATGCTTGGCCACGGATGAAACCTGGTGCGGAAGCAGGTTGTCCTTTCTCCCTTACTTCTTATCACAGGTTGCTGATAGCAGAAAACCCGTTTTCTCTTGGATCCCAGTGAATCATCGCTCTGATAAGGCAAGGACTACGAAAAACAAACTGGGATGGGGTGGCAACACGCAGGGTCAAACTGGAGGCCACCTGAGAGGGCTCTCTGCCTCAAAAAATGAATCCCATCATCATAAACCCTTGCACCTGCCAGCTCTGATAACCACCAGCACCTTTTTGGACACAGTTATGGGGGCATGAACTAGGTAAGGGCAGACCATACTTCTTCCCTCTCATGGTGTTTCTGCTGTGGCATGCTCCTCTCCCTTGGAGAGTGGGTAACTTGCTGGATTCGTGAGACAGGGAGTGGGTAGACCTGGGCATGCACCACCCTGCCCATCCTCCCCTGCCTCAGGCAGACAACCTGCCAGAGAGAACATGTCAGCTCTGCTCCCTCATGCCACCCTGCATGGTAGCCACGGCAGTGGCAGTGGCAGAGGGCTAGGCTTGGCCAGAGCTGACCAGGACTGGGCATGTAAGCATCTATAATTCCAGGGCCCAAAAGTAGGAAAGCACCTGCCTACAGATAAAATCCACATTCTCCAATATAAGCTCTGGCAGTACCAACAGTGATATTTTTCAGCTCCTTTTCCCTTTATTCTTTCGTCCTATTTTTCAATTGGTTTAGAACTCAGGGGGAAGTGGGTGCTCTTTGCTGGGGCCTTTTGAACTTTCAACAGTGAATAAGATTGTTAGAAGCCCAGATTCTTGTTAACAGCCAGAGTTAAAAACTGGTATCAAACATACTACACTTTATAGCAGTTTTCTGATGGGCCCAGCCAAGCTCCTTTGCAGAATACAATTAACTCAAGCTTGACAGAGCACCTGGGGAGGAGCTGATCAAAGACCACTCTAAAAAGGAAGCTGTTCTGTGCCCACTTAATTCTCTTGAAATTGATAGTATTCTGTTTGGACCTAGACTAGAATTTGTCCCCTTAAAAAAAAAGTAAGCAACCTTCTTCCAAATCCTAAATCCTATCAGTTCAGTCACTAGATACCCCATCTAACCTCTATCCTAATTTCCTTATTCATACATTATAAATCTGAATTCCTGAGACCGATATCATAAATCAACTTTAGGCATGCCTACTCAACAACAATATTCTTTTGTACTTTTATAATGACCCCCTCATCTACCTTTTATCATCTTGTAGAGAAATCTGCTAGGAACCGCAAACGACTGTTTGTAGCTTTTATTGCCTGTTCCTAAGCCAATGACTCAGTAGGAAGAAAATGGTTATGAGCTTAGCTAACTATAGTTCATCCTCCCTCCCCTGGTTTATAATGCTTAACAGAATCTGTTCCCTGATGCCAAAATAACAGCCAAGATGGCAGGACTAGTCTCTCGACAGACGACATTAGTAATTCCTAATGGGACAAAGTATCTGCAATGTTTTAAACTGCCCCTTAGTAAAATGATGTCAGTTTTAAATAAGCCGGATGCATTACTACTCCTATAGAAAATGGAAACTTAAGGATGCCTGTATGTATAAGATATGATGGGATTTTATAACACAAACCTAGAAAACACTAAGTACTTGATGAATTAATAAACAGATGGGAAGGAAGGAAGAAAGGAATGGTCCTAGACACAGATCCTACTATGCTAATTGCTGCTAGAAAGCCATCATTTTTGGTATACACACTCTGCTCCTTACCTGCCCTTCTGCTAACCACACAGTGGACAGAGAGTCAGTCCAGCCAATTCTCAGGGATATGGCTTGCAGCCCCTTATCCTGGAGGGCTTGTGAGGAAGTTACTGTTCTAAAACTTGGCTATCCAACATTTATTTCACTGACCTTTTAAAAACGACCAATTCTCTAGGATTTTTGCATGCTAAAATCACTGGGGCCGTTTCCCAAAGCACAGACTTTGCAGCTTCTGTCATTTCTCTGTCCATGTGTGTGAAGCAGCTGACACAGCCAGCGGCTCTGAGATATTATGCTACGCCGACAGAACGCGGTCAAGGACATCTGCTCCTCAGTGCCTGACTACATGCTTTCTACGAATATCCATGAGAGAAACTATCCTCAGGTCTTAGCACCAGGAATAACAGTGTGGAGCAGCTGTCTGACCAGCCAGTCTTTTTTTTGAGATAGAGTCTCGCTCTGTTGCCCAGGCTAGAGTGCAGTGGTGTCATCATAGCTCACAGCAACCTCAAACTCCTGGGCTCAAGTGATCCTCTTGCCTCAGCTTCCCGAGTAGCTGGGACTACAGGTGTATGCCAAAATGCCCGGCTAATTTTTCTATTTTTAGTAGAGATGGGGTCTCATCTTGCTCAGCCTGGTCTCGAACTCCTGAGGATTGCTCAAGCAATCCTCCTGCCTTGGTCTCCCAGAGTGCTAGGATTACAGGCATAAGCCACCACGCCCAGCCTCATCTAGTCTTTTTAAAAATGTATTTAGACTTGTTTTTAAATTATAACAGTAATAAACCTACTGGGAAAAAATGAACGGTCTGAAGGGCACCTAGAGAACTTTCGTGGCATTGAAATAGGTCTGTTTTAGGGAATGTGTGGTGGGCTCGTGGGTGTTCATTTTAACGCTGTGCTTCCTACCCTGCATGTGCAGCACACATATTCTTTTGGATACAGGAACTATTACATAATAAAATTTATATAACTGCCCTCTCTTGCTTTATGAGCACTGTGAATCATGTAACTGCTCATGTTTCCCTTTTTGCACAGGCTGCTAGAAAGCTCAGAGCAAATCTGCAGCCTGCCTCTCCAGAGGTACAGCACCTTATGACATGCATTTTTTGTATCAGCCTTAGCCCTTGTTACGTTTATTTTTCCTACCCTTCTTTTCATTTAATCATAATTTCTTTACTTATTTTTATTTTCTATTTTCTCATTCTCATATTTATGTTTTCTCATATTATAATAAGCTACTTCAAACCTTGAGAGTGCGGTAGAGTATACATTTTTAAAAAAATACTAAAAAAGGCCCCTGTTTATTAAGACCTCTAATATTAATGTGCAAACCCTTATTTAAAAGCTGTGACTCTGACCCACAGGGGTGCCTCAGGATCACCCAGGAGCTTTGTTCCAAATCTACCCACCTGGCTTCACCCACCCAGCCTCTGAACCAGGCAGTAGGTGGCATGAGCTCTAGGGCCATGGGTCCCTGAACTTTGAAGACTTCCTTCGGAGACACTGGTGTGCTCCCCTGGTTAAGAACCCCTGCCTCAAAACCACATGCCTCCAGATGTGCTAGCCTAAGATGGACATAACATCATGTAGGTAATATCTGGCTAAGGATGCATAACCTGAATCTAATTACAAGGAAAAATCAAACATGAAAGGAGAAATATTCTATTTTTTAAAAAGGAGGAAAACTATGTTCTTCTAAAATGTCAATGCCATGAAAGTCGAAGAAAGACTGGGGAAATGTTCAAGATTAAAGGAGGCTAAGGAGCCATGACAACTCAGTGCAATACCTGACCCCAGCCTGCTGGAGGAGGGGAAATGCTATAAAGGACATTATTGGCTCAGCCGACAAAATTGGAAAATGGACGGTAGATTAGACAAGAAGCCTGTACCAACGTTCAATCTACTGAAGTTGGTAACTTTATGGTTATGTAAGAGAATATTCCTAGTCTTAAGAAAAATACATTGAAGTATTTAGGAGTAAAAGGCCATAATATATGTGATTAATCTTCAAATGGTTCAGAAAACAGACTGTGTGTGTGTGTGTGGAAAGAGAAAGAGAACAAACAAATGGGGTAAAGGTTAACAGTTGATGAGTGTGGGTAAAGGGTATACCAGCATCCTTTGTGTTATTTTTGCAACTTTTCTGTAAGTTTGCAATTATTCCAAGTAAAAAGTTAAAAAAAAAAAAAAAAAGAGCCCCTGCCTTACAACACACAACTTCCCATAAAGCAGTTATTGTAAAAAGGAGAATAAAGTTTCCATTTGTTCCTACTGATTCCCAGCCCTTGGAGCCCCTTCGAGCAGCAGCAACGGGCAGAGCAGAACAGCTGTCTCTCCCCAACTTCCCCAGGAGGCCGCCTTTCAGCTGTGCCCGCTCCAAAAACTGCTTTCTTTTCCTTCTGGGAGTTTCTAGACCTCAAAAGCCAGCTGAAATGCAGCCTCTCGCATGTTATTTTCTCATGCTCTTTCATTTTTTTTTTTTTACTTTCTTTCTTTTTAAATTTAGGGGGACAGACTACAGGCACCCTGCCCCGAGCAGAGCCTCACCGTCCCAGGCCTGGTGAAGTCCACGCTGCGCGCCAGGCTCTGCCGCATCTGGTTACTGAAGAGGCGGACGCAGACGCTCTGGAGGTACTCGGGAGTGATCTGCAAGGAGGACACGAGGACATCTGGTGAAGGCACGACTCACCCGAGGGACATCTGAGGCACACTGGCAATTAGTAGAGCTGTCTCTTGACAGCCTTCTGTAAGGTGTGGTGACAAAGTACACGAGCTAGGAAAATAATCATTTTGCTTAACCTCGGAGCCCTTGGGAGGAGTTAAAGCATTGACCTGACAGAACAAACTGCTGATGTACTACAGGTACACTCATGAGACATCATACTGCAAATTAGGTAATTCCACTTGATGTATTTCCACTGTTATGTAAAATAAATGGATCTTCAACCATTTTGCAAAATAAATAAGGAACATAGTTTCCCTCCTTTTTAAAAAATAGAATATTTCTCCTTTCGTGTTTGATTTTTTCCTTGTAATTAGATTCAGGTTATGCATCCTCAGCCAATGAAGTCACTGGGTGGCCACAATGTGGTGGAAAGAGTGCCAGGCTTCAAATCGGAAGATCTGGGCTCACGTGCTGGGCTAGAGAAAACCGACAGCTCAGCCTCTTGCTTTCCTGACCTGCCAAGTGAGATGAATAACGGCCACCTCTCCAGGTCACACTGAGGGGGTCAGTGAGGTGACAGATATGCCTAGCACATGACAGTGCCTCAGTAAATGCCACCTGAATGAATGATGGAGACGTCTTAAAATAAACTATTGAGTGCTTCACAACGTGAGGCTGAATGGCTGGCACCATCAACGCTAGGTGTTATGGCGTTCTTTAGCACCTCTTATACCTCTCTCATTAGCCACTATAACTCAGGACTGATACACAACATGTAAGGTGGTAATCTCTGAATTTTTTTTGTCATTTTATATCTTTTCTTTTTATAAAAATAATACATGCTCATTTAAAATGTACAAGTACCACAACCTCTCCCGAATCTCACCCTTCCCCCACAAACCAACCCCTGTGGTTTGAAACTACTATGAAAAAGTGTGCATCCTTCCACACTCTTCTCTAGGCGTGATGATTAGAGAACCTCCTTTTCCACAGCTTCATGATTCCATGTGGTGCAGCTTCCACAACAGTTGGCCTCTGTCCCTAGCCCTCACTCACACACCCCCATGAGAGGAGAGCTACCCAACCAATCGGTGAGTTGGAAAGGGCTGCAAATGCTGGGCTAGACCCTTTTCTATTCTCCTAGGGCTTCTGACCACTCACTAGAAACTTCTGGTCTGCTTCAGCTACATAAAAGGCTCTGTCCATGCTGTGGCAGGTGTCTGTGATCATCCCTCAACACACAGCTACATGTGAAGTGACTCAGAGAAGAGCCCCATCTCAAGGATAAACTTCCTAAATTATCCCAAATCCATTCCCTCTGAATTTCTATAGCATTAAAACTTAAATATTCCTTTTTCATCCTGTATTTTCAACCTTTTTTCCTATCCCTGTTCCTTCCCTACAACTAGAAACATGTTCAAATATATTTCATACTGAAAACATACCTTCCCTTCCTCCACCCAAGGTCTTCATCTATTGAATCTATTGACCACCCCTCAACATCCTTCCTCCTCAGCCAAGGTCCTTGAAAGAGCCACCCACGTTTGCTGTGTCACCTCCCCTTTGCCTCTCAACACAACGTGACCACGTTTCTTCTGCCTTACTCCATGAACACTCTCATGGCAAAGGTCACCACCAATGACCTAAATGTCAAAAACACTGGACAATTTTCAGTTGTCATCTTCTAGAGTTTTCTGTGGCTTTTGAAACTTTGCATCAACCCCTTACTCCTGAAACAGTTTCTTCCTTTGACTTCTCGAACTGCCACCAGAATCATTTCTCTAACAAGCAAATGTGAGCATGTCACTTTCCTCTTTAAAACAAGTGAATGAGGAAAGGACATGAAAAGACAGTTGACAAAAAAAATCTCTCTCTCTCTCTCTCTCTCTCTCTCTCAACGGCCAACAACAATATATGAAAATATATTTAGCCTTATATACAACTGAAGAAATGTAATTAAAATATTCAGAACACCAAATTTCACTTACCAAACTGGCAAAGATTTAGAAGTTTAATCATATCTAGTATTGCCAAGTGTGCGAAGAAACAGGCATTCTCATACACCACTGGGGGGTAGATATTATTGAAATTTTAGGACAAATAATTTGGCAACATCTATCAAAATGTTAATGCTCATACTTTTAACCTAGCAATTCCGCTTTTAGGATCTCATCTTACCTATATTCAAAGGTATACAGTATACACAAGAATGTTCACTGCAACATTTTTTGTTATAGTAAACAAAAAAACCAAAAAATCTAAATGTTCATCACTAGAGATCTGATTAAAAAAAATGGTTCACTCTTACAATGGAATCATGTACAAGCATTAAAAAGAATGAGGTAGGTATGGTCATGTGGAAAGATCTCCAAGATATACTGAATGAGAAACAGCAAATTTCATTAGAGTAATGGATCATATGATCCCAAGTAAGTGTATGTATGCTATATGTACATGTGCACAGGCACACACATGCCTATGCAGAGAAATGTTCTGAAATAATACACAAGAAAATGTTAATCTTGAATATGTATAAGGAAATGAAACTAAAGAGTTGTGGTGAAGGGGGCTTTTGCTCCTTACTATATGCACCTCTGAACTGTTTCAATTTTTTACCATGACCATTGCTTTTACATTAAAAACAAGCTAGGCTGGGTACAGTGGCTCACACCTGTAATCCCAGCACTTTGGGAGGCCGAGGTGGGAGGATCACTTGAGGACAGGAGTTTGAGACCAGCCTGAGCAACATAGTGAGACCTCATCTCTACAAAAAATAAAAAAATTAGCCGGGTGTGGCATGTGCCTATAGTCCCAGTGACTCAGGAGACTGAGACAGGAGGATCACTTGTGCCTTCAAGGCTGCAGTGAGCTATGATTATGCCACTGCACTCCAGCCTGGGAGACAGAGTGAGACCCCCATCTCTAAAAAATTCAAAAACAAAAATAAAACAACAGCAACAAAAAAACAAGCTAGTTAAGAGTCCAGGCTCCATCCTCCACCCCATCTTGATACTTGAGGCCTCTTCACCTCCCTGCCTTGTGGTCTGTAGGCCTCTGCTTGCACACTCCAGCAGCAGGAGCTCATGTGCTCATCTTTGGTCACCATGCCACAGCTGGTGTCACATCAACCTGGCTGTAACAGGCACAATCAGAATGGTGGCAGTTATTTTTTATTAGGAGATAAGGCAAAAGGAAGGTGTAAGCTTTTTCTTTCTGTACTGTTTGAATTTTCTAACTATGTGCCTGTCTTTTAAAAATATTTTTTGGTCAACAGTGATTATATTAGCCATTTTTGTATTGTTTCTGGTACTTTTCTGTATTAAAGAAAAGTTAATACATGTTATTTTTAAAACTAAAAAACCCTAATTAACTTAAAAAGTCCAATTTTTAAAACCTACATTTCAGCAGCTCCTCACTAACTACAGGATAAAGCACATATTCCTAAGCATGGTCTACAAATCTCCCCATGATCTTTACCTATCTACCTTCCCTGCATCATCTTTCAACATGTGGCCACCTCCCCAAGCTTCAGCCATTCTAGCCACACCAAGCATCTTGCTGCTCCGTGAATGTTTGTGTGCTGCGTTTTCACATGAGCAAAGAGGCTTTCAGCACTGGATAAAACATATCGAAAAGCTACTATAGTAAAAATGCATTGCTAGCTTAAGAATGGTCAGAATAATGGAAAAAAATTAAAATCCCACTATACAGTACAGGTAGCCATTCAAATTAGTGAAGAAAGAAGTAAACAGTTCTCGTTGAAACGGTTATATTTTTGCCTTCTTTATATCACTATCAAAATAAATTCCCATATGGATTAAAGATTTAAAGGTAAAGTTAAAACAATTAAAAACAAACAAAACATTTGAGGCTGCAGTGAGCTATGATGACGTCACTGCACTCTAGCCGGGGCAACAGAGCGAGACCCATCTCAAAAAAACAAAACAAAACAAAACAAAACAAAAAAACCCATAGAAGAAAATTTAATTATGCATTTGGGCTCCCTCAGTGGGAAAATCTTCTCTAATTACACTATGAAAAAGGCAGAATGGATAAGGGGGAAAATTGATAGATTTGACTATATAAAGATATAAACTTATTAAATTAAGAAAGACTCAATTAAAAAGCAAGCAACAAACTGAAGAAAATATTTACAAAAGATGAATGGTAAATGGCCCATGTCTAACAGCATGTCCAAAGCTGAATTCCTGATTTCCCCCAAACCCACCCCACCCAAGGCCTTCCCCATCTTAGCTGGTGGCAACAGCATCTCTCCAGCAGCTCAGGCCAACGCCTGACAGTCATCCTTCACTCCTGTCTCTCCCACCCAGGTCCAGTTCAGCAGGAAACACTGCTGTCTCCATCTTCACACATCCAGGCCAGCACTTCTCCCTCCTGGACTGCCGCCTCCTCCACCACCTGGTCTCCCGTCCATTACTGCAACAGCTGCCTCACTGATCTCCCTAGTGCCCCACACCTACCTGTGGACTGTTCTAAAACAACGGCCAGGTGACCGTCACAACCTGCTGGACTTCGTCACTTCACCGTTCTGCTCCTCAGTTACTCAGAGTAAAGGCCAAAACCTTCCAGTGGCCTCCCAGGCCCTCATGACCTGCCTTGTACTGCTCTCCTCTGCCCCTCTGGCTCTCCCCCACAAGGGCAGGGATCTCTGTTTTGTTGCCTAGTGTGTCCCAAATGATTAGAACAGGGCCTGGCACAGAGTATACATTCAATAAGTATTGGTTAAATGAATAAAAGAAACATATAACAACATTTGATTTCATGAGTAATAAATGTAATGTACATTTAAATCACAAAATACTATTTCTCATTTATCACATTTACAAAAAATAAAAATTTTAATGATAATACCCCAGATTGGCAAAGGAAATAAACTCTCCATGGAATCAGGTTAGCATAACCTTCCTGGAGGACCTTAAGCATAGATTTCAACCTGGCAAATCAACTTTAAAAAATGTAGCAAATGCTCATTCTCCAAGGATATTATGAAATTTATAATTTTCATAAATTATATATTTATAATTTACAAAAGTGAAAACGCGGAAACAACCTAAACAACCAACAATAGGGGCCTAACACTACATAAAGTATGGCATTGCCATATGGCAGAAAACTACAGACACTAAAGGTGAAGCATTATAGAAGAATACTTAATGACTTCAAGAACATAATTCAGTATTAAGAAAAAAAGCAGACCAGAATTCAGTGTGTGACCTATACTCCATTTTTGTAAATCATGTGTATGTAAGTATTGAAAAAAGTCTGGAATGTTAACAGGTGTTATTACTTTATAGATAATTTTTTATTTTATTTTTTGCACTTTCTGTATTTTTGAAATTTTCTATAATGCATATTATTTGGTCATATTTTAAGGTTATCAAAAATAATTATAATATTCAAACTTGCACTGGTGATAAAACCGTATAGAGCTTAATACACACACACATGCATGCACACACATACACATACACAAATGAGTACAAGTATTAATAAAACTGGGGAAATCTGAAAAAGATCAATGGATTGTATCAATGTCATATGCCGGTAGTGATATTATACTACAGTTTTACAAAATGTTACCAACTGGGGGAATTTAGCAAAGTATACAAGGGATCACTCTGCATTATTTTTTATAATTGTAATGTGAACCTACAATTACTTCAATTTTTAAAAAAATTTATATCTCCACAAAGAGATTTTATTGTACTTTGTAATTGTTTTTAAGTGAACCACTGAAGTCATTCCCATTAAAGTCAGGAATAAGACAAAGATGCCTATGATGACATTATTCAACAACGTCCCATAAGTCTTTGCTAAGGTACCAAGAACAAAAAAAAGTTAAGATAAATTTAAAAAGCAAAACAAAAATATCATTATTTGAGGATGACATGATTGTCAATCTAGAATACAAAAGAATCAATCCAGAAATCTATGAGATTAATAGGGTTCAAAAAGGTAGCTGCGGCCAAGGACAGTGGCTCACACCTGTAAATCCTAGCACTCTGGAAGGCTGAGGTGGGAGGACTGCTTGATCTCAGGAGTTCAAGACCAGCCTGAGCAAGAGCGAGACCCCATCTACACTAAAAATAGAAAAATCAGCCGGGTATCATGGTGCACGCTTGTAGTCCCAGCTACTCGGGAGGCTGAGGCAACAGGATCACTTTAGCCCAGGAGTTTGAGGTTGCAGTGAGCTAACAGGACGCCACTGCACTCTACCCACGGCAATAGAGCAAGACTTTGTCTCAAAAAAAAAAAGGTAGGTGGATACAAAATCAATATATGAAAAGCAATAACTTTCCTACACGCCAGCAGGGCATTCCCCCCTCATTTTTTTGCCACTATATAATTTTTTTTTTCTATTGCCAGATAATTTACCCTTTGCTAACATTAAGACTAAGGTAGAGAAATAAGGACACGGTCAACAATTTGTTAGGAAAAATGGATAAAATATTGCAAGCAACATGATAAAAACAGCGTGAAACATCAGCTTGGTCTCCTTTGTGCACATTAGCTTTTTGAAATAGAACTGCAGGCTGCACTGGCTTGGCCCCGAGAGACAGGCAGGCTCCACTGGCCTTTCCAATAGTCCACGCCACGCCCATAGTACTTCTTCACTGTGAAACAGACACACACACAGTTGGGGATCTTCCTTACCATCTTGCCACTGACTGTGGCCTCGAGAGAATCCACCAGTTCTGCTGTGACTCCAATGAGATTGTGGTAGTCTGCTTGGATCTTATTGTACCGTTTCAGGTATGTCATTGACCTACGTTCAGCTTCGACAAGCTGCTGGTGGAGCTGCTGCAACATTTCTAAGAATACAGTTTACATTAAAATGAAACAAAACAACAACAACCACAAAAACCTACAAAATGAAAAATAACTGTATTCTTCTCAAAGGACTACCACACCTGTCAGAATATTTTGCTGTAACAATGAACTTGACATTATTTGTGTTTAGCATTTTACTTCTATATCATGACACATTTATTAACAAAGTGCTTTGTAACCACTGATTTAAAATTTCTTGTTTCTGGAAATTCAACTGAATCATCACTGGGTTTCCTAACAAAATCCATTATATTTCCAGCCAGGTGTGGTGGCTCACACCAGTAATCCTAGCACTTTGGGAGGTTGAGGCAGGAGGATCGCTTGAGCCCAGGAATCTGAGTCCAGCCTGAGCAATATAGCAAGACCCCATCTCTACAAAAAATAGAAAAAAAATTATCCAGGCATGGTGGCGCACACCTGTAGTCCCAACTACCAGGGAGGTGGAGGCAGGAAGTTCGCTTGAACTGAGGAGTTTGAGGTTGCAGTGAGCTATAATGACACCATTACACTCTAGCCTGGGCAACAGAGTGAGACCCTGTCTCAAAAAAAAAAAAATCTATTTCCTTGACTGAACCGCGTGTAATTTCTTTTAGTTCTTCTCTCCATGACTAAGAAACAAAATCAACATTTCTTTCTATAGTCAGCTCATGAAATGGTTGAATCAAAGCTGTGTCTTTTTTTCTGTTTTTGTACTATGAGGTTGTCTGGTGGATAATTCATATCTGCAGGACAGTTCTTCATTTTAAATGAAAATTAGGGCTGCTTGACCGATGCTGAGAAAAACAAGAATCTAGAATAAGAAAAGGTTTCAGTGCTCATTCTACCAGTTTGATAAAGCATAAAACCACTCCCACCAGGCCTTAGAGCAAGCAGTTTGGAAGGCTCTAGGGTTCTCTGCTTGGAATCCCTCCATGGGGCAGCCTAGAGAGACTGAGGCCATGTCACCCTGATCACAGTTGGAATGGGCAAATCCTCATCACCTATTCTACTTTTCTACTCTCTTGAAGGTCACATTTTGGATGGAAGGAGATAACACTACCCCCAAACCCAGGTTAACTCGCTACTGTCCTGATTCAGGTACTGTGTAATATTTAAAGTCTTCATTTTAGAAAGATAACAAGGATATGGAGAAAGATTTTAAAATTATAAAGCCCTAGGCTCAAATCCCTCCTCTACCACTTTCTTGCTACGTAAACTTAGACAAAATATTTAACTTCTTTGATTCTCATTTCTTAACTTACAAAATAGGGCAATGATAATTACCTTGAAGGGTTATTGTGAGGATTAAATGAAAAAATATACTCAAAGAGCCCAGCACAATGGCCAGCCCAGAGCAGGTTGATCAGTAAGTGGTGGCTGTTACTACTACTTCATTTCATGGGGAGAAGTCAAAGACTGTTTTCCATGCATTTCTATGCAAGTAGACAACCTGAAAAAGTGGCAGAAAGGTTCCATCCTAAAATAGTGGTACACAAGCTTTAAAATATATGAGAATCATCCAAAACTAAAGATGATCAGGCTTCTCCCCCAGAGATTCTGATTTTATAGATACTGAGTAGAGTCTCAGTATTTATATTTTTAACAAACTCTCCAAATGGCTCTGTGCATACCACAAGTTCGAGAACCACTGTCCTAAGTTATACAGTCTTCCTAGTTTGTGTTCTAAAAAGCTGTAAGGATCACCTACATTCAAATTATATTTCAAAAACTTTCATGTTTCATGATTGTTTATGTGGAGAAGTAAATTATTGTAACTATTAAAACCCAAAATATCACTTGATAACAAACTATTATTATTATTGTTCAAAATCCACAAATCTCAGTACTGAAAGATAACTTTTAAAAGTCATCTGGCATGAATTTACATCCAGTACTTAAACCCCTGGAAACTTATCCCTGAAAATCATTTATCAAGCTTCTCCTTAAATATTACTAGGGAGAGGGAGTCACTGCTTTCTTTCTGCCTCTTACAATGTGTTAAATTTATGCAATTATTAAAGTTTTTCATATGTATAAAATTCAAAATTAAACTAAAACTTCTAAAGATGAAAATTCTACATAATATTATTCATAATCCCATTTCATGGTCATAAATATTAGAGAACACCTATGCTAACTTTCTTAACATGTACCAAGTGGTATATGATGAATCAGGTACTAAAACCCATTATGTGGGCCAGATGACCTCCCAAATCCTCAATGTGAACATCTCCAAAGCAGTCCCTCTCTAAAGTGGACTGCACAAAGTAACTCTTCCCCTCAGAAGCTCATTTTGCAATTAACTAAACATAAGGGATTATTTGTGGAACTTTTGCCTTGGGA
Source organism: Daubentonia madagascariensis (assembly GCA_023783475.1). Classification (NCBI taxonomy): domain Eukaryota; kingdom Metazoa; phylum Chordata; class Mammalia; order Primates; family Daubentoniidae; genus Daubentonia; species Daubentonia madagascariensis. The sequence goes on along the minus strand of JAKFHU010001078.1, from coordinate 529,389 downwards.
ACCCAGAATTGGATGGAATTTATTACAATTTCAAAGTGTGGCACATCTGAGGGAAAAAAAGATTTAAATGCCCACAGCATACAGGAATGAGAAAAGCTGGCACTTGGGCTGAAATGTTTGTGACCATTTTCAAATACTGTTGGCACTCCGTATCCATGGGTACTGCATCCACGGATTCAACCAACCTCCAACCGAAAATATTTGGGGAAAAAAAACCCACACACCTGAACATGTACAGACTTTTTTTCCTTGTCATTATTCCCTAAACAATACCGTATAATGACTACTTACACAGCATTTACATCGTACTAGGGATTATAAGTAATCTAGAGATGATTTAAAGTATATGGAAGGATGTGCATAGATTATATGCAAATACTATGCCATTTTATATAAGGGTCTTGAGCATCCATGGATTTTGGTATCCGAGGGAGTCCGGGAACCGATCCCCAACAGATACCAAGGGACGACTATACACCCTTTAGCAGAGGAATAGCCTGCTACCCAGAGATATCACTACGCAGACATCTCGGCTAGCCATAAACAGCACCTGACCCATGACTATAAGCTATTTGGGTGACAGCTCAAAGACATCAACTTTATTTCAGAGCAATAAATAGCACTTTGACTCTTTTCTCTGTCAAAAGTTATATGAGACAAGAACAACTAAGTCAAGACGGCTTGCCATGTAACACCTCAACTTTTAATGGAGATGTCTTATTAGAAACTCCATGTTATTTTAATAAAACTGTCTTAGTCGTGGCAGTGAAATTTATCGAGACTCTTCATTTTCCAAAACTACTGACATAATTTGTACAAAAGGCCAAAGAATTGCATTTCAAGTCTTAAACAAGAAATATATACAACTAAAAGAACGTCAATTAAAGTCACAGAAAGTTTTCCTGTAATTCCAACATGCAAGGATCAATAACAACAGTGGCACAAATCTCTCCCACAGCCACTCAAGCTTTCTCTTTTAACATTTCTACTTCATTTAGGGGCATTGGTTCTTGTTTTTGTTTTGTTTTAAGGGTAAATGAGGCGTGCGTGCGTGCGAGCGAGTGTGTGCATAAAAAAAGAGTAACGAGATTTTCATTTTAGAGACAGACACCTCGGCTGCTCAAGAAAAAGTGATCGATTTTAAAATATGGAATTGTTTTTCTAACCTCATATAAAAACCTAAAATCAATCACTCTATAATGAAACACTCTTTCCTCTCTGTAGTCAGATATAAATTGCCTCTTTGCTATTTTGCTAATCCAAAGATACTAGACGAAGAAAGTTATAACTTGTAACTATGAATATAGGTCATCATTTTAAAAAATACTGTTTAGGGCTCCAAATTCTAGAAAAATTACCAGTTGCTCATTTTCTGAAGGGGCTGAATCAATTATGTCAGAAATGTCAAAAGATGCTATTTTTATATCCTTTTATAATGGCTAGGTGAAAATAATAACCTAATGTGCTACATTGCCACCCTAAGTTTTTTATTCTAAACACTATTTTTAGCGTAATTCCTTTTGAGAGAATTTTCTACTACAAATACTTTTCTTGCCATCTTCAAAAGCCTATGGAAATCTCACTTTATCCATGAAACCTTCCTATCAAGACACATAGAATAATGATATCACCCAACCATTCCATTAAAAAAACACCTGAGTGTAGAATTAAATTGGGGGTATATCTGTGTCTTTTGATCATTGCAGCCTTAGCTACAGGAGGAGGGGACAAGTGGTGACAACTGGCTGTCATGCCTGGCTTAAGCTGCTAATCCCCGATCTCCACGGCAATACTGCATTGCAGAGTTTACTCACACACCTTGCCTGTCAGACCTGATTCCACAGACATTCTGCTTGGGTATCCTCAGAAAACTCAGTTAAAATCAAACCTAAAGGAGGCTTGAAAACCTTGGTCTCCTTGCTGAAATTCCAAAGTAAAGACCTATGGAGAAACAAAGGCTCTTCTATTTGCACTCTTCCTCCCAAGTTTACTTGAACTGCAAAACTGGTCCACTTACCAGGGATATAACACTCCCAGCAGAAAGCTATGCTCAAAAGTTACAGGGTATGCTAGGGAGACAGGAGCTGCAGAAACTCAAGAACAAGAGAGAAGTTTCTTACCACCTTTCTGCTCCCATTGCTTAGGAGTCCAAAGACCAATTCTGAACAGGAACTTAGCAGATTCAACTGAGAACTAAGGCAGTTCTCTGGGGCCCAAAGGATGCAGGTGGGGTGGTAGTTTTAAAATGCCTGCAAGGCTGGGCACAGTGGCTCAGGCCTGTAATCTTACCACTCTGAGAGGCCGAGGCGGGAGGATTGCTTGAACTCAGGAGTTCGAGACCTGAGCAAGAGCGAGACCCCATCTCTACTAAAAATAGAAAAATTAGCCAGGTGTCATGGCGTGCACCTGTAGTCCTAGCTACTCGGGAGGCTGAGGCAGGAGGATTGCTTGAGCCCAGGAGTTTGAGGTTGTCGTGAGTGAAGATGATGCCACTGCACTCTACCCAGGGCGACAGAGTGAGACTCTGTCTCACAGAAAAAAAAAAGTCTGCAAAGTCTTTGACTTTGGAAGCATTCCCTCCTTCCCATCAAGAGGTAGAATGTAATCGTCCCTCCTTTGAATGTGAGCTGGCCTTAGGAACTCACTTGTAATGAACAGAATGCAGTAGAAATGACACTGAGTTACTTCAGAGCCTGGAAGTTAGAAAAAAAGTGGCACAGCTTCTACCTGGCTCTCTCTGGGGACATTCACCTTGGAACCCAGCCAACATGCCCTGAGGAAACGCAGGCCACATGGAGAAGCCACATAGGTGTTCTAGTCAAGGGCCTCTGCTGAGATCCCAGGTGACAACCAGCACCACAACCAGACCCGTGCAGGTAAGTGCCTTGGATGTGGCCCCTCCTGGCTCTGTCTGACTGTACCCATGAAACACCCCAGGGAGAACAGCCTGAGCCGACAACTCCCAGACCACGCAGAATATTAATAAATGAATATCACTAAGTCTGGGGTGGTTCTGTTAGGCAGCAGCAGAACAGTGGGATGAACAGTGCATTTCCAGGAGTTGCAGGGCAAGATCCAAATGCCCAGCCCAGTTTAAGAGTGATAGCTATGTTGGATATGAGCAAACCAGCATGGGACCCACCCTAGCCATGGCCTGGGCCTGGAATAACACTTGAGGAGCAGGCCTTCTTCAGAGCTGAGGAGACCGGCTGGGACTTCTCCTTGGGCATACCCATACTGAGGGTAGAGCAATCTCGGGGAGCTCCAAGGCTGTGCTCCAGCCAGAGCAGCCTGGTGAGCCTCAGAGCATTCCAGGTTGACCTCATGGGGCCACCACATCCGGCAGAACCAGTAGCACATTTAGAATGGCTGGGCTGGGGATGCGCCAAGCTACAAAGGGCAAAAACAAGCCCAAGCCTCCAAAGCCTTCTCATCTATAGCTACCAAAGCCCACCTTGGATGGCAAATCTAAAGCACTGCTCATTTGTGAACCGCCTGGTAAACAAAGAGCTAAATAATTTACTAATGCTTCCTTTCTTTTAAAAAACTTTAACTCTCTGAAAAGAAACATGGAAAAACAATGGCAGGAAGTTTTGAAATTCTCTCTGACATCACTCTGCTCTGGAAAGGGCAAATGTGCTATTTCATGGAACAAAAATTTCATGTAGTGAAACTCCACCTGCTGGGAGTTGAGGATTATGCATGAAGCACATCATATGCCCTTCCCAACATCATAATTTAAGTAGTTTTCAAAATGTATTATCAAAGACAAAACTGAGGCAAAGTGCCCCAACTGTGGACACATATTTCATTTTAAATAGTTTTCCTCACTTTACTGAAAAATGAACAGTTCTGGTAAAAATTACTGACCATGGAAAAACATCATTTTATGCTAGAAACTTAAGTCTAGCACTTCCATTTTGAATGTAAAAAATGGAAATGCTTTATAAGAATGGGCACTCGATACTGCTAATGAGATAAGACCCCATTTGACTGGTTGAAAGTAAAAGCTAAAGATATTAAAATAATTCCTTCCTCACCCATGCTGTACAGTGTCTTCTAACTGTGCTGCTGCAGTACTTCCTTTTGGGATATTACTAGGATTTTCCTCATTCCTCTAAGCCTTAGTTATCTGATCTAGAAGAGGAAGCTACCAATAGTGGCTATGCTGAAAAGTGGGCCTCAAGGAACTGCAGATACATATGACTGCAAAGCACTTCATAAATATTTAGATGTTTAAAGTCCTCATTTGCCAAGTCCACAAATTCTTTCCATCTCTGTGCCTATTTCACTACTTAAAACTTGATTTGGCAAAGTTGTTCTTATAAAAATTTTAATCTAGATGATTTACCTTTGTTACTTTGTCCATTCTCCTTCTGGGATGAGAAAGAAGTTCAGGAAAATGGGCATTCGGGATGCAGTACTCAGGGTATCTAACGTTGTGTGGCCAGTTTCAGACAGATCCTCAGCATGGTAAATAGAGAATTCTCAGTTCCCAGTGTTGCTATAAATAGTTAAGCGACCGCTCAATACCTGGGAGACTCTCCCAACTAAATCCTCCTCTCCATGGCAGTGATCGCTGTGTGAATCCCAGTCCTGCAGTGTTTCAAAAGCCTCCTAGCTGGCCTTCCCATCCCCTTCAAAAGTCCTCCCCTCTGGTACCAAAACATCTTGCTAAAAATGCAAATATGAATTTATACCCTTTAACTCTGTAACTTCAATTCTAAAGCTTTATCCTAAGGGAATTGATATTGGGATGAAAACAGCACAGCACAGTGGCTGAGATCACAGACACTGGAAGCAGACTGCCTGGGTTCAAATCTCAGCTTCCAAATGTCTGGCTGCACGAAGGCAAGTTACTTATCTTGGATTTTTTTCCCCTTAATTTGTCTTAATTAAATTTTACTTAATTTTTTGGTGACAGCTTTATTCATATACTATCTAATTCACTTATTTAAAGTATATATTTCAGTGGTTTTCAGTATTTTCACAGAGTTGTGCAACTATCATCATAATCAATTTTAGAACATTTTCATCATCCCCCAAAAAGAAACCCTATGCCCATCAGCAGTCACTCCCATGTCTCCTGTCCTCCCCAGCCCCTGGCAATCACTAATCTACTTTTTGTCTCTACAGGTTTGCCTCTTTTGGACCATTCTTTTTCTTTCTTTCTTTTTTTTTAGAGACAGGTTCTCACTCTGTCACCCAGGCTGGAGCGCAGTGGTCCGATCATAGCTCATTGCAGCCTCGAATTCCTAGGCTCAAGCAATCCTCCCACCTCAGCCACCCACAGAGCTGGCACTATAGGTGCGCCCCACCATGCCTGGCTAGTTTTTTTATTTTTATTTTTGTAGAGATAGGGTCTCACTATGTTGCTCGAACTCCTGGCCTCAAGCGATCCTCTCACCTCGGCCTCTCAGAGTGCTGGGATTACACTTGTGAGCCACTGTGCCCAGCCTGCACCTTTCATATAAATGGAATCATACAATATGTGGCCTTTTGTGACTGGCTTTTTACTTAGTGTAATGTTTTCATGGTTCATCCACGTTGTAGCATGAGCCAGTACTTCATTTCCTTTTATGGCCAAGTAATATTCCATGGTACAGATATGCCCACATTTTATTCATCCATTCATCAGCTGACAGACATGTGGATTGTTTACCCTTTTTGGCTGTGATAAATGTTACTATGAACAATTCATAGACAAGTAGTGTGGATATGTATTTTCATTTCTCTTGGGTAAACAGCTAGGTTTAATTTTTAACCTTCTGAGGTTACTTAACACGTTTTTGAAGACTACTTAATGATATGGGGAAATTTTTTCTTCATTTGATAAAAACACTTAAAAATACACAGACACACACATGTATCTATGTTTACTATAAACATTATATATTTGTGGGTGTGATCGATTTTATAATCAGAAATTTAAAAGTGATTTTTTTGGTGAACACTACTATGTTATTCTCCTTCTTAAAATGCTTCAAAGTTTCTATGTTTGCTGGAAACAAAAGAAAAAAAAAATGCTTCAAAGGTTCCTCATTCCTTATAGGACTTCACACAAACCTTCATGACCTGGCCCCTGCGTAGTCTCTGACTTTCTCTATGTCAATCCTCTGCTCCAGCAACATTAAATGCTTTGTATTTTCCCAAACACACTGTCTCAGTGCCTTTGCACAGGCTGTTCCTTCTACCTGCAATTCCTATCCCTTACTCTGTCTGCCTCACAGACTCCCATTTTATTGTTTAAAACTCCAACTTGGCTAAGAGAACTATGTCTTGGCCTTTTCTTTATATCCCTAATTCCTAGCACAATATTTAACTCATAGAAGCTTAATGTATTGGAGCGAACTGCAAATATTTTCATGTAACAAGAAAAATAAAGGAACACTGTTTATAGTTACCTGCTATATTTCAGTGTATGCTTTAAAGCATGCTAAATAAGATGAAAGGTGATAAGTACTTGCATCTAGTAAATTCTAATACTAACAGCTAATAGGTATCAAGCACTTATTACATGCCAGACTGTTTTAAGCAAGTTACATGTATTAACTCAATCCTCATACTCTTCCTATGAAGTGGGGATTATTATTAATATACTAATATATTATTAATGTAACTAATATAATTTACTATGTAAATAATTTCATTTAGATTCTTAACATATTAGCACCCATAAGTTTTAAACTGACAGTTACTCATAAAAAGCATGTTAAAATATAAGCCAAGTTGGAAAAGTCCTAATTTCACTAAAAACCAGAGAGAAGAGCTATAGTTCAGTCTGACAGTGGCTCAGGCCAGGCTAAGGAATTTGAAGCCACTGAAGACTTGGGAAGCTAAAGTTGAAATGTGTCATGGAATCCTAGAGGCAAAAGACTTCAATTAGGAAAAAGGAGTTAAGTACTTTGGAGTTAGAGAGGAAGCAGAAGGTATTATGTAGCAAAATAGCCTAAAATTTTCATTAAACAAAATAATCACCAACTTTACAATTCAAACTGTTACATTCTTGTTATTAAATAACTTTGTACACATTTTTATTCCAAATAAAAGGAGACAGGTGTCCTTAAAGACTAACAACCTTTGGGAAATTAGTCTCCCACAGGTTGGGTGACCAAATTTTCCACTCTTCCTAGGAGAGGCTCCATTTACACCTGCCACCCCAGTACTCTGTCTGGTTCATGACCCTTTTACTCTCAAAAGTGTCCATTTTGAATCAGATTATGAAGACAGCTGCATAACTCTGTACATTTGCTAAAAATCATTGAATTGTACGTTTACAATGGATAGATTTTACGTATATAAATTATACTTCAATAAAGCTGTTTAAAAAGAAGTGCCAGTTTGAATGACAAGTTAGATGGTCACATACTCCACATGCCATGGCCTCAAGGCCTTAAAAGTGGTTGACTGACCCTCTGCAAAGGGACAATTATTCCAAGGAGTTCTTTTATAAGAAGACTTTTTTTTTTCCCTACCAAGACAGCTTCTAGGCATGTGACATCAAAATAAGACCTAGCCAAGTCTCAGAGATCTAATGCCATAGAAGTTGACCTTTATAGACCTGGGCATATCCTCCCATTAATGATTCATTCACCTTGTAAATATGAAAGCAACACCATTAATTATCTCTATATATTAATCATCCCTACATATAAGGCAATACCTAAGCCAGTATGCTACTCTGCATAAAATCTGCTCTAAAACCATAGGTGGTCTCTATTTGTTTCAAAAGGATACATATATTGTTAAAAGCTTTGGTGTGTTGCTGGCTTTACATATTAAAGCTAGGAAGTTTTCCAACTTCAACTTTAACTCTGGAATCCAGGAATCCTAAAGAAAAAAACAAAGGAACAAAAATAAAAACACTGGTCACTAAGTGCCAACAGTATCATCAAGTTGTAGTCAGCAGGTTAAATATCCCTGCCAGTTATTGGAACCAAAAGCAGTGTCTCGCAAGTGACGTGAGGCTGTGAAAAACAGATTTTAGGACATCTGATCAATTCATTTACAGAAGATCCAAGTATCCACAAAAGGAGGAAAAAACAGAGTTCTATCATAAACAGGGAAAAAATAACCCTGTACACGATTTGAATATTTCATGTGATTTAAACACAATCATGACAGGTAACCTTATTAGGGTGAATACCAAAAATAATTCAGTACCGTTTAGGTATGCATGGCTCTGGTAGGCATAACAAACAATTATCACTAAGTTACTGAAAGCTTCTCAAAGAAAAGGACTCATTTCCATAAACCTCCTCTAAATAAGAAAAAAGGACAGAAGCTATTATCTGCCACAAATACCCCATTATGTCAAGGATTATGATATACTTTTAGCTTGATTTGTCACTTAAAAATAAATTATTTATCTCAAATAATGCCCAATAAGAAGGAAAAAATAATGACAAATAGTAAAAGAAAAAGTGTGACAAGTAAGGATCTTTCTCAGGACAATTTTCCTTTGATTCTTTACACAAAAATATCTTCCACCCAAACCAAGAATTTCCACAAAAAGCAGCTCTACCACTAAAAGTTCATATCATATCCACTGTCCTCTGGATCCTGCCCCATCACCCTCAGACCTTCCTGTCCTTGTCCACTTCCTTCTCCTCTCCAGCCCTGCGTCTGCCTCCCTACCTCCACCCCCACCCAAGCATCTAGCCAGCATGTCACCTGGCTTCTGGAAAATATACTGCCTGATGAGCAGAGAGTTCTTATGTTTAAAAAATTCTATAATTCCCTGAAACTGTATGATAACTTTGTTTATAATGTGTACAATATGGCCAGGTGCAGTGGCTCACACCTGCAATCTGTAATCCCAGTGCTTTGGGAGGCCAAGGTGAGAGGATTGCTGACACCAGGAGTTTGAGACCACCCTGAGCAATAAAACTCTACAAAGCTCTGCTGAGACCCCATCTCTACAAAAAATTAAAAAATTAGAGCTGGATGTGGCTCATGCCTGTAATCCTAGCACTTTGGGACGCTAAGGCAGGAGGATTATTTGAGGCCAGGAGTTTGAGAACAGTCTGAGCAACACAGCGAGACCCCATTTTCACAAAAAATTGAAAAATTAGCCAGGTGTGGTGGCACGCACCCGTAGCCCCAGCTACTCGGGAGGCTGAGGCAGGAGGATCACTTGAGCCCAAGAGTTCCAGGCTGCAGTAAGCTATGATCGCGCCACTGCACTCCAGTCTGGGCAATAGAGTGAGACCCTTTTTTAAAAAAAAAAGCATGTGTTATTATGGGTTGAATTGTGTCCCCCCAAAGGATATGCTTAACTCCTAACCCCTGGTACCTCAGAACAGGAAGCCACTGGGAATGGGGTCATTGCAGATATAAGGAAAATTAAGATGAGGTCACACTGGAGTAGGGTGGGCCCTTAATCCAATATGGCTGGTGCCCTCACAAGGAGAAGGAAATTTAGACACAGACAGAGGAAAGATGGCCAAGTGAAAACAGAGGCAGAGATTATAGCGATGCTGCCACAAGCCAAGGAACACCTGGGGCTACCAGAACCTGGGACAGGAAAGGAAGGATCCTCCCCTAGAGGCTTCAGGGAAAGCATGGCCCTGCTGACACCTTGATTTCAGACTTCTAGCCTCCAGAACTGTGACACAATCAATTTCTGCTGTTTTAAGCCACCCAGTCTGTGGTACTTTGTTAAGGCAGCCCTAGGAAACTAACACAGTGTGCTGCAGCTTGACCATACCGAAAAGAATCTCAGGAAAGGACTGCTATGTTGGCCAAGGTAAATCATCTTACAAAACAAACAAAGCAAAACATTTGGGACATGTAGACTTCCAGTTAGATCGCTCCATTGTTGTCTTGGTTTTGTTTTTGAGACAGGGCCTCACTCTGTTACCCAGACTAGAGTGCAGTGGAGTCATCATAGCTCACTGCAACCTCAAACTCCTGGGTTCAAGCGATCCTCCTGCCTCAGCCTCCCCAGTAGCTGGACTACAGGCATGAGCCACCACGCCCGGCTAATTTTTCTATTTTTTGTAGAGATAGGGTCTCACTCTTGCTCAGGCTCGCTCGGTTGTTGATTACCATTTTATATAACCAACAAATATGTCATTTCAATTTAATTACCTTACGGTGCTCTGCTAATGACAGGGATAAGATTCCATAAAACCTCTCTGGGCAGGAATCCCCCATTTTTTTCTGAGCTTTCAGCCTTGAGAATAAGAACATTCCCCAAGTCTGATGGGCACTTCACTACCCAGCTTCCAAAAAGAAGAGCAAAGAGCCAGGAGAAGCACTGTGCTGGCTCTGCTGAATCATCGGGGAAGCCACTCGCCCTCTTTATGTCACGGTTTCTGCCCCTGCAGAAGGGAAACTTCTTAGTACATTAGTGATTCTCTGACTTTTTTCCCCAACAGCAGAACCCTTTTTATCTTCAAAATCTTACTCAGAACCCTAACACATGAAAAGGATCGAAGCAGGGTCACTGTGTGAGCAGGGCCCAAAGCTCACACCCTTGGCTTACCTGTTGCCTCCTCCCTTCTTTGCAGAGCCTGCAAGGGTCCCTTCCAGTTCCTTAAATCCCATTAATTAAGCATAACTTATGTCCCTGGCACATAATAGGCACTCAGAAGTTTTTCCTGAAGTAATCAATTATAGGAATACCTAAGTATATCTGCAAGGGGATGCTCACTGACAAACTGAGTTTGCAGAAAAGAACTCATTACCATCTCTACAAAGGAATTTCCTTTTCTGCCAACACTGTAGAATAGATAATCTGAAGAAGCAATAAAAACAACTAAAAAAACTAGATAAAATAAAAGCCATCTTTTTAAAGCAAGACAAGAATTTCTAACAAGGAACCAAGAGCTCCAGAATTTACCAGTAAAACAAAAGAAGTATTTCCAATGACAAAGTGTAGAAAGCCATGGATAAAACCCAACAGAGCACATGCCAGAAACTGATCAAGAAATTGTATAATCCATGTTCACTCTGAGTATGCTCTGTGATGGTGCAAAGCACGTCCTGTGAGAGGGGCTTGGAGATATGATCACTTCTGTCCCTGGAGAATGTGTGCAGCCATCTTTTTTAATGCACCCCTGAAGGGCAAGGCAGTAACTGCAGCAGCCAAAAATGAAGGAAAAGCAGGAATTCTGAGAATTAAGAAAGCATCAAAGGCAGTTTTTGCTCTCAGGAAAACTATACATAATCTTGAAGACCTTGAACTTCAGTTCTGAGAGCTGTCAGGGTAGAGAGGATGGAAGACAGTAAGATCGACCCAAAGCAGGTAATCTAATAGGAGATCCCAGCTTAAAATTGGGACCCCAAAGGGCTACACCATCAGTAAAAGCTTACGGATAAATAAAGCCACTATACAGAAGGGGACAGCAAGGAAACATACCTGTCTTGACTGTGACATCAGGTGGAAGAAAGGGAACAGCTCATTTGAGACTTCATACCCACACTTAGTCCCATAAAAGACTGGAGCTGAAACTGATACTATCTGTGTGGTCCCCAAAACCTCCAGCAAATAATTTAATTTAAAATAGTACTGGGTTAGTAATGTACGAGGTGACTGGGAGATACAAATGCAAATCTTTTCTGGAAGAATCAAACTGCACCCAGGTCTCAAAAAAATCCCCTCAACTCCCAAGTAAAATGAACTAAGAGACTACAAAAATGACCCAGCAAATCTAAATAAAAAACAAAAAAACTTCTATGAAAAAGAGCTAATAATTGAAATTACAAATTCAGTGAAAAGGTTAAAGAACAGACTAAACATCGCTGAAGGGTAAGTTTGTGAACTGGAAGACAGATGTGAAGAAATCACCCAGAATACAGTGAGAGAGATCAAGAGATGGAAAATATAAGATGTTAAAAGACATGAGGGCACAGCAATATGCATGTATTTACCACTGCTCAACTGTACACTTAAAAATGGTCAAAATGATGAATTTTATATTGTGTATATTTTACCACATTTTTTAAAATGAAAAAAAAAAAGACATGGAGAATATAATGGGAAAGTCTAATATACATTTAATCAGATATCCAGGAGACTGTAAAGAGTATGGGGAAGAGGTGATTTATAAAGAGATACACATGGAGAATTTTCCAGAGTTGTTGAAAGACACAAAACCTCACATCTAGGAAGCCCAACAAATCTCAAGTAAAAATAGAAATCTACCCCTACACACACTGTAGTGAAATTATACAGTCCCAAAGGCCAGGGAAAAAAGAGGTCACCACAAAGGAACAGCAATTAGACTGACAGCCAACTTCAAACAGAAACAATGGGAACTAGAGACTACACCATACAGCTAAGCTTTGTATCTTCAATATACTAAAACAAAATAACTGTAAACATAATATTCTAAACCCTGAGAAAGCAACAAAGACATTTTCAGACACACAACAACTGAAAGAAGAGATCTTCAACTACAGGAGACTTTAAAGGAATGTACTTAACTCAGAGGAGAAAATTATCCCAGATGGTAGGTCCTTAAGACAAGAGGGGATGGTGAGCAAAAATACTGGTAAATATAAGGGAACATCAACATACACCGATGGCATAAAATAGTAAAAATTTCTAATTTGTGCAGTCAAAGTATATAACTAAAATACTTGACAACAATAGCACATAAATTGGGAAAGGGATGAATGAAGCCAATGCATTCTAAGTTCCTTGAATGTTCTGGAAAGAATAAAGATATTTACTTTAGACTTTATTATGTATACATACTAAAATATCTATGATGACCATTAAAAGAACATATGTAGAGTAGCAAAAGGAAAAAAATGGAATAAAATGATTATTCATGAATACTGGAGGTCACTAAATTCCTTAAAGCACCAGAACCTGATCTCTGTCTTGGAACGCCAAACCCAAGTGGGCCACGCTGCCTGCTGCAGCCTTGGCTGGACCCCGTTCCTGATTCTGCCAGCTCCACCCCTGGGTCTAAGCTTTATCCACACTGCTATGCCATAATATTCACAAACAGAAGTCTTCACTGTGAGAAAATTATGGCTGTAATTAAAAAAATAATTTAAGCAAATTTTAGTTTTTTGAAGCATCACTCAGAAACCACCAGTGTATACAAGGTAAAACCACAATGTTGCCTAGGATCTGATACAAAATTCAAAGGCTGCCACTTACCTGGAAGAGTTCTTTAAACGAAGGGTGTACCATAGGGTTGGGAACAAAAGGAAGGGCGTAGAAAGGAAGAAACTCTGTGGTCTGGCTCAGCGCTGCCCCTTTGGTCTCCAGGTAGGTTCTGAAGTAAGAAATCCTTTCCTCCAGCTCCTCTCTGTCCTAGAGGAAGGGAAGACACCCAGTCCACTTGCTCACCTGGCCTCTCCCTGAGGCTCCTTGGGTCCCAGGCCTGTGGCTGGCATCCCCCACCTGGCCTGGCAGGTGTGCTGTCACAGTCATTCAACCATTACCTCAAATTTCCCCCTTAATAAAACTTTGTCAGGAATACAGAGAACTGTATACACACTTCAATATGCTGTGTTTTTACTTTATTATCACCATTTTCTCATGTTCTTAAGATTCTTCATAAACATTTTTAATAGCAGGACAAAACCTCATCTTGCCTATTACAACTTATTTAATTCTCCCATTATTAGACATATACATTGTTTCCACTTCTCAGCTACAGACGAATATTTGTGTGCATTCCCACCATTCCGGCAGGAGAGATTTCAAAAGGAGAGTGGGCGGGGGGTGTCTTTATGGTGTTTTGAAGCAGATGCTTCCATACCACTCTTTCCCTTACCCTCTAAGCGCTGGCCTTGTTCTGCTCCACTCTTTCACGTGCAATCCAAGCAAGCCCGTTCCCGCTCAGGGTTGCTATCTCCTCTTGGGCTCCATGAGAAAACCAGAGGGGCTGAGTTTGGTGCTGCCCTCCCGAGCACACTGGCTCTGACAGCCACGGCCCTCGCGGCCTCAAATGCAGACCAAGCCTGCCCTGCTCGTGAGCGTGCCTCACTTGAGGCACACCACGAGGCCCTCTCTGACCACTGGACTTAAAAAATAGATTACGTTTATTGATTTTTATCTTATATCAAAACTGAAAAATTAAAAACCAGAAATAAAAACAGAAAATGAAAATCTCCCATATCTTCTCCACATGAAAAATAACTTGAGGAACAGTCTTCCAAGAAGGGCTCCCATGATATAGTGTCATGCTGCTCCCTCCATCACTGTCCCCTCCTTTGGTGTCCCTGACATTTAACAAGTTAACCGTGGTCCCAGGGGCAGCAGTTAATGCCTGGGGTCCAATGCCAGCCAGCCCCTGCTCCCTTTCTGTCATTCCCTCTGCACTCAAAGCTCAGCCGCAGCAGCAGCTAGAAATTTCAGCTCTGTCCTCTTCTCCCATCTCCAGCCCCCCTGGGAAAGGACTGCAGAAGCTAAATCCAACCCATCACTCAAATGGACTGTCCACCAGTAGGCATACTATTTTCCACCACCTAAATTTAAATTTACTTTCTCATATAGGGTCTAATATGCCGCCTAAATATGTGTTCTTTTAGACATACGTGTATATATATTAAGTTGCCAAACAAGGACACTTTATTTTGATGAGTTTTCAAAAACTTGAGGTACTTAGGAAAACATGTAACTTTGATTACAGAAATTGTTAAATCTCCATATAAATTAGAACATAAACTGCTGGGAATAAGGTAGAAAATCATTCATCATGGCCGGGCACCAGGGCTCACACCTATAATCCCAGCACTCTGGGAGGCCGAGGCAGGAGGATTGCTTGAACTCAGGAGTTCGAGACCAACCTGAGCAAGAGCAAGACCCCATCTCTACTAAAAATAGAAAAATTAGCCAGGCACGGTGGCGCGCGCCTGTAGGCCCAGCTACTCGGGACACTGAGGCAGGAGGATCGCTTGAGTCCTGGGGTTGGAAGTTGCAGTGAGCTATGCTGATGCCACTCTATTCAGGGCGACAGAGTGAGACTCTGTCTCAAAAAAAAAAAAAGAAAGAAAGAAAAAAGAAAATCATGCATCAAGACGCCTATACCTTGCAGGCAATATGATAAAACAGCCACAAAATGAAATCAACACTCATTCGGAAAACAATAGCTAACTTTCTCTTAAAACACACCATTCGGACCAACTGAAATCACAAGGTAAACCTACCGGTCTCCCCACAGAGTGTTTCAGAAGATAGATGGCAAAATGGATATGAAGATAGAATTCCAACTTCTGGGCAAGGGAGTCGCCATCTCGGATGGAACTGGGAATGTGCTCGTCCCACAAACTGAAGAACACCTTCTGGTCTCCACGGTCAAACGCAGCGACAAGATCCTTCTGTGAAGAAGACATCAGATAGAACCCTAGTCGTAAGGGATGCTAGTTCTTCCAACACCCCAAATCCTCACAACCCACCCAACACCATAGACACCCCATACACTCCTTTTCAGAGGTAAGGGACAGAAAAATAGAGATCCCGGAGGGCTTCAAGCTTCTTAGGCTGATATTCCTGCTGACCAACCCTGGTTTTCCACCTCTGTGCAATATTAAATCTGAGCACTATAAAAAGAGACAAAACATTTAAGGGTCTCTGAAATGGAAAGAATCAGACGTAGGACAAAGACTTGAAGCCAGATAACTCATGGACACATAAACACGCTGAAGTCACCCTTTGGGCTTGCTGCCCCATAGCATGCAACTGATAAAAACAGGCCAGGCTAAGAGCCTAGCCAGGCCTCATGAGAACCACCCTCACACATACAGAAACTTGCTGACAGCACCACTCCCAAGTCCCTGAGTACCAGCAGCACATATACAATGACCCAGTCAACCCTTCTGGGAGGTGGGCGCTGCCACTTGCCTCCTGCTGCTAAAAGCAAGTCTGACTGAGATGGCACTGTGGGAAGCCACTGCAGACTCCAATGCACCATAAGGGGACGTCTGTGCCCACCGGTTGCAGCGACAGGGAAGCACAGGCTGGGTGTCATTCCCACCACGGAGCTGTGTGAGTCTATGTGGGATGGGGACTGCTTTAGGACTTACCATGAAGTAGTTGAAAGAGCATTTTGGAGAAAAGAGGTGGCAATTATCATGCCACCTGCCTCATGAGAAGAAAAATAACTGACCTGTCACAAATACCTGCTGCATAATTTTGTGGATTTAAAGTATAAGACAGAATTGAAAGAACTTCCTAACAGTCCAAAACAATAATGCAACTCCTATTGCTCTCCTTTCTGTATCGAATGCCCAAGATGTTCAGACCTACGTTTTGTGTTCAGTTGCAAAAGTTTTTCTTAGATTGGATTTTCTATAGAATCACCAATTCCCCACCCAACACCACCATTGTTTGGCCACTGTTCTTTTATACTTTAAAAAATGGTTTTACATATAATTTTCCTGTATAATTGTCATTTTTTAGGTTACTCGTTTTGTTTATAATAGAGCTTGTTAACATTATAAAATGGAAATGTACAGGGAACAAATAATGTTGCAGTGTTTGGTTATAGTTAAGTCAATGATATTCATTAATAAGGAATCTTCAAATGTGAATATTACAAAAATTTTCACTATGTCATGTGATCAAGAACAATTGTCTCCAAATACTTCCTTACTCTGGAAGGTATTGGCATACATTTGAAGTAAACTCAGAAATTTTCAAAATAAGCCCTACAATGAACATCTACCTCCTCAGAGCCAGCCTCTTTCTCTTTCTCTGCCTTGGAAATAGATGAAGAACAGCCTGTTGGCAAATGTGGGCAGCAGCTGCCAAAACCAAGCACAAACAGCCAAACACAGCCACCTCTTGGAAGAACTGGGGGGAACCTGACCAGAGGACCCACACTCTCTTGTTAATGACACAAAAGTGAAGGGGATCCTCCCAAGTGGCAATGCTGCTGGGGGCTCACTCACCCCCAAGCTCACCTCTGCTGAGCTCCCCAGCAAACCCTGAAAGCCACTCCTGAGGAAGCCTTTGCCCTTGAGAGGTACAGTGATCAAGAGCTCTTTGATTGTGTGAATGAGGTGAGCACAGATTCTTGTGGTATTTTAAGGCTCAGAGCCAAGGTATTTTCTTAACGCGGCTTGGCACAGTCCACAAGTCAAATGGCCCATCTGTAGTTTGTTCTAAATTTTATATTTGTAGACCTGGGACCACAAACCTTTGCTATGTCATTATAATCACATCTATCATGCACCCTAACTTATGATTCATATTTTGTACCTGGAAATGGTCCCTGCATTTAAAATAATACCCACACATAAAGCAATCCACTGTTACAACTTATGTGATCACAAAATATTAATGATCTTCTGTAAGCCATGATCACAGCCAGAATCACCAAGATGAGAAAATGTGCACACCACCAATACTAATTTATTAATATAAATGTACACATTTCTTGCAGGACTGTGCCTGGGGAAACTTGCCATTTGTTGAGTGTCACTGACAATCAGCATATTTTGCTGAACTACTGCTCCAGGTATCTTTCTTTGGGAAATTGATCATAGTGGAGCACAGCTATTGACTGGGTGAGCAGAAAAGATATGTTTGTGACAAATCAGAAAGTTTCAAGGTCTTTCAACTCATATAAAAATGAACCTGAAGACATCAGAGAAATGCAATCAAATCTACAACAAGATACACTTCAAACCCATTAAAATGGCTAATATTAAGCATACACACACACACATAAACAGAAAATAACAAGTGTTGGCATGCACGTAGAGAAATTAGAACCCTTATACACTACTTCTGGGAGTGGAAAATGGTACAATCACTTTGTAAAACAGCTTGGCAATTCCTCAAAAAATTAAACATAGAACTACCATATGATCCAGAAATCCCACTTCTAGGTATATATCCAAAAGAACTGAAAGCAAGGTTGAAGAGGTATATACTCACCCATGTTCATAGCAGCACTATTCACAACAGCCAAGAGGTGGAAGCAACCCTAGCGTCCACTGACAGAGGGATGGATAAACAAACTGTGGTATATACATATGATGGAGTATCGTTTAGCCTTTACAAAGGAAGGAAATCCTGTCACATACTACAACATGAATGAACTTTGAGGACATTATGCTGAAATAAGCCAGTCACAAAAAGACAAATATGCTATGATTACACTTGTATAAGGCACCTAATGTAGTCAAATTCATAGAAGGTAGAATGGTGGTTGCCAAGGGACAGGGGGAGGAGGAAAGAGGGAGTTGTTTAATGGGTATAAAGTTTCAGATTTGCAAGATGAAAAAGTTCTAGAGATCTATTTCACAACACGTAAATATACTTAACACTACTGGATTGTACAAATAAAAATAATTAAGACGGTAAATTTTATGTTTTTGAATCACAATTTTTAAAAAGACCCAAAGAGATATTTAAGTATTCTCAGAGGCAGCTGGAGCTGAAATATAATGGCAAACCAGTTGCAAAAAGTGTAAAGCAGTTGTCTCTGGGGGTTACAGATTTACAAAGAAGCTTCAAGACACAGAGCCTGTTGGCCTTGTCCTGTATCATCACATAATCTGGTCATGTGTGAACTTCACAAAAGATCCTGTTTTGCTAGTTAGGTATTGAGGATTTGCCATATCTCTCACAAACGTCAGCTTCAATGAGATGCTGATGTATTCTTCTAATGTGTATAGTAAAGGTGGATGGTCTTTCTTCATCCAGAAGAACCAGGGAGACCAGGTGCTGGGGAGTGAAGCTGATTTCCTGAAGAACACACTTCACTCTGACTAAGAACCTGTTTCTACCTCTAATAATAACTATATTCCTCTTTTATGTTGTATCTTCCTCCAGCTTTGGGAGGTACCAGGGAGGTCTGGTGGCCACAGCACCCACAGAGGAGTCTGTGTCTGAAGAGGTGGCAGCTCAGCATCCAGGCGCCTGAGGCCTGAAGAGGACCAGGCAGAGGGCACAGTCCCCTTAAGCTCCACTGCCACGGGCGCTGGCTGCAGCCTGAAGTGCAGCTACTCAAGTGGCTCGAAAACCAAGCCTCAAATTATTTTTGAAAGTAGGTATATTGAAGAAATAAATAAATTTATTAAAATAATAAAATCATCTGAAGGTGAAATATGCCACCTCGAGAAATGGTATGTTCTCTTATCACTGGAAATATTCAAAGTGAACTGATCACCTACCTGGACTATTACAAATGGAACTGAGGCATCAAACAATGGTTGATATGAGGACTTTTAAGGTACCTTCTAACCCTGAGAGGTGAGGTCTGTATAATCTCTGTACCCTCTGCAGCTCACTGGCATCCACAGAGCTGCTCAGGCCGTCCCTTGATAAAATGCTGCCTGTCTGTCTCACTCTTGCTCCCTGTTCCCTCCAACCTCCCCAAACTAGAATGCAAGCTCTCTGCAGAGATTTTATTTTGTTTTGTTTGTTCACTGCTGTATCCCAAGTGCCAAGAATTAATAACCTTAAACTCCTCAGGAGGAGGAGTCTCCTCTTTCCTTCTTCCCAATAAATGTATGTGAAAGATCTTATGTGGCCACACATTTCCTAGGTAAGGTACAGAGATTTAAAGATGACATTACTAATTCATCATAAATACTTATATGCAGTCTAAAGTATCTCTGAGCAGGTCCTCAGAAACAATTCCACATTCTCCAATGGCAGCATTTGCTACAAATTGAGAGTATTTTGATTATCTACAGGGATGACAAATAAGCAAAATGTTACCTGAATTATCAATGATTTACAGTCTCTTAAAGATCCACCTGCTGTTTTACATAATGGTTTTCCTTTTATTTTGCATTCTTTTGAAAATGTTTTCAAGGTGTCTTCAAATTCAGCAAAATCTAAATACTATAAAAAAAAGAGAACATAATCAAACTCTAAAAAACCAAATAATCCAATTTAAAAAATGGGCAAAGGACCTGAATAGACATTTCTCCAAAGACATTAAAAAAATGCCAACAGATATATGAAAAAGTGCTCAACATCACTAATCATCAGGAAAATGCAAATCAAAACCACAATGAGACACCAGCTCACACCTGTCAGATGACTATTATCAAAAAGATGAAAGGTAACAAGTGTTGGCAAGCACGTGAAGAAAAGGGGACCCTCATGCATTTTGCTGGGAATGTAAACTGGTACAGTCATTAGGGAAAACTGTATGGAGGTTCTTCAAAAAAATAAAAATAGACCTACCATGATCCAGCAACCTCACTTCTGGGCATATATAGAAAGAAAATAAAATCGGTATTTCAAAGAGATATCTGCACCCCCACATTCATTGCACCACTATTCACAATAGCCAGGATATGGAATCAACCTAAGTGTCCCACAGATGGATGGATAAAGAAAATGTGGTATGTACATATAATGGAATACTAGCCTTTAAAAAGAAGGAAACCCTGCCATTTGTGACAACATGGACAGAGCTGGAGGACATACGCTAAGTGAAAAGCCAGACACAGACAAATACCTCATGATCTCACCTATACGTAGAATCTAAAATAGTGAACCTCATAGAAGCAGAGAATACAATGGTGGTTGCCAGGGGTTGAGGGATGAGGAAAATGGGGAGATGTTGGTCAAAGGGTATAAAGTTTCAGTTACGGATGATGAATAAGTTCTGGAGATCTAATGTACGGCATGGTGACTACAGTTAACCATACCATACTATATACGTGAAATTTGCTAAGAGAGTAGATTTTAAGTGTTCTCATCACCAAAAAAGAAAAACCAAGGAAACTATGTGAGGTGATGGATATATTAATTAGCTTAATTGCAGTGAACATTTCTAATTGTGTAATGTATTCTAATTCACAATGTATATGTATTTCAAAACATCAAGTTCTACACCTTTAATATGTGTACTTTTTGTCATTTATACTTCAATAAAGCATAAAAAACAAAAATTTATATATATTTCTCTGTTTTAATATCAACAAGTGACTGTCTTTGATGTACTTGTACCAGCTCGATATTATCACCAATTTATAATGGGGTTAGTGAACTGTCAGTGAACCATCATCTTTGGGAGAAGTTAATTTGGGATCCAGCTTAGAATTTACTTATTAACATACACTCTAAAAGCCAAGAAGGGCAGTATCATAGAAAATGTTTATTTTCAGAAAAGCAAGTTGTTTCCAGAAGGAAAATGTGAGCTACATGATTCACTATAATTACTAGTAGAAAAATAGGCTGGGCGAGGTGGCTCATGCCTATAATCCTTTGGGAAGCCAAGGCGGGAGGCCCATCGGAGGCCAGGAGTTCAAAACCAGCCTGACCAACATAGCAAGACCCTGTCTCTACAAAAAAGAAGAAAGGAACAAGAAAGGAAAAAAAAAAGGAAAGGAAAGGAAAGTGATAGGCGCAGCAGTCTGAAAAAGGCACAAGTGACTGGCAGGCCTGATAGTTTTGGGTCTAGCAGGTCCCTGGGAACTTGTTACTCGAAAGAGGGAATTGGAAACAAAGCCTGTTGCTAAGAACAGGAGAAGATAAGTCATCAAAAGCTGGGCAATGTTGCCAGTGACCCGCCTGCACAGCACTAATGGTCTCTACCCATCGTGACACACACTCTACGTCGGTCTTCACACTCCTCTGCCCTCCTTCTCAGTTCACGTCGGTGAAACCTTCCTGTTTCCACCTGCTCTAACTGTGGCTCTTTCCCCGGCCCAGTCCACAACCCGCTGTTTAAGAATTTATTCACCATTATGCCACCAAATTCCAAAGTGGGCGCATTTCCAAGGTGGGTGCCTTAACCTTGCTCTACAGCCTTGTCTCTGGAGGCCTGAGGGACAGTTTAATCACACACTAAAGCAGCAGCAACTATTTCCTTAGCACCAAAAAGCAGGAGGTGTGGGTCCTACTCTTCAAAACTTTCAGTATAGGAAAGCTAAATGTCCATTAATAAGCAGTGAGTTAAATAAATTAGGATGCAGCCACTCAATTAAATGCTCCACGGCACTCAGATGTCCAGGCAGACCATGGGAAGTTGTGCGCGCCATATTAGTGCTGAAAGATAAAAGGCAAGCTACGGAACACTGCGTATGGTATCATCACATTTTGTGAAACAAACTATAGGCATGTGAATATATTTTTACTGTTCATAGAAAAAAGTCTGGGAAGATAATACACTAAACCATTAACAGTGGTCACTACAGGAGTGGAGTTGGGAAATTCCCTTTTTCTACTTCTGTATCTTGAATCTTCTACTATGAGCATGTAGTTGCTTTTATAATTTCCTTCAAAGGAATTTTTAACAGTGGCTTTAAGATTTCAGTTTAGTTACAAAAATGAAATATAAACACCTGGCAAATTATATAATGGAAAATAAATAAATAGCTCCAATGTAATGATAGAACACTACAAGGCACTGAAGAATTTGTTGCATTTTAAAATACAAGTTTTCAAGATCTCTTTTTCTGTGACCTGTGTTTTTGTGTAACATACCTACCTCTTTCACCAGTCCAAGTAATTCAGATTCATGAGCCAGAATATCCCCCATATTGAACTGTTACTGGTAATTCTCACAGCAAAAATCTCTACAAGGCAAAAACACAAGACAAAAGCTTTCATTTCAACCACCTGTGAAATCACAAAAGGGTGGCCGTGGTGAGAAGAATGGCCCCTAAAGACGTCCAGGCCCTAATCCCCAGAACCTGTGACTACGCGAGGTTCCACGGCACGGGGGCATTAAGGCTGCAGATGGAAGCGAGGTTACTAATCAGCTGACCTTCAAGCAGGGAGGGTATCCGGATTATCCAGGTGGGCCCCAAGCAGTCACAGGGGGAAAGAGGGAGGCAGGAGGGTCAGTGTCAGAGTGATGAGATGTGAGAAAGACTCCCGGCCGCTGCAGGCTTTGATGGTGAAGGAAGGGTCACAATCCAGGTAGGGTAGGTGGCCTCTAGAAGCCAGAAAAGGCAAAGGAACGGATTCTCCCCCAGAGCATCCAGAAATGATCAAGGCCTGTCAACACCTTGATTTTAGCCTAGTGAGACCCATTTCAGACTTCTGACCTCCAGAACTGTAAGATTATAAACTTGTGTTGCTTTAAGTCACTAAGTTTACGGTAATTTGTTACAGCAGCACTAGGAAATACAATGGCTAAAGTCAAAGTAATTCTTTCTACTCTTCCTGGCAGCTCTCCCCCAAGCTGTACCCAAAGCAGCCATTGCCCGTGGCCCAGCCCCCAGGCTCTTACCCTAGATTGGGATTGGTTGCCCATAACT
Source organism: Daubentonia madagascariensis (assembly GCA_023783475.1). Taxonomy (NCBI): domain Eukaryota; kingdom Metazoa; phylum Chordata; class Mammalia; order Primates; family Daubentoniidae; genus Daubentonia; species Daubentonia madagascariensis. The sequence goes on along the minus strand of JAKFHU010001078.1, from coordinate 506,244 downwards.
CCAGAGGATTAAAAGTCTGGGCGCTAACACTAACTATGCCATTCAGTGGCACCTGAGCTGGGGTAAATCGCTAAAACTCAGAGAATTTTTTCATCTATAAAATAAAGTAGAGAATTTATCAGATCTCTTCCAATTTGAAGAATGTACGAGTCTGTAACCTTACATTTTTCTGCCAGTGCATTTGATATGAATTATCTGAACACAGTCAGGAAGATTAAATCTAGCGGTTTTCCCCTATTTGTTCTCTGTCTCCCTGTGGTTCTCTGTGGCTTCATATCTCTCCCAAGGGACTGCAACCTGGTCTCCTATTTCCTCTCCCTCCACTTCCACCCAAGGTCTATACTTTTAACAGGTGATCTTTCCCATCCTGCCTGGGACCCTCCTGTGGTTCTACCACCCTCCAGAGGAGGCCAAACTCTGCAGGCCCAACTCCCAAAGCCACACACAACTTGGCCTCCTATACTCTCCGTTCGATCTGTAGACTTGAGCCTCCCTGGCAGTTCCGGTGGACACCCACTGCATACCCAAAGCACACGCCTGCCTCCAGGACTTTGCACTTGCTGTTCCCTGTGCCTCACTGCCCTTCCTTCAGGTACCCACAGCTCATTCGGATCTCTACTTGGCTATCACCTCCTCGGAGAGATCTGCCCTGACCACCGTTTCCAAGAGGCCAGCCTGTCACTTCCTATCCCTTTGTGCTATTTTATTGTTCTCAACAGAACTAACCACTACATCACTGAAATACCCTTTCATAGGCTAGGTACGGTGGCTCACACCTGTAATCCCAGGATTTTCGGAGGCCAAGCTGGAAGGATCACTTCAGCCCAGGAGTTCAAGACCAGGCTGGGCAACACAGTGAGACCCCATCTCTACAAATATTAAAAAACACATTAGCTGGGCGTGGTGGTGCGCACCTACTCAGGAGGCTGAGGCAGGAGGATGGCCTGAGCCCAGGAGTTCAAGGCTGCAGTGAGCTATGATCAGGCCACTGCACTCCAGCCTGGTGACAGAGTGAGATGCTGTCTCACAAAATCAACAAAAACCATCCTTGCCTGAATGCGTCTGCTCACTGTCTGTCCCCACCCCTTGTGGATTCCACAAGGATTCCCTTGGCATCCCCCACTCAGAAACACTGAAGGAGTGGAAATAATTTTGGATATGAAGGAAATAACACAAGGAAAGGGACAGAGCCTGGGGTTATCTTAGATAAGGTGGTCGGAGAAGGCCTCACTGGGAATATGACATTTCAGCAAAGATTGAGCACTTCCAAGAAAAGCGTGGGTGCTGGGGTATGGGGGTGTAGCTAGAGGTGAGCGACGCAGACAGTGGCGGGCAGTAAGGAGCCGGGCCAGGTCAGGCGGGCCTCGCAGAGCTGGTGAGCTGCTTGGACCCCAGGCAGAGTGCAATAGGAAGCCCCGAGGAGGGGATTGACACGACCTGATGTCCACTTTTTAAGAGCACTGTTTCTGCTGTGTGGAAGGGATGGGGAAGCGGAAACAGGGGACCAGCAGGAGGCACTGCACAGCACAGCCCACACTGCCGTGAGTGTTGTTTGGAGGAGCGAGAGGAGCCGCAAGGCGTGTTCTGTGCCCAGACAGAAAAGGCAGAGGGGACGACTTGCTGAGGGGTTGCGTGTGGGATGTGAGGGAAGAAGGAAAGGAAGAACCCTGGGGTCTGAGCAGCTGAGTGAGCAGCATGCTATTTGCTGAGATGGGGAAAACCCGGGGAGGGACCATTTTAGAGGTCAAATAAGAGCTCTGTTTTGGCCGTGGGTCTGAGATGCCTGTTAGACACTGTGGTGGAGGTGCTGGAAAGGCCGGGGATACGTGAGTCAGCAGTTTAAAGGAGAAGCAGGAGCCAGAGACAGAGGGATGGCAGAGGATATGGGTACTGAGCGCAGACACGGACAGACTTAGTGACAAGAAGTGAAACAAGAAACAAGGTCATCAGCTGCCAGAAGCAGCATGGTGACAGTCTGAAGAGAAGGGAAGTTGGGAACCAAATCGCTATGGCAACATGGCAGGGCTTCTAGTATTAGAGTCCATGTAAGATCTCTGGACTTGAATCGGAAATGAACCAGTCTGCACAGTGCTGTGGTTTTTCTCCAGTCACTTCCAGCTGTCTGAGTTAGGTTAACCAGTGGGGAGGTTTTTCTAGAAGAGAGGGGAAAGGGAAAACAAGTAGAGCAGGGTTGGCACAGTGATGCTAAGCCAGGTTAAGGAAGGGGCAGGAGGCACGTAAGGGGGGTGCAGGGCAGTGAAGAAGTTGGGGTCAGAGACTGCCGGGGAGGCACGTGCAAGTGAGCTTGCACCGTGGAAGGGAGTGGACAGAGAGTGGGAGGGACGCCTGAAGTCAAGATTTGGGAGGTGACACAATAATAAAAAGCTCATGACCTCGGGAGTGGGTGGATAAGAACAGAGGAAAGAGATGCCTAAAGTAGGGAGGGTGAAGAAATTGGAGTGGCCAAGATGTTGAAACCTCCAAAAGTGAAGCAGAAGAGGCAGAGAGGCTGACTCGAGCCAGGTGCCAATGTCTCCAAGGGAAACTTGCAGACTCACCCTGGTAGGTGGCTGCCTCAAGGAGGACTGGCAAGAGGTACAGCCCCTGCCAGGCACTTCAAAGGAGCTGGGGGTTGGGAAGGAGGCCGTGGTGATTTGTACGCAGCAATGAAGAGCAGGGAGGACACCTGCCCACCCACCACCTCCGGGCACATAAGGTGAGAGCAGAAAGGCAGCTGCTGTTTCAGGACACACCCCTCTCCAGCCTTGCTCTGGACCTGCCCCCACCCCCAGCCCTCTCCTTGTCCCCTTCCATTGCTTCCCCACATTCGGCCCAGCCGGCAGTGAACTTCCGGCCATTCCCCACGTGACATGCTCCTTCGCAAAGCTGAGCCCGCAGGTTTGATGTGTGCCCGCCCCCCAGGCACACATGACTCACCTCTCTAACCCAGGCCAGACTTGACCTCCTTCAAGAAGTCTTCTGTGAACCACCCCTCCCTTCCCTCCCTATCAAGGCAATTCTTTCTCCTCTGGGGTACCTCTGTACCCTACACCGACTTCTGCTGTTATATTCACAACCCTGTTTACAAAGAGAGTTCTATGTAAATTGTGCATCCCCAGAACCTAGCAGAGTGCCTGGTAGGCAAGATAGGTGCCCAAGACATTTGATGAATAAATGAAGCCCAGGCTGAGGGAGCAGCATTTTTGAAGGCCCTGGAACAAGAAAACTTCCTTGGTTTTGAGAACTTGAGCTCCTTCCAGACTCAGGGCCTTTGCACATATTGTTCTCTCTGCCTGAAACATTCCCCCCCTGCCCCCCACCGCCCTTCTTCACCTGATTAACCCTTGTGCTTAATAAATATCACTCCCTTAGAGATGTCCTCCATGACCAGTTTGAATAAGATTCCACCATGATCAACTGTCAGTGAACGTGAGCCACTGTTGGGTATTCTATTGCTCTGACATTCTTAGAAATTATACAGTTTTCTCTAAACCTGTATGTCACAATAGTTATCATTTATAGAGGGTTTATTGTATGTCAGGCAATGCACAAAATGCTTCACATCTAATCTTTGTAGTAAACCTGAGAGATGGATACAATCTATATTCTTCTTTGGCAGATGAGGCAAGTCAGGCTCAGGAAGGTTGACACACTTCCAATAGCCACAGCTGGCAAGTGACAAAGTAGGAATTTAAATCCATGATGATATTAATCACTATACAGTACTTCCCCGAAGTTTGGATCACCTGGGATGCTTGTGCAAATGAAAATTCCTGCCTCCACCCTGGTCTTACTGAACAGGACGGCGATGGCGGGCACTACGCCCAGAAATCTGCCTTTTAAACAAGCTCCCTCCCCCCACACCCCCATGGCTTTTACACACAAGTTTGAGAACCACTGCTCTACTTTGTGCAGAAATCAGAGAAAACTTCTTCAGTCACGCTTGAGGGTGGCAGAGGAAGCTTCTGAATTTCTATATAAGGGAGACTTTCGGCCTACAAACTGGTTGGATTATGGGATTTGTAGGAAAGCCGAATTTGCATAGCAATCATCCGGTTTTTCCTTAGATTAGGTGAAGTCTGGGCTTAACCTGCGTGCGCGGGCAGGGGGGACAGCGGATGGAGATTATGAGGCGTGAGCTAAAAGCCCCAGGTCACCCGCTAGCGCTGCCCCCACCAGCGGAGGACCCCCTCCGAGTCTGGCCCACTGCAGCAAAGATCAGGGACTACTTGCGGGAAGCAGATGGGCCTGTCCTTGGGACGTCCAGGCGGCCGCCTCGGCCCTCGCGGGAGCAAGAGCCCTGGATCGCAGGCGAGAAGTGGGGCATCCGGCAGCGGGGCCGGCGCGTCAGGGTTTTGCTCGGGGCGACGGGTCAGCGGAGCCCGGGCCCTCCGGCCCCACCGCTGCTCCTCCCCGCCCTGGCTCGGAGGCGGACCGGCCGCTGGACGCGCTTACCTGCAGCTCGGCCGCGGCCAGCCGCGCTCACCCCGCCGGGCCGCCACCTCCGCAGCCGTCACCCGGGCAACCGCCGCCGCCAGCCTGGCGTCACGTGGGGCGGCGCAGCCAATCGCGCGGGACGCGGCCGGCGCGGAGCAGCCTGGGAGGAAGGGCCGGCGACCCCGAAACTTCCTGGCGGCGGAAATGAGGGGGGCCCAGGCCGGGTGGTCCGCTGCGGGTCACGCGCTAGTCACTCGTGTTTTCTGTCCTCTCCGCGACTCCCCATTCTTTCATTCATTCATTCCCACAAACGTTGCGCCAGGCGCTGTGTCCAGCTCTGGGATGAACCAGACACAGAGCTCGTTGTCACTTAGAGAAAACAAAACAGGCAATGAGATTACGGCGCGGTGTGGTGTTCTTGGAAAAAGAAACAGGCGTGGGTTGCCCATTTCACAGGAGGGACGTAGGGCCACCTTAGAACCAAAAATGATTCCAGATCTGCATTAAAACTCTGGGAACCAGGGTTCCAGCCCCACTGCAGCAGTTTCCAGGGATTTTAGAGAAATTTTTTTTCCATGTGAAATTTGAGTTTTTAAAAATGACACAGTAACTCACATCCTCCCTCTCTTTGCACCTGGAGCTTTTGAACTGAAGTTCACCAGCACTGAATGAGCGCCTGCTAGTAGCCTAACACGGGGTTGGAAGCTGGAGAGGGAGCCGTAGATGTAGAAATTCTTCCCCTCGCCTGCCCTCCCCTCCAGCCGTGGAGGCTCTGTGATGGGAGTCTCCGTGGCTCCACCTCCATGCTCCCGCGAAGGTGGAGACTGCCAAGGCCAGAGACAGGGCAGAGGGCATGGAGAAGGTGGGCGAGCTTGCCTTTGACAAAGACCTACGATGGGCTGTGGCCGCCGTCTCCCCGGCCCCGAGCCCTGCCAGTGCTCTCCTGAGAGCTGTGATTGTCTTCAAAGAAAGGCTGTATTTAGTAGAGAGTCCTACTTTCTTTCCAGGTAATATGGATTGAAATTAAATCTTCCTGGCCATAATAATATCAGTTAACATTTATTGTCAACACAACTGTGTGCCAGGAGTTCCCAAACAAAACAAAGGACGTACAGTTAAATTTAAATCTTAGATAACTTTTTAGTATAAGTAGATCCCAAATATTGCTTTATTTTATAGTGCATATAGGACATTATATTATTCTCTTTTTTTTTTTTTTTTTTTTGAGACAGGGTCTCACTCTGTCACCCAGGCTGGAATGCAGTGGTGTCATCATAGCTCACTTCAACCTCAAACTCCTGAGCTCAAGAGATCCTCCTGCGTCAGCTGGGACTACAGGTGTGAGCCACCATGCCCAGCTAATTTCTGTATTTTTTTGTAGAGACAGGGTCTCACTATTGCTCAGGCTGGTCTCAAACTCCTGGCCTCAAGTGATCCTCCCTCTGTTGGCCTCCCAAATTGCTAGGATTACAAGTGTGAGCCACCACACCAAGCCTGTTCTCTATTTTTATTTACAAAACATGCAACCCATATGTGTGCCAAGCATCATGCTAAGTGAATCACAGAGATTGTTTTATTTAATTATCACACCATATCTATGAGATGGATAATATTTTCAGCATTTTACAGATTGACAATGTTATACTTTACCTGAGCCCTGTGCTCCTGGAAAATAACCACAGTTAAGAAATCCCCCCAGCCTTTGGCTTTCTGATATCCCCCACCATTTTGGGTTCTGGGAAGCAGCTTACCAAAAAGAGTCACCTTTCCACATATGACTTAGATAAGACTCACTGTCCACTCTTTCTCATGATTTCCATAAGACCCACAGATAACCCCCTTGTTTACCTGTGACAAGGACAAACACAAACCTTTCCCCTTTTGCCTGAACCTGCTGACAAGGCCAAACACAGACCTTTCAACTTCTCGTTCTTTGTCTCATGGTTGATTAGCTGAGATTAGAACTGTTTGTCCCCCACTGAAACAAGTTAAACACAGAGATAAACATTTCCTGTTCAGCTAATTGACGAGACTTTCCCTGACTGTAACCATCCCAACTGTAAATCAGCCACCTGTAACCTGTCTGCCCCTCCCTATACAAGTCTAAGGTAAAAGCGCCCTGCGGAGACACTCTGATGTTCAGAGCTGGGGTGCTCTCCTTATTGCAATAGCCTGAGTAAAATCAATCTTCTCACTTGTCTGGGTTTTGTCTTTGACAGGATAAACAACATGAGGCATAGAGAGGTTAAGAAACACCTCGAAGTTCACACAGCCAAAGAGACCAGGACTAAACCCAAGTCTTTGTGCCTCAGAACTCTGGGCTCTTAGCCACGATGAAAACTCCTCCTGCTTTGCTTCCCCTTCCAAGTGCGTTTGCCTGACTGCCATGATTGTGGTTGCTGTGGTGGCTATTAGCTTGGCCCATCTCCTTTTTCCCTTCTGGTGATATACCCCACTCACCTGATCCTGGCTCACAGGGATGGACAGATAGTCCAGACTGGACCAGTCTTACCCCATCCCTCTGGCCACAGTGATTGGTCCAGGATGGGCATGTGATCCAAGCTGAGCCAATGACAATCCTTCCCTGGAATTTTTCTGTTGAAGTGTGGTCAGGTTATTGTGAAATGAGACCCTGGGGCAGCCTACAGCCTTCCCCACATTGAAAACCTGAGAAAATGAAGCCATCACCCAGAGAGATGCAAGGAAATTATGCTGGCGGCATCAAATCCCTTGTCCCAGGCTCTGAGCTTCCTGGACCTGCCCTCATTCTTGCAGCTCCTCCATCCATTCTGTGAGCCAGAATGGCCCCTCCTCCAGCATCCTTCCAATCAACCATCTTTTTTATTTAAACTGGTTCAAGTTTTTGGAGTTGGAACCAAAAGAGGCTTGACTAATACAGACATAATTTCTATATATGTCTGTTTGTTTGAGATAGGAAAAACCAAACTGACTGTTCTTGCTACTCTCACACCCTCAACACAATCCTTCATTTCTGACACCAGATGTGTGGAGGTTTTTCCCTACACACCAAGCAACTGTCCAGCAGACACCAGCTGGGTGTCCTGTAATTCAATTCAATTCTGGTACTAGCTAACTGGAATTGGAGTCAGATCCCTTAAGTTAAGTTGCTCCATCCCACAAGACTACTCCCCACTTCACATGCCAATCGAAAGGAGTAGGTTGTCACCTGTACTTTTGACCAAATGGCTACAAATCAGGGTTCCATGGATCCTATCCTCAGTTTCTGTTAATTTACTAGGCAGCTCATAGAACTCAGGGAAACACATTTATTGGTTTACTATAAACCAGGATACAGATAAACAGCCAGGTGAACAGGTTCTTAGGGAAAGGTTTGGGGGAAGGGGCGTGGAGCTTCCATGCCTTCGCTAGGCACCTCAGTGTGTTCAGCAATCCAGAAGCTCTCTGAACCCTGCAGCTCAGGGATTTTTATGGAGGCTTCATCATGTAGGCTTGATCGACTATGAACTCAATCTCCAGCTCTCTCCCCTTCCTGGAGGATGGAGGGTGGGGCTGAAGTTCCAAGCTTCTAATCATGGCTTGGTCTTTGTGATGACCAGCCTCCCATGCAGGAGCCCAACAAGAGTCACCTCCTTAGAACAAAAGACACTCCTATCATCCAGGAAATTCGGAGAGATTAGGAGCTCTGTATCAGGAACCAGGGACAAAGACCAAATAGAACAAAAGATCCACTTAGTGCCCCTGTAGCACAGGAAATTACAACGGTTTTAGGAGCTCTGTGCCAGAAACTGGGGACAGAGACCAAACGTGCACTTTTTTTATTATTTCCCAATGTCATATCAGCTAAAAGTGTTTTCAACCATAGGGGGATTTATTTTCTCATAATAAATCCAGAGGTAGCTTCTTACCAGCAGCTCAAGTCATCAAGGTTCTGGGTTGGTTTCTGAATTATATCATCTTTGTGACTGTGGGTGGTACTGGAATAAATAGATATGGTTTGATACAGTTAATAAATATTCAAACTGCTATAATTCCTTAGTTATAATTTATTTTAAGACTTCCTTCAAATTCTGGAATGCTTGTGTGATGCATAATACAAATATTAAATTGGAAAAACCTCTCAGTCAAACTCAGTATATTTAACCCATTTGACATGTCATGGTGTGAGCACAAAGAATGCTTTGTCACAACAGGGAAAACTGCTTAGGTCTGAAGCTTCATCTAGGCAGTATCCAAGTTGGCTCTGCTCTGTGTATTCCATGAGTTCAGAGCAGTTAAGGAAGCATTGAACCAACTGCCTAAAATTCCCCATTCTTAGGACTTGCCAAAGCATCCCATTTGCCCTAAATGTTCTTGTTTGACCACTGCAGTTTTCCCAAAGCAGAACAAACACTGCCAGTGGGCCCAAGATGACTTTCTAAATTGTTTGTGAAAATTTCAAACATAAGCAAAAGTAGAGAATAGTTTAGTGAGTCCCCATAAACCCATCACTCAGATTCTAGTATTATCAAAATATTTTTCCTTGACCTCAAATTAAATCCTTAGAATATGCAGCAGGCATAGTGCCTGGCTGCTGTCTCTGTTGGAGGGCAAAGAGCTGGGACCACAAGCAAAGAGAGAGAATTGATAAACATCACTCCCCTGCGTTGGATGAAAGTGTGAAGCCACCTAAATTAAACACAATAAGTCTGATGCACCCAGAAAAAGTAGCAGCCAGCCAGACTGAGCACAGTTGCCCCATCTTGGCGCTCCTGCAGGGGGAGTTCAGAACGAAAGCACGTCTCTGAGCAAGCCCGGCGCCGGGATGTAATCAGTGGGTTGGAGGAGGAACATAACTGAAATCCCAGGCGTAAATCAAGAGATGAATTACAAGACGCTACTTAGGCACAAAATATTTCCTTCCAGGAAAGCTGGTTTTTGTTCACTGCTCAAAACTCATGATGTGTGGGGGATTCACATCCATCTGTCTTCTCGGCCCAGAGTCCATGTGGAGGTGGCGGAACCGGGTCTTGGTGTCTCCCAGAGTCTGCTTCTCCCACACCACTTCCCAAGGTTGTTTATACCATGAAGCTGAAGTGTTCTTGGAACGAGAGCACACCAGGCGGGAATAAGCATCTGTCAAGGGCAGCAAGCAGTAACGCAGGCAACACTGGAAGTAGGGAGAGTGGCGTAGCCATCGTGGCCTTGAGTGTGTGTCCTTCCTTGCACTGTCCCAAGGCTGTGAGTCACATCGCTGCCCCGATAGTTCTGTGGCTTGGATGAAGTTGGCAAAAAGACCCAGGCCTTAAAATGGACTTTTGGAAGAGCAAACCTGGATTCCCAGATGGTTTCAAAGCAAGCACACTTCAAGAGATTGGTGGGGTTCTCACCAGTGATGTTTGTAGACCCAGACACTTGATGTTTAGTGAGCACTATCACTTATTTCTAAGCAAGTTTAAAAATGTACATTGCAGGGCATGGGATGTGAGCCTAAGGAGTGGTGTGTTGGTTTGAGCTGGAAGAAGAGATGCTAGAGTGACCACAACTGGCTGGTTCCCTAACAGGTTGACACACCTGAAAGACCAGGAAGACGTGGCACACTCAGAACCTCTTTATTCATGTGGTTGTCCCTCCCTTTTGGATAAGATGCTGCAGAAGGGATTCTTGCAAGCCATGAAGCATTTCCTGGCCTCATTGTCATCTTAGCCTAAACACTACTCCTACTAGCCCCAAATTAACTTCACATTATGATGATGAGTGCTTTCACAGTGACACCCACATATGGTCTCGGGAGACAAGTGATAACTTGGCTAATGAATTGTTGGTTAAGCTGAACAATAAAAGGAATAATTCATGATAATAGAAGGTGTTAGGGTGGAAAGCTTAGCGGGTGCTCATGGTGTGGGTGGAGAAGGATTTCTCACGCAGAAATTAAGATATAAAAGTAAAAAAGTTAATTTTATCCTTTAGAAGGACAGAGAGAATGACAGAGAGAGAAAGACAACGAGGGGTGGAGGAGAGAGCAGGGAGATGGTGTGGCTTCCCAAAGAAAGAGAAGGGGGTGCCAGCATCGAGGCCGGGTGGCTTGCTGCTTTTATGGGGACAAAGAGAAAAAAATTGTGATGCCTGTCAGTTGATGACAAAAGTGGCAGCAGGTAGATGACAAAAACTGCAAGGATGTCACAGTCCAAGACTTGGTTCCCTGCCCTTCCTTGGAGAAGGGATCATCACAGGAGATGTGACCCTGCCCTCAGATATGGCTGAGGCGGTAGCTCGTTCTCCTGCTGTTCACTCAGGAACTCTGTAAAAGCAGATTCTCAAAAAGCAATCTTGAAAGAGAGAGATTTACAACTCTTTTCCGTCCATTCCACTCTTTTCAGAAGTTGTGCAGAACAGAACTCCTGCCCGGGCCTGTTAGTGAGAGAACTCATAGGATTGAACTTTAACGGGTACTGGGGAAATGGTGGGATTAGGTATTTTCCTGTTATTTTTGCAAAGCCGCCCTTACAAAGGTGCACATAGTAACCTTAAATCTCCCTGTTTGCCCTTCTGCCCACCTGTAATGAACATCCCCCGAGCTCAGCTGAACCTGAAGTCAAGGCAAGATGTAGAACTCTCTGCTGCCCCCGGGGTGATGCCTCTTGCCGCTGACAGGCATTCCAAGCCAAAAGAGAACCCGTGGGCCTGCTGAGGAGCTAATTTGGAAGGACTGACCACTGGCTCTCAAAGCGTGGTTCCCCGCCCGGCTGCAGCAGGATCACCCGAGAACTTGCTGGAAGTGCAGATCCTCAGCCTGGCCCAGATCGACTGAATGCGAAGCACTGGGCGTGGGCCCAGCTGTCCAGGGCAGGCAGGCGGGAGCTTGCCTTCCCCAGGGCCCCGCCGGGCCGCGGGGGATAAATCTGTCCGCGGGAGCGGCCGCGGCGCAGACGCGCCAGGCGCCCCCGCCCCCCAGTTCCCCCCCCCCCCGCCTGGCGCGGCGACAAGCTCCTGCGCGCTCCGGCGCCTGGGTCATCTCGCGCCCCCGAGCCAAGGAGAAGGCAGGGGCCAGAGGGATTTTCAAACCCCCTCCCCTAACACTGCGAGGGGGCCTTGCAGTGGCCTCGGCCTGGGAAGGATCACGGGCCGCTGGGGGTTGGGGAGAGAGAGTCTCGGGGAGCAGCCGCAGGCGCACCCCCACCTTCCCCGCGCGGTCACTTCCAGGAACCCGGACTCGGCGCTGCCAGCCAGCGGTCAGGACGCGAGAGTTTCCCAGAAATAACACGCGCTCTGGAGCGGAGAGTCGGTCCCCACCCGGCCTCCTGGGCTCACTGTTTTCCTCCCGTCACCGACCCCCTACGCCGCCCCAGCCCCGACGCTGGCGCTGCCTCGGCCGGGCCTCCTCGCCGCCGCAGCTCGCTCCCTGCCTGCCCCAACTCCTTGCACAGGACAGCAGGGCAGCAGAGGTATCTCACGTCTCCTTCACGTAGGGACAGAAACCTGTCTCAATACAGCTTAAGCCAAAAGGGACTTTCTTGGTTCCCAGCACTGGGAAGGCCGAGGTGGAGCCGGCCTCGCCCGGGCAGGGCTGGAAGCAGGGCTTGCACGAGGCCCTCCTCCACCGCGCTTCCTTCTCTCCCCGCTCAGCCCTGCGGTCCGCTCTTTGTGGGATTGGCCCTGCAAGTCACTTCTCTCTGTGAAGTGAGTCAAGGGAGAACCAGAGAGGACCCACTGAGGCCCTCCAGGGTCCTGCCTGGAGTCTGGTGGCTCCGAGGGTCTGGTTGCAGTCCTCACCCTGGCGTGGCTGCACCTGTCCTTGACTTTCTAAATGCCTCTGCGCGTATTGGATAAAGCCTCCTTTCTTGCTTGAGCATATTCACGCTGATCACTTCACTTGCAAGGCAGAGTCTGGACCCCCACAGGCTCCCTGGGCTGAGCCGGCCTCCTTCCCAGGTCTCCCTGCCTGCCTAGGAGGTGGAGTTGGAGCACCAAGGAGGAGAGGAGGACAAGTGATTGAATATCCAGCTCTGTGGTCCCCTCCTACCTCCCTCTGTGAGTCAGGGGACTCTGTGAGCCTTATCCTCCTCTGACCTCATGTCTGGACCGGGTCCTGGGAAGGGGTCCCAGGATCCTGGGGGGAGGTGCTGCAGCAGGCAGAGATGTTAGAGTAATGTGCAGTGCTGCCCCTGCTTGTCCAGGCTCAGATGATTCTAGTAAACAGAGTTGTCACGCCCTCCTCTGGGTATCTGTAGGCCCTGCTTTGAGTAGGGGGCTGAGAAGCTGTGCAGAAAAAATGACATGAGCCCTGTCCACCCCTTAGGTTTAAGCAAACATGACCTGTCTCAGGTCCGGGGCCGTCCTGACAGAGGGCAGCCTGCGAGGACCCAGCTATATCTAGGAGGCTGACACCAGAACACTGGGTGCAAACAGAGGGGCAGGATCATCAAATACTGCAACAATCTGAGGCTCAGACACCTGGTCTCTGTCCCCTCAACACCTCAGCAGTCAAGATGAGCACGTCAAGATTGTGCTCCCCACTTTGCAGGTGAAGACCTGGCAGCTGCCTTCCAGTTACGCCACCTGTACCGTGCAGCAGGTCCCCGCTCCAAGGAGATGCTGCTAGCAGCAGAGTCCCATTTTGGATTGGGAAATCTCTGGGATTGCTCCAACTGGAGGCACTGGAGTCACTGGGACCACACCAGAAAACATGTGGAGAGGGAGAAAAGCCCATGGGAGGGGGCTTGGGGAAGCCTGGTTCCCTTGCTGTCAAGGGAGCCTTTAGTCCACCCCTTTTGAACTCCCAGGCTGGGGCTGTGTGAGGGCCTGGACACCCAGCAGCTCTACTCCGCGCCTGTCTGGTCAGAGGGAGGAGATGCTCTGAGTTTGCAGGTTTCCTGGCTGAGCTATGAGTGGTGAGGCCCAACCAACCAAGGTGGGGCTGGAAAGGTAACAGGGTCCCCTGGTATCAAGAGGAAGGAAATTTCTTTCTCCACATTTCCTCTTAGGAAGAACATTGGATTCTTTTGGAAGAAATACTTAGGTAGGTCCTTTGGGGTGAGCTGGGGAGAGGAGCAGGGTGAGGTCGAGGAGGCACCTGAGGGCCTTTTGCTTCTGAGTGCTGTGGTGGGTGAAGATTGTGTGGTTGGGGGGGATGGGCAGGGGACACTGGGGCTGGCCTGAAGTGTCCTGGGGATTTGGAGGTGGGGGAAATGCAGCCAGCAAGGCGGGGTGCTGCTCGGGGAAGGGATGAAGGTTCTGGCTCCATCAGAGGGGGACTTGGAGACCAGAAACACCTAATGGAGGCATGTTGTTTATTTGTGGAGTGTGCAATATTGTGCCTCCATTTCCCTTCTCTTTTTCCACAGTAATAAAACCAACCATTTTTAGCTAGGCACATACCACTAGGTGATTCAGCTCTGGCCAGCGGAAGGCAAAAATGTGTAGTTTCTGGGAAGTGTCCATCAAGGGAAAGGTTGTGCCTTGTTAGCATTCTTCTTCTTTTCTCCTTCCTGGAGGCTGGCATGCAGGTGTACTGTTAGAAGCCCAGGGACCACATTGGACCTGGAGGTGACCTTGGCAAAGGAACCCATGCGTGGCAGCTGCATTAGTCTACTGCGACTCCCATAACAAGTTACCACAAAGTGGGTGGCTCAAAACAGCAGGAATTTATTCTCTCACAGGGCAGACCAGAAGTCCGGAATACAGATAGCAGGGGTGGTTCCTTCTGGAGGCTCCAAGGGAAGATCTGCCCCAGGCCTCTGTCCACTTCCTGGTGGCTGCCAGAAGCCCCAGGTGTTCTTTGTTTGCAGCTGCATCACCCCACTGTCTGCCTCTGTCATCATGATCTTCCTTGTGACTGTGTCTCTGTGTGTCCTCTCCTCTTGTTATAAGGACACTATTGGATTTAAGGCCTACCCTACTCCAGTGTGACCTCATCGTAACTAATTATATCCACAAGGATCCCATTTCCGGATAAGGTCACATTCTGAGCTCTGGGTGGAAATGTATTCTGGGGGACAACATTCAGCCCAGTGCAGGACCACAGGATAGAGGGAGCGTGGGTCCCTGACACTGAGGCGCACATGCCACTAACATAGCCACCCAGGACCCCTCATGCCATCTATACATTTCTCTGCAGGGGCATTCTTGGGTGGGGACACTTGAAGGGCAGCTGAGTTCTCTTTATAGACGGGCACAGGGTGAGAAACAGAGAGAGGGTGCCTGGGCGCCAGAGCCTGAGGAAGACGGGTAGCTGCCCTCCACCCAGACCAGCCGTGCTCCCCACGCTGAGCACTGGACCTGGGAGGTCTGGGTGGAGGAGTTGAGCATTCAGTGGGTGGGTCTGAAGGTTGGAGCTGGAGAGAGATCCTGGGACCTGGGAGTGGCTTAAGGACAGTGACAGTGGTGACAGTGCTGGGGTCTCTTAGCTCTGTCTCTGCTGCCCGCCCCAATACACATGGTCCCACGATGCTCTCTGACCATCTCCATGCACAGTCTGACCACTGCACTCGACCTGGAGCAGGTGCCAGACCATGGTCCTGGGCCAGTCCCACTCCTGAGGGAGGGATGGAACTGGCAGCCTGACCTTACCTGTCCCAAGGTCAAGGCAGGTGGTCCTAGAGGCAGTCCAGCAAGGACACACAGATCCCTGTCTCTCTGGTGGCCATGGGGCCAGGCTGAGGGCAGCATCCTCTGGGGGACCCAGCAGGGGACAGAGAGAAGGGGTGGCCTGGCTGATCCCTGCGACCCAGGCTTGCTTTGACACAGCCTGGACCTGGGCTTCCACCCATACCAGGGCTGGGCAGGGAGGCACAGGATGACCTGGATGAGTCACCACTCTGCCCTGTGCCTCCATTTCCCCTTCAGCCTGCCCGTGAAGGTCCCTCCCTAGAGGAACAACCAAAGTGCTGGAAACTAAACATTTTTGGTTCCAAGAACAATTGTGGAAGGAAAGGCAGGGCCAGCTTCTTCCCAGCTGTCTCCCTGGAACCAGCCTGGAAGTGCTGAAGGGGGCTGGGGACTGGAGAGTGGCCCTGGCCCTCCAGGAAGGTGGGAGGACTGGTTTGCTCACTGCTATATCCAGGGTTCTCCGGGGACAGTGGTGCACTAGGTGGCCCTGTACCTGCAGCCTCTAGGTCTTGGTCTGGAGCCCAAAGCCCCTTGCCTCTAAGCTGTCTGGGTCTTTGGATGGCAAGGTCTCAGGCCAGGCCAGCTGTGGCCTCATAAGCACCCAGGCAGGCCTTTTGCCATTTCCACCAGAGACACCAAACCCAGAACACAGGTCTCAGGAAGGAGCCAAAACAAGAGATAGATTTCCCTTCCCACTCTTCAGAATGGCTCTGATCTGTCCTGATTCATACTTTCTAGAAACATCTGTCCCATGGAAATGTGAGTCTGCCTGTCTAGACTGAAGTAACAGGGGTTGTGGACAGGCAATTTTCCTTACTTGCACTTGAAAGTCTGGCTTGCCTAGGATGGGACCTGGGGCCTACCTCCAATTGGGGGCTCCCCAGGGCAGGGGGTGCAGTGGAGCCCAAACCCTGGGTGGGGGGACCTCTCCTGGGAGGCTGCGCAGCCCCCAGGCCTCCACAGCCTTCTGCCTACTCCGCTCCAGGAAGCTGTGTGAACCATCGGCCAGGGAAGCACATTCATTTTCTTTGCCTGCTGAGCCCTCACATGGCCTTATAGGGTAGAGGCTGAGAAGCGTGCAGCTGTAGCGGCAGCCGGTAGGCAGCCTTGGAGGGCTCCCCATCAAAAATGCCTGGCTGCCCTGGGCAGGGAGTCTCCACCGGCCCAGACTCCCCCTTTAATAACAGGTTTTGTAATATCCTTTTTCCTATCCTAAAATGAAATTCCCAGGTATTTATCCACATGATTTATAAATGATCCTTATAATGCCTTGTAAAGAAAAAGAAATAAAAGGAAAGCAATTTATTTAAAAATATATGTATATATGAACGTATAAGCACTTAGGCTGACTTTGTCAGAAGGCATAAAAGGAAGTCTGATGCAGGTGGCCTGAGGCAGAGTTGGGCATAGGTGTGCGATGGTGGTAGTGGCAACTCAGCACATACAGTGTGGCCATCTTTGATGTGAGTTTTCCAAATGATGAACAGTTCTTGGTAAAGTTCTGAGCAAACCCCAGGTCAGTCTTACCCTACCCACCACTGCAGGACTTCCAGCTTGGCCGGCTCCCTCCAGGATCACTGGTTGGGTTCCCCAGTCATCGCGGAAACCACGATGCCCCATCGATGTGTAGGTGCACTCCAAGGGCCATTCAGACTATATTGCTAGGCTAGCTAAAGGGAAGCCATTTTGCTTCTATACGCTTTTGGCTTGTTCTGTCTTAAAAGTTTAGAATTAATCTGCTGCTTGCTACACAGCTGCCAGGTACAAGATTAGAAAATGACCTTGAGGAAAAAAAGATGAAGAGTCCAGAACTGGCCAACTGCAGAAGATCCACCTGAGGACCTATTGTTGATGACCTATTGTTTGCTGATAACCATTGAACAAGTCCTGATGACCTGCACAAAGCTCACTTTCTGCCGTACCCCCTTTACCCTGTCCCTTTATAAGTCGCTCAGTAAGGAGAGAAAGAAGATGGTCTTTGAGACAGCAGTCAGCCGTCTCAGGCAGCGGGCACCTGAGTAAACCAGATTTCCTTTACCAACGCTCGCCTCTCACCCTGCATTGGGCAACACTGGGGCAGTAGCGTCCCTACCCTGAGAACCACTGCTCCAGGCCGTGGAGTGGAGGGGATGTGGAAATAAATTGATCCAAGTCCAGCCCCAGGAACTAATAACCCGGGTGTGGGAAGAGTCAGGCCAAATACAGGTAGTGTTCACCTTGGCCACTCAGTGCCCCAGCCCTTACCGGCTCCTGGCGGAGAAGGCACTGTCATGCTCCAGCAAGATGCTCTCTTCTCCACCCCACATGGTTATCATAGTGACTGAGTTGTGTTAATTTGGCAGAAAACTCTCAAATCCATGTTCTTCTGTTGATCATTTCTGCTTCCTCCTTAGCTCAAGCCTCACCTCTCCAATGGATGACTACCATGGTTTCCTCCACGCGACTCACTTCTTTCATGCCCCCTGCCCCATCCAGTTGCCCTATCTTTCTCCTAATAACCCTCCCCCTGCCCCCACCCCCGTGTTGGTCTGCTTGGGCTGCTGCAACAGGATACCACAGATCCACAGACTGGGTGGCTTAAACAACAAGATACTTACCGTCTCACAGTTCTGGAGGCTGGATATCCAAGATCAAGGTGCCGGTAGGTTTGGTTTCTTCTGAGGCCTCTGTTCTGTGAAAGGGCTGTATATGCGAAGCAACTCCCAAATGCTGAAAGAGTTGAGAAACTAAAGGAGGAGGCAGACAAATCCAGTTTGTCAGTATAGGATGATTTATTAGGGGGACTTATGGATAGAAGTGTGGTCTTGGGCGGCTGCAGGACAGGTAGATCTCTGCACCACAATCCCCTATACCCAGGGCTTGTATCTGGGGGAAAAAGTATACGTACGTGCCTGGAAGGAACGTGTAGGTGGCTGAGAGAATGCTGCTGGCATCATCACAGTGCACCACCATTAAGGGTTGTTTGGGAGGAAAGGTGAAGCTTAGAGTGAAGAGGTTTTCCTACATATAGAGTAACACATCTACTAGACATTTTGTAGGTATTCCTGGACTTGGGGTTAATCAGGCAGAATAGCATTTTTTAAAATTTAATTTAATTTAATTTTTATTTATTTATTTGTTCTGAGACAGAGTCTTGCTCTGTTGCCCTAGCTAGAGTACAGTGGCATGGTCATAGCTCACCGTAACCTCAAGCTCCTGGGCTCAAGGGATCCTCCTGAGAAGCTGGGACTACAGGCGCCCCACCACCACCACGCCCTGCTAATTTTTTTCTGTTTTTAGTAGAGATGGGGGTCTCACTCTTGCTCAGGCTGGTCTCGAATTCCTGGCCTCCCAGAGAAGATTAGCATTTAAAAATGAAGTCACTCTTGTCCCCACAGCCTCTCTCCTTGGCTACCTTCTCACTGTGTCCTCACATAGTTGTCCCTTGGTCTATGCGTTGTCTGTGTCCTAATCTCTTCTTAAGGACACTAAGAAGCTTGGATTAGGGTCCACACTAATGACCTCATTTTTAAAATATTAATTACCTCTTTAAAGGCCCTACTTCCAAATACAGTCACATTCTGAAGGTACTGGGGGTTAGAGCTTCAGCTTCAACATATGAATTTTGTGGGGACACAATTCAGTCCATAACTGCCCCCCGACCATGGCTCCTCTTGAAGTGCTGTTTTGGTATCAAGTGCCAGAAATTCAACCCCAAGTAGTTTGTGTTTTGCTTAAGCAAAGAAGAGAAGCTGTTGCTCATGAACTTCACAGTCTGGAGGTAGAGGCACAGGTGGATTCAGGGCTTAGGAGATCCCATTTGGATCGTCTCCTTAGCTCAACTTCCTCTGGGTTGGAGCCATGTTCAGGTTCCGCATGGTAAAAGGAACAGCTTTAAGCTACGTCACCAGTGGAAGAGAGAGAATGGTTCCTAATAGCTGGAATAAATGTCCCAGAATTGGACCTTGTTAGCTCTGATTGGCCTGTGTGGTTGTGTGCTTTTCCCTGAACCAATCACTGTCACCTGGTGGATGAAATGTGCGGACTGAGCTAGGAGGTGGCCAGTTCCCAGAAGGAATGCCAGTGGTTGCTGGGCTGCAAACATTGTAGAAGTTCACTGTTGAACAAGCGAATGGATGAATGAATGAGGCTCTTTGGTCATCTCTAATGTGGTCCTGAAGTATGAGCTAAGTCCAGTCTGCAGAATGAATTCCCCACACTTTGGTTTGGTCAGTTGGCTTTGCCCTCCTGTGCAATCCTTTTCCACGTTCTTTATCCTTGTCAGTGTCAGCTCCACTGCCAGACATGACTTTGTCTTGAACCAGTGGCTTGAGAATGTTGAGGGACTGAGCACAGATTATGTGTCCCTCTTCAGGGCTGGATTATGACATTCAAAGATGAAGCAGTAAAAAGGTTATGGTGCCTCCTGCTTATCCCCCTCCTCATCCCCATTAAAAATAACAACATGTACAAGCCACAAAATAAATGTAAGAAAGTCTAACCACTTGTTCCTTTTCCCCATAAAGATTATTTCAATTACAAATATATTTTGATCAAATTATTTTAAGAAAAATGAAATTATTTTTTCCTGGGCTTCTGCTATGCTGGCTTTAGCATGTGCTTTGCCTGCATATGTGAAATCCGGCCCTGCTGTCCTTGCTTGATCCTTGAGCGTGGCCCGCTTGCCTTCCCCCTGCTGCTGGCTGAGGTGTTGCTGGGGTGACTGAACAGAGTTCCCCTTGGAGCACCTGTGTCCAGGCCACCATGGGGCGGGCCTGAGGCCTGGAGATTCCAGGGTGAGGACTGACTCCATAGCATCCACTCTTCGGCACTGTTTGCTTGGGTCATTCAATGTGTATCAATCTTTCTGGGTTGTTGCACCTGCAAAGGGAGTCTCAGGCTGGGAAACTTCCCAGGAGAACTGGTGCATTGTGGCTGCCCAGCTCCATGGTATGCCAAGCACAGGGCTCTAGGAAAGAGAGCAAAAAAGCATCTCAAAAAATGGGCTGCTGTTAGAGTTATACAACCCAAAGTCCTTTTTGTGTAGTACCATGTGTACTACAGAGAGAACTGTCCAAGGGTCCACGGCAGGACACCACTCCCCACTGCTGTCTCTTGGTCCACCCATTTCGTTTCTGGGGACTTTCCTTCAGGAAGTACAATCTGTCTCTGGTGATGTCCACACTCTATTTGTAGTGAGGTCCTACAGTACCCCTTGGAGACACCTGTCTTTCAGGGAGGGCTTTGCTGATGTCTGCTCTCATCCGTGCTGTTGGAGGAGTCCTGGGGTCCTTACTATTCCTGTATCCACAATCCATCTAGATGGCAAGGAGACTCAGGTCTTGTGGAGGCAGCTTTGTACAGGACATTGTTTCTCAGTGTGGTGGTCTCAGGCCCATCTGTCCCAGAATCATCTGAGTGCATGCTAAACTTCCTGTATTCCTTAGCTGGGCTCCACATCTGCAGAATCACTGCCATAGTGGTTAAGAAATAAGCAAAAACAAAAAGAAACAGGTTTTGTAGTTATACCTGGGTTTGAATTCCAGTCCCATAACTTGCTATATACCCTCAATGCCTCTAAGCCTCACTTCCTTTATTTGTACTATTTACTTCACCATAGCATTGTGAAGTTTAAAGACAGTAATGTGAGTGAAGTGCTGAACATGGTGCCTAACACACAGCAGTTAAATACATTTTTGCCACTATCATCCATCCATCTGTCCATCCAAAAACTATTTACTGAGTGTCTACAATGAGCCCTAGGAATACAGTAGTCATCAAAAACAAACTCCTTGGGCCAGGCACTGTGGCCCTCTGTAATCCTAGCACTCTGGGAGGCCAAGGTGGGAGGATTACTTGAGGCCAGGAGTTCGAGACCAGCCTGAGCAACATAGCGAGACCCCCATCTCTACAAAAAATAGAAAAATCAGCTGGGCATAGTGGCGTGCACCCGTAGTCCCAGCTACTCAGGAGGCTGAGGTAGGAGGATTGCTTGAGCCCAGGAGTTTGAGGTTGCAGTGAGCTATGATGATGCTACTGCACTCCAGCTCATGCAACAGAGTAATACCTTGTTTCTAAAAACAAACAAACAAAAAACTCCTTGTCCTCATGAAGTTTATATGATAATCACGGAGACCGACAGTAAACAAACACATAATATGCCAGGTGATCATAAGTGCCATGGAGGAAACAAGTCAGGATCAAGGGTATATCACCAGACTCCTCAAAACTAAAGCAATTACTTAATCTGAAACCAATAGGCATCATGTATCAAACGCTGTGACAGGGACTTTGGGGGGTACTTCAGGGCTTGCCCTTTAAGGATCTTATTTATAGACAGGCTGGGAAATAAAAATCACATACACACAGGAAACCACAGGGCAACTAATCACGTTGCAAACAATGTGTCATATGTGCCTGAGAGCTGCTCAGAGGAGAGATTACTGGGGACTGACAGTAAGGTGTAAGTGAATTCCTCCAAGAAGCTTCTAATCCAAGAAAAAAGAAAAGAATTTGCTTAGGGACACATCCTGCACCCTTATTTTAGAGATGCTAGTTCATACTTAGCATAAGCAAAAAGCTTGTAACCTCTTAAATTTTTGGGACATGAATCAGAGCTTCTGAGAGAAGATGATGGCACAAGAGTCAGAGGCTGCTTACACCACGTCATGGGAATAAGACTTGAGGGGAAACTCTTTATCTCTGTCCAACTCTTTGCCAAGTTCCAGCTCTGTGTAATGCCTAAGATCTTTAAAGGTAATTATCTCCCAGATACAGTTTTATTATAAATAAATAACTTACTGATTTGGAAAACATTGAGTGCACATAGCAAGGAACTGCCCAGACCCCAGCAAACAGATGGGAAATGCCCACCACCAATGGGCTACATCGTAGACATGGAAGGTAGTTGGCAATAATGCTTTTGTTGATAATCCCTTTCTGAATAGGCACACTGACTCAGGAGTATGCAGCAAGATGCAAACTTGGAGCAGACTTGGGACATGGGACAGGTAGAGAAATGGACATTTGTGGCTCTGCTAATCTTTGGATCAAACAATCCCAGAAAATTAAGAGGGCAGAAACCAGCTTAATGGAAAGATGAACTGGAAACACAACTGTAAAAACGGTTTTCGATGTTGAATAAATCACTTTAATCTGAGTGTCCTCACCTTTATAATGAGGGGTTAGGCCAAATGGGACGAGGCCACACTATTCTGATTTAACCTAAAATTTAGTGAATGCCTACTTAAATGCTAGGAAGGTTCTTTAACATAGATTATCTCTAGGTAGTAACATCTACCCCTTAGGGTGGTTGTGAGAAATGAGTAACAATAGATAGCAAGCATGATAGTAACTGTTGTTTAATCCCTATAACAACCTTGAGGTGAACATTGTTTCCTTTGTACGAACCTTTGTACAAATGAGGAAATCACTAAGGGGCAGGATCAGGATCTGAACCTAAGTCTGAGGCCACATCCACGATCTTCCCATTGTGTGGTTTGGCTTCGAAGAGCCCCTACAGCTTTAACGGTAAAGAATGAGAGGGCAGAAAAAACCTTTGAGCCCTGGAAACAGCAAAATGCACTTGCTAAGGAAGTGGAAGTGTTGTCTCATTATAACGCATATAAGAATGTTGGGGAGTTGTCTGGGACAAAGCCACAAAATCTTCTTTGCCCAAGCTCATTTCTTCTCGTCATCTCAGGCCTGTTAAAGATCCCAGAGAGGCCATGTTGTGCCACACATGTGGTGCACACAAAGAAAGGCCAGGGTTCTTCACGAGCAAAAGTAATTGAAGAACAGTCCTTAGCAGGAGTATTCACTGCAGGAAGAGAGTGAGAAGAGACGTTTAGGCCCCTGGGGAAGGCAGCTCTGAGACAGAGGAATCACCTTCTTCTGTACTCATGGACTCTGTCTCAAATTGTTCTGTTAATGCTCAGTTTTGGCTCCCATTTGCCATTCTCAAGAATAGTTAGCCAATGAATATGTGATCATACACTATGTGCTAGGGTTTACGATGATGAGCAAGATTAATGTAGGGGAAGGTAGGAAAGTTAACTGGGCAATGAATGATAATATAGCGTGAGAAGGACAGTAAGGGGCAATATTGGGTCTTGGGGAAGCACAGAGAACCCAGTCCAGCCTTGCTGGGAGGAATCAGGGCTTTTTGGTGGAGGTCTCAAAGAACTGAGACCTAAATAACTAGTAGATTTACCAGATCTAGATGGAAAAACGGCAGGAGTCAAAACAGGAGGATATTTCCAGCAGAGGGAACAGTAGTGCAAAGGCTAGGTGACAGAAAGCCTGGGTCTTTGGCGGAAGTGAAAGCAGTTCTGAGTGTGAGGTGGAAGAGTGGAGACACAGGAGGCTGCAGGGGTGAGCAGCAGCTAAAGCCCTGGGCAGCCATGTGCACATATGAAAGAATTTGGGGCCCTTCCCCCTTCTACCATGGGATGACGCAACAAGAAGGCCTGCACCAGATGCTGGTCCCTCAATGTTGGACTTCCCAGCCTCCAGAACTAGACAGGGGTCTCACTCTATTGTCCAGGCTGGTCTCAAACTCCTGGAGTCAAGTGATCCTCCCACGTCAACCTCCCCACCCGAGTAGCTGGGACTACAGACTACAGGCATGCACCACGGCACTCAGTTTGGATTACCCATTCTTGAACTTCTTACATTAAGTTCATGCATATAGTAAAATCATGTATGCAATGTTTTGAGTTTGATTGCTTTTATTCAGCATAATTCTGAGGTTCATCCTTGTGTGTATCAGTACTTAGTTCCTTTTCATTGCTGAGTTGTATTCCATTGTGTGACTCTATCACAGGTTGTTTATCCATTCTCCTGTTGATGGATACTTGGGCCGGTTCCAGTTGAGGGTTATAAGGAATAAGGCTGCTATGAATAGTTGCAAAAAAAAAAAAAGAATTTGGGCGTTATTCAGCAACAAGGAAGCACTGAAAGCTTTTAAGCAGAAGACCAACATGATTTGCATTTTTGAAAGATCGCTTTGGGAAATGGATTAGAGTGGGCCAAGTCTGGAGGCAGAGACCAGTTAAGTGCTTGAGCTGAAGGTAGTGAGCAGTGGGGAGTGGGAGAATGGATGCACTGGAGGTACATGAGGAGCTGCGCAGTGAGTCAAGGTGCAGCCTGGTTTTCTGCTATGGGCAACCAGAGGGAGGTCTCGGCATTAGCCCAAGGAGAGGAGGATGAACGTGGAGCGCGCTTGGATATATTAAGTGCCTGTGAGGCAGCCCAAATGGGGATGGCAGTAAGTGGTTGGATGTGCACGTCAGGAGCTCA
The DNA here is from genome assembly GCA_023783475.1 of Daubentonia madagascariensis. Taxonomy (NCBI): domain Eukaryota; kingdom Metazoa; phylum Chordata; class Mammalia; order Primates; family Daubentoniidae; genus Daubentonia; species Daubentonia madagascariensis. The sequence continues at coordinate 481,962 of JAKFHU010001078.1, read as the reverse complement.
GAGGAAAGAAAGGGATGGGGGGGATGTGAACACCGCAGTCATCAGCAAAAAGATGGTGAATGAAGGTATGGCACGGATTAGGTTGCTTGAGGAATGTGCAGATTGAGAGAAGGACCAAAGACCAAATTCTGGAGAAGGCTAGCAGTTAAAGAGCAGTCAGAGGGAGTGGGACCTGCCAAGAACCGAAGAGTCCCTGCATAAATAGAAGCTCAGATAAATACTATCAATTTGCTAAATGAAGGGGAGGTCACACACAAGGAGGAAAATTAGAACATGTCAAAGTATTTTTAAAAGGCGGGAGTCAGCAGAGGCATTTATCTGCAGACCAGGAGGAGAAAGATTGGATTCTAGGATTAAGTCCAATTTAAGAAACCAAACCATTTACTAATACTTCCACCTGGTTTTAATGCTGTGCATCCCACTTGCCTTCAACTCTGACATTGTGTGCCAAACATCAGCTGGGAGCAATTGCTGCCAATTTCCCTTCTGTTTCTTCCATTGATTCCACAAACTCTAGCTCCTGTCCTATATTCATGTATGACTTTATTTCACCCCGTTCTATTTCACTCCTTGCTTGTTCTATTTCCTTGCTCCTTGATTACCTCTCAGTGCTATGCATTTCCCAGGAAATCTAAGGGGAAAAAAAAAATCCATCAGGAAAGCAGACAGTCTCATAACTGATCCATGTGGCCATTTTACTTTATAGCTTGCAATGTTTAAAGCTATAACCTTCTCAAGATTTAAATTCTGAATTGCACTGCCTAACAGGAACTAGTGCTTACTCCTCCCTGAAATTCAATCTATTATTTTGTAAGGAATGTAATAACTTTGGCAGGAGGCCAGTGAATGTACCAACCCTCCCAGACTTCTCAATTTTGGACAGTGACATCATTGAGAGACTTCTGTTTTTTAAACATTTCATATATTAAGGGAAATGTAAGAGATAACTCTGAAATGCAAGCAATGTTAAGAGCTTGAACAGGAAGGACGTAGCTAATGAGAAGCTAGGAAATGAGATAATCTCTTTTATAGAATCATCTGATATTCAGGAAACTAGGAATTTACAAAGGAGAGGATACAATGAAATTAACCAATGAGTGAAGCCATCCTTTGGGATCAGTAACCTTTAGACCTGGACCTTACAACAATGCTGTGGTAGATGAATGTCTTAGTTGATACAGGAGATTGTTTCCTCTAATAATAGTTTCGATTTTTTTTCTTCCAGACTCAGAAGACTATATCCTAAATTAAGAAGTGAAAGAATCAAGGTAGGAGCAAAGCGCCATTCATGTATAATTTTGGAAGCTACCTAATTTATTATACATGATTGAAGACCAAATCACAAAACAACATAAAATCCCTCAAATCCAGCTCTTATTCATTCTCATGTTCCAGTAAATCAGAAAGACCCATTTCATATGGCAGAACACAAGGAGACGGTGTAGTTGTCAGAAGATAAACCCTGCCTGCTTATCCTAAAAGCCCAGTATCCAAGAAAGGCTTGATAATCTAGAAATCAAAATTGTACTTGTCAAAACTCATTAAACTGTGTATACTTCAAATTTCTACATTTTATTGCTTATAAATTATACCTCAATTTAAAAAAAAAACATAAAAGATAAGGAGAAAGGAAAAAAAGGTACATTATCAGATCCTGTGGCTAATGAGATGAAATAATTTATTGTCCTTAACAGGGTCAAAGCAGGAAACAAGCAAAGTTTCTTTTAAAAAAATGCTTTTTAGCTGTCTAAACATTTTCTTTGGATCATTAAAGAGACTCCTTCAGTAAGGGATGGCACTCTAGCCTCCATTCCATTAAAAACACTGCAGAGAATTCTTGGGTTGATGAGCAAGATTTGATTTTTTCCCCCATTATTTTCAAATGGTCTATAATTTAAGAATAGCTGAATTTTTCATCAATATGAAAGTTGTGCATACTTATCCTAGCACATCAAGGATTTAGCTCTTTGAATTTAGGCATTTCATGGTGGGGAGAGGATTAGATCCATTTATTATAAACCCAGGCTGAAAAACAAAGTCTTGTCCATCTGGAGATTTTAATATATTTATTTGAAAACCAAGTTCTGTGAAAGAGCACACTAAATAGTCATATATCTTTTCTTTAACCAAAGACTTGGAGACAAGTTTCTTCAGGTCAGCACAGATGCAATGGTACATGCATTGAATAGCAGGTCTCAGCACGAACTTCCTCACAGGCCTTTCCAACATGAGCCTGGACAATCTTCTTCAGGTGAGCAAATGAGATCCTGGGAAAGGGAATGGGGGTGGTGGGAGAAGCTTGAGTCATTCTTAATTGCAAAACATTCTTTTTTTTTTTTTTTTTTTTAACTAGCTATTGAAATCTAAAACTAGGCCCTAACCCTGCCTCTGCAGTCCTTATGCTAGTTTGGGCTAAGACAGACTATAGCTGTCAAACCCCTAATGGATTGAATATTTTATCCTTTAAAAACTAACAAGAATCCAGTTTCCAGCTATACGCCTCCAAGCCATTTTGTAGTTAACTGCCTTGAAAGCCATAATCAGGGGGCTTCCGATAGGGTATTATGAAAGGCTGAAGGAGGCTAATAGGCGTCATTTCCATTCTCTAACAGAGACTGAGTGATCATGACATCCACACTGTCATGTGCTGGTTGGGTAAAGCTTAGGAAACCATCAAGGCTGAAAGATAATTTTCAAAAGTAAGTTTAGGTAACAGGGAAGTTAGTATAAATCCTCCTTTCTCTAAGGCCCAAACTAATAGACACCCTGAGGCATGAGTATATTTTCCTACTAATGGCAGGGTTTCTACCTTAATATTTATCTGAGATTTCTGTAAAGCTTTCATTAATTGCTAGTTAGTGTATAACACTCACCATGTTGGATTTGCAACTAGATTTTTAAATGTAATACATGATACTGTCCTTATTCAAAGCATAGAATAAATCATAGCTGTCTGAAAATGTGTTTGTGCTAGGGTGGAATTAGGGAACCTTGATTATATAGTCCACCTGAGTCTTCAATTATGTGATGATCACCCAAAAGAAATGGGGCAACTAAGAATGACAATTTCATGAAACTATATTATTCTAACCTTTCACATCTAAAGATCCCTTCAACACTGTTAGAACACTGGCATAGTAATAATCTTTTTCAACTGTACAAACCTCTGTGGTGTGGTCTAAATGACCCCAAAATCTCTATAAGCACCATGTCTTACACACACTGAATAAATGAATGTTAAGGTTTCTTTTGTCAAAAGTATTGCCAAAGGAGATGGGGGGAAAGAAAATTCAGTGAAAATGGTATACCTGTGCTACTCAAAAGTGGGATCAATGGACCAGTGCCAGTCCACAACTGTAACTGATCCACAAGGAACTTACATCAGAATGTAAATAAACTCCATCATTAAGCAAACTGTGCAGTTCAGATGACTTTTTTGGGGAAGACTTTCTCAATGAAAGAAGTATTGAGTAGATTTACATTCTGAAGCAAGCTTCCTATCTCCTTACAGAACTATAAAGACAGTTTATAGACCAGCCACTTTGAATAGCATTGGTAGAGTAAAGCATAGAGTCAAGGAAGAAACAAAAAGGAATTTCCTGTTACATATGCAGAAAGATGTCAAAATAGGAGGAATTTTTAATACTGTTTAAGTAAATGAGTACTAACCACAAAAGGAAGGAAAACAGTGAGATGATGTCCTTGTAAAAAAAAAACATTTGTGAAGTATTGGTGAAGAGATTTCCCTTCAAAATTTTGTTGCACACATACCTCTGGTCCTTAATCATCAATATACTCAAATGGTTCTGGGGGTTCTGGCTCTTGTTCCTCCTCCTCAATTTTAGGGCCATGTGCTGCCACAGGTTCCACCAGTTCTTCAATGTCTTCACTGGTATCCTTGAGAATGATGATGCCTCCAATGGAGAGCTGCAGACATAGAGAGGAGAGAAGAAGCACAAGCTCCACTCACATTTCAAGCCTGCTCCACAATCTAGAGTGCACACTTGTTAAATGGTACCTTAAAACTATTTGATTCAGAAGTAAAAAACTGGGGTAGAACTATACTAGGATAAAGACAACTGTGATCTATAAGGTGTATTTGTAAACTTAACTCAATGGCTCTGAATGGTATAACGTGTGATGCTGTTCTACTTGGCTGATGCATCCCAATTTAGGAATAGTATTTTCCAGCCACGAATCTGACTACTAGCCTCAGTCTGACTGAAGGGATAATGTTTCCTGTCCAAATACAATATTCTAATGCCTTCCTACTCAAGATGTGGTCCTGGACCAGCAGCGTTATCATCTGTGAGCTTGTTAAAAATGCAGAAAAACTGGCCCCACCCTAGATCTACAGAATCTGCATTTTAACAAGATCCCCAGTTGATCTGTATGCACATTAAAGTTTGAGAAGCACACTAGTCTAATATGTACTACATTATTTGTGAGATGACCATCATTTTGGACACAGATAATTTGTAAATGAAAAACCAATTTTTCTTCAGCAGCAATTTCAGAACAATGGAGAGAACAGCAGAACTATACCAGACACCTGAGTGTTTTTCACTTTGATCTATAAATCCTTGTGATGCAAGCTAATGAAAAAACAGATGGGAAACAAAAGGAAAGCAGGCTGTAGCAGCAATTCTATTAAGCCTTCTCCCAAACATATTAGCAGAAGGTAAATCCAAACACCAAACTATTCACCCATCTCTGGTGTGCTAATCTCATTCTATTTGCTGGCCTGTGTCAAAGGAAATGGAATGCTGCTCTCTGTAATTAAATCAGTCAACAGTGGCAGGGCACATCTGGAAAAAGCATGTTTCTACCAAAGCACATTACTGGGAAGGACAAGAAGCACAAGCACATTAGTCAAATGATTCACATATGTATAAGCATCTCTGCAGTTCAACCTAATCCGATTTTTACTCATCAGAACTCTGCCCTGCCACACTATAAAACTGGTATGCCTTCGTGAATTTCCAAACTATTTCCCTTCTGCTAATACACACATACCCCTACATTTATCTAGAACCCTCTCCCTTAGAAAGTTTGCTTTTCTTGAACAGAATGTATTTTATGAATGGACCCTGCCTTTACTACCATTACTCACCCCAAGAACAATCAGAGTATGTAGTCACTGTCCTAATCCTCCATGGCCTAAAAGTTTACTTGAACCTCCTAATGGACCAAATGGAGATAAATATGCTACCAAACAGAAGAAAATACCCATGTTCACAAGAGGACTTCCTATTTTTTTGGAAACATTTGGCTCCTGGTTATTACTATTCCATGCTTAACTGGAATGAAGTAATCCAACTCAAATCCTACAATATCATCAACACATGGAAGAAGCTGTTTATAGCTATATACGGTTTAGGATTATTAATGCTGTATATGTTGGTGTTAAAGTTCACAATCTAAGCAGTAAGTAAGATACATGATTTTCTGTTCTCTGGGAAGGCTGATGCCAACTGAATACATACGCAACGAAACACTTCTTACTGCCAAGTCCTCCATTCTTGCTTGAAGGTGGACAGGAAGCAGAATAAGAATGTTACTCATTTTAACATTTAACTAGACTTCCTCTTTCAAATGCAGTGTCCGAGGAAGGGTCTGATGACCTTGCCATTGAGGGTAGTGGACAGAGTCACTGGGCACTGCTTTTTTCACTGCACATACACAGAGGCAATTTTTTCTTTAAACTGAGATATGATTCACATAACATAAAATTCACTCTCTAAAGTGTACAATTTATTACACTCACAAACTTGTGTAGCCACTTCTGCTATCTAATTCAAGAACATCTGCATCAACCTAAAAGAGACTCCGCACTCATTAGCAGCCACTCTCCATTCTCCCCTTGGCAACTCCTAATCTAAATTTTGTCTCTATAGATTTGCCTATTCTGAACATTTCATATAAAGGGAATCGTACAGTACATGGCCTTTACATCAGCGTCTTTCACTCAACATAATGTTTTCAGGGTTCACACACACTGTAGCATGTATCAATCAGTCTTTCCTTTTTACAGCTGAATAATATTCCATTGCATATATCACATTATTCATTTATCAGTTGATGAAATTTGAGTTATTTCAAATGAATAATGCTGATATGAACATTAGTGTATAAGTTTTTGTGTGGACATAGTTTTAATTTCTCTTGGGTATATACCCAGGAATAGAATTCCTGGGTCATGTGGTAAGACTATATATAACTTTTTAAGGAACTGTCAAACTGTTTTCCACAGTGGCTACAACAGTTTACATTTCCACTAGCACTCTATGAGGATTCCAGTTTCTCCATATCCTTGCCAACATTTGTAATTGTCTGTTTTTTTGAGTACAGTCATCCTAGTGGGAATGATGTGGTATCTTCTTGATTTTTCTTTTTCAAGGAGTCTTGCTATGTTGCCCAGGTGGGAGTCAGTGGCTATTTACAGGTACAGTCACAGTGCACTACAGCCTCGAACTCCAGGGCTCAAAGGATCCTCCTACTTCAGCCTCCTGATTACATGTGCACACTACTGCACCTGGCCTCCTTGTGGCTTAGATTTGCATTTTCCTAATGACTACTAATGTTGAACATCTTTTCATATGCTTATTTGAGCATTTGCATATCTTCTTTGGAGAAATGTCTATTTAAATCCTTTGCCCACTTAAAAATTAGGTTATTTGTGTTTTTGTTGTTGAGTTATAAGAGTTCTTTATTTGAAAATATTTTCTACTATTCTGTGGGTAGTCTTCGCTTTCTTGAGTGTACTTTGCAACACAAACTTTTTTTTGATGAAGTTCAATTTATCTTTTTTTCTTTTATTGGTTGCTTGTGCCTTAAGTATCATATGTAAGAAAAACACTGCAAAGGTCATGAAGATTTACATATTTGTTTTCTTCTAAGGGTTTATATTTTTAGCTCTTATATTTAAGTCTTTGATCCATTTTCAGTTAATTTTTGTATATGATATGAGGTAGGGGTCCAACTTCATTCTTTTGCAGGCAGATATACAATTATCCTAGCACCATTCCTTGAAAAGACTATTCTTTCCTCATTGAACGGTCTTAGTGCCCTTGTCAAAAATCAACTGACCATAACCGTATGGGTTTATTTCCAGACTTTCAATTCCACTGATCTACGTATCTATCCTTATGCTAATACTACAGTCTTGATTATTGTACTTTTGTATTAACTTCCAAATTGGGAAGTGTGATTCCTCTCACTTTGTTCTTTTTTTTTTTTTATTATTATTAAAGATTCTTTTGGCTATTCTGGGTCCCTTGCATTTCCATATGAGTTTTAGAATCAGCTTGTCAATTTTTGCAAAAAAGGTAGCTGGGATTTTGTTAAGATGTATTGAATCTGTAGTTTAATCTGCAGAGTATTGCCTTCTTAAAATATTAAGTCTTCTAATCCATGAACATGGGTTATTGATCAGTAGTTTTCTTGTGATGTCTTTGCCTAGTTTTATTATCAGGGTAATATTGGCTTTACAGAATGAGTTAGGAAGTGTTCTCTCCTCTTCTATTTTTTAGGATAGTTTGTGAAGGATTAGTGTTAATTTTTCTTTAAATGTTTGACAGAATCCACCAGCAAAGCAATCTGTCCTTGGGTTTTTCTTTGTAGGAAGTTTTCCAATTATTTTTTATTTTTATTTTCTTTAAAGACAGGGTCTCACTTTGTCACCCAGGCTGGAGTACAGCGGCCCAGTCATAGCCCACTGCAACCCTGAATACCTGGGCTCAGGCAATCCTCCCATCTCAGCCTCCTAACTGGGACTACAGGTATATGTCACCATGCCTGGCTAATTTTTTAATATTTTGTATAGATGGGGTCTCGCTATGTTGCCCGGCTGGTCTCAAACTGCTAGCCTCAAGCGATCCTCCCACCTCAGTGCTAGGATTACAGGTGTAAGCCACCACACCCAGTCAAGTTTTCCAATTATTAATTCAATCTCTTCACTTAGGTCTATTCAGATTTTCTATTTCTTCGTGAGTCAGTTTTGGTAGTTTAGGTCTTTCTAGGAACTTATTTGTTTTTTTTTTTTAATTTTTAAAAAATTTTTTCTTTTTTCATAGAGGGATTATCTGAAGAGAAACTTGTTCATTTTGTCTAGGTTATCTAATTTGTTGGCATATAGTTGCTCATGGTATTCCCTTATCATTCTTTTTATTTCTGTAAGGTTAATATCCCCTCTTTCTTTCCTGATTTTAGTAATTTGAGTCTTCTTTTTCTCTTGATCAGTCTAGGTAAAGGTTTATCAATTTTACTGATCTTTTAAAAGAACTTTTGATTTTGTTAATTTTCTCCATTTAAAAAAATTTCATTAGTTTTTGCTCTAATAGTTATCATTTCCTTCCTTCTGTTTGATTTTGGCTTAGTCTGTACTTCTTTTTTCTTGTTTCTTAAGGTGGAAGTTTAGGTTATTGATTTGAGCTCTTTCTTCTTTTTTTAATATAGGCATGTGCAGCTATACACTTCCCTCTAAGCACTGCTTTCACTGAATCCCACAAGTTTTGGCCTACAGTGTTTTTCTTTTCACTTCTCTTAAAGTATTTTCTAATTTTCCTCATTTCTTCTTTTATCTATTGGTTGTTGAGACGTGTGTTGTTTCATTTCCACATCTGTCATTTTCCTCAATTCTCTTCTGTTACTGATTTCTATTTTCATTGAATTGTAGCCAGAGAACATACTTCGTATGATCTCAATCCCTTTAAATTTATTGAGACTTGTTTTATGGCCTAATATAGGGGATATCCTGGAGAATGTTCTTTGTGTACTTGAGAAGAATATGTACTCTGCTATTGTTGAGTGGATCGTTCAATAGATGTGTTAGGTCTAGTTGGCTTATAATGTTATTCAAGTCCTCTATTTCTTTGTTGATCTTCTGCCTAGTTGTTTCACCCATTATTGAAAGTGAGGTACTAAAGTCTCCATCTATTATTGTTGAATTGTCTATTTCTCACTTCAATTCTGTCAGTTTTTGCTTTGTGTATTTGGGGGTTCTGTTGTTAAGATGCATATGTTTACTACAATAGTTATATTTTCCTAAATGATTGACACTTTTATCATTATAAAATATTCCTCTTTGTCTCTAGCAACAATTTTTGTCTAAAGGCTATTTTGTATGATATTAGTATAGCTGCTCTAGATCTCTTTGGTTACTATTTGCATGGCATATCTTTTCCCATCCTTTGCTTCAATCTATCTGTGTCTTTGAATCTAAAGTGTGTCTCTTCTAGAAAGCACATAGTTCATTCATTTTTTTCCTATCCACTCAGCCAATCTCTGCCTTTTAACTGAAGTGTTTAATCCATTTACACTTTGTGTAATTACTGATAAGGTATGACTTATGCTTGCCATTTTTAAATTTGTTTTCTATATGTCTTATATCTTTTTATTATTATTTTTTAAAGACCTGGGGTCTTGTTATTATTTTTTAAAGACCTGGGGTCTTGCTATGTTGCTCAGGCTGGCCTCAAACTCCTGGAATCAAGTGATACTCCCGCCTCAGCCTGCTGAGTAGTCTATATGTCTTATATCTTTTTGTTCTATTCCTCCACTGCTGATTTCTTGTATTAAATTGATATTTTCTAGTATATTACTTTAATTTCCTTGTTTATTTTACTTTTTTATTGAGTTATTTTCTTAGCAGTTGTCTTAAGGTTACAGTTAACATCTTAAAAATTTAGTTTAATGTCAATTTAATTTTGATAGTATATAAAAGCTTTGCCCCTAGATAACTGTGTTCTTCCACTCTTTTGTGCTATTGTTATAATGCAAATACATTTATACACCGTGTGCACATCATCACCAATTTATAATTCCTGTTTTATGTAGATGTCTTTTAAATTAGATAGTAGAAAAAAGAGTTATAAACAAAAAAATGCATTTATATTATCTTTTACATTTACCAGTGCTGTATTTTTCATGCAGATTCAACTTATTATCGAATGTCCTTTCATTTCAGCCTGATGGATTTCCTTTAGTATTTCTTGTAAGGCATGTTTGCTAACAACAAATCCTCTGTTTTTGTTTATCTGGGGATATTTTAATTTGTCCTTAATTTTTGAAGGATAGTTTTACCAAGAATAAAGAATTCTTGGTTGAGAGTCTTTTTCTTTCAGCACTTTAAAGATTTAAAGATTTCAGCACCTTCTGGCCTCTATGGTTTCTAATGAAAAATCACCTGTTGATCTTATTGAGGATGTTTTATACTTGATGAGTTGCTTCTCTCTTGCTGCTTTCAAGATTCCCTCTTTGTTTTTCAACAGTTTGATTATAATGTATCTAGGAGTGGATCTCTTGAGTTTATCCTACTTGGAATTCACTGAATTTCCTGGATTCCAGATTAATGTTTTTCATCAACACTTTCATCACAAGTTTGTAGCTATTATCTCTCAAATACTCTTCTGTCCTCTTCTCTGTCTTCTCTATCTGGACTCCTAATTATGTGCATGTTAGTATGCTTTATAGTGTTCCACAGGTCTCTGAGGCTCTGTTCATTTTGTTTCATTCTTTTTTGGTCATTCCTTAGATGGATAATCTAAATTGACCTATTTTCAAGTTTGCTCTATCTTTCTTCTGCCTGTTCAAATCTGCTGTTGAGTCTCTCTAGTGAATTTTTCATTTTAATTATTATACTTCTCAATTGCAGAATTTCTATGTGGTTATTTTTTATAATTTCTATTTCTTTATTGATATTATTTGGTGAGACAGCATTCTCATACTCTTCTTTAGTTCTTTGAACATATTTTAAAGAAGTGATTTAGTCTGCCTATTAAGTATAGCATCTAGGGCTTCCTGAGGGACAGTTTCTATTTATTGCCATTACTGGGCCATACTTTGTTTCTTTGCATGTCTCAAATTTTTGTTAAAAACTGGACATTTTAAATAATATAATGTAGCAACTCTGGAAATCAGATTCTCCCCCAACCCAAGGGTTTGTTATTGTTGTTACTGTTGTTTGTTTCATGACTTTTCTGAACTACTTCTATAAAGTTTGTATTCTCTGTCATATGTGTCCACTGAAGTCTCTGCTCAATCATCTAATGACTGGACAAGGATTTCCTTAAACATCTGGGAACACTAAGTCTCCCAGTCTTTGCTGAAGTGTGTTGGGCTACACCTTCAACAGTCAGCCAGGCAGTTGACAATTCGTCTTCAATCTTCACTTCTTGCTTGCAGACAGAGGTAGCCTTTTGGATTTATAGATGGATCAACTGTTATAGCTATCTCTGACTTAATTTGAGCAAAGACTTAACAATCGTTTAATTTCCTACTGTGGTATACCAGTGTGCTCATATTGCCTCCTGGCCTTGAGCATATGTCTATCTTTAGTTCATAATTGTCAAAAACACTGGGTATCTCATTTGTTTAGAGTATGCACTAGTTGTGTCCTAATACATCTGTTCTGGATATATATTCCACTTCAACTGGCAGAAATTTACAGACGCTGTTAGAATACATTCTCTGTAAAAATGCCACTAAGATGAACTGGGTTGCACATCAGACAGTGACCATATTTAAGGTATCCATTGGCGGTTCTGTCAATTCATTCACTTAACACCACACAGCAACTACTATAAATTAGGTAGTGCTACAGATCAACATTTATCATTGATTTAGGTGTCTTACAACATCTTTAGGAAGGAGATGGTATTACCAGACCAATTTTACAGATGAAGAAATGGACATTAAATAACTTGTATAGTCACACAGCTAACAAATGGCAAAGCTGAAATATAAACCCAGTTATGCCAAATTCTAGCTCTAAACCACTACATACACTATCTTCCATCCCCTGCCTTTGTCTCCTCTAGCTAATAATCTAGTGTAAGACCTTGGCTCACAACTGTAGGTAACAGCTGCCTCTGACCCACCATCAGGTTGACAAGAATAAGTTTACTCTTGTATGAGGATCTAGAAATCTCATCTCTGACATCTTAGATAGACCCAGCATCTGGATGTCTTGAATGGGTCTACTGATGGCTCTTTAGTTTTCGAGATACAAGAACCTGGAAGATAAAGGCAGTGTCATGCTTAAGTTTCTGATAAGCATTTGTTACTAACATGAAACATTTTGCCTTGGAATAAATTAAATGGCATGAAGATCCTTTTCTAACTCTAAAATTCGATCTGTTTATGACAGCAGTGTAATTATAATGATGATTAACATTTACTGAGCAGTCCCAGGTCTTGTTCTCAGTGCTTATGTATTAACTTGTTCAATTTGTGCCACATCCCTATGAGTTAGAGATGATAATCTCTACTGTACAACAATGGAAATTGAGGCAGTGAGAGATTTAGTACCTAGCCTAAGGTCACATAGCCCGTAAGTGGTAGAATCAAGATTCAAATCCAGTATGCCTGGCTCTATAGTCTATGTTCCTAATCACTATGCTGTAGTAGGAATGTCTACGGCATACGTCTGTGGTAGAATAGGGGAGTTTGTAGAGTTACACAGAGAAAAGAAAAATTCCCCAAAATCTATATGAAATGGAGGGAAATATTCTTTCTTTTGCTAAGAGATTCTTAGTACTAGAGAGCTTGCTCCAATGCTTTGGAGATTTATCTTTCTCTATCAATATTCTATTGTTCTACAGATTACTATCCCACTGGTATATAAAGCTAAGAGCCACTGGTAACTTACTGGTTTGAAAGGCTGGTATCTACAGGTCTCTGGCATGGTTAGGACCTTAAGCTGGGCAGGCATAACTCGGGCTGGGTTATCCAATAACTGGAAGTTTGGCTCAGGTTCTTTTTTCTTCTCTTTTTCTTCCTTTTTCTCTGCCTCATCCTAGGAGGGAAAAAAAGGCTCAATAAAGGTTCATTTCTGTTCCACATCACTGAGTAATGTTTAATAAGTTTACTGAGCAACTATTATGTACAAAATGTAGTGGTAGATAATAATGGAAGTACAATTAAAGTGATACTAGACTCAGAGGAGAAATGTAACTCTGCTTGGGAACGAGAATGGTATTTGACTTGGTTTTAAAGGATAAGATGGTAGAAAAACCAGCAGACATAAGTAAAAGAAGGTCTATTACAAACAAATGACAATCCCTTTACTTGAAAGGACCTTTCTTTCTCCTACCATCATCTCACTGTCTGCTAAATATCCTACTCTGCCCTTCAAAACCTATTTTGGTTGTCGTTTCCTCCAGGAACTTATTCCTGATTTGTATGCTTGTATTCTTCCCACAAATGGATATAATTTCTAGAGTCCCTTTCAAGTAAAATTATATGATCCTATATGCTGGGAACAGGATAATTATTTGAAGGAAGCCATGAGCAAGGTATAATAATGTTCGACTAAGGAAGAATCTGGACCATAACAGAGATAGATACTTCAACCCATATGATCGACCACCAAGTTATACTCACCACTTCCATTTTCTCCTCCTCCTTTTTTTCTTTTTCTTTTTCCTTCTTTTTAGCCTTGGCAGTTATAGATAACACAGCAGTAGAAACCTAGAGGAAGTGAACAGGGTAAATCGTTGTAGTCCCTTAGATCTGTATAAACATATAAGCCCTAAGAAGAACTCAGTCCTATAATACTATTCTGTTTCCTGGCAGTAAGTATTATAAAGAACAAAATAATCAGAGAACAAATGGGAAAAGCAAGGATATTTATTGACATAATTTACTACTACTTTCCTCAGGTGAATCTTTAGTTCTTGGGGGCTTGCGTCTAATATAACTCCAATCTTTTTTGATCTGTATATAAATTTCCTATCATGTATTTCTAAGACAAAGATTTGGGTGCTATATCCTTTTTTGCTTAATAGGGAAAGCACTGAAAAACATAACAATTTCCTCCAGTCCTGGCTGTAGAGATGTTCGCACTGGACTAGATGCCTTACAATGATAATGGGTGAGGGGATGGCCTGGAATTATCCTCCTTGATGGGTCTCACTGAAATCAAAGGTGAAACAGGGAGTTTGAAAGCTGGGCAATATTGGCATAAAGCCGACTTTGTTTCAGACCTAAAAAGAGGGTATGAAACATAGCAGCAACCCTCAAATTTGGTCAATTTATATAATTATTCCTACATATACACAAAATTTACACCAAATAATCAACTGGACAATATGGAACATTATCCTGACAGAAAGAACTATTCTCCTATACATAAGATGTCATGAAAGGATAATTTTACTGAGTAAAACTTCATTGGCAAGTGCAACTCTCTAATCATTATTCTTTGATTTAACACCTCTCAATGAGTGTTCTCATACACAATTGGTAGGAGCATAAATTGATTATATCCATTTTGAAAAGAAAATTATTTAGTACCTAAGAAAATAAATAATGTGCATTACTTCTGATCAAGCAATTCTACATCCAAGAGTCTAACCTATACACATACTTGTACAAGTGCACAAATGGATGTGTACAAAGACTTTCATTCCAGCCTTATTCGTAGTAGTGACAAATTAGAAATAACCTGAAATGAAATTAAGGAAAACCTTCACAGGGATTCACCAGTTATGACTCCTGTGACATGGGACCTGGATGACCAAGACAGAAAAAGGGCTTTTACTTCATATTGTTATGTAATGTTAGATTTTACCATAAGAAGTGTTACTTTTAAACATAAAACATATTTAAAAACAAACCCAGGTAAAACACTTAGCTCCTATATGTAAGTATAAATGTTACTCAAAGGAACAAAGAACATACCTTTTCCTTTTCCTTTTCTTTTGGTACTTCCAGAGGGGCAGGATATGCAAATGTGGATGGTTTACAGTTTGATTTATACTGAACTTTTGGCATCTGAAGAAACAAAAGAACTTGTTTTTCCTCCTCCATTAAAATAATATCAAGATTTAAGTAAGATACAAAAAAAGACCAGAAATTTCAATGCAGGTGAAATGTTCAAGTATGTTATCACCACTCTCTGAAAGGCATCTGTCTTCTTTTATTCAATTAATTTTTAGGTGCTTTACAGAATTACCTGCAGTTCCCTATGCTTTCCTGAAGCTCTGTGCCTTTGAACAGGCATCTCTTTATTTCATCTTTACTAATAACCCACCCTGCTTCAATGGGTTAAGTCCTATTGATGGTGTGAGCATCAGATCAACTGTTACCTCTTTTGTAAAGTGTTGTCTGATTGATTTTATGTACACCAAACTTCCATGTCCCTTCCTTGCACCATACTAACTTGTAAGCCTGTACATATCCACAGTTTCCTGGCTGGGCGTGGTGGCTCACACCTGTAATCCTAGCACTCTGGGAGGCCGAGGCGGGAGTACTGCTTGAGGTCAGGAGTTTGAGACCAGCCTGAGCAAGAGTGAGACCCCATCTCTACCAAAAAGTAGAAAAAATTAGCCGGGCATGGTGGTGCGTGCCTGTAGTCCAAACTACCTGGGAGGCTGAGGCAGGAGGATTGCTTGAGCCCAGGAGTTTGAGGCTGCAGTGAGCTGTGATGATGCCACTGCTCTCTAGCTGGGGTGATAGAGTGAGACTGTTGTCTCAAAAAAAAAAAAAAAAAAGTTTCCACATCATTTAATTATGCCTTATAAGAGTCTACCATGGGCCTAATGGAAGGTCAGTTTCACATTATGTAGTGACCAGGTTTAAAATTCTTTGATCTGAATTTTTCTCTATTTACCCAATTTACACTGATGGGAGAAGGACAGTAAGCACCATATTTACTAGGGCAAGGACAGATGCTTGCTCTGTCACCCACGCTGGAGTGCAGTGGCACAATCATAGCTCACTGCAACTTTGAACTCCTGGGCTCAAGCGATCCTCCAGCCTCAGCCTCCTGAGCAGCTCAGAGTATAGGTGTGCGCCACCACATCCAGCCAATTTTTTTCATTTTTTTTAGAGACGGGGTCTCACTATGTTGTTTCTCAGGCTGGTCTTGAACTCCTAGCCTCAAGCCACCCTCCCACCTCAGCCTCCTGTGTAGCTGGGTCCACTCTGCTTTTATTGTAAAGAATGAAAACAGAGATCACAAAATTATTTGGCAGAGAATAAAAGCCCCTTTACAGGATGTTTAGTTACAGTGTTAAAGGTTAGGGATTGGGAAACTAAAAGTTTCTTATTTTGAGAAATAAAACTGCTCAATATTTACACATGTGAGCAGTTATAATACTGAAACACTTAACAAAGGATAACTGCCTATACAGCTATACAGAAAAATCAATACAATGAAACATTCAATCTTTATCAGCCAATTTTTGGCCTAAAAATTTTCCACTCTGAAAATTTAATAGAACATTTTAACAACAGTGATGACTAGATATAAGAATTATTTTAAGGTCAAAAGCCTTTTGACCTTTAAGGAAGAACAAGAAGATGAATCATCAGGTCATATGACTGAGAAAGACCTAAACACAAACCCCATTAAAAAATATGATTAAAAATGTGACAAAAGAGCATGCAGCACCTTAAGTTTTTGACTTAAGTGACCAGTTTCATTCTGTCAGATTCCCTGGCTCCTCACTGCTGGTCTTGTTTTCTGCCACTACCAAAGGGACATCCGATTTTGCTTTTTTCCCTTCAATAACAATTCTTTCTTCTATCAATCACTCTAGTATCACATAACTCTGAAATATGTCCCTGACTCAAATCGTCATTCCTTATTATTAAGATTTAGTTCAGGTCTTCATTCTTCCTTGCCCAGATTACTGCAATAGCATTTTAACGGGTTTCCATTGCCACCAGAATGATCTTTCTAAAATGCAAATCTCATGTCATTTATCTGCTTGAAATCCTTCAACAGCTCCCCCAGCCTTTAGTATTAAATAAAATTCATCAGAGTGGTCTATAAAGCCTCTTCGTATCTTTGTATTTAGCCCTTTCCCTCACCATTCCCTCTCAATTGGTTTACCCAAGATTATACAGCTAGTAAGGAGACATGATTTTTAAAATTTCCACTGACACACTCCACTCAACAAGGTGATGACTAAAATTGAAAGGAAAACATGTTATTGATGAGATGCTAATTCATCTTTAGAACTTCATGGAAATCCTTGTGAGTGAGTGGTGTATATTAATAGGATATGGTGAACAGGACGTACTACAAAGTTGAGGTCTCACAAACATACCTTTAAGTCCTTGTTAAGGCCAATGACACAGGTAGGGGTATAAGCCAATGACAGGAAATGTGAAAGAGGAAACCAGAACCAGAACTGGGTAAAGACAAGGACGCCAACCACGGAAGGCATATGAGTGTGCCCAGTCCTGGACTGTAATGAGATTGTGACATTATGACCACCTGTAGAAAAAAAGGAACCATGAATGGCAATCCAGTAGGGTAATAATACAGATTTTTAAGTACTGCACTAGGAAAACATCTGGTGATTATTTTAAGAGCACAGTTCATATAATCTAATATAGAGTCCTTGGAATTAGTCATTGAGTTATCTAGGTTCTCCAAAATTGGAAATACTGTACTTTAACTGGACTCAGGGCAAATTTAGACCTTCTTTATCTATAGGCAGGTATTTTTCAAAAACTAAGCCTGACGGGTATCAAAACTGTGATGCTAAATTAAATATTAATCTATATTATATATTAGCTTTTAATGTGCTAATAATTTTATTAATAGTATATATATTTGCAAGCAATAGCAAAGAGGCAAGAGATAGATATTGTTAACTTAGTTTTATACTCTTTCTTTAATCATATGTCCGAATGCAGAAAAATACATATTTATAATATACTCACACATTTATAAAATATATATAACAGGCCAGGCATGGTGGCTCACGCCCATAATCCTAACACTTTGGGAGGCTGAGACAGGAAGATTGCTTGAGGCCGAGAGTTCAAGACCAGCCTCAGCAACATAGCGAGACGACATCTCTACAAAAAATTTAAAAATTAGCTGGGAATGGTGGAGTGCACCTGTAGGTCCAGCTACCCAGCAGGCTGAGGCAGGAGGATCACTCAAGCCCAGAAGTTTGAGATTGCAGTGAGCTATGATGATGCCACTGCACTCTAGCCTAGGCAACAGAGCAAGACCCTGTCTCCCTGCTTCAAAAAATAAAACCAGTAAAGAATATGTTCTGACTCTTGCTCTTTTAGGTGTTAAGCAGCATAAAAATTACTAGAATTACGAGAAATATTCATTGTAAGTTATGAGGATTTATGTGCAGCTATAGAAAAATCCAAGTAAAGCATCAAGCATTACTCTATGAATTATTAAATCACTTAAACTGGTAGGAGGCAGCTCTGACATTAACTAGCCTTGAGATCAGAGACAAATCACTTTACTTCTTTTTTAATTTTTTGTTTTTACTTATCTATTTTTTAGAGATGGGATTTTGCTATGTTCTCCAGGCTGATCTTGAACTCCTGGCCTCAAGTGATTTTCCTGCCTCAGCCTCCTGAATAGCTAGGACTACAGGTGTGTGCCACTACGCCTGGCTCACTTTACTTCTGAGAGTCTTTTTTTCCATTGGCAAAATGAGGGTATATACTTTAGTACTTGAACTAGAGCACTACCTCTAACAAAAGAAAACTTTTAACCTCCAATTCTTGATTCAATTGAAATTTTTTTGAGGAACCACAATATGTAAAACAACAAAATCAGAGCTGATTCGGTCTAATCAGAAGTTTGGACTGCTGGGAGGGTGTATGGCTTGGAACCTGACCTATTCGCCTACCTTTTGCCACATCCCCTAGACTATTCCTCTAGAGGGTACAGAGAAACATAGTTTGAAAGCCAGTGAACCAGAGCTAAGATCCAAGCTATCAGAGTTAGCCAGCTGGATCTTTATTGAGCCCTTGTAAGGCTGAGATTCTAGGAGGCTATTAGGGGTTGCAAACTCGAATGCCTTTAGGAATGAGATGGATAAACAAATGAGAAAAAGTGGGCTGGGAGCAGTGGGGAATTGAAGTAAACCGGAAAGTACATGTTCTATTTAATGGGAACACGTTACTAGAGGTGTAGGTCCAGGGTCACTAGGTCATTTTGTTGTTAAAAGTAGCCTCTATCTGGATTTTGTTAGGCAGGTAAAATAAAACACATCTTTGTCAGACTTGGCTCAAGGGCTGCTGTGTTGCAACCTCTGGTCCATATGTAACATTGTTAGTGCTGGATCACAGAACTCTGAAATGCAAATCTTTTAGTTTATATAATACAGCCTATAATAATGGGGCTTATCTATGCCTAATCAGGATGCTAATTTGAATTCCAATACTGGATTCCAGTTGCTCATATTTCACTTCTCTTAATCTCAATATTTTATAGGTGACCACATTTTGCTTGGTTTTCAAAAGTAAATACTGACTTGACTTTATTAAACCAAACAGCATTTTAATTTTTATAAGAATCAGGGTTCTACCATTCAACCAAATAATCTAGATTTTCTTAAGACTCCACTACAGATATTTAAGATTTTTATCTTAAAAAAAAAGGTCAGGTATACTTTAATTTTGTTTTTTCGATAGGAATTATGTACATTTATTGTCTGCTTGTACTCTTCCCTACTCTAACCCCCACAATCACTGAATGCTTACTATACATTGAGAATTATGAACAAAATACTGGAAAAGATTCCAAGGAGACTTCAGTCTGGTGGAGAAGACAGATAATTAGAAAATTAAAACATGACATAAAGTATTATGATAGCTATAAACCTGGGTGCTAGTAGGAACATATAGCTAAAGAAGGTACCTAACCTAGGGTGAGGCTGGGTTGGGGAGAAGAGAGGGAAAGGTTGCCTAGAAAATATGCTATTTGATCTAAGTTTTGAAGCTGAATTTTCTTTTATTTCAATGAAGCCTATCTTCTTCAGACTTAGAAATCACACTAGCCTTTTGTTCTAACATTCTGAAATATAATAAACCAGGGAGAGTTTATCCTATTGATAGTGTTTACAGTTTAACAGACTTCAGTCATAAATCTTCTTAATCTTCAGCTTTTCTCCCAGAAAGAGTCCAAATCACTGAGTGAGTTCTCATAAATTTCAACTTCATTCCTTCCTTTGAAGTTGCCCTCTCCAGACTTTTCTCTACCACCACGACTTTACTGAGAGGGGAAAGGGACTGCAAATATCTTTAATGCAGTTGGATGGGACATTAAGAAGTGAAAAAGGACAAGAGAATAATTTTATGCTCATAACAGTGAACACTACAGTATAAAACTTTTATGTATTAAATACCTGAAGCAAAATCATTATAAACAAAAAGAAACAGAAAGAAGCACCAAAACTTGATTGGTCCACGACAAATCAAGTAGACGCTAAAAGAGGAAGGAAGGAGGGGAAGACAGATGACCTCCAGTAAAGATGGCAGAATAAAGGTGCAGCATAGAATTATTCTCCCCCAACTCTTAACAAATAACCCTAATATAGTAAAAAAACAGCAAAAAACTGTACTATTGCTGAACGAACAAATAAAGGGTTGTCATTTAAAATCGTAAACTTAAAAAAACGGCAGGAAAAAAAAAGATTATGGAGTAGTAAAATGCTAACTACTAAAGCCGGTTTTAAACACTCATTACCAAAAGAAGTCAATCTGAAAAGGCTGTATGATTCCAACTACATGACATTCTGGAAAAGGCAAAACTAAAACCATGGAGACAGTTCAGTTAGATGGGCTGTGTAAGTCCAGGAGATCCGCTGTACAGTATGGTGACTGTAGTTAATAATAACGTACAGTATACTTGAAAACTGCTAAGGGAGTAGATCTTAAATATTCTCACAACAAAAAATGATAAGTATGTGAGGTGATGGATGTGTAAATTAGCTTGACTTAACCATTTTACAATGTGTATATATATATCGAAACATCATGTACACTGTAAATATATATAATTTCTATTTGTCAAATATATCTTAATAAAATAAATAATATAAAATTACAGAGACAGTAAAAAGATCAGTAGTTACCAGGGGCTTATGTGGAGGGCGAGGAGGAGTGAATAGGTGGAACACAGGCAATGTTTTGGGCAGCAAAACTATTCTGTATGATATGGTATGGTGGAAACATGTCATTAAAGATTTGTCAAAACCCATAGCATGTACAACATAGAGAATGAATCCTAATGTAAACTAGGGACTTCAGTTAATAAGAATGTATCAATATTGGCTCATCAACTGTAGCAAATGTACCACACTAATATGGGATACTAATAATAGGGGAAATTGGAAGGGGAGAAGGGACATATGGGAACTCTGTATTTTTGCCCAATTTTTTTTGTAAATCTAAAAATTAAAAAAAAAAAGATTAATTAAAAAAACTTAATTACTGATAAAATACAGCCAATTAAGTCTCTAGACTTAGTACAGATAACCTAATGAAAGAGCATCAATAAAAGAAATGACAGTGAGCACTGAATCCATCTAAATACGAAACTAAGACCATACAACTGTGAGAATTATGATTTCTGAAGGCAATGTAAATATCACAAACCATGAAAATGTAAACAATATAAAAATACTGGAAGGTAGTAAAGAATGAGGAGGGAGAAACTATCGGATGTTTATAAATGGGAGGGAATCAATACCATCTAGAATAGAAATGGTTTACTTTACCCAAAACATCCACAGAATATTTTCCTTATCTATATACAGCTGTAAGGAAATGTTTTTTAATTAAAAAGAAAGAGAAAAATAAACTGTACCTCAACACTAAAAGTTTAAGCAGAAAACGCTCAACTTCTTGGAAAGTTAGAAAAACCCAAAAAACAAAAAACAACTCTGACAGACAAACAGATTAAAAGAGAAGAACATTTGCCTCAAAAATTTAGGAAAGAGCACCAAATTTCTAAGAAAAGCAAATAAAGAGCAAAAATAAATAACTTAGAAAAAAAGAAAAGAATTAGTACATTAATAAATAAAAAGGACTCTGAAAACTGTGACACAATTAAAACACTCTTAGCAAGTAGAAAACCGAAGAAGGTTAACAACAAAAATTTAAGACAGGTATTAAACAATTGCAGCTTCTTTTCCTGATCTCATTCAGTACAAATATGTACACGTTCCTAGCTGACTGAGGGAAGAACGCCTGCAACACACATGGCAAACAGAATGCTTTTATTAGAAGAAACAGAGATGGCTAATAAGTATTTTTAAAATGTTCCCCTAATAACAGGACTGCTATAAAAGCCTTGAGATGTTATTCCTCACCTTTCAAATTAGCAAAAATAAAAAGGATTATACTCCACACGGATAGAGTACAAGAAGAAGAAGAATAATGTTCTTGAACAATGAAGTAGGTATATGCACTCTTTTCCTTTTACTCTACTGAGATGTCACCAGTAATAAAGTTAAGGAATATGTCTAATGAACCCCAGGCTAAGGAATACTACTCCACCTTTTGGAACATGGTACCATGGTATAGTGGTGAATTCTGGAGCCAGATGGCACAGTATGCCATACATTTATTAGGTAAATATTCCATGAATCTTATTTTAGGAGTGATTTGGCTGCTAGAATTTGTTTAAAACATGTTTTCCTCAAAAATTTTTCAATGTTAACTTGTTTAAATCTTATATATACTACAAAAATTAAGGGGAAAAAACCAGCCAACAGTCGTTGAGCACTTTACTAAGTGACAGACACTGTTCTAGTTGCTTTGCATGTATTTTTAATCCTCCCACCACCACAAGGTAGACTTTATGAGGTAAGTAAGCAAAAACAGAGCGGGAAAATAACTTCTCAAGGTTATATAGCTAGCACTGTAAAGGGACCAGGATTCAAACTCTTAACAGTCTGCACTCTTAATGACTCTTAAAAATTATCACTATGAATTGCAGGCTCCAAATTTTCTCCAGGAATAATTTGCCTCAGACTCAGTTTCTACTGTCATATAATTAGAGCAGATAGTTATTTCATTAGATTTAGTTTTAATAAATAAATAAATCTGGAAGACTTAAATATTTACCTGCATCCAGTATGCCCTGGGCCAGAATGGCGCCAAACTTGGCCATGACATCATCATGTTTATCATTGATGACTTTGGAATACAGCTGTCTGAATTGATTCACCTGAAGGAGCAAGAAAAAGAATTCTAGTCTAATTTTATTCATTTGTGGTGCCATTTTAGAACAGGGAACAGATTGCTCAAATGGTAATGAGAATTAGCTTTGAACTTCATAACATTCAAAAAGAGAGGGATATGGACCAGACTTGTAGGCACAACAGTTCTGTGGTTGAAATCATGGGTGTTAGGACTTTTCTGGTGTGGGAGCACCAGCTCTGTTTTTAATCCTCATTCCAGAGTGGATGATTCAAGGTCAAGGGAATGCTGAATGCAATTTCATACCGTAACACTGTTAGTCAGTAAGCCTAAACAGTCCAAGTGAACACTAAAATTTTCATTGCACTTTGAATTACAGCTATTCTGCTTATTATCAACCTTGCAGATTTCCTAAAAGGCATAGTCCTTCAGTTCTACCTTTAAGTAAACTACCCTTCACCAAACCCATGTGAGGTATATTTTGAATTAAGTATATTCACATATACAGTACAGATTTTCATTATGCATACATGTTAATTTTCTGAGGACTTGTCAGAATTAGTACTCTTATCAAAAGTAACAACAAAATGGAAAACGTGCTGATTCAGGGTGGGATTACTGGTAATTTCGGTTTGCTTCTTTATCCTTTTCTGAATTTTCTAAAATTTGTATGTATTACTTTTATAATTAGAAAATAATATTTATAAAATATATTCTTCATAAAAAAAGGGAGAGATTCTTTTAAATCTGTTTGGATGACAATAGGGAAACTATTTTATGCTTCTTCTATATCTTACACTTCTCTGTTTTCCCAACAGTGCTTTTCAAATGGTAGGCACCCAGGAAGAAGTCTGCTTGTTCAAGAAGCACATGATCATGGAGCTCCCCAAATCTGCCAAAAGCAGAAAATACCAAATTTGAGTTTCCTAATAAAATGACTTCATCTGTATTACATATTCTTCAGAATTATTTCCCCTCTTCATTTGTCTTGGTCTGGGAGGCCATATTGTGATATAGTGGCAGAGTAATACAGAATCAGAAAACCTGGCTTATGAATATCTCTGGTCTTATAAGCTGTTTGGGTAAGTTACAAGCTTTTCTGAGTTTCTGTTTCTTCATCTCTACAGGGATTATAGTACCTACCTTACATGGCTGTTGTAAGGATTCTATGAGGCCACATATAAGTAATGTAATGCATAAAAGACTTCCCATGGTTCAGTAAGTATTGCTGTCTTACTATAATGGGAGCAGAATCCCACCAGTCCTTACTGTTATCTCTGCAACTAAGTAATATTTCTGCTAACAAAATAATATTCCTTAAACATGGCTCTCATTTTTTATTCATAGGCATCAGAAGAATATAGTGGGCAAACAATGACCTAACTCGGCCACTACCTAGCACATGACCACTTGTAAGCCACTCACTTCTCTAGGCCTTACTTTCTTTAATTATAAAACTCAGCGTGATTAGATCACTAAATTCCCTTCTAGTTTAAAAAATCCTAAGGTTTGATGCTTTTACTCTGGTTCACCAGGTCAAATTCCTTTGATTCTGAACTTATTTTAGATGAACACTTACATTACCTTATATAGGATGGAAATTTTTTGTGCTAAAGGTTTATGAAATATTTCATGAACTTATAAAAAGAAACACTGAACAAAGCACTGAACATACATTATAGGGAAGAATTTAAATATAAAATTTCACTCAAAACAATAGGAAAGCATTCAGTGAAAATGAAAGATGGACTAAAAAAAAATCAATGTAAACATATAATGTAGGATTATACAATTAATATTAAGTAGAATACTTTAAAAGTCTAGGTTTTATCATTTAAAAATTTTTCCTCAATTTTATTTCTTAGGTATCAGTAGCTTAATTTTCATTATTATAATTCTTGGCAAAGAATTATTTTAGTAGATTGGGACATTACATTAAATTTGGAAGGCAACTTTAGATCATTTGGTCTACTCCCTCCCTTTTTATAGATGTGAAGATTACAGTAAGACAGGTGAAACAACTGGCACGCTTGCCATCACAATTAATGGCAATCAGGTGAGGATCACGATTTTTCTAACTTGATTTCATTGTTATGAATAGTATCCCACCCTAAAAAACCCAAAAAGTAGCATTTGTAGGACAAAATCATATTAACTTGCCATTTTACATTATGAAAATCTCATAAAACAGACAATTAAAATTTTAGGCAACTCTCTGATCCATGCATTCTACTATGTATGAGTGTCTAAAATCTACCTTCTCTAAAATCATGCATTTTTAACATTCATCATGTTCTTAACTCTATACCTTACACCACTGGAAAAAAACCCTCTTAGATGTCAGGGGAAAAGGAACAAAGTTCCTTGGAGTCATTTCTGTTGCTACTTATCACTTGGGTATGTCTCTTCCTTTCTACTTTTTCTATCTTCCTGGTTATAGAACTGTAGCTACACATCAAGGAACCATGTTGGGAGTTTTTTCCCTTTTCTCTGTGACATTACATCTGTGGTTATGACTTCAACTGTTCATCCTTTTCCTTTTGTGAAATCCTTGAGGCCAGATACATTTTGGAATTCAGAACTTAGAAAGCTAACATGATGCATACAATATATATTATGCAATACTCCCAGTGGAGTGTGGGGCAACATCCCATACTCAAACAAATTACTATTTCTAAAGCAGTACAATATATAAATATTTACACTAAGTGGGATAAAGGCTTTAAATGAGTTCATAATTGGGTCAAGTTTTATAGCCAAATGAGACCTTAAAAACAAACTTCTTTTGAGTTTTCAGAGCTTTTTGGATTTTGTAATTGTAGATAAAGGCCTATGAATTTACATAACTTCTTTATGGCTAGTTCCCAAATCTTTCTTTATAGTTCTGACTTTTTTCCTATGCTCCCATCATCTTATTTCCAACTGACTTGCTGTCATCTCAAACTCAACATATCTAAATGAAAATTGTCTTTATTTTTCCTTCAAAATATTCTTGTTGATGCTATCGTTATTTCCCCATTATCAGGACCCCAAATGATGTTTTCAGCTCCCTTCTCAATTTTATTAGTATTATTTTGTTAATGGTTAATTCCTTGTGGCCTTTTGTTATTACCACTGGCACTGTAAGAGTCCATGCCCCTATCTTAAGGCAACAGTATGATAATATAGATAGACTACTACGTACAAATGTGTTATGCTATAAAACATCTTATAAAATTTCATGCTTATAAATTCACCCTATAAAAGTTCACATATTTCTCTCCAGAAATATTTCTAGGCTATCATGATGGCTCACAAAAGCCTAATCTACCCAAACCGTGATTTATTTTAGAAATGCAGAAGCTTACCAAGCTTGGCTAAATATGATTCTACTTCCAAAAAGAGTACTTGTCAATGGAGGGAGAAGCTACTCTGGACCAAGCCTTAGGCCAGATGATACTGGCAAGGAGAAACACACAAGATTGTATTCTTACATTGTAATATTTTGATGTGATTTTATATATGATATTTAATATATACATTTTCACATAACTGTTAAACTTCATTTAACAAGAAAAACAAACAGTAGATGTTTCATAATGAGGAGAGTTGGGTTTGTGTGAGAAAATAGCTCCAAGGACCTACAGAAGAACATTATTCTAATTAAATGTGAACCTCTGGTCTAAGGGCTTTCTAAATTGGGTACGTGCATGTTCCTGGGTCTATGTTTGTGAGTGTGAGCTAGTGAGAAACTGACAGAGGCAAAGCAAAGAGATACTGGAGTTACTTCAACTAAGAACACCACAGGTAGAGCTAAGTGTCAGGGACATAATATAATGATTACATAAAAAATCTCCTTTGGAAATTTCCTTTGTGAATCTCACAAAATACCTGAGAAACTTCTGTTTTGGATTCCTTTGAGGAGGGGTTATAATTCTTGATGAAATTAACATTTGCCCTTTGCTTTCAAGCTGTTTCCACTTTATTTCATGGACTGTTTGCAACCTTCCAACTAGGACTCTGTACCCTTGAGAATTTATTCATCTTCAGTTCTTTTTAACAGCTTTTTCTTTTTGGCAAAATGTTGTATGCCATCCCAAGAATATTAATGTTGTCTTGTTGACAATTATCAGATTAAGGAAAGATTATGACATAAACTGTAGTCCACAAAGTTCTTTATCACTTGCTTAATAACAGAAGAAAATGAAATAGACTTATACTTTTAAGAATTCATAAGCTGAGTAACAACTTTACTTTAAGGGGTAGTGTTTCCTGAAAGAACTTTTGAGTTTTACACTGTCATACATGGTTTTGCTTTTGGAGTCAGTGGTGTACACGCTGACATTTGCCCATCAGTTTATTTAAATGGCAAATGTTACTAGCTATAACTTCATTTTAATATACTTAATCAAGAATTTTTCAGAATCCAAGATTCTGATACAAACTGAAGATGGCAGTTTGCCCCATGTATTTACTAAGACTTAGTTCAACAATATTTCTTGGAATGATTAAAAATTACTATTTAAATTGCTGCATTTTTTCACTTTTTCTAAATATAAAACTTATTAAAGTTGAATGCTTTTTTAAACTACCCCACCTACCCCCAAAGAACTCTGCCATTGTTGGTATAGAGGATATGACTGTAAAATCAATAAAATCCTATAGCAGAGGATGGCAAGATGGTAAACATTTGTTGTCTTGATAATACAAGTCACATGAAAGCAACATGTGAGGTCAAAGTGAATAAATATCTATATATTACTGTTAGAGGAGGTACATTCCATGGCCTAAACTTGCTTCTTTAATGACATTACTCAGTTGGATAACTTTCAAAAGCTCAGCTGAAGATCAAAAGCAGAAATAAAAGATGTAAAAGCTACTCATTATATGATAACTGCTATACTTGCAAAAAAAAAAGAGATGTGGTCTGTGTTTGGAAAGATGTTTATATTCTAGAAGATGTTATAAATTAAGTAATATATTATAAAAACAGGATGAGAAGTCAGATTCTATCTTTGCAATAATACATTTTTGGAAGTCTTGAAAATGATTCTGAGACACAGAGAGAAAAGAGAGAAAGGTAGAGAAGCACTGGATGAATGAAACAAAAATGATAGCAACTGCTTATAAATTGAAATTTATTAAACAAAGCTCCATAAAATCAGAATGAATAATCAATGACTTGAGTCCTGAAAATTTTTCTCTTCTCCACCCTCCCAAATCTACTTCCCTGAAAATGAGGGTGGTGTTCCATATCTGCTCAGTGAGGCAGAAGACAGAATGTCAATAGTTTTCTGTTGTCAATTTTTTGACTACTTCCCATATAGGAGCAGAATTAACACAAGGATGCTAAATGCCCTAACTTTAAGTCAAAAATAAGAAGATCCGAAATTATTGCATAAGCTATAGATGTTTATTAATATATAAAACATGGTAATTTTAGTACATGTAAATAAGATAAATGCAGTTTCTGTTTCTCAAAAGAATGAGAAGTTTTGGCTGAAGTGTCAAGATATGTTAGATATCAAGCACTAATAAGAGGAGGCCTGAGAAACTGTCATGAGGAAATTTTAAAATAGGTGTCTCAAAATCTATTAGGAAGTCATCTACAGGGTAGATATGGATTGTGAAGGATATGTGCGGAGGATCTCTTTGGGAAAGTTGGGCTGTGAGTCTTTTCCCCTCACTCCAAGCCTAGAGAAAGGGGCTTCAGAGGACCACTTGAAGCACTCAATATGATCAGGGGTCACTGTGCTCTGACGTCTGACACATAAGAGGCATTAGCTATCAGCCGAGGTACTAGGACTGACAGCCTATATATTCCTACCCACAAGAAGGGCAAAATATGCAGGAGTGTTTCTGTGGAGTAGATGCAGGTCAAGAGGGAAAGAAAAACATCCTGGAGCCATTTGAAACCCTGCCCAAGAGGACTGCGAAGACATTCCAACAGAGAATGTAGATGTACTCATTTCTAAACTGAGATTGTATGTATAATATAAATTGACTGCAGGACTTTTTATTACCTTAGAAGGATAGATTAAAAAAGTCATGGGCTACCTGAGTTTGCATCCTGTATCAGAGGAACAAGTCAGAGGAACAAGTTATCCCACTGAATAAATTTTTTTTTTTTAATTTCAGAATATTATGGGGGTACAACACTTTGGCTATATATATTACCCACTGAATAAATTTTAAAAGGACCGTGGAAGGCAAAATAAAAAAAGTTGATTTTATGATTTCACCATCCCCAGAGTTTAACCATAGCTATATACTTAAATTAATAAAGTGACCATAGTCTGTAAAAAAAATTCATTTAAAGAGCGTTATATATTTAAAGTTGTCCCATTCCCTCAACACCCAAAATGCTTTCTTTACTTCTTGTGACTTCAGTGTTCACCATATTTCAAGTAAAAATGTCCTCAAAGGAAGATAAGTTACTAAAGAAAAGCCCAAACCAGCTCTCTTCCAGAGAATTTCTTTGTTTGCTCACCTTTGGACAAGTGATTTCAGTCTGCTGGATCATGATGAGAGCTGAAGCTATGAGTGCCCCTTGCCTCACGTAGTTCACAGGGTCATTTGTCATGGGTTCTAGCAAATTAATGGCTTCCTGAAAGAATTTTTAAAAAAACTTTAAATAAAATTGATATGGCTGGATTTTCAAATTACAATCATGTGCCTCATAATGACATTTTGGTTGACAACAGACCGAATATATGAGGGTGGTCCCATAGATTTATAATGGAGCTGGAAAATTCATATCACCTAATAATGTCTTCATTCTTCAAATTTTTTAAAATCCTTTTTGCTGTCACCTATTTGTCCCCCAAAAAGCCTTGTAATGTCTTGATGATCCTGACCCTGTGTAGGCCTAGACTAACGTGTTTTTGTCTTAGCTTTTAACAAAAAAGTTAAAAAAGTTAAAAAAAAAAGAAAAAGGAAAAAAATTAAAATAGAAAAAAGCTTACAGAAGAAGAATATAAAGAAAAAATATTTGTGTACAGTGGTACAATGGGTTTGTGTTTTAAGCTAAGCGCTATTACAAAAGAGACAAAAAGTTTAAAAAATTAGGCCAGGTGCAGTAGCTCACACCTGTAATCCTAGCACTCTGGGAGGCCGATGTGGGAGGATTGTTTGAGCTCAGGAGTTCAAGACCAGCTTGAGCAAGAGCGAGAACCTGTCTCTACAAAAATAGAAAAATTAGCCAGGTGTGGTGGCACATGCCTGTAACTCCAGCTACTCGGGAGGCTGAGGCAGGAGGATCCCTTGAGCCCAGGAGTTTGAGGTTGCACCGAGCTATGATGATACCACTGTACTCTAGCCAGGGCAACAGAGTGAGTGAGACTCTATCACGCGGCGGGGGGACGTTTAAAAAATCAAAAAGTTTATAAAATTAAAAAGTTACAGTAAGGTAATGTTACTTTATTATTGAAGAAAGAAAAAAATTTTTAAATAAATTTAGTGCAGTCTAAGCATACAGTGTTTATAATATCTACAGCAACATCCTAGGCCTTCATATTCACTCACTACTCACTCACTGAGGCCAACTTCCAGTCCTGCTAGCTCCATTCATGGTAAATGGTAATTCATGGTAAATTCATTCCTATACAGGTGTACCATTTTAAAATCTTTTATACCCTATTTTTATTGTACCTTTTCTGTGCTTAGAAACACAAGCACTACCATTGTGTTACAGTGGCCTACAGTAATATGTTGTACAGGTTTGTAGCCTAGGAGCAATAAGGCTGTATCATATAGGCTACGTGTATAGTAGACTACACCATCCAGGTTTGTGTAAGTATATTCTATGATGTTTGGGCAACCATGGAACTGCCTAATGATGCATTTCTCAGAATGTTGCCCCGTTGTTAAATGAGCACGACTGTAGTTAGTGTCACTCTACGTCAATATTTTCATCCAACAGTGTAGTAATAAGTTAATTTATGACTACTTGAACGCAATAGTTCAGAACTGGGTAGGACTTATTTAAATTTCAATATAATTGAAGGTAAGTGAAAAGGAAGCTTTGGAACCTGAATGCTCCTGTCTTGAGGTAAAAGAGGTCATAAAGAAATGGAATTAACACTTGATAAGCATCTATTATTTTTCAGACATAGTACTAGGTTTTTTATATGTTATCCCATACAATCCTCTTAATCCTAAAACAAACAAACAAAAAAAAAACCGAACAACAACTAACACAAAATAATCTTTACAAACAAAGAAACTGAGAGTTAGAAAGGTTAAATAACTTGTCCAAAGTCAAGCAAGTAGCAGACCCAGGCCAGTATGACTCCAAAATCTGTATTATGTATTCAACTTCCTTCAAATACTGGGTAGGTAGAAAATATCTTAGAAGATTTTACAGGACCTAATTTTAAAAATTAAATCAAAACAAAAAAAGAAACAAAACTCCCAAAAGATTCTACTTGCTAACAGAATGGCAAAACATATTAAATCGAATAGACTAGAATTAACTTTATGGTTGCATTTCCCAAGACCACATGTGATGGGATTTTCCAAAATGTTTATTAATATTTCCCCAATATCATATTCTTCAGAATATCAGTTCCATGAAAAAAGAATTCTTTTGTCAAATAAGTTTAAGAGTTCCTGCATAACTATATATCACCTCCTCTTGCAGATTCAAAATGTATATATTGTATCAAAGCCTCTAGGAATGTACATACCATAACAAAGGCTCTAGGATGCCTTATGATAAAGATACCACTCAAACTTTAACTCAGCATTTGTTTGTTGTATCTGACCAAAAACTCTTTTGCCCCATACAACTTCTATTAACACCCTGCAGGATGTTTGGGAAGTGCCACTTTACAACACAACATCCCTTACAAGATTCTTAGGTAGGTATAAATCTGGGAAGAAGAGAGAAATGGGTTTACAATGATCAAACATTTCTCAATTCAGTATGTCATTTCTCAAGTATCCCTCATTCCAAGACCGAGGAAAAGAAGAACAAACTGAATCCTTTTTTGGAAAATGACTCTAGACTCCTGTACATGTAAACTTACTTATATATTTTTTAAATATATAAGAACTATTAACAGATAATACACATACCAGATATGTGTATTCTTTCTCTCCACTTTACTGAAAAATGTAATGACATCATGCAGAGGAGTATATTTTTCAAACATATATTGTCGATATTCTTTATGAAGTCATGATAAAAATATAACCAAATTTCCAACTTCCAAGTTAAAAGACAATAACTTGGCCTCTGAGGTATGTATAATAATACAACCTCAAAGGTATATTTTAGAAATAAACAGATGTTTTGGGTTTTTAAGAAATAAAAAAACCAAAGCACCAAACCTTAGTTAGATAGGTACTGATACCTAGATCACACAAATTGTCTAGACATAAAGTAGACTTGTTTAGTATGAGTAATAAAATTTTCTCATTGAATTAACTTTTCAGATGCTGTGTTTCAAAGAACATTTGCTCCTAGATATCATATTAAGTGTAGAATAACCTGGAAAGGAAAAAAAAATCTAATTTACATTTAACTTATGAGGCCTGATATAAATGTCAACTAAAGACCTGAGGGGGCAAATACTTAGTAAAACAACAAACTATGTTCTTCCTTTGTTTACAGAATAGATGTGTCCTTGAAAAAAATAAAGGTCAATTTCTATAAATTATATCTTACATAAGCAATGACATCTCTAGTAAAACTGAAGATACATTCTCATGTAAGTAATTCTCTCTCAAAATAAGTCAAACATTTAAAAAACAAAACTGTGAGGACAGAGACCATGTCCAACTTGTTCACCATGGTATCCTTAAATGATCTTGCCATCCATTATTCACACAGTAAATATTTACTGAGAACCTACCATGTGCCAGGTTTGATTTTAGGTTCTTGTAGTGAACATTTTGTCTCAGGGACTTTACATTTCAGCAGAGGGGAGACAGACAATAAATAAAATAGGTGTAAAATATGTCAGGTGGTGATAAGTGCTATGAAAATAATGAGACAGAACAGGATGAAATATTAGAAGGGATGTCTCTCTATAAATTTTTAACCAATTCTTGCCACATGTAGTGAAAATACCTATTTTTATTCTCAGCTTCAATAATGTTTTATGTGACTGGAAAATGTTATTTGTATCCAATACCAATACCCTTTATTAGAGAAAAAGTTAAGGAAATTAAAATTTAGATTCCTGGAATCAACCCATAAACTTACAACTATGTTTTGTTTTGAGTTTGGACAACAGATGATAAAAAAGTGACTCCTTTATCTCTGATGTAAAGATACTGGAAGCATAACCATGTTCTCTCTCTTACACACACAAACATACACACACACTTTGTTAAAAGAAAGGTCTGCCTCTAGGAGGTGGCCAAGGTTTGTGCATGTGTGCGCAGACAAGGTTTGTCCATGTGTGCTGTGAGAGGCAAAGTGTGATGATTATGTCATTGCTATGAATCAAGAATACTTATTATTTAAGCAATAGTGCATTTCTTTATGAATCTCAAAATGAATTGTGTTTTCAAATCATCACCTTGCCTAACTCAGCTCTTTATTTTGTAACTTTTGAGGGCTTAACAAATACGAGGTTACCTCTCAAGATTAGAGGTAAGAAAATAGGCAAATAGCACATAAGTGATTTGCTTCATATAGAAACGTTACCAAATGAACTGATTTTGGTGGCTTCAGATGAGAACCTTGATTTCTACAATACTAATTATACAAATCAAACATGTAAAGTAACCATATAAAATGACCAGAGTAGTTTCTTTAAAGAAAAAACTATTAATATTTTATTTATTATTTTTTTAAAAAAGAAATCAATGATTTCTAAAAGAAATTCAAGAGCCTTGCTTCAGTTACAGCTATCCATGTAACGTGATGGTTTGTTCTTAAGCAGCTCTGGGCAATCCAGCATAGTAAAATGAGGGAATACTGGGAAGCTTTGTGAGTCTTATAGATCACACTACACTTGTATTTTTACAGCTGTTGCATAAACTCTTCTGTGAGGGAAAACAGTGTGATGCCAAGAAAGAACTGACCCCATTCCCACTGGCTTTGGGTTTTACCTTGTTTCCTGTACCAGCACAGCAGATCCCCAGTGCCATTGCAGCTCCATAGCGCACATGAGGGTTGTAACTCTCTGACAACAAAGAAACAACACTTGGGCACTGTTCAGGGGTCCTGATAAGAAACAGAAAATAAGACAGTGTTATGGGAACATATTTTAAATCAAGGTGGAAGAATTTTAACCAAGTTTTTTTTTTAAAGTAATGGGAAACAACAGAGTATTTAACACATAAACTGCAGACTTAAAAATCTCCCACAGAATTCTAATTGATAGAGGAAGAAATCTACCTTCAATATTTAGAGAATGTATGCAAAGAAAGAGGGCCGTGTTAGTGACTCCTCAACCACAGCCCTAAATACCAGTCATTGCCTTGCACCTCCTCCATGGCACGGAACAGCCACATGGGGGACAGCACACTGCTCTGCATCCATCTTCCTAGTTCCTATTCACTCCGCATTTTGTTCCAGAAGACAAAAGTCATTCAAAGACTCCTGGGTGTTTCTAAAGCTGCATGAAAGATTTAAATCCCCCAGTATTACTCTAGTTGAATATTGAACCAGTAAATAAGCCTTGATAATAAGGAAATTCTGACTTTTGTTTTTTTGCCTTTAGCAATTATTTTTGCGTTGATAAGAAGTAAGAGAAGTTGTTCTTTTTCATCCTCTCCATATTTGCAGCAAAGAAAAAACAGGACAAACTTGACTAATGGAGTATCTGACCTCATTGTTTAAAGGACTATCACGGTGTAGTGGCTATCCTTGAGGAGCAGCAGGACTAGGGCAGTAACTGGAAGAGTGTAAGGAGAGCTTCTGGAAGGCTGGTAATGTTATGATCTTGAATTGGGCGCTAGTTACACAGGTGTATGCAGTTGTGAAAATTCATCAAGCTGTAGGCTAATGATTTTGTGCACATTTGTGGATGTATGTTAAACTTCAATAAAACGTTTAATAAAAAAAAAAAAGACCATCCTGTTATGAGTGAAAGTAGTTACTACCCAAACCAATTCAAATCGTAATTCTATATTGGAATTGTCCTCTAGGCTCATACTCTAGTAAGTGATAAATTCAAATTTCAAATGGAATAGAGCCAAGTTTATGAAAACTATATCTATTAAAATGAAATCTTGCTATAAGGAAAGGTTGGATTATTTCCCCCTACAACAGAAGTCCGTCTTTTTTTTCTTGAAAATGTTCTCAGTTTGACTAAACTTCCTTCTATGAATAATGTGGAGATAATACCAATGGCAACAATGCAGAAAAATAGTATGGTGTCAAGAAAAAAGTAATATACTAGAAAATGGAAGATCTGGGTGCTAGTTCTAGCTTTGCTAATTTGTTAGTTATGTGACATAAGGCAAGTAACTTATATTTTTTTCTCTGTAATTTGAGGTAGATTTTTTTTTTTTTTGGAGACAGGGTCTTGCTCTGTTACCTAGGCTGGAGCACAGTGGCACAACGATAGCACACTGCAACCTTGAACTCCTATGCTCAAGCTATTCTTCCACCTCAGCCTCCTGAGTTGCTAGGACTAAGGTGCGTGCCACCAAGTCCAGCTAATTTCTTTATTTTTTGTAGAGATGGGGTTTCACTATCTTGCCCAGGCTGGTCTCCAACTCCTGGCCTAAGTGATTCCTCCACCTCAGCCATCCAAAGTGCTGGGATTATAGGCATGAGCTACCATGCCAGCTGGAGATAGATTTTCTTGGCTATTTTTCAGGAATAATATAAAAAACAGATGAGCAAATAACTGAAAATACAGTAGTAACATATATGCTTTCAGCCAATCCATACTGACAAAAATAACAATAAGTTATATAAGAGGAAACCCTGAAGTCTAAAACCCATGCTCTAGTTCCTGTTTTGTCTCTAAATAGCTGGGCCAATTTAGGCAAGGTTCAATTAACCAAATACTCCATAGTCCCTTTCCTCATCTGAAAAAAGAAGGAATTGGATTAGAAGTTCTATAAAGTCTGTTCCAACTGTACAATTCTATGGTTCTAAAAAATGAACTGATCATTGGTTTAAATCAATGCCCATTATTACAGGACAACTTTTCTTCAATGAGTAACATTCCTATGAAATAAAAATGAAATTTAAAGTGATATTATACCAAAGAGGTTGTTGGAAAGTTATTACACAACTTGTAGTTGACACCACCATCATTTAGCTTTTATTTTCACTCCTATTAGGCTAAGAACTTAAAAGCTCTTTCTATAACTTGATACCCAAATCCTCTGACAAACTCAAGTATTTTGCCACCTAATTACCAATAAAACCACTCGAGACTGCAAATGTCTCAAGGGCTAATGGCTGAGATTGTGTCATTCATATATATGTGTGTGTGTGTATATATTTATTTATTTATAAAATTTTTAATTTTTTTAACAAAGTAGACCTACCATTTGAATCTTCTATATTTTTTAAACTCTTATAAATTATTAGCATAGTGCTAGCTAGGTACTATAGATAAAATAATTTTTATTACTTAGGAAGGTCAAAGAAAGCCAAACTAAATTTATATTTAGAGACTTCACCAATAAGAATTTTCTACTAGGTTCAAGGCCTAATAGTTAAGCACTGGAAAATATACCAAGCCCTTTCCCTGCTCCCCTTCCCCCTTAAATTTATAATTCAGCTAGATAACCAAAACCAGGAAGAGTGGACATACTGTGAGTATTACTTCATAAGGCTAATTGAGTGTCTTTTAATTTTATTTAGGTGTTCTGATGTTTGGAGTACGAAGACCAATCAAGGGCTAGGGAAGGCCTCACAGGTGAGATCTGTACTGGGACTCGAAGGATTGGCACTATTCTGATAGGAGAGGGATAAATGTTGTGGGCAAAAGAATGGACACTGGAATGTGAGAAGAAAGCTTGAGGACATATAGATAAACCATATTGATTTTGTGTAGAGGAATAATGGAAGATAACATTAGGAATAAAAAATCAGGACTACTGGCACAATAACTACTTAGGAGTATGGCAGGTATCAAGCTTTCCTTAATGATGGTACCCAACCTTCTTTTCAACTTTACTATACCAAATCCAAACTCCATTCCAGTCAGTGTGTTACTCACCATCCCTCCCAGGTTCTACCCTTTCCTATTTTCTGCCTCTACTCATACTATAATCTCTGTTTAGTCTTCTTCCTAATTCTAGAATGTTAAATCCTATCCATTCAAGAGCTTGGTTTCAGCACAGATATGCCTTATGGGTATATCTGCCTTAGCAGACTAGTTGTTCTGAAGAACTAATGAGACAGTGGATGTGAAATAGCTTTGAAAACTGCAAAGCCTGGGTCTTGGTTTAGGCTCCCTCAGTATTTAGTATGTAACTATCTGCCAATAATCTGATACAGTGGTTCTAAATCTTTTTTTTGCATCAGTGCCCTCTTCTCCCCAAAGTGAACAGACACACATAATTTTGGGAGTCTAATCTTTAAATGTAAAATGAGGGAATGTATCTTCTGAGATTTTAAAAGCTAATTTATATAGTTATCATGTAAAGAAAATGAAGAAACAAACACCTCATTGCTCTTAAGTATTGCTAAACTCGTGGTTCATCCTGAGGTACAATATTATTAGCAGCAACAAGTAAAAACATTACTTTATTCCCAAGTATATAAGTCAGTTTTAATAAAAAGAATTTATAATTTTATGCTTTAAAAAATGAAACACACACTGAAATAAGGTAACTAAATTCTGATTTGTTGTTTCAATGAAATTTCTTGGCTTGTAGCTAACAGTGATCTTGCCAATGTTACTATCTGTACAAACCTTCCACAGAGGAGAAATTGTGCAAGGGCATGTGCACAAGTAACTGCCATATCATCCAACCATAAACTGCACATGTGAATTCTTTTCTTTCAACACACTGGCTTTTAACTACTGTTTCTTCATTGAATATTTTGTGCAACCTCAACATTAAATCATATTAACAAATCAAGATGCTTTCAAAAATATGATGTCTGTCTTCTCCCCCTCCCAATCTATCTTCACTAAAGGAGGAAAAATACAGCAATGTACATAGGCAGAAACACTTTTCTAAGCCTGGCCATCACAAAGGAAATTTCCCCCCCAGGAGACTGCGTTAAAGCAGCCCCCTAATACCACAAATTATGTAATGAAGTTTCCCACATTTGGAGAAATCAATGGGGTCAGCAAGTCCGAAATGTGATGGACAAACCGCACCCGGGGAAAACCACCTTTGTGACTATGGTATCCACCATGCCAGCTAAGAATTCAGAGGGAATTTTTGAGGCTACAAAACCTCAGGATAGTGCCTTGGTAGAATTATGAATTTATAATTCTCATTAGGTAAGTGCCACAGCATCAGAGGATTATCACAATACACAGGAATTAAGAACATACCCATCCCTGTTTAACTCCCCTGTACTCCCTAAAAACAGTTCCAAATAATGAGCAGCAACCTGAATTTCTAAGTGCCTACTGGATGTCTTTAACCAAATATACCACAAACACCTCAGTCAATGTAAAGAATCCCATACAGAAAGGAATAAAGAAGGGCACTGCTCCCCTAAACTGCTTCTCCTCCCGACATGACCATTCATCAACACACCCAGGAAACTCACATCTTTAATCATTCTCTTCCCTCACTCCCCACGTCTAATCTGCCACCTAGTCAATTAAAACCCTTAAATCTTAGTTGTTTCCAGAAATAAAGGCCCTAATCACCTCTCACTGGAAATAATACAGTGATTCCCTAAATGACCTTTCTCCCATCTCTTCAGTTTGTTGTACTAAAGAGAACATGGGCTTAGAACCAAAAACACCTGGATTCCAAATCTAGTGCAGCCATTTATTAGCAGGGTGGCAATCACTAAATCTCTGAGCCTTAACTGCCTTATCCATAAAACAATACCTGCTCCTCCTTATGCATACTGGGGAGAGTTGGTGGTGTGGTAGAGTAGAATACTATACTATCACCACTGATATCTAGCATAATCAGAAATGGGCTTTCGATCAGAACCAGAAATTTGGCTACTAATATGCTGTAGTTTGGGCTCTTATTATTATTATTATTATTATTATTACATTTTTAGAGATAGGGTTGTCTCTGTCACCCAAGCTGGAGTGCAGTGGCGTGGTCATAGCTCACCACAGCCTTCAACTTCTGGGCTCAAGCCATCCTACCACCACAGACTCTCTAGTAGCTAGGACTACAGGTGTGGACCATTACGTCCAGCTAATTTTAAAATTTTTTGTAGAGACAGGGTCTCACTATTGTTGCCCAGGCTGATCTTGAACTCCTGGCCTCATTTGATCCTCCCACCTTGGCTCCCAAAGTGCTGGGATTACAGGTGTGAGCCACTGTGCCTGGCTCTGGGCTCTTATTTTTAAAAAAGGTAGGGTAACTCATGACCAAAGGTTCACTCAAAACAATATAAAACAAGTTGGATATTAAACCCAGAAAGCTGGTTATATTTAGGGTTTTGACCTCTAGGTTTCCTTATCAACTTTTCAGGGAGCTAATGGCACACA
The DNA here is from genome assembly GCA_023783475.1 of Daubentonia madagascariensis. Lineage (NCBI taxonomy): Eukaryota > Metazoa > Chordata > Mammalia > Primates > Daubentoniidae > Daubentonia > Daubentonia madagascariensis. The sequence continues at coordinate 442,498 of JAKFHU010001078.1, read as the reverse complement.
GAACACTTAGCAACCTGCCCCTTGGCTGCAGCAAGGGCAAGATATTCCAGGGAAAACTGACTCATAGGAAAGAGCTTATCCTAAAGTCGTAAAACTTCATTTATATTATGATCTCCACTTGTTAAAAAAGTATTATATTTAGAATAAATAAAAGATACCATATATACTATTCTTAAACCAATCACAAAACTCAAGTAGAAAAATCTGAAAGGAGACAGAACTTAGACTTAGGTTTTGTTTTCTAAAGGGCATTAACAATTTCATGAGCTTTAGAAAAAACTTTGCCTAGGAACATAAATACTGGGAGCCTAATGCAGAGCTTTACCTAGTTGATTGCAATAAAGACAGAGGTAGGTTGTGAGGTCTATAAACTCAAAAGCATATTTAAAAAACCTGTCAGGTTCTCAGTCCAATAACAGTTCCAACTCCGACACATTCTTTAGAAAAAACAAGTGTTAAGACAAGGAATGAAAAATTCTTTAATAAATTAGCTTAGACATTCAATCTTTTCAAGAGTACAATAAAACCACAATATTCTTATATGTTTATTTCAATGTTTCAGCAGGCAGCTCTAAAAGGACAAAAAAAATTTTCTAAGCAACGATCAGAATGCAAACATTCACTGAAAGCAAAACTTCTGCACATTAATCTCAATACACACACGTAGACATATGATGTATGTATACATAAAATTTTAAAAAAATAACAGTTAATAAATAAAGGAATGATAAAAGTATATCACCATTTTGCAACCTGTAATAAATTAATGGATCTCAGCATGATTACCAATGACTGCTAACGTCATGAAAACAAATAATTAGACCTTACGTGTATTGCCAGCCCTGTCCCTCAAAAATACCCTGAATGTGATCAAGCTTCTACATCCAACTATCAATTTACAGGAAATACAGAGGACCAAACAACACGTTAAACTATACACAGAGATGCAATCACCAAAATCCATACTGTGGGAAACTAAAAAGGAATAATGACCTGGTTTCTTCAACAAATAAACTGCAAGGAGGAAAATAGAAAGAAAAAAAGAGAGGGCAAGGCAAGAGATGGATAGAGAACCTATAGAATCTTCAATAACAGTCCATTAGTCTTTCAGTTATTTTCAATAATTCTGACACTCCCTAAATCTTAGCTTTTCTACATAAACATTTGCCTCCTACATAATGTCACAAAATAATTTCTCTAGTTTGTTATAATAACCTTGAATCAGCATTTATTACAAACTATTTAAATGACTAATTACTGATCAGCAATAAAAGCTCATTTTTATGTCTCCATAAACATATTTAGAAAAATGTCTAAAAATGGTCAACTCATAGGAAAAACAGATTTTATTTGAGGGTGGTGAAGAAGAAGGAAATCAAGACTTGGTAAACCATTTTATTAGCATAGAATGTGTTACCTATAACTTAGCTTTTCCACATGTTTTCATATGTTCCATTTAAAGGTATATTTACTCAGACAATTATAAATTTGCTAGCTGCCTGCGTTTTCAACAATGGAGCTACATGTTGTGGGAATTTCAGCAACTTTTCTTGCACTCCTTTATTTCATTCTTTGGCTAGTTTATAAAGCTTGTAATAATAAAAAATGAATACCATTATAGGTTTAAAAAGGGGGGGAATATACTTTTTAAAATTTTGTATTCATCACCATACAAAAGAGATGAATAAAATACTCATTTTCAGGAAAAAAACTCAGAAGGAAAATAATTTTCTTGCCCAAACATATTTTTTTTCCCACATAACTCCATCTCCTAAGCTATTGCTATTTGTAGCTTTTTTACTTTATTGGTTTAGTATTTACTGAATATCTACTACATATAATGTACCACAAAGGGAAAAAAAGGCAAAAAACAAAGCTACACAGACCGTGCCATAAGCTTCACAAATTTAGGGCTACCTTTAACATATCTTTTTGATCTTCCTGGATTTCAGAAAACTAAAAATTAGTATAGTTTTAGGCAAGCTTTTGATACATTCCAAAAAGATTAATTCCTTTCAGGTGCTGCTAAAATGGGGGAGGAGGGAATCTCAAAGATGTGAGAAGATTCATAAGCTTTATACAAAAAAATTGCTGTGTCATCATAATAAACATGAATAGTAAAAAATCTCAGATTGCATACCTGGACCTAGAGAAACCGGTAATATTCAAAAAGTTATAGCATTATTAGTATACTTTTTCCATTTCTAATCAGCAAAGTAAGAAAAATCTTTTATAATATTATGCAATGAATGAGCTACCATCAACTAATTGCAGTTTATTAAGGACTTTATTGGTATTTTTGTGATTTTATAATAATGAATACAAATATACTTTGATTCTCAGAAAGTTTAGTTTACTTCTGATATTTAAACAAGTATTCTGATAATAAAAGTCCTGTTTACAGTGATTACTGAAGACTTGCAGAATTGAGCAAATCTACACCAAAAGATATTTAGGTTCTTTATGATCATTAACTACATATCCAGGTATAAGAATTCTTTTAATTAAAGGACGCCACCATTTCATGACATTGGGTTGTACCAGAGAGTTTCACTTTTTTTTTTTTTTTTTAATCTTACTCTTTTGTTCTTGACAAAAGCAGATACAGTATGAGCAGCTCTCTGGGAATATCAACCTGGCAAAAATTGTCTAGATCAACTTTTACACTGGAATCCAGTCAAAATCTTACAACAACTAGGGGAGAGCTTAATGAAGAAGCTGCTGTATTGTGGTAAGACAGCAACGTGGTGTTTCCAATTGTCTACCTATTATCTGCCACTCCCCAGACTGGCTGCAACATGGAAGACAGCAGCCTGTGCTCTTGGTATAGGTTGCTAAGCCCGAGGAAGCAACACAGACCTTATTCTCGCAGAAATGTGCTTGTTTCAACATCTAGCACAACGGCTTGCGTTTGTTTCACCTGCCTTAGAGTGTGCCCAGGGCTGGACGCATGCTCAGGAAAGGCCTGGGAAACCCAAACTGTCACCTCAGGTCCTGCAGGAACAGGAGGTGAAGGCTAAAGCAGAGCGGTTAACGGCCTTGCTCAGCCTGAAGGAATGCTCCAACGCAGAGCCAATGTGCAAAGGCCGGGAGAGGACTTTTTTCTTTTCTTTCTTGTTTTTTTTCTTTTCTTGGCACTTGGTATTTAAGGAAACTCTGTCAAAACACTAGCTGACCTCTAAGCTAACAGAACATAGTCTTCAGTGGCCACACACAACAAAGAATACAGACTTTATAAAAATACTTTAGAAAAGTACCTAATCAAACAATTCACAATAGGTAGCAATAACAAACCCCTGGAAGGGGGAAGAATCTGATTTCCTGAGTTGCCATATTACAATACTCAAAATGTCCAGTTTTCAACAAAAAATTATGAGGCATGCAAAGAAATAAGTATGGCTCATTACAGGAAAAAAATAAGTTAATAAAAATCATTTCTGAGGAAGCCTAGGCATTAGACTTAAATCATCTATCTTAAATATATTCAAAGAGTTAAAGGAGACCATGATCAAACAACTAAAGGAAACAGGAGAACAATGTCTCTCCAAATAGAGAATTATCAATAAAGAGGTAGAAATTATAAAAAGAAACTGAATAGAAATTCTGAAACTTAAAGGATAAGAACTGGAGAATCAGTGAACTTGAAGATAGGTCAATTGAGATTATTCAGTCTGAGGAACAGAATGAGGAAAAATGAACAGAGCCTCAGGGATCTGTGGGGCACCACCAAGCACACCAGCATACGTGACAGGACAGAGAGAAAGAGGCAGAAAGAACATTTGAAAAAATAATGGCGAAAACCCCCCCAAATTTTGACGAAAGATAAGATGCTCAACAAATTCTAAGCAGGATAAACTCCAAGACATTAGTGAACAAAAAAGACAAAGACTACATTCTAGCAGGAAACAACCAATAAATAATAAAAATGATAAGATAATAAATAATCAAGTAAAAAGGTGAAGTACTAAGGAGAAAAAAAAAAACAATAGATCAAGGCAAGAGATTCTGGAAGAGCCAGGAGGGGAGGGCATGTTGCAGTATTAATTAGGGTGGTCACGGTAGGCTTCAATGAGAAGGTGATATTTAAGCAAAGACAGGAAGGCAGTGAGGAAGCAAGCCAAGCAGCCATCTGGAGGAGTGTGCTATTTAGACGAAACAGCTCATGCAAAGGTCTTACAGTGGAACAATGCCTGGCATGTTTGAGGAGCAAGAAGGAGGCCAATGGTTTGAGTGTAGTGAAGGAGAGGAGCAAGTGAAGACAGGGTCAGAAAAGTAATGAAGGGTCAAATCATGCAGGGTGTTATAGGCCTGCATGATCTTTGGCTTTTACCATGAGTGAAATGAAGAACCATCAGAGGATTTTGAGCAAAGGAATGATATGATTTGACTTGTTTAAAAAGGGTCATTTTGGGCTGGATGTGGTGGCTCATGCCTGTAATCCTAGCACTGTGGGAGGCTGAGGCAAGAAGATCACCTGAGCCCGCAAGTTTGAAGTAGAAGAAGGAAGACCAGTTAGAGGGCTCCCTCAAAAATCCAGTCAAGATATGATGATGACTTGGTAAGGTGGTAGTAGGTGTGGTGGGGGAAGAGTTTGAATTTGGTGTATCTTTTAAAGGTAGAACCAACAGAATTTCCTGATGGAGAAAATATAGGTTGTGAGAGAAAGAGACTCAAGGGACACAACTGCCATTAACTGAGATAAAGAAACTGTAAGAAGAGCAGATCCGCAATTAAAAGCAAAAAAGAACAGAAGTTCAGTTTTGTACAATTTGAGTTTGAGATGTTTTGTCGACATCTAAGAGAAATATTGATTAGGTAACTGAACATAAGAGTCTGAAGTCTGAATATAATGGTGCTGCTACTTTCAATCTGACATTATTTGTTTTGCAGACTCCTACCTGCCTGCATAAACACAGATATCAAATTGTGATTCAGAATAAAGCAGCGTTTTAAAATATTTTCATATTCCTGAATAGAAATTCTGGCACATTAAAATATATCTGATTACTCTTGAGTATTATTTCATTTATTTTCATCTAGAATTCTGACCAAGTATTTTTTTCTAAAATATTGAATTTTAAGTTTAAAAAAAGCAAATACCAAATAAAATCTGAAGTGCTCAGAACTGAAATGAACTAAATATTTTCCAATAACTTTCAACACAAAATAAGGAATATAAATTTGAAACAAAAAAAGGGCACAAATGCTACCACTGATCTATAAATAAATATTAATAATTTTAAAATATGAATAATCTATAGTGATATTTTAAAAAGGTAACCTTGAGAAGGCTGAAGTTCTAATACTAAGCTAGTCTTACAGTTTAGAAAAAACATAAATAGCATAACTGTTATGATTTATACACCAATTATCTGAAATAAGGCAAAAATATATTTTCACTGCTTATAATATATTTTTCCCAATGTAAAATCTGTGAAAAAATAGCTGCCAATGAACCAACTCCTAAACCCAGAGGCCATCTGTTTACAAATGAGCAGTGAAAAAGTTTCTGCTAAAAGCTATGTATACGTGTTGAATTCAGACTTTTCTGTGCTCTTCTATATAAGGTTGCAACCAGAGCAAATTAATGATGTTCCACAGCAAAGGCATAAAGGCTGGATAAGAATCTTGTTTCACTGCTAGAAATTAGAACTATGGAAATCACTATAAGACTAACAGGGCAGAATCTTTATACTAATAGAATGAAAGCTCTAGAATCTCTAGATTATATCTTACTCTTTCTCAAATGAGAAAAACAGTCCAGGCTTAATCCCAAACAAAACTATCTTAAGCTAAAACGACAGAGTTTATTACAGTCCCCCCAAATATCAAAGAAAACTCTTAAGAATATAACTTGAGTAAGGGTCACGAACTGGTTCAACACACTTAACGGTTGTTTATGACTTACAATGAATGCTGCTACTCTCTAAAAATGAATGTATTAAAGAGGAAATAACCTCCTTGGCACGCTTACAGCTATACAACACATGTGTTTCACTGCTTTCAAGCGCCAGTGCTGGAGGCTCAGAGTAAGTCAATGAGAGGAGGATTTGAGTCACAGCAGCAAGCAGGTCTACTGAACAGATAAGATGACATGCTCGGGAAAGTAACAAGCAAACGAGAGGTAAGTATTTAACACATATATAAAGAATTAATCTAAAGGCCTTTTTAAAAAAAATCTTCAAGAACTCTGCTACCATAATCTTTCATTTCTATTTAGTGGTTTAAAAACCAAAATGAAAAATTTACTAATGCTAAAGGGGAGATTTTTAATATGAGATTTGTAATTTTATGAACAAATGGTTTAATCTTTCTCTTAGCTTCCCCTTCTTCCCAAGGGAACTGGGAAGCTTAAGGAAAAAAATTACTACTTAAAAAAAGAAACGGCTCAAATTTGGCCAATTTAGTGATTAACTAAAAACATGCTATGAGAGATTAAATTACTAAAAACAACCATTTGGATCCTAGTAATATCTATTTTTTTCTTCTCTCAAACTTAAGGAATTCCAAAATGCTTTATAAAAATGTAATTTATATCAGTACTAAGCTAAACCTGATCAGACAAAACCAATTACGTATAAGAATTTCTAGCTGGTAAATAATTTTGCCCCTAGTTAGGCTTGGAGTGTTTCTAGGTGGGTGGCCAGTATATAACTGAAAGTTCTATTCTGAACTACTTAATGCTTTGAATTTTCTATTTTTCTGTACGTAAAGGTAAAAAGACATTCAAGGGTCAGGAAACACCTTTTTATTATAACCACTGAAAAAGTTAATGTTTCTTCTGATTCATTAATTAAGGAATATCTAGAACATAGTCTTTTTGGGGACTTGGCTGCATTGTCACAAATGTACAACAGACCTATTGAAAAGGGAGGGGCTGCTAAGTTCAAGTGTTTTTCCAATTTTTGGAAATAAATAAAATAATGCAATCTACATATTTTGTATCTGGGGGAACTCTTTGGCATTCAAGTTCAAACATGCCTCTATAACTACAGCTTAAAAAAAAGAGAGAGAGAGAGAGAAAAACTAATAAATAGCTTATTTTTTTCCCACAGCTATTGATTTCTTTGGCTGAGCCTTCTGAAATCTAAGCCCTAGAAAATACTAAATACCTGGAGGTCTTACCTACAAACACGGACAGATGTATGTATGCTCTCATTTTAGAGAACTGGGATTTTTTTTTTTTAAAGGAAGGAGTCAACTTTGGCTTTGAGTGTTTGACGTAGGTACAATGCCTTATAAAAGCAGATGACTGGCTTAGCTACTGACCATGCTGATGACCACTGTCCGGAACTGGATCGAACCACAGAAAAACAGCGAATGGCTCTCTTTTATATAATGTCTGAACAAAGCACAATCCCTGAGCACATTTTGCAGAGCACATTTGAGCACTTAATTTCTTCTAACCGTTCTGGATTACAGACAGAATCAATATCAGAAGAAATGAAACAGATTGTTGAGGAACAGGGAAATAAACTGCACTGGGCAGCTCTTCTGATACTCATGGTGATAATACCCACAATAGGTGGAAACATCCTTGTTATTCTGGCTGTTTCACTGGAGAAAAAGCTGCAGTATGCTACCAATTACTTTCTAATGTCCCTGGCGGTGGCTGATTTGCTGGTTGGATTGTTTGTGATGCCGATTGCCCTCTTGACAATAATGTTTGGTAAGTATTTCACTCTGTTCCTCCCATCAAACCACAGAACTATGATCTACTGTTAGAGAACTGGATACTCATTTAATCTTTATTTTCCCTGAAATAAAAGATGGACTATTTAAAGATATAGCAAGTAAACAGTCCTTCATCTTTCATCATTTTCTATGGTTGATCATCAGTTTTAGAGAGCAAAAAATAATTTCTTGGAAACAATTTTACTCCCTCCTAAGCCATCTAATATAATCATTTAAAAAGCCATTCAAGTTAGCAATATTTATAGATTCTGCATACATTCCCTAAAAACTAAAATGAATAGACCTACACCTTAACTTTTCTATATCAACACTTTTGGAATTGTTCTGAAAATTCTTGTTATATCTCTTAATAGTTTGCGTACTTTAAACTTGAATGCAATTCCTATATGTGTCACGTTAAGAAAAATTGTTTAGTTGTTGAAGGAAATGGTCTGGCTCGGAGTGTCCCAAGAGATAATCCATTTGTTTGATTTTTTATAATTATCTGACCATCTGTGTTCTTAATAGAATCTCTACGTTAATAAAATAAGTGGACCAAAACCTGAGTTATTACAATAATAAAAAAATGTAGCTTGATATCAAAATCTCAGTTTGTTATAATAAAAAGGAGAGTGATATTAAAATAGACATAAGTAGTTTCTGATTTATGCATATCATATCTAGTTATAAAATTTGGATAAATGCAAATAATCCTGCTGATGAATCATAAGGGCTCCTAGACCCTTGGAATCAGCATTAGATATTTAACTTATTCAATGCTTGGTATAAACTGATATTCCATTCATAAACTGCTTAAGAAAAATGATTATTTGTAGCCTGTATGGTTTCTTAGGATTAGACTTACTTATATCATAAGAATAAAAACATTTTAAGCTATAGAAGTAAAATTTATTAAACTATAATGCATATTAGAAAGTGAAGAAAAACTATTCCATCTATTATACCCAGGTTTAAAATGTTACATTTTTATAAGTAATAATAGAAAAATATCCAAAATTAAGTACTTGTTCTCTTAAATATAATCAGATGGTAACAGGTTTAAACTTTCAAGTTTAAATCAACATTTACTCAGTCTTTTAAATAAATCAAGAAAATTCTATGTCAGGACAAGCAGCAATGAATAAGGTTCTATTGCTTTAATTAGACTTACTAATCATTAATATCATCTTTCTATCTATCCCCCCCTTTTATATATTTGTAATCTTTTGAATAATCTAATGCTACATGTAACCTTGAAAAATAATTTAAAAATCTTATATTAATAGAGAACCTAAACAACCTTAATTCTGAAAAAAGTAAAAAAAAAAAAAAGTAAGGATTATGTACGAATATATATGCGTATTTGATAAGGACTGTACAGCCATGACACAGCTCTCATCTCCATGCACACATTAGTAGCTTAAAATGTTAAAATCATACTCTTCAAACTATGCTTAGCTATGCATACAGAAAATGTCAAAATGCTTATCTTGTACTACCATACAATTTAATTTATATGTTACGTTGAATAAATAAAATGGAATGAGTTATGCAGAAGTGAATTGTAACTTTAAAATCCTTGAGTTCATAAATATCAAACATCTATATATATGCAAAGTACTGTGGTAGGTACTTAAATTATCAGCTAAACAGTAAAGAAATATTAAAAGGCAAAGTTCCATAGTATTAAAGTGAGCTAACAAACAAAATACAAGAACAGATAACAAAGATAATTCCAAATATTCTATAGGAAAATAGTAGGCATCCAGCAGCTGAAAATTTTAAGTTTACATTTAAAATTTGGTACTCAAAACATTCTTAGCAATAAATGTTAGCAGAAAACCCAACATATGTTAACACAAAATATATAAAATGTCTTCATATTTGTGTATTACATAATTATCACAGACATTTTAAGAGTATTTCGTTCTTTCAAATGTCTGTTAGATTTTAATATTTATTTATTTTAATAGCAACAGAGTCTCACTATGTTGCTCAGGCTGGCCTCAAACTCCTGGGCTCAAGTGATCCTCCTGCCTCAGCCTCCTTAGCAGCTGGGACTACAGGCGTGCGCCATGTGCCTGGCTCATATATTTGTTAATTTTTAATTACAAAATAAGATCTTTCATAGCCCAAAACACTTTTACTATCAGTAATTAAGTTGTACAGTGGGGTTAGTAGACTTTTAAAAAGTAAACTAACCCAGGAACCACTATTTAAAACATTGCATTAATTCATTATTTAAAATATAATTCTGTTCCTATGATAAAGTATAAGAAAAAAATGCATGCTGCCCTCTAAAAAGCTTCAAAGGATGAATTCATAAATTAGGAACTGCACATATTACAAATGGGGACCTGGCTTCAAATACTAAGATATTTTTATCAGCTTTTACACGTTGATAAATACTAAGACTTTATAAACTAATGTATTTAGAAGAACTTCTGGTAACTTTAAAAGGTAGAAGTAGACTTTGTATATTTTTCTCTTATTATACGGATAATCTTCAGGTCTTCTGAAGTCTGTACAAACAAGTGTCCCGGATTCTGTATCATAAAAGATTAACTATCACTATGAGCAATTTTAGCCATCTCAGGGAAGTTTAATGACAGTAACACAAAAATTTTACACTAGCTAGTATTCTAATAAAATTAAGGTTAAAAAAGGAGAGCAGGAAAATAAAAGTAGCCCTTATACTGAGGGATATTTTATTCAACCATTGATTTGTACAATATTAAATTATATATTGTTTAAATTTCTATTTTATCAAGATCGTGACAACTTGGGCACAACATTGTCTTCAAATGATTTGAACTTTTCTGCCACTTCTTCCTATGTGGGAGCACTGGACTTGATCTTCACAGTTCTAGTTTTTTACTATGTTGCCCATAATTTCTAAAATCCATGATCACAAATCAGTAGCTTATAACATAAGGCTTGAAAATGTCTACGTTAGAAATACTTGAACAGGAAGAAAACAGAACATCGTATGCTGATATATAAAAGACAAGATGTTGGTGTGTCACCATTTAAGAGCTTCTCTAAATTTTTCCTTCTCTCATTTTATAAATGATTTAAAAAGTAAGGGGATGAATCTTGATTGTATTGACCAAAAAAAAAAAAAAAGACAAAAAAATCCACTGGGCATTATTGGCTTTATATTATAAGTTTTAATTCATGCGTCATGATCTATAAACTGAAACCGTATCTGTGGTATAGTTGAAACAATGCGTATAAAATGGCTGAAAGATGGGCATTTGAAGCAAGATATCCCAGGGTTTGAATCCTGGTTCTCCTCTGTTGGCTTAGGCAAGTCACTTAATATCTCAGAGTTCAACCACCTTGTCAGGTAGGGCCCAGCATGTTACAGAGACTAATAATTGGTAGATATGAGTATAGTATGCAGATTAAAGATGTAATTTAGTTGAAATGAGTCTGATCAGAGATGAAACAGATGTATAGCAGTATAAGAAAAAAATCAGTTATTCATTTATGCAGTGAAATGCTGCTCTATCCAATTGTGAAATGAGGGAGCAAAGCAATTAAAGGCACTTCTTTTTGAAAAGTGGAAATTTAAAAAACCAAGGAAAATTTTTCATAAGTATTAAATTACTTAAAACACTATCATATTACACATCTAACCCCAGGATAACTCATATACACAAATATAGTGGAAAAACAATAACAAAAATAAAACAGAAACTTTATAACAATAATTTAAACGCTGAACTATGTCTCTCTTTTCTGGAAGATAAAGATAGAAGAATTAGAATTTCTGAGATTAAAAAAATGTATATTTTAGAACTGTGTCCTTTTTGGACATAAGAATTGTTTAGGATTTTTCCTGCTCCAATAAATTCATGAACTACGTACCTGTGTGAACTCTTATAGGAACAGCCCTCTTGGAATGGCTTTAAAAATACCGTCTTTTAAATCCTCAAAAGAGAAATATTTTATGCCCCAGATTGATGCTAATTATTTTCTGAACAAATGGCATAATTTGGCTTTCCAAACTAAAAACTTGCCTGAAGTTAAGGGAAGCAGGTTTAAGATAAAATAAGCCTATCTCATCAAGACATGGAGTTTCTGGTTAAAAACATCAGGTTTTTATACTAATTAAAAAGAAAGCAAAAACAAAACAAAACAAAACAAAACAAAACAAATCAAAACACCAAAAACCTAGGCATGGCCCAAGTGTAATACATACAGGTTATTTTTATGTGCCATATATAAAATAAATAGCAGTTAAAACTCAACTTTAGTAAAAGATATACTTTCATGATAAATTTAATTCAAAGTTAAACGGAGTTAAACACGTTCTCATCTCGTTTTTTCCCCACAAAAGTACAGCTTTAAATTCAGTCAAATGCATGCACTGTTGCTACAGCAGGCAGAACGACAAGCATATTTATTTTATATTGATGATTTGGCTTATCATTTCTAAGTAGGAGTGTTTTCATGGTTGGGTTAGTTGGCCGCTTCTGTCAAACAACAATAGTAATAAGCACTAACGTTTATTGAATGCTTTCTTCTCTATGCCAGACACTGTTTTAAACACTTCACATGTATTTAATTGTCATCCCTATAAAGGAACCCTATAAAACAGGTATTATTATCCCCATTTTACAGAGGACATAGGAGCAGAGGGATAAGTAATTTGTCCAAGGTTACAAAATAAGTGGCAGACACATGATTTTAACCCAGGACTGATTGATTCTAGAATTCACTCTTAATCTCTATTACTCTGCTTTCTAATATGCAAATGACAAATTCTACCAAACAAAACTGTCATATTTAGCATACAGAGCCAACATTTATATCTTAAATAACTCCATCTAACTCTTAAGAGAGTCATAGAATTTTTTTTCTAGGGACAAGGCAGAACTCAGTTTTTTTTTCTTTTCAGTTAAAGTTATATTTCATTTTAAGTGGTACAGAATACTTGAATCTTAACTGATACTGTACAAATCCTTGAGATGACTGCCAGACTTCTTTTCTGAGGAAGGTATAAGACCTAGGCCCATGCCTATGAAGTTGTTGAACCTTGTCCAGGAGACAAATAAAAACTTGTATAACTGAATAACAGTTCTACCACACCTTTTGTATGGTGGTATTTAAAGCATACAGTCTTCTCAACAAAATATGTGTGCTACTAACATTATTTATATAATTAAATAATTAACTACCTATAATCCAAGATTCATATAAGACTTGTTTTATTCCTTTAATATTTGTTCCTACATATTCAGTCTGTAATTATTTCAGTCACCCAAAGAAATGCCATTATTCACAGAAATGCCATTATTGAAATTAACCTTATTGAAATTAATTCCTCTGAGTTTAATTCAGAAGTGGGTGGGGGAAGGTGGTGGAAAATGGGATGTGTTTTTCAGAGAAATTTTGTATGCTTTTTGTGGGACAACAAATACTATATAATTTAAATGTTGTCTCCTTTCTTAGTTTTTATGAATGAGTCAAACTTAGAGCCCCAGAATAGCAGTAGTTAATTTAGTTCAAGTATCTGATAACTTATTTTCCTTAGACTGACTCTTACTTACACTTTTATTTCTTTCTTATTTGAATCTGCAACTGTTTCACTTGGTTATTTCAAATTTTAAATAATGTCTCAAGTCCTTGTGGAAATTAATTGGACATAATACATTATAACAAATAAATGTAACTATAAATTCTTAAACTAAAACTCCTAATAAAAATAACATAAAAGTTTTGAAATAGTTAAACTATCTCATCATACCAACTTAACTTTTATTCAGTTATTCTAAATAGAAAAAAACTTTTCTGACCATAAGCCTTCCAAATTAATACTAACTGAAAAATAATTTTAAAATGAAAGTAGCTCGACTAGGAAAAGTCCCTTTATTATGAACCAAGAATGTCTAGAACTGTTTTTGATTTCCATAAATTCTTAGACTGCCTGAATCTACTAGGCAATTACACAAGGCTTTTTTTCTTTGTATAAAAGTTAATATAGTTATCTGTTACTTTCATGTTAGTTTTGTAACTAACATGAATGTAACAGACACTACTCACCAGTTATTCATGAAACTCGAAATCAGAAAGGCTCAGAATCATAAAGATCCATCTCTCTTAATTTTAAACCTCAGTCTCATTCTTTCTTACAGAAAATTCTATATCACATCTCAATATTTCTGTTAACAATCAGAAGCACTGACTGAAATAAAATTCTAGTGATCTGCATTAAATTTAATTCCTACTTTCTGCTCCAAAATTGGAGTCTATAAATAAATTCATTTTGTCAGAAAGTGAGGTTAACAAGACTTCATAGGCTTAATTAAATCAGCACTAAAAAGCTTTCCCCTTAGTCCACAATTAAAAGTATGTGGGTCAGATGGTTAAATTCCAAAGACACATACTTTTTATATAAGAGTTTTCTTGTGGCTTCCTGCTCATGGCTGCTAGATTTATGACTAGAATTTTCCAGAGCCTAATTTTCATTAAGTATAATCTATAATTAGAATAGCTGAATAGGAAGGTTTAAACTATTAGCAAACCATTTTAAAAGATGATACAGAGAGAACCTGGATTTAAAGAAATGAAACCTAAGATACAGCACAATAATTACCTGTCTTTTTAATCCTTAACTATGATCAATATCTCTGGTTATAGCTCTAAACTTGAGTATTTTCTACCTCTCTATTCATAGTCCTAAATCTAGAACTTCAGTCAGTTTAGAACGTCACCTCAGTAGTTTTCACTGCAAAACTCTCTCAATCATACGTGATTCTTTTCACACTAGATTGTTAGTTTACTTTTAAGCTGCCTTTGTTCAAGGTCCTTTCTACTAATTGACAGAAAATCTGAATGCTATGGTCAAGTGGGAGAAAATCCAATTGATTAGATTTTCTCTAAACATAGGCTTCTCTGCTACCCTTTCACTCTTTGAGAAGCCTCCCATAAATTCCCTTCTATGAGGTATTCTGAGTACCTATCATACAACAGTAAACCTAGATGCATCTTTCAAGACTCAGACATAATCTTTTCCAGAAAGTCTTCCAAAGCACTGCTTTTCTCTAATGTTAATTTGCATACAAATCACCTGGGGATCTTGCTTAACTGCAGAGACTGATGCTGTAGATTTGAGATGAGACCCAAGAGGCTGCATTTCTAGTAAGTTCCCAGGTGATGCCAATCCTCACTCTCTGATCTGAAAAGCACACTAAGCAGCAAGGTTCTAAAGAACATTTTCAATTCACATTTAAATTTTGATAAATATTAAACGCCTCCCCTCCCAATCCCTATATTCAAAGACTTCATTGTAACTGAATTGACTCATATGCAAAATCAGCAATATCTCTAAGGTCCCTTCCAGCAATAAATCTATAATCTACAACTTCCATCCCTTCCCACCCCCAATTCAACAAGTAGGCAAAGTTTATTTATAGTAATGTACTTAAAAGTATGAATGACTCCTTCCACCTGATGCTTTAATCCCTTTTTAAGAAGCTGCTGAGCATGGAACCAAGTACCAAGCAAGCATTTATTCTTTTTGAATAAAAACTCATGCTGATTTTATTTGTTATTTTGTCCCTAAGAAGAAATATTTTAATATTCCTATTGATAATGCCACATATCAACTCTGGAAATAGAAGGCACTAAAAAGTGAATTTGTCAGCCTTACTACCTTTTTTGTGACTGTCCAAATATTTTTCACTGAAATCTTACTTGATTCTTGAAAATAACATAATCAAGTCTATTTAAAAACTCCCTAAATTATGGTCTTTTTTTGGTTCACAACTGAAATAGTTTAATAGTTCACATCAAAGGGTTTCTTGGTTCCCTGCAATCCTGAGATGGGTATCTTGGTCTTTCTTCAATTATGCCAATCACTTTATGCCTGTCAAAGTCAAATATACTTGTAATAACCAGGAGAAGAAAAGTAATTTATACTTTATCAGTGGACAAACAACAATCAAATCATAAAAGGGACTCAGATAATTTCATATGTATGATTATCTGTTTTCTACAGGAGTAATCTGCTTTCATAACAAGTTCTAAAATCTATATATATGTAGGTGTATTTTTTTTGTAAAGTGTATTCTAATTGAAATATTCCTGGGGAAACCCTAAAATAAATTTTAGTTGTTTTAAAATTGTGAACATGTATGTATTGGGTGTATATATAATGCATAATGTATTAAATCCACA
This sequence comes from Daubentonia madagascariensis, assembly GCA_023783475.1. NCBI lineage: Eukaryota > Metazoa > Chordata > Mammalia > Primates > Daubentoniidae > Daubentonia > Daubentonia madagascariensis. Next base: position 426,637 of record JAKFHU010001078.1, on the reverse strand, counting down.
TATGTATGAATACCTGTGTAAGTAAATTTACTGGAAAACTTTGTAGATAGAATATTCAATATCACATCCAAACCTGAAATTTTTTAAACAGTTAATATTTCTGAAGTGCTTAAGACTATATAAGGTACATAGTAAGTGTTTTATATGAGTCTGTTAAATAAATAAAGTATTATGTCTAACTCTGAGATTTTCTTTTTAAACCAAAAGTCTGTCTTATATACATCTCCAGTGTTTGGAGTGAATGATGGAATATAGAAGGATAACAATCCACTTTTCTTTAGGATAATCTGAAGCCATTCCTTGTGCAATCTTTATTCAAGAACTATTTCTGTCAAAAGGAAAAAAAATTATTCTACTTAGTCTGCTATAAACAAGGATCATGCTGCTAGTTATTGCTAGAAATGAACCAAAAACCTAGGCCTCACAGAGACTCCTATTCTAATAAGCTTTTTTAGATATTGCTTCCTCTTTATGGTAAAATGTTTTCTTTTTATACAATAGCAACTTAAAATAAATTTTATTTGAATAGCAAGGTTAAGTTCTAGTCAAAACATTGTACAGATTTTTAAAAGATCACAGAGGAATCGACAAAAGAGCAAAGGTCAAAATAATGCTAAACTGCTAACTTAGAAAAAGGGTTGTAATTATTATACAAAATAGAAAATGTATTTAAAAGGTACCATCTATAGAAATATTGTATTTAATATTATTGTCTACATCATCTGAAGTTAAACATTATCTTACAGAGGTTAAGTCATAAAATTTCAGATGAATAATGAATAAGAAAAAAAAGGTATCACTTAAAAAAGAAACTGTAGACTGAAGGTTGCCATTTTGTAGGAGAAAATATGTTTGTCTTATTTTTCTTTCTTTCAGAGGCTATGTGGCCCCTCCCACTTGTTCTATGTCCTGCCTGGTTATTTCTTGACGTTCTCTTTTCAACTGCATCCATCATGCATCTCTGTGCCATTTCAGTGGATCGTTACATAGCCATCAAAAAGCCAATCCAGGCTAATCAATATAACTCACGGGCTACAGCATTCATCAAGATAACAGTGGTGTGGTTAATTTCAATAGGTATGTGGGGAATACCAGAATGTGGGCAGTGTATAGCCTTTGGTTCCATTTGGCTAGGAGAATACCAGGTCTGGTAGTCCATAAAACTCAGTATGAGAGATCAAAGGAGCCTACTGATGTACCAACACAAGCTCTTTATGTCATCACCTCATATACCTTCTAAACCATACTATCAGTAAAAGTATGAAGTAGCAACAAAGTTTATGTCCTCAGAAAGTATCATCTTCAGTGTTTATTGAGGTATCTTCTCACTTTGTCTTTTATATACAAAATAGTTTTCGTATTTGTCTACAGATCATTAAGGTCTAGGTAGCATGTAGAATCCTGCAATTATACTAAAGTAACAAAAACCGAAATGCATCTTTAAATCTACATTTAAGAAGATAAGGAGGAAAAGAGAAAAAGTAAAAAAACAAAAACAAACAAACAAAAACCCCAAATATTTTGTAGGCGGGTATCAAAAAACAAAAATTCATCTTGGAAGCCGATATTTCAATACATATGTATACAGACTAAAGGCAGTTAAGTGTCTGCTTGTGTTCTGAATATGTTTAATTAAAAGTTTTGAGAGATGCAAAGAAAACATGTTAAACTGATATTCAGAAATGATTTATAAAAACAAATCCCATTTCTCCTAAACTGTTTTATGCCCCTGTGCCCATCTTTAATGCTCAAAGATAGCTGCTATCATAGAGTATCTTATATCTTAGCATGAAGTACAGCATAAATTAGTCAAAGCTCTAAGTCAATATCAGAAAAACAAACAGATTTGCAACAATTACAATGATCTGAACAGCAGGTTCAATTCTTCCTAGTACAAAAATTTCAAAGAGGAAAAAAATTAAAAGACCTGGAAAGTTGAAAGAAAGGCAAGAAAAAAATGTTACTTCTGTCTAATCAGAGTAAGAACACTGGGGCAAAAAAATCAAGAAAGACACTGAAATTGACCTTTATATTCCTGAAATAATGATACCAGGGCCACACTTTTAAAAAGTTTGGAGGTTCTGTTGTTTCTATGGCAGTAAGAAAAAAAAGTCTGGAGGTAAAAGCAAAGTGTGTTACAACTCTGGTGTGGGAAGAAAGTAGGGTCAAGGAAAAGTCTATTCAGAATGGAGAGATTTGAAAGCAGTGAGAAAAAGCCAGTTTGGAAGGAAGAGGCTGATTGATAGAGCAGAACAGACCCCCCAAAAAAGCAGCTAGAGAAAGGGGATGGGAGATAATGGGTGACAAAATTTGAAAGCGAAGGAAAATAAAGTCGTTCATGTCAAATGACCCATATTGTTTTGGGAAGTTACTGCAATGAGGTAGAAGGAAAAGGAGAGTGTCAGGAGTATGTGTGTGCTGTGGTGGGGTGGGGGGAGTAGGGAAGAGGCAGGGAAAAATAGGAGAAATGGATCCTTACGAAGAATTAAAACATTTGAAAACTGTAAAATATGATCAAGCCAATAAGGTAAACAGCCTGTTGGTAGAAGTCATATCTAAATTATGGCTGGATAATATGAATCTATAAATTAATCAAATTTTTATTGAGTGTCTACAATGTGCTAGGCACTAAGAATACATGGACAATTAAGAAAAAGAATTTCTGCACTCAAGGAAGGCAGATATATAAAACAAATTACACTAATACAAAGTGATAAGTATAAACAGGAGAAAAAAGAATACAAGAAAGATTCCTGATTTATAGATTTGGAAGCGATCTTAGAAATCTACTTCTTCCTTTTATAGATAAGAAAAAAAGAAACCTAAAGGTTTTAAATAGTTGGCTTAAGGACTTTTACAGCTTTTCAGCACCAATGCCAAGATCAATGTTCTTTTGACTTCATCCCACTTTGTCTTGTAGAACCAATCACAATTTAGAAACTTTGAAAAAAAGAAAATGCAGATTACAGTGTAAATTCAGGATGAAATTCTACAAAGTGCTGAAGAGGGTTCACTTTCTTCTTTCGGATTTATGGTTATCCCAGGTAATACCTGGCAACAAAAAGTATAAAATACAAGAGGGCAAAGGTATAAAAAGTACCAGTGAAAGTCTGATAGTTATTGACCAACAAGCTGGATAGGAAGGTAATGTGAACCTTGAATGGGGGGGTGGTAGCGGTGGTAATGAAATGAGAAAATAAAGAAGGACGGATAGACTAGAGACCAAGGTAGCAGTAAAGAGAAACTTTCCAATACTGAAGAGTGGCAGGACAAGTAAGAGAAATGTCAGAGTTCATGATTTTAGATATGGGATCATTTTAAGTATACCTAAGGATGGCTTCAGGAGTGCAAATAATCATTAGAGTTGAAGAGTTCAAGAAATACAAAATTAAGGTGTTAGAAGGGTTGCCAATGAGATGCAATCACGGAATATGATGGCAATGAACCAGTGAAGAGGAAGACCGAAGGTACTGAAACCGTTGAGAAGATGGACAAATGTCCTGGAGGTTGGGAGATGATCAGGATGGAGAAGAGAGTGGTATAAGTAGATTAAATAGACTTCACCAGGGAAGTGCTTTGGGGGAGAAAGAAACAGTGAAATGATGACCTGAAAGTAAGAGAGTGAAGTAGGGGTCAGCAAACTTTTTCTATAAAGGGCAAGATAGTAAACATTTTGGGCTTGCATGCTGTATATGGTTTCTGTCACAGCTACTCAACTCTGCTGTAGTAGAACAAAAGCAGCCATAGATAATAAGTTAACAAATGGGAGTGGTTGTGTTCCAATAAAACTTTTACAAAAACAGAATGTGGGCCAGATTTGGCCCTCAAGCTGTAGTATGATGACCTCTGGTGTAGAACAAGTATACAGAATCCTTTTTCTGGTGGTGTACATGAGGAAAAGTAGAAAAAGGAATGGCCTCCATTAGAAAGGTTTTGGAGAAAATATTCTTGTCAAGGGCTCTTTAGCTACCATTAAAAGGCTGTGCAGATGATGGGGTGCTTTTGGATTCATAAAACAACACAAGGATTCTAAAGATCAATTAATTCAGACATTTAAAAAATGTCTGCTGTTTCAAGGGGAAAAGACTCAGGCTAACCCTTGTGTTATTTGTCTTTCTAATAAGCTACTTCACTGAGTGACATAATATTTAAATAACTACTTCATGGTATTTAAAGCATCAGAAAATGAGCATGAAGTATACTTCTTTCATATGTATTAGAAGAACTCTAAATCTTGAAAATAAATTTCACAATTCACACACACTCACATTTTTAAGTACCATTTGAAAAAAAAATTCCTTAGTTTTCCCTAAATTAGAAGGAAAGGATTAAAAGACGTTCACAAATGTCAAAAAATAAAACTGTTAAATGAAACTGTGTAACCTCAAAGATAAAATAGCTATCTATTCAGAACTGAGATACTGAATGAATGTACTCTGAAGTCTCTCTAGATCAACTAACTACATTGGATATTAAAAGTAGCTTCTTTTCTGAATTCCTTTTCCTTAATCTGGGATAGATCAAAAAACACAAATTATGAGAAATGCAGAATAAATGAAGACGTCCCCTACTATGTCCTGGACATACTATAGCTTTAGGCAACCGTTCATCATAAACCTGAAATCACTAACCAATCTATTTGTTTAAAGACAGCAGAGATGTTTACTTAGGTTCTATTTGTCAAATCTTCCACTGATGAATGCTTTGACAAATTCTGCATTGTAGGTCCCAAGAATTATAATGCACTAACCAGCATAAAGTTATTAGAATAAAATCAAAAAAGGACCTAATCTAAGAGTCACAGGTCCTAAAAATAACTCAATATATCTTGTTTTCCTCTTCCTTAGGTATTGCTATTCCAATCCCTATTAAAGGGATAGAGACTGATGTGGATAACCCAAACAACATCACTTGCATGCTGACAAAGGAACGATTCGGCAACTTCATGCTCTTTGGCTCACTGGCTGCCTTTTTTACACCACTTGCGATCATGATTGTCACCTACTTTCTCACTATCCATGCTTTACAGAAGAAAGCTTACTTGGTCAAAAACAAGCCACCTCAACGCCTCACATGGCTGACTGTGTCCACAGTTTTCCAAAGGGATGAAACACCTTGTTCATCACCTGAAAAGGTGGCAATGCTGGATGGTTCTCGCAAGGACAAAACTCTGCCCAACTCAAGTGATGAAACACTTATGCGAAGAATGTCCTCTGCTGGAAAAAAGTCAGTGCAGACCATTTCCAATGAACAGAGAGCTTCAAAGGTCCTAGGGATTGTGTTTTTCCTCTTTTTGCTTATGTGGTGTCCCTTTTTTATTACAAATATAACTTTAGTTTTGTGTGATTCCTGCAACCAAACTACTCTCAAAATGCTCCTGGAGATATTCGTGTGGATAGGCTATGTTTCCTCAGGGGTGAATCCTTTGGTCTACACCCTCTTCAACAAGACATTTCGGGATGCATTTGGCCGATACATCACCTGCAATTACCAGGCTACAAAGCCAGTAAAAACTCTTAGAAAATGCTCTAATAGGATCTACTTCAGGAATCCAATGGCAGAGAACTCTAAGTTTTTCATGAAACATGGAATTCGAAATGGGATTAATCCTGTCATGTACCAGAGTCCAATGAGGCTCCGAAGTTCAACCATTCAGTCTTCATCAATCATTCTGCTAGATACACTTCTCCTCACTGAAAATGAAGGTGACAAAACTGAAGAGCAAGTCAGTTATGTATAGCAGAACCAGCACAGTTTTCATCTAACTAATACGATGATGAGCGAGATGATGAATGTGATGCAAATGTACCAAGAATCCTATAAAGAACAACTTTATGTCATGTATCAAATCATCTCTTCAACCTAAGAGTTAAGTATTAAGTCTATCCAATTTTCCTTATTTGGACAAAATTACCCCATGAAAAAAATAATTTTGTACAGCTACAAATGAGAACAACCCAGTACTCTGGTTAAATGTCAAGGTATTCAAATGAAATAAAAATAAATTAAATCAACAAATTTTAGGCTTTAAAAAAAGATTAATGTCATCATAAAATTTATTTAGTTCCTAATTATATGCAAAGGTGTGCTTAGAATAAAATAAAACAAAACAAATCAAACAAAAAGCCTTGTCTTCAAGGCCTTAACAGCTCTAAGGCATGATAGAGAACAAGTGATAAGGACAGACAGCTAAAAATAAGTGCATAAAACAATGATTACATCTGAAGATTGCCATTTACAGTCCGGTTTAGTTAAATGTAGTCATAATTTTCTTTTGATCAGAAAACTGTCTTGATGGAAGGGACAGGGAGGACAGTTAGCTGGATATCACACAAAATAACAGGATCTTAGAAGTAGGCCTGTTTGTTAAACGGCTGATACCAGACCTCTGCTTAGCAGAGGTGTGTCTACCGGGAGGAGGAAAAAGCAAATTAAATTGCTCTGGGGTACCTAAACCACATTATGTTCCTTAAAGATATTAATGAACATGGGCAAGCTGGAAGGATGGGACCTCACTATGGGGATCTAAACTTTAAGTGATCTCATAAACTGAGATCATAGCTGCCTGTGCTTGCCCAATGACTAAGCTGAACTAGCACAAAATTTTTTATTTATTTCATTTTACATTGTTAGATCTGGGAATGAATCCAACCTGTAGCACTTATTAGATAGCTGATTGAATTTAGGAAAAATACTTAATTTCTCTGATCCCTATTTTCTCATCTACATTTTATACAGTTCTTATGAGGATGAGGTACATAGTAGGCACTCAGTAAATGGCAACCAATTCTATTTATTTTTGATAAATTTTTTTATGCTACTCCTGTAAGTGGTAAACAAATTTAGGCTAAGGGGGTCTGCAGTGAAGACAGCCCATACCTTACTTAGCTTTTTCTTTTCAGGTTAACCCATACTTATGCCTCAACCTATGGCTCTACTGCTGTCCTCTTCCAGGCAACTCAGTTTAGCATAATTACCTCAAGAAATGTGTTGCTGATGGAGAATCTCAGCATAAGTGAACCAGGCATATATTCTCCCAATGGCATAATCCTTCCCTAGAACTTGGTTCTAAGTCATAGATCCTCATCTGTTACCTTTTCTCACTGGCTCTGTATCATCTTGAAAGAAGAGTACATCTTATAAATTCCTAAATCATCAAAGCTTTAGGCACTTTTTCCTATTAGTCTAAGATTTTTCAGTAGTTTTAAGGGTGGGTTATCTCAGATAAAAGGCAAAATAATTTACATTCCTAAAAAAAAAAAATCATTCTCCATTTTGGTTCCAGTCTCTAATATGAAGGGTTTGGCATATGTTAGGTAATATCTATATTTTTGCCAAGGTACATGAGATTTAGTTTTCAGATATCACCACAATGGTATTCCAAATTCTATATTTTATGCAACTGAAGACATATATAATTGTTTCAAGAAATCTAAATACTAGAGTTGGCAATCATACTGCCAAAGTTCTATCCATAGACAATTTAGATAAGAACTGTCTTCCACATGCTCTGTACTGCCTCCAAATTTGTGTACTTAAACAAATGCACACCTACAAAACTAACCATAATACCTGTAAACTATTTAGCTTCAAATGCTCAAAAAAAATTCCTTGCTTACAATTAACTGAGAGATCTTTCTATAGCTAATGAGAAATCATTCTGATATCTTCACAGTATTCTAGAAAATGAAATACAACTCCAATATCAACTATTTCTGAAAAAGTACAACATAGCACCAAGTTTTTACCACTTTGATACATAACTGATATTTCCATTTTATACATACTTTAAAGAAATCTATAATTTGGAGGCAAATCTCAGCAGATAAACACCCCTAGTTAACAAAGGGACTCTGGTAATCTTACTATTCAAAGAAAAGGAATAGATTATACCTGTTTAGAATAATTTTGAAAAAACCTTTCGTTCTATTTCATATTATTGTCAGTTAACAAAGAGGGGAAAACAAAGGTATAAAGAACGAAAAAGACAAAATGTAAGGAAAAGTCACAGCATCCAGAACATAAACACAAAGATAATGAGGCAGAAACAGAGAATGACATACAGAGAATAGGTATCTAATTGATATAAAACTGTGAATAGAGATATTGTAAAGACAAATCATACATTTGGTAGTAACTGGTTGATTGCTAGGGTTCTTTTAAATTATAAGAATTTATAATGATGCAACATTTTTATATTCAAGCAATCACTTTATGTGATCTAAAAAGTATCTGCACCAAGAATCTCTCGATCATCTTTTGTAAGATCAACCCACATCTGAAAGCATATAAACGTACACACTGAGAAATATTTAATTTCATATTGTAACAGCCTAAGTCATAGTGACTAGGGACCTCCAAGATTGTCTAATTTTAAGAAACGTCCATATCAGATTATCAATTTATCATCATAGCAACTTAATTTCAGTAAGTATATAAAGAACAATGCTTCTTTTGACTTCTTTCTTCATTTTCCTTTCCAGTGTCAAGTTAAAATAATTCAGATTCTATTCACTTCCAAAGTTTCAGTCAATGCCAAGAATAGTACTGCACAGAGTTGTTATAATAATAAAATCTGCCAACTAGACTAATAATAATGGGTCCAATAATCACTTATTTATTAGATGTTCCACCAGAGAATATTTATTTAGATAAAAAATTAATGTACTAGGTTCATTTCAACTAAGCAAAAATAATTTTCAATTTGATTTTTTACTTTTATCATAAGCATTATGAACAAATAATAATCCACAAATATCAGGACAAGGAAATAATGAACACACTACAGTTCCCTGGACTATCCTGTGAATAAAGGAGATAATATACATAAGAATTTTATACAAAGACAATTTTATCTTAGTTGATGAAGTACAAGTGTTTACTAACATGTTTTCAGTATTCATGTTCAATAAGTACACCTAAAAAAAAGTTTAAAAAGTTAAGAAGAAATAAATCCTTAAAACATGGTGCAAGAAAGCCAAATGTCTGCAAAGTCATTTTAAAAGTGAAATCTAAAGGGGAGAAAAAGATAAAATGGAGTAGAAAGTAAATGATGTCACATCAGAAAACATGTACATCCTTAAGACACGTAATAGTCTTAAGGAGACAGGACAGACACTTCCCAAATATTAAAGTTAATGAGGAAATTGAAAATAAAAATGTTCTATCAGAGCCACTGATTGAAAGGCATGGTGCAGAAAGAACTGGTCTATCATGAGAACTATTTAGAATCTCAGTTCTATCATTTAGCTTTATGATAATGGGAAATTTTGTTAACCACTTTGGAATTCAATTTCCTTATCTTAAAAAAAATGAGAATATTGGTTGATCTCCAAGTTGCTTTCACCTTTAAAAATTAAAGAACCTGAATTTAACTCCAGCTCCTTAAATAAGTCAATTACATTTAATTTTCAGCAATAAAATAAGCTTTAGACAAAATCATCTCTAAATTCTTTTCTAGTTCCTACTTCTTAAAGAATCACATTATGATATGAGAACTCAGAATGGTCCCTTAGGAGTAGCAAGCACATAAACAACTCATTAGTTGTATCTGACTATCCTAGGTAGTAGAGAGCTTAGCAAAACCTAAAAACAGCTCATGGGAGACATCTGCTGCTGAAATGGAGAATTTCATGTGTGGGCTACAGAAGCTAGAAGGGCAGAAATAAATTTTGTTAATTAGAAAACAAAGCAATGTCAGGTTAAAAATGGAAGAAAACCTGTTTCATAAAGCCCATCAATTTCCAATGCGGCAGAATATATACACCAGGCCACTGACTTATATTGATATGAATATAAAGTCACCAATAACAGGAAGAATTAAGAGGTGACAATGAAGAAACAAAATGACATAAGGGACAAACATGAGTAGGATTCTTTACACAACCCACGAGTTACTAATGGTACACCTGAAGAATATATTTTCCATACTAAAATTATCTAGTTCCTGATAAGAATTTTAAAAAAGAACCCACTATGGATGGCAATGACAAACTGTTTTTTCATTTTCGAGTGTGTATAAATTCTAGAGAAAGAATGAGGAAAGGTTACGGTCACAGCTTGCCTGGATGATATGCCAAAGATGACAGGAAGGAACCAACTTCTATTTTGCTTCCACCTTCTCTCTCAAGGAGAATGACTTTTAGACCCAGAAAGATAAAAAGACTGATCAAAATGCAACAGATGAAGAGACTAGCTGCCTGAGATGAGTTCAAGTTTCAAAGCTAAATGAATTACCTCCCTAAAATAGAACAAATTTGTGGATATAATTATGAACCAAACTTTAGAGGAAAAACAAAATGGCAAAGGTACAAAAAGACTGTAAGTGGCAAAGTATTCGGATGTTCAAAAAGAGAAAAGAAGAGATAGGGTTCAAGAAATTAAGTGTGAGTCTGTTGCAGATCTTTTGAAAAAAATGCAGAATAGCTTAATACACATAAGTGTTATCAGACCTTAGAAAAGACCTCAATCAATACCTGACGCTTCTGTGAAAAGTGTCACATAAGAAACAATCACTCAACTAATCACATAACCTGTTTCAGAGGTGCCAGACTAGTAGATTTGGGTAAATATTATGTTATTAGGATTTAGCAAAGGTTCTCTAGTGTCTTTGTGAATAAGTTGGAGAAATGAGGGTTAGAGGATAATACAGTGAAGGAGATTAGTATCTGGCTGAACCACCTCATTCAAAAAAACTAGTGTAAGGAGAAACTTATTAGCATGGTACATGTGTCTGTGTTTTGCTCTATTTTATTCAACATTTTTATCCACAATAGGAAGAAAATATTTTACTGTTTGCAGTAAATGGATGACTTCCTATCTGGAATGTTACAGAGAAGATCCCATAACTAGTTCACAATCAACGTTCAAGAAATATGTTGAATCATCTTACAATCTTTACAACAAAGCTTCACTCCTAGGGAACTCTGCGTGGAAAATCTCTTCCTAGAGATTAAAAGGACATGAGACACTCAATTCATCAAACATGTACCACGGGAACTTACTGTGTATTTTCATCACAAATAAGCTATAACAAGGCAGTGCCCATGCAGTGCAAAGTGCAGTTGACTCTTGAACACGGGCTTGAACTGTGTGAGTTCACTTACATGTGAACTGTTTCATTAAAAAGTTACACTAAGTGTACTTGCCTCTCCTGCCTCCCCTTCTACCTTCTCCTGTCTTCTGCCTCTGCCACTCCTGAGACAGCAAGACCAACCCTTCCTCTTCCTCTTCAGCCTACTCAATGTGAAGATGAGGAGGACGAAGACCTTTCTAATGACCCACTTCCACATAATGAATAGTAAAGATGTTTTCTCTTCCTTATAATTTATGTAATAACATTTTCTTTTCTCTAGCTTACTTGATTATAAGAATACAGTATATAATACATATAACATACAAAATATATGTTAATCGGCTGTTTGTTACCAGTAAGGCTTGTGGTCAACTACTGTTAGTAGTTAAGTTTTCAGGGTGTCAACAGTTGTATGCAAATTTTGACTGCGTAAGGGATCGGCACTCCAAAGTCCTGCGTCGTTCAAGGGTCAACTGTACTTTTAGCTTTCCTTCATTGTATTTTAAGACAAAGCACAGGCATACCTTGGAGATACTGCTGGTTCAGTTCTAAACTACCACAATAAAGAGAATATCACAATAAAGCAAGTCACACTAATTTTTTGGTTTCCCAGTGCATATAAAAGTTATGTTTACACTATACTGTAGTCTATTATGTGCGCAATAGCATTATGTCTAAAAAATGTATATACTTTATATAAAAAACACTTTATTGATTAAAAAATGCTAACTATTATCTGAGACTTCAGCAAGCTGTAATCTTTTGCTGGTGGAGGGTCTTGGTTGATGGCTGCTGACTGATCAGGGTGATGGTTGCTGAAAGCCGGGGTGGTTGTGGCAATTTCTTAAAATAAGACAACAATGAAGGCTGCTGCATCAATTAACTCTTCCTTTCATGAAAGATTCTCTGTAGCATGCAAGACTGTTTGGCATTTTATTCACAGCAGAACTTCTTTCAAAATTGGAGTCAATTCTCCAAATGAGAATTGCTGCTTTATCAACTAAGTTTATGAAATATTCTAAATTCTTTGCTGTCATTTCAACAGTGTTGACAGCATCCTCACCAGGAGCACATTTCACCTCCAGAAACCACTTTCTTTGCTCATCCATAAGAATCAACTCCTCAGTCATTTGAGTTTTATCATGAGATTGCAGCAATTCAGCCACATCTTCAGGCTCCACTTCTAATTCTAGTTCTCTATTTCCACTACATCTGCAGTTACTTCCTCCACTGAAGTAGTGAACCCCTCAAAGTCATCCAGAGGGTTGGAATCCACTTCTTCCAAACACCTGTTACTGTTGATATTTTGACGTCCTCCCATGAATCACAAATATTCTTAATGGCATCTAGAATGGTGAATCCTTTCCAGAAGGTTTTCAATTGACTTTGCCCAGATCTGTCAGAGGAATCACTATCTATGGCAACTACAGCCTTATGAAATATATTTCTTAAATTAAATAAGACTTTGCAAATCAAAATTACTTGATTCATGAGCTATAGAATGGATGTTGTGCCAGCAGGCATGAAAACAACATTATCCTCCTTGTACATCTCCATCACAGTTCTTAGGTAACTAGGTGCATTATCCATGAGAAGTAATATTTTGAAAGGAATCTTTTTTTCTGAGCAGTAGGTCTCAACAGTGGGCTTAAAATATTCAGTAAACCATGCTGTAAACAGATGTGCTGTCATCCAGGCTTTGTTGCTCCATTTATAGAGCACAGGCAGAGTCAATACAGCGTAATTCTTAAGGGCCCTAGGATTTTTGGAATGGTAAATGAGCACTGGCTTTAGTTAAAGTCACTCATTGCATTAGCCTCTAACAAGAGAGTCCGTCTGTCCTTTGAAGATTTAAAGCCAGGCATTGACTTCTCCTCTCTAGTTATGAAAGTCCTAGATGGCATCTTCTTCCAATATAAGGTTGTTTCATTTTCATTGAAAATCTGTCATTTAGTGTAGCTACCTTCATCAATTATTTTAGCTAGATCTTCTCGATAACTTGTTGCAGCTTTTACATCAGCATTTGTTGCTCCACCTTGCACCTTTATGTTATGGAGATGGCTTTTCCCTAAACGTCATGAACCAACCTCTGCTAGCTCCAAACTTTTCTTCTGCAGCTTCCTCACCTCTCTCGGCCTTCACAGAATTGAAGAGAGTTAGGGTCTTGCTCTGGATTAGGCTTTGGCCTAAGGGAATGTTGTGCCTGGTTTGATCTTCTATCCAGAACTAAAACTTTCTCCCTATTAGCAATAAGGCTGTTTCACTTTCTTATTACCTGTGTTCACTGGAGTAGCACTTTTAATTTCTTTCAAGAACTTTTCCTTTGCATTCAAAACGTGGCTTTTTGGTGCAAGAGGCCTAGCTTTTGATCTATTTGCCTTCTTCACTATGCTTTTTTTTTCCTCAAGAGATGGGGTCTTGCTCTGTTGCCCAGGCTAGAGTGCAGTGGTGTGATCATAGCTCACTGCAGCCTTGAAATCCTGAGCTCAAGTGATCTTCCCACCTCAACCTCACAAGTAGATGGGACTACAGGTACATGCAACCACACCTGGCTCCTCACTAAGCTTAATCATTCCTAGGTTTTGATTTAAAGTGAAGGACATGAGACTCTTCCTTTTACTTCAACACTTAGAGGCCATTGTAGGGCTATTAATTGGTCTAATTTCAATATCGTTGTGTCTCAGGAAATAGGAAGGCCTGAGGAAAGGGAGAGAGACAAGGGAATGGCTGGTGGGTAGAGCAGTCAGAACACATACAACATTTAGCAATTAAGTCCGTCATCTTATATGGACACAGTTGGTGGTGCCCTCAAAACAACAACAACAGTAACATCAAAGATCACTGATCACCGATCATAACAGGTACAATAATAATAATAATGAAAGAGTTTGAAATACTGAGAGAATTATCAAATGTGACACAGACACACAAAGTGAGCATATGCTGTTAGAAAAATGGCGCCAACAGATTGCTTGACACAGGGTCACCACAAACCTTCAATTTGTAACAAATGCAGTATATGCAAAGTACAATAAAACAAAGCACAGTAAAACGAGGTATGCCTGTACCTTAGCTAAAAGAAAGACTGAGATTTGAGATTGGAGCTAAGTGGACAATAATGAGAACAAGTGGAAGAAGTACCACTACATCTACTACCACCACCACCACCCTAACTACAACCACTACAATTACCAATATTAACACACAGTTAGATAGTGCTTATAGACAATGTTCTAAGGGCATTAGACATATTAATTTGATTAATCATAAAAAAACTTCTCAAATATGTACTATTATTATACCCATTTTAAAGATGAGGAAACTAAGGCTCAAAGACGTTGAGTAACTTGCCCAAAGTCACTCACAGCTAGTAAGAAGCTGAGCCAGGAGTCAACCTAGGCAGATTGGGGTTTAGAGCGAGCCTTCTTAAACACAACTATATTATACTGCCAAGGGCATCTCCACACCTGTAAGTCCAAAATAATTTTTTTTAATCTGCAAAATGTTCACCCTTTTGCATTTAAACAAGGCCTATTACCTTTTACTCTTACTAAACCAGCTTCAAAAACTTTACAAACCTGTGTAAGAGATAACACCCCATTTGAATTACCAATATACATAGAAAGAGCAGTTATTTAGATTTTAAAAATTAAATGAATAAGCAGAATGCTATGTAACTATGAAGAGAAACAATTATATTGTTTTACTACTTCTCAAATACGTTCTCAGAATCCATGACATATTTCAATCTTTTTCAGATGAACAGTATTAATCTTATTGTTAAATGGTCCTCACTCTGAACCTAGATATATTCCTCAGGTATTTAGTTTCTGTTTAGTTACTGACGACAAAAAGAAATGGAATATAAATAGAATCAGAAGTTAGAAATTATTACCTGAATAGAATGAACCCAAGTGATTCTACTGCTGCCCTCCTGACATCATCATTAACATCACTTACCTATGGGGAAAAGTTTAAGATGAATATATTATACCACACATTCTATTACTAGACTAAACTGATATGAGAGGTCCACATCATTTAAATGTAAATCAGACCTCATTAATATATTGTTTATTAGAATCTTTCCCCCTCATTATGCATATGTATATCAAAACATCATGTTGCACATCTGAAATCCACAATAAATTAAAAAAATAAAGACAAATATATTTTTAAAAAGTCTTTCCCCAATTTAGAAAAAGTCATTGGATAATTTCATTTTAGGGCTTAGAAGTCTTTAAAGCTTGGTAAAGTTTAAAATTCAAGGCTACTTAAGACTATTTCAGCTGCATTATAGCTTTTGTGAGGTACAGTGAAAGTCTAACCATTCCTTCAATGTTGTTTCCAAAAAATATGTCAAGCACAATATAAGCATTTAAAACATACTACATACTGCACTGATAAAGGAAAAATTACTAATAAATATTGGGGATGTGATCACCTCTGGGAAAAAGGAGTTAATAACAGTTCTAAGCCTTTCTGCAAGGAAGGTGCCCTTGATTTACCTTCTCCCAGCACCATGATGATAGAAATCTACTAAGTTAAAACATATGTGGAATGTCTACCATGTGGCCAGGCAATATTACTGCTGACAAACTACACCTGTATTAAGAGGACTATAAGTAGAGAAGGCCTTTTGGAAAACATGGGCATTGGCTTTCCTGTGCAATGCGTCTCTTATAATAGAGCATGTCCCTTAGGGGTACCTGGAAACTAACTTCACTGGCTATAAAAAGAAATAGTTCCTATTGTTCATTAGATTTCCCTATCCTAGGGTGGCCGCACACACTCACATGGTCTCATCCCTTACAAATGAGGATGCCCCTTGCAGTGGGGTTTCAGAAGTTGCGCCTGAATGGCTTTAAGGACTTCCATTCATATGGACACAGTTATCCTGCCCTATATCCTTCTGAAAAGTTTAGTGAACCTAGTACTAGGTTATGGCCCACTGTGTCCGAAGAAGACTCTCAACCCAAAACCACTAGTGGTGGTCATGTGGTGTGGTGCTACAGTCACCTAGACACTTACTGTCCATCTGTAAACTTTCCCTTCTACCCCATTCCCAAGAAAGGTCAGTGTACTTACAGCAACATGTAGAAGGCGACGAATAGCTTTGTTGTTACCAGAGCCACAATAGGCCATGGCTACAGTATACATTCCAGACCGTCGAAGAATTGGGTCCTAAGAAAGAATAATTCATCATTAATCATTAACATATCATTTTAAACAGTGACTATTACAGTCTAACAGGCATACCGGCAACCACCAGGTAAGCTGGTTTTAGGTAGGAAACGATGAACTCAAGGAAAACTCTTTTGTAGTTGGTAGTTTTCTAAATGAATAGAGAAATAAAAGACTAATACAGAAGGAATTAACTGCTCTTAATTCCCAATATTCTGTGCAATATTCCTGTCCTGCCTATACTTTCTAAGAAGTATAAACTCAAGTCAATACTAACATCCATTCCTACGGCAGTCAACTTCCATTTATCAAACAAAGAAGTTGACTTCTAATTCCACATTCTGATTTTTACTTTATCATTTAATTCCTGGGCACTGACTGCTGAGTAAAAGAGATATGGAGCCTGATAACTGAACAAACTAATTAGTAATTTTATCAATAAACTATAGCAATGGTTCTTTTAAATCAGATTATAGAGAACAGTATTACTTAACACTGATGACCTACCATATACAATAGCACTGTAAAACAACAAAACCAAAGGCAATGGAAAAAACCTCACCCAAATAAATAAGTACAGAGATTCACACTGTTTTCTGATGAAAGAATAATGAAGCGAACTTTATATCTTATAAAACTATAAAATCATTCCAAAAACACTATTTCTAAAAGTTGATTAACTATTCTGGATCTGTTTATCTGAATATCACTGATCTGACACTGTGGCTAAATTTAAAACCCTCAAATTACTCCCATTCACCACTTCTAATCAGTGTTTTCCTTTCTTAAATTCTATTATGCTTTATATACCTTGCAAGAAGTTTTATTAACAAGTACCTAGGTGTTCTGATGAGAAAAAAGTTAATTTCCAGTGAAGATAAGTGTTTTTTACATGCCAGAGATAACTGGGGAGTGAGGGATACAGGCGAGAAGAGAATAAATGTGATCTCACCTTATCACGACAGAGAGATTCAATGAGAGCATCAGCCTCCTCCATCCTCCCATACATCACTAATGCAATTCCAACTGCAAGACCACGCAGAATCTTCTCATGTTGAGTTTCTTGTGCGTAGCCAACCATGTCCTCAATAGCCTGGGCATTTTTAGAGCCCAACATAACCAATCCCAGGGCCAGGCCAGCTGCTTCCCCTAGTAAGTAAAGCGTAAAACGTTAACAAATAAGAGTTATATTTGTAACTCAAGTTAATAAAACATCCAATTGAAGGTAGCACCTACTTGCATCAATTACCAAAAGAACCATTAGCTTCTGACAGCATTTTTTTAAACCACCTGATAAAAAGGAGGATACTTTATGTGGAAGTACATCCATACATTTATAACTGTTTTCCTTTTAAACTTTGACAGAATGTACCATCAAATCCTACAGTGATTTCAAAGGAGACATTATGACAACATTTTTTCTACATTATCAACAAGCAGTATAGAATGATACAAGTAGATCACTCTAATAAATTCCTACTTGCAAAAATCAAGTTATACAAGCAGACACACAAAATACACCATTTCAAAAAGGCTATATATTACAAAACATGTTTTTAAAAGGTAAGTCTGACAAATGGAGCAAAATCTACTCCCTTTCCAAGTAGAGAAATCCATTAGAATTTTAAGAAGCTAAGAAATATAGGCAGAAAACAAATATCACAGTTACATTAATTAATACTAAAGTTTGTTGTCTTTAGAAAGAAATGCTTACCTGTCACAGCATCATCCTGATACAGGTTTGTTTTTAGCAAATCATACACATCCTGGCGTGCAGTTCCCATGGCAGCCAAACCAAGGCCCAGACTGCCACCATGTCGAACAATCTAGGGAAAAGACATTGACTCCATGATTTGGTACACTGTACTTAAAATCCAAGCTTTCATTCTAATTTCAAAATATATTTTGATATTAAATATGCAGAGGTTGGCTCAGCAAGAATGATCAAAGGATCTGATAATCAGAAGGTGAGTAGTAACCTCAGCAATTTCAGTTTCAATAGAATGACGCTTGCTGTTACAAAGTAATAATAAGTTGAGAAGTAAATGGGAGAAAACAAAGCTGACAAGAGTATAACTCTCTTTCAATAAGTTTATGTGAGAAAGAGAGGAGAAGGACTGGACAACAACTAAGAGGGAGACGCAAGTGTCAAGGGAAGTTTTTTTTTTTTTAAGGATAGGTGAGACCTGAGGATACTTATGGGCTGATAGAAAGGAGGCAGTACAGAAGGAGAAGCTAAAGACAGATGAGAAAAAGGTATTTAATGGAACAAAGTTGTGAAAAAAGTGGGAGAAAGAGTACAAAGCTGGTCTTCATTGGAAAAAGGACACTTCAGTGGTCATCTGTCATTTCTGAATGCACAGTATCCTATTACTGATAACAGCATCCCAATTTTGCATTGGGAATACTCTTCCCCTATTGGTTAGTCTTGGGAGGACTGTCATTTAAGAAGCTCCCACCTTCCCCTAGCCAAAGTTTGGGCGTGTGACCCAAGCTAGGCCAATAGGGTGCTCCTTCTCTGGAATTTTAATCTTTCTTAAGTAGAATGACATGATGACCAAAAATGTTTCAAGTTCATTCATCCTGACAGTAGGGTCTTGAAAAGACAATTCTATGAGTTCCTGTTATCTAAATGCCTGGAAGCTGCCCTGGCTCTTAACCTTTGTGAGAAGTGGTTCATCAGCTTTTCTATCAATTATTAATATATAAGCTACTTCCAATAAACTCCTTGTTTAAGTTAGTTAGAGGAGGTTTCTAATGCTGTCTATTGCTGTTGTTTTTTATAATCATAAACTCTGTCTAATAAGAAAATTTTTACTTGAGATCAGAGGAAATGAGGTAAACGTGCATACATGTACACAAGATTTGTGGACAGGGAGATTATTAACTGAGACAGATCATCCTACTGGCTTCAATCTTTATACTGAAGTATAAGGATAAGGTTTTCTGGCTCACTTAGCGACTCTCCTGATGGCCTTCTAAAAGAGTTTATTCTAACATAAAAGGTAAAGTCTAAAATCCTATTTTAAAATAAAGAAAAGGGCTACTTCAGTTTTTCCAAAAGATTTACATTAAAAAAAATTTATCAAAGATCAAATGAGCAATAATTCTGATTTCTGAGAGAATATGTACAATTTCTTTGGGCCTTAGTTTCCCATAAAATGATAGGGCAGACTAGATGAAAACTAACGTCACTTGTAGTTATAACATTCTAATCTAAGACTCTGAAGTGTGGGAATACAATGTATGCCTTACAAATACTTGTTGCTTTGTTTTGCTTGCCACACACAAGGTTTAAAGGACTGAGAAACAATTTTAGCTTACAGAGAAGGGAAGGAAATTACCTTAGGAAAAAAAAAATCTAAGAGAATAGTTCTGTTTTGGGTATTCCCAAATCCAACAAAATCTCCACTCACTAAAATACTTTGGCAAATATGATGTTTTCCTGGTCTCTTAAGTAATGGAAATTTAGTTTTTCATTTTAATACTTACATCATTGCTGGCATTCTTAAGCTGATTAAGCAGATAGTCAATTATATCACCACCATGATTGGCATGAATAAGACCCAATGCATAGAGACCTCCACCTTCCTGATAGGCCGATCCTGGAGAAGTGTCCTTGGGAAGATACGTTGCCATTAGCTGTAATGCTTCCTTCTCATGGCCCTATAAATGTGAGTCACAACAAAGATGTCAGCAAGAGAAAATAAGAAGGAAAAAGACAAAGTATTTACTATGATTACTTCCTTTCCCCCAGAACGTTCCCTTCCTGAAAGAGAAGGCAATAGGTAGTGGGGCTCTCTTCCATACAGCTTTATCACTCAAACAAGAGGATAGCATTTAAGAGACCCAGTCATATCCTGGTTAGAAAACATCACAAATGCTTCAATTTTTTCCTTTTTTAAATAAGATTTGCCCACAATTCATGTTAGACATCAAATAACATTTAAATTCATCCTTTCAATGGCTTAGACAGTCTTCATAGGAAAAGCATTTCTACTTTTTATTAAAAACAAATATACACATATATATTTTAATATCTTACTTATTTTATTCTTCCCTGTAAGATGGCTGATCTGAATTAACAAAATGTACTTGTCAATGAATTATAAACTTTTTTTTTTCTTAACCCCAGAAAAATTTCTTCTGTTCTGATGCCTATTCACACTGATCAATATATATTACCTTATGAATTACACCCAAACTGGCTGTAGCAGTAAATTTTGCCCAGTTAGTGGCTCTGGCCAACCATTCCAAGTTATCTCTGTTAAGAAAAGAAAACTCAGTAATACTATTACAAAACAAATGAGTTCCATAAAACTATTTAACACTAAGGTCAAAAGCATTAAAATTTTACCTTGAACCCTTTCAAATCATTTTACTTTGCAGATCTCAAGTTACTGCTGATTCTATTTTACCTCCTAAGTTCTTAATATTTTGAGGATTTTTTTTTAATGCATGATGTGTAATTCCACTATGAACAAAAGCAAAATTATACTGTTTTCAGAGCTTAATATATTTCTTTCAAAAGTCTATAATCAAGCCAACTAATAAAGGAATTAATTTCACCTCAAAACAAGTAAGCATATGCAATAAAAAATAAATAAAATAGCAAAAATATAATTTAGAATTCCAGACTGGTCAGCAGGAAAAGCTCTCCACATCCATGTAATAATGTCAACACATTCTCTGTTAAAGATGATTTTAAATCAAAGTGGAAATCAGTAAGTATATTTACCTAAGAAACTGGTCACTGGTAGTCCCACAGTGCATAAAAGAGTTTGCTATAACTGTTGCTGTGTGACATACAGAATTCCGTACTGCATCCTTTAAAAACAAATACAGATTTTTTTTTATCACTGGCAAAGTATTCATACATGCACGTGCTAACACAGTCAGAGGCCCTATTTGGTGGCAGAAACATGAACAAATTGAACAAAGATTTAAAAAATGGATCTTGGGTATTTCTTTATAAAGACTAAATGGCTAGTTTATAAAAATAAGCAAGTCAAATACTTTTATTGCAATCTTAACTTGAGCTCAATAGCACATTTTCGGTGGGAATTTAGGTAGCAGATTTTCTATTCTTTGGTTTCTGAATAGTTTCACTTGCCATTGCTCTTTAGCATCCTGCCCAAGGTCTCCAAGGTGTTGGGGTAACCTGAGGAACGGTGCTGCACCTCTTCCAGCCAGCACCTCTGGCAGCTGCCAAATAATTTTATTTTTAATGATACTATATTATAAAGACTAGCTTCAAATAATTGTCATAAGTGCAAATTATGTGATTCTGTATCTTTTTACCATTTGTAAAAATTGTATCAAAAGTTTCAAAAAGCATTATTACATATTCTTCAAACAACTGTATAATCATTGACTGGTACAGAGCTATAAAAAAAAGAGTTTAGGAAGGGGTATTGGGTAAATAAGAGAGCGGGAAGGGAGGAAGACTTTTCATACTATATATCTTTGTATATTAAAACATTTTTGAACCAAATATATTAGCTGTTCAAAAATTAAAATTAGTGATAATAACTGTTAGGATCAGTATCTCAACAAAGGCTGCAACAAGGTAAGAATCTCTGCTCTCAAGGAGTTCATAGTTCAGCAGAAAATACAGACACATAAACTATATTAATATGCTGATTGTGCTATTTGTCCAACTGCTACATGTATACATTAAGATAAAAAATTATATAAAAAAAAATTCACTAAGCTCAACAACAGACTAGCATAAAAACAGGAGCTCAGTCGTTGCTAATTCCCTTCCCTTTCCAACAAGTCCAAGAGGTTTACCCATTGTTATTATTTTAATAAAAATGTAAATTTTATTCCCTTAAGAATAAAATACAACAAAGTATTCAAAAGGAAATAAATATAAGTACTTACATTCAGCAAAGAAATATGAAGAAAAAAAAAGAAATGTAAGGAAAAAACCTCCATTATAGATGAATTTCCTACCTTTGTGTTTTTTAGAATCATGAGGTCTGTGTTATTGTTTCGTATTAAGAACTGCAGGTGTAACTCAATAGCCATTTCACCACTTAAAATTTTAATCATTTTCAAAGTCTGGTCCTTGGGCTCTGGACTCTGCCAAAACAAAGAATGAAAATTCATATCAGTATTATTGAAATCCACTAAGCCAACTTTATTTAATCTAAACTTTATTTCATCTAGCCCTAAACCAGTGAAATTCAAATAGTCAACAAAACTTGTATTTTAATGATAAGATCCAGAAGACTCAATTATTTATTCAAGAGGAAGAATAATTTATTTCTTTATTAGATGCCATTGAGATATGATACCAGCTTGATGGAAGAATATAATTCATTCCCAACTAGCTTCAATGTAAAATATTTTAATATTTTTTTAAAAACTGGGAAAGAATAATTATGGATGAAATGCAGGAAAAATACTTTTTACAGAGTCAATTTAAACTTTAGCTGAAAACTCCCTACTCGAAATTGAGTAAACAAAGTACCTTTAATCAACACATAAATATGATCTAATGAACTACCGAGCCATTAACATAACTCTCCTCCAGGTGAAGAACAGTTGAAGTTTATCTACCTGAGCATTGGAAACCAAAAGTCCTAACAGAGGAAGAATTTACATTCAACAGACCATTGCTCTAATATTTATGCCACCCTTCCATACACCATGGATATTAAAAACAATGTTACTGCCATATGAAAAGTCATCTTTTGTTAGAGGCCATATTTTTTTCTCACCCTGTGATAGGTAACTTGAAGTTATTTTGTACAGAGATTATTCTTTGGTAAGGATCTAAGGATTTGATTTCTTTCTAAGTGCTTTTTTGGCCAATAGTTAAAATTTTACTTTTTACAGAAAATCCATTTTTATAAAATGACTTTGGTATCAAATTTAATAATAAACTTTCACAAAAGCAGGTATGTAACATGTACTTGAAAGAATTTATAGTATACCATGGGAATAAATGTTAAATGGCAATCTCAACTTCAAAAAGCATACTCACCACTTCTGGTGTCTTTCCTACAAGCACACTGCCTATCTTTTCTTCTGTTTCCATTGAGTCACTAAAATGAAGAGATCCAGCAATCAATAATCTGATAAATCTTTTCTGAATAGAATGTACAATTTATTTATACCACAGATCTGAACCATGTCCAGATTAAATATTTTGCAAGAAAATGTTTACTTTATAATCATTACCACTAAGAAACAAGAAAAAATTCCAGGCATCTCTAAGATAGAAGTAGCCAGTTATTGAATTTCCCCCAAATAAATTAATAAAAATATAGAAAGCAACTAGGTAAACATAATCCATGAACAGTAAATACAACAAGAACAGGTGACAAAATATACCCCTGACTCCCAAAACAGTCAAGCTATAAAACCAGTTTGCAATGAAGCAGCTGGGACCTCAACTACTCATAAAACTAACTGGCGAACACTCCCTTCTAGGTCAAAGCATCATACTGAGGAGAAAATACTGGGCAGAGAATCCAAATAAAGAAGGCAGAGACAAAGAAAAAGAAGGTCCAAATAAAAATGGGAAAGGAAACAGAGCCAGAAGACCTCAGAACATAAGCCACCATTTTGTTTAATACTCTAAAAACACAACAGAAGAGGAAGTTCTAAAGAGCAGTGAAATTGAAAACTACCTTAAACAAGCCTTCCTTGTAAAAGTTCAGAAAAACTAATTTCTGTAAAAATAAGCCACAGAAAAAGATCAAACTAAAATCCCATACAACATTATAAGAAAAATTTATTTCAAAAGAGGTAAAAGACATACTAACATGATAGAACTAGGGAAAAATTAGAAATGAAAGAGGAAAAATAATCATTTCAGAAGTGAAGATTAACTCAGAAGGAACATGTAAGCAAATAAACACAGTACATAATGCCTTAAGAAAACAAAGACAAGATATTGCAATACTTTTTTTTACTGCAGTGGTCTAGAACTGAACCTATCAAGGTATGCCTGCAGATCAATGGAAAAGAATAGGAAAAAAATCTACCAAGACATGGTAAACTGATTTCTGTCAAAGGCTCCAAGGCAATTCAACAGGAAAAGGACAGTCCATTAAACAAAAAGTGATAGAACAACTACATATCCATATGGGGAAAAAAACAAAACTTTTATTCCTATCTCACACCATATATGAAAAGTTAAACTGAGATGTATCACAGGCATAAATATAAAACCTAATATTATATAGTTTCTAGAAGAAAATATAGCAGAATATCTTTGTAACCATGAAGTTGGCAAAGAATTTCTTAGATGGAACTCCAAAATGGAAAGTTGAATTCATCAAAAATAAAAACCGAAGCTCATCAAACTAACACCACTAAAAAAATGAAAAGACAAGCCAAAGCCTAGGAGAAAATATTCCTCACATATATATCTGACAAATGACTTCCATCAAAATCGCAATGAAAGCCAGGTGCGGTGGCACGCACGTGCCTGTAGTCCCAGCTACTCGGGAGGTTAAGGCAGGAGAATTGCTTGGGCCCAGGAGTTTAAGGCTGTGGTGTGCTATGATCATGCCTATGAATAGCCTCTGCACTCTAGCCTGGGCAACACAGTGAGATCCCATCTCCTTAAAAAATTGGAAAAAAAAGAAAGAAAAGAAAAAATAACAATGAAAACATCACTTGATACCACTTGAAGGAGTAATATTATAAAGACAGATAACATCAAATGTTGGCAATGCAAAACAATTGGAACACTCAGAATTGCTGGGGGAGAATAAAATGGTACAATAACATTGGAAAAGTTTGGCAGTTTCTTACCAAGCTAAACGTATGCCCTTTGATCTAGCTATTCCCCTCCAAGGCATTTACCCAATAGAAATAAAAACATCTGTCTACAAAAAGCCCTGTACAAGATGTTCATAGCAGCTTTGGTCTTCATGGCCAACAACCCAAATGTCCATCAGTAGAAGAATGGATAAACAGTGATATATCTGTACAATGAAATGCTAGCCCGCAATAAAAAGGAATCAGTTACTGATTCACCCAAGACCATAGATATACATATCACAGGTAATATCCTGAGTGAAACAAGCCAAAAACAAAAGAATATGTGCTATGAGATCCCATTTTTATGAAGTTCAAGAACCAGCAAAACTAATCTATGGTGACAGAAACCAAAACTAGTGGTTGTCTTGGGGGCAGGAGGTTGACTGCAAAGAGCACAAACGGACTTTCTGAGATGATAACAGAGGTGTTAGTTACGTGGGTGTTTATATTGTTAAAACTCATTGAACTATATACTTAAGACGTGTATTTTACTGCATTTAAATTATTACTCAATTAAAAGATAAAGAATTGAAGTAGAAAAGGATTCGAAAGAAAATGACAAATACAGAAGATGGGCAAAGAAGATGCAACATACCTATAACTGGAGGCCCCCAAAGAAGAAAAATAAAGCAAGGGAACAAAACAAATAAGAACTAAAACTCAAGAAAACCTTAATGAGGCAGTAATATTTTTGGTATGTTACAGAACCAGCAAGAAGGCCAGTGAGATCTGAAGGCAGTGAGTAAGGAACAAAGAGATGAAGTGAGGGTTATGGTGAGGCCAGATCATGTACAGCCTTATAGGCTGCTTTCAGGACTTAGAATTTTATTTGAAATTTATTTGAAAGGTACTGGAGGTTGACAGGCAAGTGATATCTTATGCAGGTTTCAGAAGAATGATTCTCAACTGCTGTGTGTACAACTTTAGAAGGAAAATAGTAGGCATAAATAAGACACACAAATATTCTTAATAAGTAGTCTAAATGTGTTTAAAAAAAAAACCCCAGGAAAATAAAATTTAATAGCATATCAGCCTAAGATATTTGTGAAATTAGTTCTAATAAAAGCATAAAAAGCTGAAAATGTTTCTTACTTTCCAAATATCTAACCCAAATATCTAAAAAGTAGCCTACCTACACCACCTAAGAATTTTAATTTAGTTGATCAAATAGCACACATGTTGTCTGGTAGGCCTCCCTATCAGATAATCACTTCTATTTCTTACCAGGGGGGGTCCATTTCTTTGGTACAAAACAAAGCAATAGCCAAGTAAGACTTTACAATCTATGAAAGCTAAAGGTTATATTTATTTATTTTTAGAATGCTATCTATGAATATTCTACCTATTCCCCACAAGAAATAAAGTTTTTCTGCATCAATTAGCTCTGATGCAGAAAAAGATACTCATACCTGTCTTTCTCTGATCCCGGAACAGTACCCGTATTGGTGGATCCAGGCACAGAAGCAATAGGGGTGCCAACAGTTCGAAGATTCTGAATTACAGATGACAAAAACTGCTGGCTAGCACTTTCATACAAATCAAAACAAATCTGGTAAGCCATCAGCAGGTTGTCTTCCTTTACCAGTTTTTCTAAGATATCACTTACAGCCTGAGGATCATCTAAGAAAATTAAGCACTGAAACAGAGATAAAGAACAATTACATAACAATGGAAAACTTCGTCTACAAAGTACCTAGAACCTGTCAACAATATAGGAAACCTTAAAATTTAAGCACAGGCAAACTAGGGCAGACTAACTTTCTAGTCTAGCACCCTACTTCTAAACTGAGCACTAAGTGAAATTTTCCTGAAAATAGCCATCTGCCTTCCATTAAAAAATCCATACAAATTATATGCACAGCTCTTAATATTATGTCTGGTAATTAGCATATAGTATTCAATATTGGTTGCTGAATGAATCTCGGCTTCTTTAAATTTTATTCATAACTTACTAAGTGCTCCTTAACTTGTATTTTCTGCCTTATCATATTACAGGAATCATTGATTCATTTAACATATATAGTATTGTGCTGGGCCAGGACAAGAGACATTAAAATCACCATTTTGAAGCATTTCTCTTACTATTCTTATGATTTGCTATATGTTTTAACAAAATTATCCAAAAGTGTTAAAATTTTTCTTTTAAGAACTCAATTTAAATTTTCTTGTTCCCTTAGGCAGCAATTAACTCAACTTCAAAATAAACACATTAATCAAAGTTATAATAATTAAGAACAGGAAACAACAGAAACAAAATAAGTAGCCAATATAGAGGAAAGATTAAATAAGGCAAAGTACATGCACTGAATGACTACTGCACAATCAAGAAAGAACTAGCTCAAGAGCTAGCAAAAAGTTAGAACATGGAAAAATGTTAAGTTGAAGGCTACATGTAATTGATACTATTTGCCTCCAGGGAAGAAAACTTGGTAGCTGTAGGAAAGGAACAGAAAGAACACTTTTCATTAATACTGTATGGTTCTTTTTTGAACTTTAAATCATGTGATCATATCACCTGTTCAAAAAATATTTTTAAAATGTACAATAAATTTTTTAAAAACTACAAAAGGATTAGGAATAAAACAGCTAAAAGAAATAAAATTGCCTCTAAGGAATGAAACAAATACAGAGAAGTAGAGGTCTGGGATCCACTATTTTTCATATGAGTTTTTAAAAAACTACTTTTAAAAACTATTAAAAATTATGGGGGGGAAGGGAGACAGAAGCTTCTTGGGCCACTTAATGAGGCTTTCTTCAGTCACCCTTCCCCCACCAAAAAAAAAAAATTATGTAGAAATAGCCTTTCCCTCCAGAACCCGGAAGTGGGAACACAGGGGAAGCAGGGAAAAAAATTTTAAAATTTTTTAAAAATTAAAAAAAAAAATTATGTAGACATAAAACTCTAAAACCTATGTAGAGAAAATTGAAAGGAAATACACTGTTAAATGTTAAATTGACTTTGGGTGATATAAAAAACAACTTAAAAAAATATTAATTAAAATATTGAGTTTGAGTGATTTAAATATGGACATTTTTTCCTCCAGCATTTTCTGTTTCAAACTTGCTTTAAAAAGCACTATAAAAACAGTGCTTATATGTAAATTTTTAAAATGTAGAGAGGATGAAAATACATGAGAGTACATTACAGTGAAGAAATAACAAAATGTACAATAACATGCTATGTTCTAAGCAGACTACAAAAATGTATAC
Organism: Daubentonia madagascariensis; assembly: GCA_023783475.1. NCBI lineage: Eukaryota > Metazoa > Chordata > Mammalia > Primates > Daubentoniidae > Daubentonia > Daubentonia madagascariensis. Next base: position 398,385 of record JAKFHU010001078.1, on the reverse strand, counting down.
AGTATAGTAATTGTTAAAAAGAAAACCTATGCACATCTCCAGTCAATAAATTACAACATAGCTATTAAAAGAATGCAGGAGATCAACATGTGCCAATAAGTGGGGAAAAATATCTATGCATTACGTTTGGAAAAGGGCTCAGGTGAAGTGAAAGGGATAGACTTACTTTTTCATTTTATATATTTTCTGTACCATCTGAATTTTGTCTATGTGTAAGCAAATTCATACACATACATGAAATAAAGAAAATATACCAAAATGTTTTGGTTATGTTTGGGTAATGAAACCATAAATAGTTTTTACACTTAGAATTCTGTTTAGAATGACATAGCATAGCGTAGGTATTGTTTTTATCTTTTCTTCTACCTTTTTTTTTTTGGACCTTCTTTGTTTCTAAAATTTCCTTAAATGTTTGGATTATTTTCAAAATGAAAAAAGAATACACAGAAAGAATGTACTATAACAAAATAGCTTTTTAGTGTCATAACATTCAGTTTCTTATCAGTAAAAAGTAATATAAATCACATACCTTATCGTCACAGGGCTGTTGAAAAGATTAATTGACATACATGTAGGAAAACTATAGTAATGTAATAAAATGTTAAGATAAGTAATATGGTGTAATGTACATAGCCTAGCACAGTGTAATGTGATATAATATAATGTAGTTACCTGGCAAACATTGATGAAATCAGGTTTCTCCAAGTTCATATAGATTTTAACTAGAACTCTTAGTACTTTATTCCGAAACTGTTTATTCTGCATTAAAGACATGCAGAGCTTGAGGCTATAAGCTAGCATTCCTGGAACATCATTCTGAAAGAGATAATTTAAAGTTATATCATTATCTGGTTATTGAAGCATTATATTTACTTAGAAATTGAATTACTTTAATCTAGCTTTAGTCAATCTAGGCAACCCTTAATAAAACTTTAAATTAATAAAAACTTTTAATTAAACCCCTTAAGTGTCAGAGCTAAAATTCTAGGTCTTTCTGACGCTAAGCCCTAGAGTCTTACCATTATATGCTGCTGCAATGTGAGTGGCACTGGCTATAAAAAGATATGTACAACTGTCCATATACTAAGTAGCTATGCTTTTCAACTGTGTCTGTTGAAGTCTTTCTGCTTCCTACCTAGCTACCAGACGCCCTCATGACTTACTGCCTATACTCACTCACCGACCAGGAAACACAATGTGGTAGAACTGTCTCCAGGTCTGAGTGACTCTAACATTGAGTGCTGTTACATCTCTCTGGTGCTTTCCCTATGAGGAAGCTTTGACCTACGTGTTTACCTTGTGGCTCTCAAAAGCACCCCTAATATTTGAGATATCACCCTATAAGAGTCCTTCAACATAAATAAGCATACTGAAAAGCTACAGGAGTGTTTCTCAAAAAGCAAGCTGTGACTTACCACTGTGCAATGAAATCAATGGGGTGTGACTAGCAAATTTTCTTTTAAAAAAATGAAATACAATTTAAAAATATCAGAGTTATATCACAAGTAGTAAGGGTAGGTATTGTTTCATAAAACTTAAGTTTCTATCTATATGCATATGTGCACTGAGATGCAAAGTAAGATGCATTTCTTACTCTGCTTTATTTTTTAAAAAACATTTATCACCCCTTTACCTTATGTATCTGTTTGACTACCTGTTTCCCCTTCTAGGTTTTCCTAATGGACTGTTTGATTTGGGTAGGAACTTTGTTGGGTCTCATTTGCCACTACAGTGTTCCCCCCTTATCCAAAGGGGATACGTTCCAAGACCTCCAGTGGATGCCTGAAACTGCGGATAGTACTGAACCCTATATATATTAATACAATGCACGAATTTCTTTTTCCTTCTCCACAATGTCACAGATAGAGAAATCATTCTTCCTGTAGATCTTAGCAGTCTCAGCATCCGATTTCTTTTCTTTCCTTATTAAGTTGAGAACTTTTACTTTTTCACTTAAAGGAAGCATCTTAAGGCTTCTCCTTAGCATATCTGAACTGTAGGCATCACTGCTTTGGGGCCATTATTAAGTAAAATAAGGGTTACCTGAACACAAGCACTGTGACAGTCCATCTGATAAATGAGACAGCTACTTAAGTGACTAATGGGCAGGTAATGTATACAATGCTAGACAAAGAGATGATTCACATCCTAGGCAGGACGGAAGGGGATGAAGAGAGATTTCATCACACTACTCAGAACAGTGCACAATTTAAAACTTATGAATTCTTTATTTCTGGAATTTTCCATTTATTATTTTCAGACCACAGTTGACTACAGATAACTGAAACCGAGGAAAGCAAAACCAGGGATAAGGGGGACTACTATGTATCTGTAATGTCTTGAACAGTGTCTGGCATATAGTAGGCATTCAAAAAATATTTGCTGAATGAATGAAAAATAAGTATTTTAATCTTATTCACATGAAGACAAGGAGAGGCTACAACTGCACAAAAATGAAACTGAGAGTGAAACAAGGGCCATTCTATCACATTAGGTTGTTCATTCATTTACTCATTTTTAAAAAATCTTACTGCTATTGCTAAACACTGACTCAGGCTTTAGGGATATACAGTGGTGAAAAAGGCACAAAGCTCCTGTGCTGATGGAGCTTATAATCTCATGGGAAAAACAGAACTAACTTCCAATACAATTAATTAACAAGTGATAAACCCAATGAAGAAATATACAGGCTCCATGAGATTAACAAAAGAAACTGGAGCTAATCTTTGCAGTAGGGGTTGAGGAGAGTATGGGTGTTGGGGCTTAACAGAAGGCTCTGCAAATTAGTGACAGTTGAGCTGAGATCAGAATCATGAACAGGAATGAAGTAGGTAAAGAAAGGAATGGAAAAAATATTTTTGGCAGGGGAATGGGGCAGAGTACATCTAGGAGATGAGAAGAAGCCAAAATGGCTGGAGTGCAGAGTGCTAGCTCAGAGAGAGAGACAGGTGGTGAAGCAAAGTGGCCCTGCAGATCAATGTCCATTTAACTCAGCCTTGCACTTTTCTGACTACTTTGTTGGTAAGTCCCCTATCTTAATTATTATAATATTAAGTACAACTGTCTTAATTATTGCAAAGCAACCCCAAACCTGGAATCTAGTTTGTAGTTTTAGCTATAATAAATGCATTAAAATAGTAGTTTATCAATATGGTCTTCTTAAATAGAGCAGGGTAATTAATACAACTCTCCCATGCAAGATTTCAAAGGAATAAAGAAATGTGGTAATATAAACAGCAGATAGTCTATGAACACAAAACGCAGCCAACGTTCATATATAAATTTAAAAATAAAACTGGCAAAAGAGTACTTTATTACTTCTAAACTAATTTTCTTTTCACTACCCATGAGATTTTCAGTTTAAATAATTTGCTTTGCTGATTGTCCATCAACAACAATCTCTAAAATAGCATCATCTACCTACCGATTCCAGTATGGTCTTTTCGAAGACATCCAGTCTTCGTGTCTCCAGAGCAATGCCGACAGCCTGCTTATACTTGTGATCATCCAGACATCGCTGGAACATTTTATTCACAATGCCTTCCAATCTCTGGTCAATTGGTTTTTTTTCTCCTTCAGGCAAATCTGCATTTTCCACACACTGTTTGGTATAGTGATCAATGCATTTTGCTATGGAGAAAATAAAATAACTCCGATTTTATCTTATACATTGGGCTAAACTACCAGAAAGTACAATGCCTGCCTTTATACTCATATGTAACTTATGGGATGACTGTAAAGCAATAAGCAAATGCTAGAACTCATACATTCAAATTAATATTGTTCTCTTCATAATGGTTACACTATACACTAATTCCAATAAGGCTGACATTATTAAAAACATTTTTATCAGCTGGATACAGTGGCATGTGCCCATAGTCCCAGCTACATGGGAGGCTGAGGCAGAATTGCTTGAGCCCAGGAGTTTGAGGCCAGCCTAAGCAATAGGTGAGGCCCTGTCTCTTCAAAAAAAAAAAAAAATTCTGTCTTATTACTTAATTTTGACCAAAATTATATTACTCTACCTGATTAAGCTGCTTATTTAAAAGAGTTAGCTACAAATAGCTGCTGTTTCACTTTCAAAAAACAAACATCTGCCACTATTGAGGATACTATAGCAATTATCACTTCTTCACATTATCAGACTTCTTCACATTAATGAAACTATTAGCACCTTGAGAGTAAAGATTGTGTCTAGATCATCTTTGTAAAACAACAGTGAAATGATGTGAAATGTGTCATAGGTTTGAAAGGCAATTTCAAAGATTTCCAAAAGCTGTTCCAGGAATTGTAGCAGATGAGTTGAAAAACAGTCAAGTGTTGCTTAGCAAAAGAGATATGTATATTCTGGGAAATGCATCATTAGGTGATTTCATCGTTGTGTGAACATCACAGAGTGTACTTACACAAACCCTAGATGGTATAACCTATTACATAGTATGGCTATATAGTATGGCCTATTGCTCTTAGGCTACAAACCTGTACAGCATGTTATTATACTGAACACTGTAGGCAATTGTAACACAATGGTAAGTATTTGTGTATCTAAACATATCTAAATATAGAAAAGGTACAGTAAAAATATGGTATTATAATCTTATGGGACCACCCCTGTTGTTGATTAAAATGTCATTATGCGGCGCCATAACTATATTCATTGTCTCAATGTGATGTGGGTGGAACCTATTTCCCCCAAGAGGGTGTCTGAAAATTCATGCAATAGTATTTTATGTGCACAATTTGGCTTCCACATTTCACAATGATTTGGGTGGATGGGAAAGGGGAGTGACATACTGAAGGGTATCAATAGCACACCTGATGAGAAACATTAATTTGTTTGCAACTTATATTTCTTTGCAATCACACCTTAAACTTTCTAGGTACTACCAAAAAAGGATATTTTCCCTAAGCCTTCTACCTTCATAAAGAAGATAAATAACCACCCAAGGGGAATGACATATATACTAGTTATTCTCTCTATAACTCACTGGCTTGTCTCTCTCCCTTTTAAAGAGAAGGGGATTAGAGTAAGTTTAATTAGTTGCAAACTATAGCCCCAGGAAACAAAAATAATTTGAACTAGCATAAAGGATTGCTGGCCCACTAGATGACTCATGTTAAATGTGCCTATATTTTGAAGGAAACAGAGGATTTTTATAAATTGGAATATACCACATTCAGAGTTCATCCAGGAAGAACCATGAAGGTTCAGCTACAGTCAATAAGAACAAAGAAGCAGTCACAAAATAGATCTTAAACAATTACAGTTGTAAATAATTTTCACCAGGCTCTAATAGGAGCTTTTTGAGCCAATTATAGTTAAGTGAGAAAACATTACCCCTACCCCATCAAAGAGAAACCTCAGAATTAGAACATTTGGGGAATTTTCCTTAGATTACATAAATGTGGGGGAAAAAATGTACCTCCTAGGTTTCAAATGAGATTCATGCACTCATTCATCAGATTTATGTTTATGTCATAACTATATTCCCGGTTTATGTTTTAACTAAAACCCAGACTCTAGGCTCATTCTCAGCTGAAGTCTCATCATAACTGGGAGATTTACTACTAGTCTTAAATTTTCTGGAGGTACTGTTCATGATATTCACTAAGATGCTAGGAAGCCTCTTCTAAATTCTATTTTGTATACCCCCTCACAAATCTCACTGATGTTTTTAAAAATGTACCCTACAAAACTAGAAGAATCTCACCTCTACACAAAGAAAAGCAAACAGAACTGGTCTACTGATCAACACTCAACTTCTACAAGCTAAGATGCCACAGTGTTCAAAGACAGGGAAGGCATCTATCATCTCATAGCACTTTATACCAACAGTCTTGTTTGAAAGCACAATTGGTAAAATAGTGGCATTGCAAGCACTTGCAGATCACTGTTGGAAAAAAATTACCAACATTCATCAAAAAAAAAATCATCAAATAATAGAAAAGAGATAAATAAGTGTATTTAATCCCCCCACTTCTAGTTTACTGCAAAGAAAGTGCGCCGGTTTCAAATGATACAGTCTACCCTTTAAAACCATCAGTTCTTCCTATAGGATTCACAGATAAAAAGCCCAATTCAATGAGCAATAAAGTTACTTGCAACATTTTACGAGGACTGTCCAGAAAGTATCTAGCCACATGACTGTTCTCGTTATATTAATAATGGCTGGATACCTTCTGGACAGCTCTTGTATACCATCACAGCACAAACTTTAAAAATGTGAACAAAGACTCCTAGGGACATCTGAAGGTGCCTCTTGCAACCCCCTTGTGTATGTAGCATTTCCCAATTTCTGAAAGAGAATACCAACTTTTTCCTCATAAGCATTCAGGTGAATAACACAGATCACCTCTTAATCAGCAATGCAAAATATCTACACTGCACACTCTTGGCAGAACACACCTTTGAGCTCTCTGTAACTATGATCCAAAGCTTGACAGTCATAAAGACATATGTGATGGGTATGCAGTCCCTTCTTTCATCAACTAGATCAGGAATTGTCAAGCATTTTTCAAACTTACAAAATCTTTGTTTGAACAAAATCCTACAGAGTTGTTTGAACTTGCAACTCTGGTTGAAATATGATAGAAAATCCAAAGCCTTGCCTGCATGTTACACACACTCACTTCAAAAATAAAGAAATAGGCCAGGTGCGATGGCTCACACCTGTAATCCCAGCACTTTGGAAGGCCAAGGTGGGAGGATTGATTGAGGCCAGGAGTTTGAGACCAACCTGAGCAATGCAGCGAGACCCTGTCTCTACAAAAATATAGAAAAATTAACCAAGTGCGGTAGTGCATGCCTGTAGTCCAGTTACTCGGGAGGCTGAGGCAGGAGGATCTCTTGAGCCCAGGAGTTTGAGGCAGCAGTGAGCTATGATCGTGCCCCTGCACTCTAGCCTGGGCAACAGAGTGAGATCCTGTCTCAAAAAAAAAAAAAAAGAAAGAAAGAAGCAAATGAGAAAACAGTGGTAACTAGTAGACACAGTATGGGTTTTGGAGCGAGTAAACCTGGTTTAAATTCTGACCCTTCTCTTTAATAGCTATGTGTCTTTATTATCTCAAAACCCAAGTCTTCTCTTTTATAAAACAGGGCTAGCTCCTTCTTTATAGGGCAGTTGTGAAATAAACCATGGTATGTAACCTGACTAGCATGGTGCCTAGCACAATGCAGATCCTCAATAATGGTTTCTTGTATTAGGAACAACTCTATCAATTGGTATCATTTAATTTCTGTTACTCATAATAACCTTTTCATCTAACAGTATGCTCATTGTACTAGAGATAACCATGACTGCTAGGATAACGAGCACTCAGTTGGAAGGCAGATCTAAAAACTCAGCCTGTATAAAATTATTATAGAAAGCTTATGAACTTCCAATTAAAATGAAATTTGGCAACATCAAATTCAGGGGGGAAAAAATGCTTTATACGCTAGAGCAAGAAAGAAGCCGGTAAGATAAAGCCTTACCAGGAGAAGGTAATTACCTATAATAGTCTCCACATATTCAGAGTTATCATTGACATTGAAGAGGTCACCTGCTCCAAGAGCATAATTCAGAGACTCCTCAAAAGCCCCCAGGTGATAAAATACTTTAGATGCCACTAACGCTGCAAACTGCCGACTCCGGAAACCTTCATCTTCGTACAAAACTTCTCTGAAAGAAATTAGGGAAGTATAGGCCTGGTTTAAACAGCAGTTTTCCTTTAAACTCCCAAATCTAAATATTCAAGCCACAATTTAGTAGCAGCAAATTTCTAAATGAATTAATAAGCCACAAGACCCACATCCAGACATTAAAGTTGATCCACCTTATTCCAATTTATAGAAATAAAGTAATTTCTTACATTTTGTCTACAGACTCAGAAATTTCTGCCCAGAAGTCGTTGACAACTGCATTCAATTTGTGTAGTGCAAATTCCTGTAGAAGATAAAACCAAAATTCTATTTTGAGATGGACCATTACATTTCCTTTAAAAAAAAGTTCTCAACAAATCAGTGGCCAAATCGTCAATAATATTCACTAAAACTTTTAAGCTATGACAAATATAAAAATTTACTGACATATTTTTTCTTGGGTTTACACATTTCCTGTTTTCAATGATAAAACATCAGACTAACCATATAATGTCACTCCTTTTCATAATGAACACTTTTCTTCTTTAAATATATAAAATGACTCCAGGTTGCTAGTTCAGATGTAAATGAATTCAGGTATTTAAAGCCACTTGAAGTACTTTCCAAATTTTCATCAAATGAAAATAACTTTAAATATGTGAAGAAGAAGAAACAACTTTTTGTGCTTTCTGTTGATAAAGAAACTAGGGGCTTATTCAAGTGTCATACTGAGGTTTGCTTGCCTTAGCTTTATTAAACTCAAGGGAAACCAACTGCTATTGTCAAAATACCATCCTCTCTGGCTAGATTTCAATGACTGGGTACAAGCTGGGTAGGATGGCTACTTTAAATGATGGAAGATACACAGATATCACTAAATTTAAAAAGCTACACAGTATTCATACTAAGTCTAGCTACTTTTTCTTTAACTCATACCTTAAGCTGTGGTTCATCTTCATCCAGAAGAGAAATAATTCCAGCTACAAGACAAAAGGTATAATATCATGATTATGAAACATATGCTCACTAAGACGGAAATTAACATTTGGTCAAAAATATATGATGGGGCCAGGCACGGTGGCTCACGCCTGTAAGCCTAGCACTTTGGGAGGCTGAGGTGGGAGGATTGCTTGAGCTCAGGAGTTCAAGACCAGCCTGAGCAAGAGCGAGACCCTGTCTCTACAAAAAATAGAAAAATTAGCTGGGTGTGGTGGAGAGGTCTATAGTCCTAGCTACTAGGGAGCCTGAGGTAGGAGCATCACTTGAGCCCAGGAATTTAAGGTTGCAGTGAGCTATGATAATGCCACTGCACTCTAGCCTGGATAACAGAGTGAAACCCTATCTCTTAAAAGAAAAAAAAAAAAAAGATGGAAAAAGATAAGTATTTTTTGAGGAGTGACTTCACTAGGGGAATGATTATTTTTCTTTAAAACTAGAAAAGTTATCAAACCTTCATGATACCATATATATCACATTATTTGCCTAATTCAATGGTTTTCAAAGTGTGGTTTCTGAGTCAACAGAATTAGCATTACCTGGAAACTTGTTAGAAATGCAAATTCTTGCCTCACCACCAGACCTACTGAATAAGAAATTATGGGGATGGAGTCCAGCAACAGGGCCACAATCCCTTCCTGTGATTCTTTTGCTCACTACAGTTTGAGAACCACTAGCCTAATTTATTGACCAAAATGGCAAACTTACCCATACAATTTTAGAATAAAATTATTCATACAAAATAAATAAGTCATAAAATTATTTATGAAAAAAAGCATTTAGTGATCAACTCTCAAAAGGGTAAAATATTTCATTATTTCAAGCTATCTCCTTCCTATCACAAGTAACCTAGAAAGTTTTACTGAATGATGAGCAATCTTATTCATTCTGAATTCAATTACCAAAGCACAATGCTCCCCATAGGTCTTCTCTTAGCATTAAGGTGTTACCACTAACACAGGAGGGTAAACGAAATAACTGTCCTCTCCAAAAGAACACATCTTGAAATATAATCATATGTTAAAGGGATAATTAGAAAAAAAAGATACGGGAAGTTACTGTCCTTAGACCACAAAGGAAACCAAACTGTCTCTCAAATATGTTTTCCATGTGGGTCTTAAAATCATTCTGAAACACTGAGTAGAAACTGTGATTTTATTAAAAAGTGTCAAAGCAGCTTTAGTTAGGAGATGTAGCCATTTCTAATTGATAAGTGTAGGTTTGTCAAATAGCTTAAGGAGTCTTTAGGGAGCCATACAGGAAAAGGACAGAAAATTTACCAAGCAAAACTAGCACACTACTATTCCAAAACATAAAAGCAGACAAAAAGAACTTCTTGGTGCTCTAGGTTGGTAGACAAGACCAGAACAGGGAGGCTTGAAATAACTTTTATGTTTGTGTCCCAGGTGCTAAACACGCCAGTGTTATGGTTCTGGTGTGTATTAGTTAGTTTATTCATTCATTTATTCACTGGGCACTTGCTAGGCACTAAAAACATAGTGGTGAATAAGAGGTCAACATGAAGAGCAGATAAATTTAAAAATTCAATCAGTGAAAAAAATTGTGTAAACTAGTGATGCGGAATAGATAAGACCAGAGTGTTTTAAATGTAGAACAGATCATAAATAACAGAACACTTAATACTAAAAATGCTGATAACCTCTCATTAATCACTGTTGTATCTGAATGGTTTTTACCAAAAGAAGAGAGAGGTTTTTATACTATCTGGTTCGGCTTCACTAGTGACTAATTCGGTACACAGTTGTCCTGGCTTACAAAGTCAGCCTTTGGACATGGACTAGAACTAAATCAAATACTTTATACTCCATACACTAATATTTCCCATCTTAAAACAGAACTCCCCTCTGGATGGGGGAGGGAATAGGAAAGGCCTTAGGATGCTAAAAATCTCTTATGCCATAATAGGAACACAGCAGATATTGTCCAAAATTGTTGAATCAATTTACAGCAATATTTGGATATTATTTATAAATATGGAGTTATGTTCCAGAAGACACAGCCTAAAAGTTGGAAATGGTTGCCTCTGGAGACCAGAAGGGGAAAGTGAGGTGGGAGACTATCGTTTTAAACCTTTTGGGCACTACTTTCCTTTTGTGCCATATTATGTTTAAAAAAAAAAAACAAACCACCAACCCACTCAATGTCACATCTCCCTTCAATGAGCATCTCTCTCTCTCTCTACTCCCTTTCATAGTCAATCCTCTTGGAAAAAAACTAACAGCACATGTTGACCTCTTATTCACCACTATGTTTTTAGTGCCTAGCAAGTGCCCAGTGAGTAAGTGAATGAATAAACTAATACACACCAGAACCGTAACACTGGCCTGTTCAGCACCTGGGACACAAACATAAAAGTTATTTCAAGGTGCCTAAATTAAGGCACCTCCTTCCTTCTAAGCCAATGAACGGGGAAAAAATTGACAAAAGGTTTGGAGCGGAAGCTAACAAGTAAGCCAATAAACTTAAATGATAGTAATAAATATACACTATACTATCATCACAGAATCTCAGGGTAGGATCTCAGAAATCATTAGTCCTGCCACCCTAAAGAGGTTTAAATTCTATTCTATTCCCAAGTGCTTCTTCAGCCTCTACTTTAAAAACTCTAGGGACTGACTTATTGATTTGACTGGCTGACTGATTTCTTCGTTCAAGTCATACTTTTGAACTTCTGCCATGCCCTCAGCAGTATTCTAAGAACTGTGAAAACAACAAGTTTCCTGACCAAAATTCTACCAGAGAAAGACAGTAATTGGGCAAGTCAACGAACAAGGTAATTACAGAATTGTGATGGAGAGAGGTGGCAGCTAGGGAAGAGAGAGTCAGCATGTCTTAATAGAGCAGTCAGGGAAGACTAAAATTTGAGTTGAGACTAAAGAATGAGAAGCTAAGGGAAAACTTGAAGAAGAGAAGTTTGGAAACAGAACAGAATGTGCCAGGACCCTAAGATAGGAGATAAATTGACATAAGGAACGAAAAGAAGGTCAGTGTAATTAGGGTATAGTGAGTGAGGAAGAGGGTACTACAAGACAAAGCAGAAATCATACATGATTTCATTAAGAGTCTGGATTTTGTTCTAAATACAGTGGAAGCACTGGCGGATTTTAAACAAAGATGCATTATGTGATTAAAGTTTTAAAAAGAACACTCTGAATACAACAAGAAGAATGGATTGCATGGAGATAATGGTGGAAATACAAAGTTTTAAGACTGGTATAGGAACCCAGGCAAGAGATGAAGATGATTTGGGCCAAGTTAGAACAAACAGAGGTAATGGACAGATTTGAAACAGGATGACACCTACATTTACAAGTAGCAAAAAACTTGCTGTTTATTTTATCCTTACAGAGCTATGACTGAAAAAACTCTTCCTTATATTGAAATAAAATTCATCTCCCAATCATTTGTATCCCTGGGGGAGAAAAGTCTAATTCCAGGTACAGGTGACAGATCTTCAAGTGTTTGAAAACAACTACTATGTCTCCCAGCATCTCCACCAATTTCCTTAACCAATTCTCCTAAAAAATATGGTTTTGATCCCTTTACCATACAGGTTACTGTCTTCTGATCACCAGTTCACAACAAAATGCTTGTGGGACAAGTGCAGTGTAAGAGAGGACAAGACAAGGGTATGTAAGCAGGCAAGAAAAAAGCACCAAGGCTGTGGACAGTAGATGCAAATCAGCCTGTGGTGGGGAGCTTAAAAATCTCCCTGAAACTCGATCTCTACAGTTTACCCCCACTTCAAATGTCACTACGTGACTCTACCTATACAATGGTTTAAGTGTTTGAAACCCGCTCCGCAGACCCACCAGTTCTTTCTTGAATGTAGAATGTTTACAGAGCACTACCCTCGACACAATAAGTTGGCTCTCAGTATAATGATGTTTTCAGGGTCTTCACAGAACACAACAGTTCTCTGGGTGCTTTAACTGAATACCCTTCGAGCAGACCCAGAAACAACCCACCCCAAACCTTATTTCGGATTTCTAGCCAGGTCCAGAAGTACTCCTGCAGCAGTTAAGCTGCTTGGCTAGGGAGCTGCCTTCCTGTCCGATGGCACAGGGGGCCCATCCCACACCAACCACCTGCGGGGAAGGACTGGCACTGGACGACCTAACACGGCCAAGAGTGCGAGGGACAGGAAAAAGGAAACATCCCCGGAGCCCAGGCAAGGCCCAGGAAGCCCCTCGGGTGTCGGCACGGGGGTGTGGCTGGGGAGGGAGGCCGAGGCGGTCGACCTGGCTGGATTCCTTCAAGCCGGAGGGACCAGAGGGGCCAGCGGGGCCCACAGAGGCCTGGCCAGACTCCCAGCCCCCGGCCTGGGGGTGGGCCTTGGGCAGCGAGGAGCCGCGCAGGCCGGCGCTCCGCCAGGAGGTGCCCAGTCACCGGCCCTGACTCAGCTAAAAGCCGGCGCGGCGGCGGCTCCCTCCCAGCGCCGGCTACGGGCCGCACTCACCGGCTGAGGTGATCATGGCTGCGCCCCGCACTGCCCGTCCGCTCGCTCGCCGTTCTGGCCGCGCCGTGTATCTGTCAGCTCAGGGCCCGCTCGCTCCGCCGCGCCTCCTCGCTCCCCGGGTGCGCTGCTCAGTCAGTCGCCTCCTGAGGCCGCCGGCTTGCTTCTCACCCAGGACCCCGCCCGCCCCGGGGCTGTCCGCTGCCCCGCCTGCCGCCCGGCACGAATTCTCCCCCGGCCTGCATCTCCCGCGCTGCAGACGCCTCCCCAGCCCGCGCGGAAGGTTAAACAGAGAGCGCCATTGTCTTCTGTAGCCCCTCGAAGTCAGAGTTCCCGCGCAGTGGGGACACTACTCTGCACCTGAGACCAGGCATCAGAATGGACACTCCTGCAAAGAGAGGACCCCACCATCACCCGCCGGGGCTGAGAGAAAGGGTGTTGAGGGAAGGTGCGAGCAGTGCGGGCAGTGCCACCTGCTGGGTGGGCGGTCTCTCTGCAGCAAACCCTCCCTCCCCGCCCCAGCCAAGACTTTGGGAGTTGGGGGTGTGGCAAAGAGCGTTTTCTTAGAAAAGTGGCTTTCAATTTTTTTTTTTTAAGCATAGCCTGTCTTCAAAAGAAATACTCGCAAATCATTGGTTTATTATAAAGTTGAACAATGAAGGTTTTTATTTACTTTTGGAATAATGTACAGCATTATTAATGTATTAAAATGTACAGTAGTTAATGCTATGTTAAGTTACTAAATGCTGTATTAAAATGTATGGTAGTTAATACTGTACATTTACATGTTTCAAGGATCAGAAGTATAAAGAGATATATAGCGAAAGTCTTTCAAAGAGAGAAAAAACTGTTTTCCATTCTTTCCTTCCACCTGCCCAGTTCCTCTTTCCCCTCATAACAATGGGTTCTTGGTTTCTAGTACACCTTCAGCAATTTGAAATGGCAGTTGCTATTGCTATTTGCACCCTTATACCAGCTTCAATAGCCAACTTACTTCGATAGTCAGTACTGAGAAAGTCTTGACAAAGATTAGTGGCAAACGTAGCATTTTTTAAGCCACTAACCTTGCACTATCAAGCTACTCTTCGATTGGACAGCGATAACTAAAGTATATTTCTGTGGCCTTCTTAAAACAATCTGCCCTAGGGGCACAAGTCAGTGTTTAGTGGTTGCCAACGAATTAAATGTGGTTGATAACACATTTTAATGTATCTGTGAATTTTTAAAAAATTAGTATCCTTAAACTATGGTTGTTAAAAAATAGATTAAGTATTATTATTAAACACTTTTGAAGAGCCTATGGCTCAGATTGAAAGGCACTGCCTGAGAAGGTGTGCATGAAAAATAAACAGATTGAGAATTTGGGATATTATTCTACAGAGGCACTTTGATCCCTCACATAAAGACATATGTGTATCCCCAACCCCTAGAGGAGTCACAAACAAATGCCAATGGGTAATGAAAATGAGTGAAGCAGGCCTAGCATAAGAAGATAACTAGTTCCTCAGGATGGTGTCTTAGCATCAGGGAGGCAGTATGGGGTGGTGGAGACTGTGACAAAATAGTGAGTGCCCCATCTAAAGAGCAGCTGCTACTCAGCTCCTGCAGTGTTGCCATGCAAGAATGCAGGGTGACTGTTGTGAAAGCTTGTGCTTTTTCCAAGAAAAGCCAGAAATCAGAATTTCGTGTGACAACTTCGGAATTTGAAATGTTGGCAACGAATACAAAATGTTTTTTAGAACAAGAGGTGGCCAGTGTGCTACCTCTGCTCTTCAAGGAGAAGGCATTCTATATGGAAGGACAATCATGTCCCCAACTTGGACATTGTGCTCATCATTGACACAACCCCATCTGAACCTAACATGAACCTGTGAGATGGGCAAAAAGGGAAGTGGCTTGGCCATAGCTCTCCCTCCTGGATGACTGCCCCATGCCAGTGGTTTCTCCGTCTCCAGTGCATTCTGCACTCTTTAGCCAGAGCGAGGTTTTTCTTTTCTTTAGAGATGGGGTCTTGCCATGTTGCCCAGACTGGCCTCAAACCCCTGGGCTCAAGCAGTCCTCCTGCCTCAACCTCTCAAGCTGGGAATACAGGTGCATGCCATCACACCTGGCCAGAGCAATCTTTCCAAAACTCAACTCTGATCACTTCTGCTCCTTAAAACCCTCAGTCCCGGTCTTGGGCTCTATTCTTATGCTTCTTTTGTGTTTCTGTCCATAGCCTTCTTCTCACCCCCCTCCCCCCTCCCCCCGCCACGCTCCCTGTGAGAATGCAATGCCTTTGCTGCTGTCCACAAGGTGGTGGCTCCTAAAAAGTACTGCTACAGCCCTGCCCACTTTCCTGAGCACCAGACTTACAGCCCTCCCAGACAGTGCTGCTTGGCTGCCTCACAGGCTCCTTAAACTCCATGACCTTAAAGCTGCACACGCTGTCTGCCTCCCCACATCTGTGTCTCCTGCCTTGATCTCGGTGTGAGGAAAAGGCATCTGTCAGCTACTAAAGAAGAAACCTGGGTGGGGGGGCGACCTTGACTCTCCTCTTCTCCCTCACCCAGGCAGCACCAGACCATGTCCCCTTAGTCTCTCTCATACCAGTCATCTCCCATACTCACCCCATTACACAGTGTCTCCCCTCTTCTGTCCAGGCTGCAACAGCCTCCAACAGCCTCGACTCCTGCTCTTCACAGACAGAAGCACCGTCAGAACCAGTGGGAGCAGGACCCTCTCCTCCAGAACTTCCACTGTCCTCGCGTTCCACCCCTCTGCCCTGGCATGCTACACTCCATCCATCCAGAACCCCAGCAGCTCCCAGAGTGGCTGGGCAGCCATGGACCTTGACTCTGACCCTGGTACCTGCTCTTCCCTCTGTCTTCAAGGCCCTCTCCCTCCCAGTCCTGGCCAACACCACTTGTCTTGAGTCGCAGCCAAGAAGCACCTCCTCCGGGAAGCCTTCTTTGGCCCACCTCACCATGTGCTCCCTGACGGCCTTTAACCCCACACGGCTGTAATCACATCTCCTTGCTAGAGTCCCAACGGGACAAGGAACTACTCAAGGGCAAGGCCACATCTTGAGTAGTTCTCCTCCCTATCCCCTAGAGTAAGTAGCGCATTGACAGGCACATAGTAGGTGCTCGATAAATGTTTGTTGGATGAATGGATGAATGCCCGGTCAGGTAGTTATTGGCATGGGGCTAGAAGTCAGACCTACAGCTCAGAAACCCCTGCCTCCTACAAGACTCTAAAACCATATTTTAGGACATAGTGAAATCACAGAAAACTCTTATGGAGTGCTCTGTTCATAAACGATCTCACTCCAAATTTAGGAGTGACACAAAACGTCTCAAAGCCCAATCGAGGTCAGCTGTGGCTTCACACAGGTATCGGCCCGGCTGGGGGCCTCGTCGGGGTGAAGGAAGGAAATCGTGCGGGTGCCCCGCCCTGGCCAAGCGCTCTCCTTCCCGGTGCGGCCCCTCCTCTCCGAGCGGCCCAGAGCAGCTCCTGCAGCGCCCGCTAGTGGGCGCAATGCTCCCGAGAAGGCCGAGACTCGCGGAGAGCCCTGTGATACCCCCCGCCCCCCAGCCTGCCGGCGTTCAAAGCCCTGGGTCTTAGAAGGGCACAGTCCTACCATCAAGAATCGAGCCTGATTGCCTTTTGAGCTGCACCTTGGTACGGTGGAAAGGGCAGGCTTTGGAGCCCGGGACCCCCGAAATCAAACCCCTGCTCTGCCCCGCACGCCCCAGCCTCTCCTGCAAAGCGGGTAGACCTGGCCAGGCCACGGGAGGAACGGAGCAGCGCTCAATAAACCGCAGATCTTACCGCGACTCAGTCACGAGCCTGTTGGAGCCTGGTGGCTGTTTCACGTACAACACGCATGCTGCATGTTTGTAGAGTAAAAGCATTTATTCATGGGAGCAGAGATGTGATACACAGCAGGGTGACACAGGCCTCCCATGGGTGGGTGCGTGGTTAGAGGGAAAAGCCTCGAGATGGCTGGAATTGATCTGGGTAGACTGAGGCACAAAAGGATCCGTGAAGCCATCGGAGGAACTGGGTTCTCTTCCCTCTAAGGATGGTGTCCAGGAGGGTAACACCTGTCTTGGGCAATGGGAGGCTGTCCTGCACAAGCTGACTGCTGGAAGCTACTGTCATGCCTTTGCCCACGGGTCTGGGATGACCAGCCAGTTCTGGGCAAGTGAGGACAAGGGGAAGGGGAGGCAGCTGCCTCAGGAATCACAGTGAACCCCCAAGACAGCTCTCTAGCCTGTTTCCCCTGTTCTAGACCAGTGCTGTCAATTACGGTAGCCACCAGCTACAGATGCTGTTGAGCTCTTGAAACGTGGCTAATGCAACTGAAGAACTGAAATCTAAATTTTATTTTTAATTAATTGAAATTTGAAAACAGATACTCAATTCAGTTACTACTGGAAAACTTTTAAGTATATCTGGAACAATTCAAGGATGTGAAAGTTCTTTTTCTTTTTCTTTTTTTTAAGAGACAAGGTCTTGCTCTGCTGACCAGGCTGGAGTGCAGTAGCACGATCACAGCTCACTGCAGCCTTGAACCCCTGGGCTCAAGCGAACCTCCCGCCTCAGCCTCCCCCAGTAGCTAAGACTACAGGCACGCCCAGCTCTAGGATGTGAATATCCTTACAGCTGCATATTTAACAAAATCTAAGTACAGATCAAGTTTTTCTGATGGAAATTCAATATCTGAATTGGGCTGTGAGTGTAAAATTCTCACAGGATTCAAAGATTTAGCATGCAAAACAGAATGCAAAATGTCTCATTAATAATTAACAGTTGAAATAATATTTTGGATATTCAGGGCTAAATAAAATATATTATTAAAATTAACCTCACCTGTTTCTTTTTACTTTTTTCTAATGTAACTACTAGAAAATATGAAGCTACATGTGTGCCTTATGTTAGATTTCTCTTAGGGCTGGTTTAGACCCTTTCCCAGGCCTTGTTCCTTCTGACATCTCATTCAGACCTGTCCCTTTGGCCTAACTTCAAGGTCTTGCCTGCTCTTAGGAGATGCCACATGCTGGGCCAGATGGGGCAGGTGCAGAGACTGAAGATGAGACCCACTCCTGTCAGGGAGCGAGGGGCTGGGAGTGGCTGTCCTGGCAGCAAGGGGTTCTGGAGCAGGCGATATTCCTGGGTCAGTAGGTTCTCAGGGTGGGGTTAGCCTGGGGTTGGGGTAATGATCCAAGGCAACTGCCTGCTCTGAGAAGGCCTCCTCATTAACCAATCAGGAAGAGAAGGAACTTTGGGCTACAAGACAGAGACACAGTTTCTGCAATCAGGACTCAAAAGTGGGCTTGGTCACAGGCCTAAGCTCAGTGCCTAATTAGTCCAACTAGATGCAGAGTAAGACAGCAACAAGCCCTACCTGAGGGTCTCTGGATTTCACTGGTCAAGGAACAGGCAGTCATGGGTCTGAATTTGTGGCAGAAGCACCAGCCCAGGGAAAAAGCCAGACAGGGTTCTTGCCCTTGCCAAAGTCAGAGTCAAACAGTGGTCTCAGCACCCAGCCCCACCTTGGACCTGAGCTACCCCATACCCTGGTCCCTCCTACTCTTCACGGTGGGATTCCGGGCACGAACCTTGTGAACCATGGCATGGCCCAGGGGGGCAGTCTCTGCTCTGCTCCCAATTAGGCAGCCCCAAATGTAAGGGACCCAGAGGGCTCTGGCTCAGGCCAAAGGCATCTGAAGGGTCCACATAGGAGCCTGGTTGTCCATGCTGCCTTGTACACCATTTCTCCTGAACTCCAAGGTTACACAGTGGCGGGCTGCCCAGGCCAAATTCCATGTCTGTCCCAATCCTTGATCCACTAACACACAAAACCAGGCCAGAAGGGGTTATGCAACCCTTGGGTGCAAACGGCCAGCTTCCTGACATTTGCTCACTGTGCTGTGTTTGCCATGCAAACAGGACAAAGTCCAGGCCTCCTGACTGCAGGGAACACCCTGCAGTTTCTCTCTGCTACACTTTAAAGTATAGACTACTTTCAAGTTCACCCGGTTGTCATTAACCTTCCCCAGCGAGGTTGCATCCTTGGTTCTCTGCCAGGTAAGAGGGGCTTATTTAGATCAAAGGTTTGGGGCCTCAGCTCTTCGCTCCTTTGCAGGTCTGCCTTAGTTTTTGGTTTGACAACCAAGGGACTCCTCCTGTGCAGTAAGTTTTGGAGACAAACACTTTGAGAGGAGGAAAAATGTGACACAGATAGTACAAAGGGTTCTCTGAGACTCAGTTATGGCCATTTTAGCTCTGGTGAAACATGCACATATATGCATGTGCACCCACACATATACACTATTGTACACCAAACTGAATGCTATCTTTTAAATATTTGCTTATGTTACCTAGCTACATGATTTTTAATCCCAGCTGGTAAAGCTGTGGAGATGTCACCCAGGGTAGAGGCTTAGAGAGTTTCAGGCCACAGACTATTCCAGAGACTTCCACCATTTGCTGGATTCCCTGCTCCCAGGGGCCCCTGCAAGGAATACCTTATGATAATGAAGGGCAGCCAGGCACGGGCACGGTGGCTCCCACCTGTAATCCCAGCACTTTGGGAGGCCAAGGCGGGAGGATCGCTTGAGGCAAGTTCAAGGCCAGCCTGAGCAAGAGCGAGACCCCATCTCTACCAAAAATAGAAAAATTAGCTGGGTGTGGTGGGGCACACGTGTAGTCCCAGCTACTCAAGAGGCTGAGGCAAGAGGATCACTCGAGCCCAGGATTTGGAGGTTCCAGTGAGCTATGATGACCCCAGTGCAGTCTAGCCAGGGTGACAGAGCAAGACTCTGTCTCAACAACAACAACAAAACGTGACCAAAATGAGTGTTGACATTAAAAAAAAAAAAAAAGAAAGAGAGAACGAAGGGGAAGAACACTTCTGTTTTTGATAAGATACCAATGAGGTATTGCTTGGTTTTATTAGATATACAGAACTATCAACCCAAGTCATAAGCGGCACAACCACTGCTGTATTGGAAAGATGAGTACCTGAGAGCCCAGAACCTGACCCTGCTGGAGGCCCGTTGCTGATAGCTCCTGGGACTACTGACCTAATCAAGGGTCTCCTCCCTCACACAGGCCCACCCCAAGTCCTTCAGAGAAGACACCTACCACCAAGGTCATTTCTTCTGGCACCTAACACTGCTAGAAAACAGCAGAGTCTGTCCCTACAAGGACGGTGCCTATGGTAGCCACATCTCAAGGACGCTGAGATGAGTTCAGCCCTGTTTTGTCACTTGGGAGGCAGAACCCATTTCAGTAAACAAAGATCTTCTCTCTTCAACTATTCATGGGAAATACTGAAGGTAATGAAAAAATAACATGTAAACCATCCTTTAGACCAGAGGCTGCAAACCCAAAGGCCAACCTGGACCAGCACCAGGCAGGTGTCCTCTGTGAGTGAAGGGCAGTGGGGCATGGGCTGGATGGGCAGGGGGCGAGAGGGACCAAAGGTGGAGGGGGTTGGGGAAATGCAGCAAACTGGAGATGACAGCATGCTCCATCCTCCACCCAGAAAACTCCATTTTTTTATGTGCAATTTCCCAAGTTTCAAATATTGGCATCAAATACAAAGGTTTTTAAACCTTATAACTTCTGCCGTAGACAAATTTCTAAATTAAAAAAAGCCCCCTCCCCCTACCAAATAATAAAACTTCAACCCAATTATTACAAATAAATTAATAGAGAAATAGAAAAATATAGCAGCTTCAAAAATACACGTCTCCCCATTTTTTAAAACAAAATCAATAAAGTCAATGAGTCAAAATTCATTGAGTTCATTCTTGTGTAGAAGGAAGCCAGCTGGGTCAATCTACTGGTGAGACAGCCCTGTATTATTATTATTATTTTTATTTTAGAGATGGGGTCTCAATATGTTGCCCAGGCTGGAGTGCAGAGACTATTCACAGGTGTGATCATAGCTCACTGTTACCTCAAACTCCTACACTCAAGTGATCCTCCTGCCTCAGCCTCCAGAGTAGCTGGGTCTACAGGTACATGCTACCACACCCGGCAGTCCTGCATTATTAAAATGAAGCCTGCTGTGAACCAACCCCAAATATGAGGATGTCATCCTACTTGTCCTCACACTATCCCTTTGAGGCAGGGATAGGATTAGGCTCCCTATTATGGAGAAGAAACCGAGGCACAGAGCAAGGAGGGCTCCTCCTTAATGCCATAGAGCCCCTCAGCCAAAGAAGTGTTCACATTGCACAATTTGGCACTATCACAGAGAGAGCTGAAATAACCAATCAAAGTTATGTAGCACTTCACAGGGTGCTGGGCAAATAGTAAGCACAACTGAGTCCTCAGCGAGTCATGCACGAGTGAATGAATCAATGTAGCTACTTCCCTCGGACTGTGCTTCCCACTAGGAAAATCAGGAGCTGCTCTTGCCATTCCAAATACTCTGGATTTCTCCAGGGGCAGGCGAGGAAGACAAGGGAGGTAATGCAGAGCTTCCTCTGTGAGTGGACAGATGGCCTTCCCAGCTCTAAAGGAACACCATTGACCCTCTCAGGCTCATGAGTTAGCAAATGCCAAGTGGGGAGTAGGTTCCCAGGGGATACATTTTCCTAGGTCCAGCTTGTCTTAGCAAGTCCCGCTGTCTAGCTGGTAACTGTGAATGTGACAGCCCCCCAGCAGGTGGGGTCTTTGTAGTTACCACCAGCGGAGGCTGACATGGAGACAGGGGACTCAGAGAGAAGGAGCCAGGCTCCAGTCTGCAGGTCACAGCCCAAGGGTCCAGCCTTCATCTTGAGTCTCCAGCAGGCTCAGCAGGAGTGTGGATGACTCCATCCCCGGCTTTTGACTCCCTTCCAAGGTCCTCACAGTCTCCATTGGGAAATACAGCGGTTAGTGCAAGCTCCTCTTCAGGTTCCTGGAAGTTATCTGGAACACAGGAGAAGGACTCACCCAATCAAGACGATAAAGTTTATGAGTGAGTAAGCTAGGAACAAAAGGGAGGAAGTTGGGCCCAGTGAATATCTACTTAAAAAACAAAACAAAATACCTATCAAAAATCTTAAAAATGTATATACCCTTTGACCCAGCAATTCCACTTCTAGGATTTTATCCTAAGGAAATAATTAGTAATTAGTGGTACTGCTGCAGCCATCTTGCTACCAGCCTAAGCAGCACTGAGGATGGCCCAGCAGAGAAAGGGGAAGACCCTGCATCCTCAGCGGGGTCATTGGGCCCTGCCTCTGCATCAACCAACTCTGAAGCTGCCTCCACCTCTGGACTGTCTTCTAGGTGAGATCATGAATCCCCTCACTGTTTATGCTAGTTTGAGTTTCTTACCTGCAGCTGAAAGCATCCTAACTGATTCAATGTCCAACTGGGATTGTTGGGTAAACTGTGGCTCACACTATGATGAGATTCAGGCAGTAAAAATGATGTCTAAAACTCCATAGACCTAAACACACACACACACTCACACTAATGAGAACAAGTAAAATTGGGGAAATCAGAATAAAAATCTGTGGATTGTATCAATATCAGTATCCTGGTTGTGATACTGCACTATAGTTTTGCAAGATGTTACCATTGGGGAAACTGGGCAAAGTGTACATGGGATCTCTCTGTATGATTTCTTACAACTGCATGTTAAGTTACAATTACCTCAAAAAAAAATAGAAGATATATAAATAACATATAATTGTTGCTGTGGAAAGACAGTCAAAGTTATTGATGAAGAAAGCAGATTCCAAAACAATAGGTACAGTCACGTGCCATGTAATGATGTTTTGGTCAACGATGACAATGTATACTATGGTGATCCCATAAGATTCTAATGGAGCTGAAAAATTCCTATGGCTTAGCGACCTCGTGTCCAACCTAACGTCATTGTACAATGCACTACTCACATGTTTGTGGTGATGCTGGTGTAAACAAACCTACTGTACTAGCAGTTGTCTAAAAGCACATGCAATCATATATAGTACATAATACTTGATAATGATAATAAACAACTATGTTACTGGTTTATGTATTTACTACACTATACTTTTTATTGTTACTTTAGAGTGTACTCCTTCTACTTATTAAAAAAAACAAAACAAAACAACTGTATAACAGCCTCAGGAAGGTCCTTCAGGAAGCGTTCCAGAAGAAGGCACTGTTATAGCAGCTCCATGCATGTTATTGCCCCTGAAGATCTTTGAGTGGGACAAGACGCAGAGGTGAAAACAGCAATATTGATGATCCTGACCCTGTGTAGGCCTTGGTTAATGTGTGAGTTTGTGCCTTAGTTTTTAACAACAGAGTTTAAAATGTAAAATATAAAAATAAAAAAATTTTAAAATAGAATAAAGATAGAAAGAAAGAATTTTTGTACATCTGTACGTTTTGTTTGTGTTTTCAGCTAAGTGTTATTACAAGAGTGAAAAAGTTTAAAAAAATTTAAAAGTTTACAAAGTAAAAAAATTACAGTAAGCCAAGGTTAATTTATTATTGAAGAAAGGAAAATATTTTTTATAAATTTAGTATAGCCTAAGTGTACAGTGTTTAAGAAGTCTACAGTAGTATACAGTGATGTCCTAGGCCTTCACATTCACTCACTACTCACTCACTGACTCACCCAGAGCAATTTCCAGTCCTGCAAGCTAAATTCATGGAAAGTCCCCTATATAAGTGTACTATTTTTATCTTATTTATTTATTTATTTATTTACTTATTTTGAGACAGACTTGATAGAGTGCAGTGTCATGATCATAGCTCACTGCAACCTCAAACTCCTGGGCTCAAGTGATCCTCCTACCTCAGCCTTCCAAGTAGCTGGAACTACAGGTGCACACCACCACGCCCAACTAATTTTTTCTATTTTTCGTAGAGACGGGGTCTTGCTCTTGCCCAGGCTGGTCTCAAGCTCCTGACCTCAAGAGATACTTCTGCCTCGGCCTCCCAGAGTGCTAGGATTACAGGCGTGAGCCACCTGACCCGGCCTATTTTTTAATCTTTTACACTGTATTTTTATTGTACCCTTCCTATGTTTAGATATGTTTAGATATGCAAATACTTGTCATGTTCCAATTGTATTCAGTACAGTAACATGCTACACAGGTTTGTAGCCTAGGAGCAATAGGCTATACCATACAGCCTAGATGTATAGTAGGCTACACCATCTAGGTTTGTATAAGTACACTCTGTGATGTTTGTACAATGATGAAACTGCCTAATGATACATTTCTCAGAATGTGTCCCTGTCATTAAGCAACGCATGACTGTATAAGTGTGAGTATACTGTAAATATATATATGGTCCATCCATAAATGCCATATGCATTTTAATACATTCACTTCTACATGAGATTTTTTATATACCACTGAGAGGGAAGTTATCCAAGATTTATATAAAATTGCCAATGACTCCTTTGCTTTATTTTTTTTCCCTTTAGTTTCTAGATATATCCAAAATGATGATGGAGAGGTTGAAGTTAATATTTTTACAATTAAATATTTTAAATATCTGCTGTATTTTGAAGATTATATATTATATAAAAGTGACTTTATTAAAACTTAAACAGCACAAAGACGGAGAAAGAGAGAGAGAGAGACAGGTAGATAGAATGGTCTTACCCCAAAATATTGATTGTAGTTACTTCTGAGTGATGGAATTAAGTGAATGCTTTTTCATATTTGTTTTCCTTTTTGTGTATCTTTTGAGCTTTCAACTGTGATAGGCAGAATTCTCAGATAGCTCCCACAATTTGAGCCCCTTAAGTGTAGGGACCCTGTGTAAAGCCCTCCTCCAAGTGTGGGCGGGCTCCGTGAATATGATGGCTTAGTCACTCCATTGATTAGGGTGCCTCCCGTGACAAAGGTGATGGCTAGTAACTCCCTCTATTACCGTAGGTTATGTGAGACTCCCTCTTAGCCAACTGGAGAGGGAGATTCTCCTGCTGATTGAAGGAGGAGACCATGTAGGAGGGCTTGGGAGAGGAAGGAACCGCAGGGGCCTCTTGGAGCTGAGAGCAGCCCCAGCTGACAGCCAGCCAGAAGTCAGGGACCTGATCAATGTGTTTTAAGCCACTAAATTTGTGGTGAAGCAATGAAGACTGATAGATCAACTAATAATTTTCTTTTTACAATAAGAAACATAATAAAAATTTATTTGAAACCACTGCCCATTGTTTATGTAACAAAGCTATACTTTTCAGTGTGCCTTGGGGTGGGGTCATGTCTATTCCATGGACTACAACCTGCTCCCCTGGGTACCATAGTCCCCCTTATCCACAGTTTCACTTTCTGAAGTTTCAGTTTGCCACGGTACAGTACAACAAGATATTTTGAGAGAGATCCCACATTTGCATAACTTCTATTACAGTATATTGTTATAATTGTTCTATTTTATTATTAGTTATTGTTGTTAATCTCATACTGTGCCTAATTTATAAATTAAATTTTACCATAGATGGGTATGTATAGGAAAGTGTATACACGGGTTTGGTGCTATGCATGGGTTTCAAGCATCCACAGGGGTCTTGGAAGCATCCTCTTTGGATGGGGGGGGCTACTGTACTTCCCATCTTCCTAACAGCAGCACCAGCACCTTAGTGCCTCCTTCCCCTTCTCTCTCACCTCCATTTGGTGACCTGATGGTTCTGCCCTAGAAATGAGTTCCTTCCTCTCCTTTTCCACTGCCTGGGTTGGGCCCAGGCTGCCTGTCATCCCTCCTGGGACTACTGCAGTCCCCTCCTAGCTGGGCTCTGCCTCTGCTCTCTCCCTGCTTTTATAATCCAGACAGGCCTCTAAGCACCCCCACTCCCCCTGCTCAGAAGTCGCCTGAGGCACTCTACTTCTGAAGGACTCACATCCAGGGCCCTGATATGGTCTCAACTCTTCTCTTCAGCCTTGGCCCTCATTAGTCTCCTTTTGCACCTCACCTCTGGGCACTCTTGATGGCGGTGCCCTTTCTGAGCATGACATCATGCTGTCAAGCCTTTGTTCAGGGTCCTCCAAATCTTCCTATTCCTGCCTATGAAAATCTGTCCATGCCTAGCTCAAATGTCACTTGCTGCATGATACTACCTGAATCTTCAGGGGAGACTTAGTGTGTTGGCCCCCTGTGCCCCACCATGCATGTTGTGACACCTGCATTACAGCCCTCCCCACACTACCTTCATTAGGCAGAGATTCCTGGGGAAAGAGCCTGGCCTGACCGAGCCTATGTGCCCACTGCCTGGCATATGGGCATCTCACATTGCTCATACCGCCACCCAGCACATGGCAAGTGCTCCATGGATGTTGGTCCACTCTGTCCCTGAGGTCCCCATGTCCACATGACCACTCCCATAATCCCATACACCTGGACCTCAAGCTGCAGGTCAGAGGTGAAGCACTCACCCTGAGCTGGGCCACTAGAGGCAGCAACATCCCGGTCCTTCCTCCTCCGGCTCCAGGGACCCCAGGAAAAGCAGGCCAGCAGTCCTGGAAGGTCCGATCCTTCCACTAGGAAGAACACAAAACCCCAGAGGCAGAAGGTCAGATGGTTCCTGCCTCACAAGACTGAGAGATTTTGTTTAGCAAACCAAGAGCCTCAACTGTCAACTGCCCTAATTTCAACTACCTGATTAAAAAAACAAAGATTCTGATTTGCAAAAGTGGGAGGGTTTTCGTACTTTAAAAAGAACTAAAAAATGATTGCTCTATCTGTTATCTCATTTTATCCCCACAAAAGCCCTATGATGTAGGTACCATGTTGGGGAAACTATAGCAACAAAAATAACATGAAATTAATTACAACTACATAGCACCAAAGAAAATACTCAAAGAGCTGTACTTGTCCTCTGATTTTTAGTTCAAACTATTTTTTAAAAGGAATAGATTAAATTTTTTTTATAATCACATAAAGTCACTAAGAACTAATAAGAAAAAGACTCTAGACAGCTGAAACAAGGAAAATCCTTGTTCATAACCTTTACTCAGGGCCTATTTACGCTTCCCCCCTCAAAATTTAGGGGGTGCAAGTGTTTTTTGTTACATGGATGAATTGTATCATGCTGAAGTCAGGGCTTTCAGTGTACCTGTCACCAGAATAGTGTACATTGTACCCGATAGATAGATCTATTTACTTTTAATTTGCACCATCCAATTCTAACAAGACTGGATCCTTAGCATTTCAACCAAAAGGCAGCCGGATTAGGCACCATAAACTGGGTAAAAGGGCACTGCCAAAAGGCAAGCAACCTAAAAGAATAAGAATTATCATCAGGCAGTGAGGAAAGAGATCAGAAAACTTTTAAAAACCAGATACCACTGCTAGCAAAACCTTAATGACAAATCCATGTGGTAAAAGGATAATAGCACTGCCCATTGCAAAAGCTACGAAGAAATTGGTGGGCAGTGAGTTATAATTACACTCGTGACCTTTAGTCATTAATGAAAGGTTTTATTTTGTTCACTATGCTTTTTTATGAAAGTAGGAAAGAGTTTAATATAGTAGAGAAAGACATCCTTGCAAAGTGTTAAAATTGCAAAAGTGTTAGTGTTTATTTAAAAGGCAGCAAGGATTCATTCACCCATTCTGCATTCCAGGCAGGGTGTCAGGACATGGGAATGCAATCGTGCTTAAACTCACAAGTGACAAAATCATGTGGTAAGAGCTTAAGGAGCAGGAGGGCAAAGCGCTCTCGGATTTCATCAGCAAACTTGCAGACTGGAGCCAGGAGGGTCAGGGAAGCCTTCCTGGAGGAAGAAGTCCAGTTCTGAATGGCGAGATGGGACTGGCCGAGTGAAGAGGAGGAGGGGAGGAAAGGCTTTTCCGGCTCAGGCAACAGCTTTGGAGACCAGAGCAAGCCAGGCTCTGGGGAACTGAAAGTTGTTCCCCGGGAATGGGGGCGGGCTAAGAGACTAAAGGCTGAGAGTCTTTTAGGCACCAGCTCATTAAGGTGCAGAAACTTTGCGTGAATTTCCTTCATCCCTCCCCCGCCCCCCCCCCCAGGCAGCGGCGTAGGGGGCGAGGCAGGGGAGTGGGGGGCACAGGTCAGTGAAGGGGCAGGCACAACAATCTGAACAGCAATCCAGCTCAGGACATTTCCCTGGTCTTTGTCTTTCAGGATGCTGGTCATTGAGTTTAAAATTCATCCTCCCAGCTTCAACAAAAAAGAGGTTCTCCCCAGAGGGAGGAAGGTTAGGGCAGGCTCTGCAGCTGACTGGCCGGCGCAGGCCAGGCTGGCAGGTGAATGTATGACTCTGGTAACAGCACAGGTCCCTAGCTGGGAAAGAGCCCCCTCCCCGCCACGTCTGGCACCTCCCAGTTGCAGGCTTACAGACCAATACGCCCGGAGGCACCACACAGCCGCTGTCCTCATTAACTCCTTAAGAGCCAGAGGCTGCAGGGCTTGGAGGGTTGCCCAGCTGGGCGAGGAGAGCGAACAGGGGAGCGCAAAGATCTCCCAGTTTTGTCAGATTCAGCTACACTGAATGTATTTTAATCCTAGAACACTGGAGAATTCCTGTAAAACCTGGCATTCCAGGATGGAGGCGATTCTGACCTTTCTGCTGATGGCTTCAGTCACAGCGCCGAGAAAAAACCCTCACTCCCCTCCCCACCTTTTAGGAGAATGTGGAGGGGAAAGGTGGCCTCAGCAGACCTGGGGCAGGCAGGAGACACAGCAGTGGGTGCACAATCTGGCGGGTGGCCAGGAAGCGCCAGAACATTTTGTGTTCTCAGTCCTGCGCACCTCCCCCACACCTCCAAGTCCCCGGCACCTATTCCTTGCATTCTGCCTCCGACCCCGCAGGCACGGAGCCTCCACCGCGCTGGGGTCGCCCCTCCTAGAGCTCCCGACGCATCCCCAGCTGCGCAGCGCCCTAGAATCTAGCTCCGGGCACCGCCAACACCCCTAGTCCCAGTTCTGCCACCCACCCCCTTGAAACTTTCGCATCCTAAAGCTTTCCCATTTCCTTCCCCTTTCCCCCTCTCTCCCCCTGCCCAGCCCAATCCTTCTCTCTGCCCACTTCCCCTGCCGCCTGCTCGTCCCCTCCGCTTTCCCAGGCCCCCTGGGCATCTCCCGTGCACTCCGGATCCTCCCGGGACAGACTCGACTCCTTGCCCAGGGCCCGTTCTTCGCTAGCTGGGAGGCCTCAGTTTACCTCGGTGCTCAATGAGGGGGGCCAGCCTAAAGGGGTCCAGCTTGGGGGGCTTCCCCAGGCCGCCGCCCGCCCGCACCCTGCCGGGCCCCGCTCAATCTCACCTGGTCGCCCGGGCCCGGCGGCTTGCAGGGCCCTGCAGGCGGCTGCCTGGACGGCCAGGCTGGAGGCCGGGCAGCCGGGGCAGTAGGCGGCCGCCTGCACCGGGCCCCCTGCCTGACGGCCGAACACGGCGCGTAGCAGCGCCTCCAGCAGCCGCAGCCCCAGCGCCACCGCGTCCTCGGGCCCGGGCTCGGCCACCAGCACCCCGACCAGCGCCTCGCCGGCCCGCCGCCGGCCGCGCACGTCCCGCAGCATCTCCCGCAGGCGGCGCCGCGGCTCCCGGGCGGCCAGCGACGACGCGCGGCACAGCACGAAGACGAGCGGCGAGCGGATGGCGCGCGCCGCCGCCCCGGGCGCCCTCTGCGCCCCGCTCGCCGCCCCGGGCCCCGCGCCCTCGGCCGCCGCTCGGCCCGGCTTGGCCGCCGCTGGCTCGGGCGGGAACACGGCCCGGGCGAAGTCCCGCAGCAGCGCGCGGCTCTGCTCGCGCTCCCACAGCTCGCCCACCAGCAGCACCTGCCCGCGGCCCCCCGCCGCCTCCACCAGCGCCTGGAAGGGCGGCTCGGCCGGGCGCGCGGGCCGCGCCGCCAGCGCCTCCAGCTCGCGCTCCATGCTCGCCGCCGCCGCCCTCTGCGGCCCCCGCGCACCCGCTGCCCGCCTCTCGGGGCGGCGGCGCCCGGGTCGGGAGGACACGCCCCCGAGG
This sequence comes from Daubentonia madagascariensis, assembly GCA_023783475.1. Lineage (NCBI taxonomy): Eukaryota > Metazoa > Chordata > Mammalia > Primates > Daubentoniidae > Daubentonia > Daubentonia madagascariensis. Next base: position 368,374 of record JAKFHU010001078.1, on the reverse strand, counting down.
GCCGAGCCCGGCCGGACCCCCTGGCCGGGGGGCTGAGGCCCTCGGATCACGGTCCGCCGGCTGGTCGGGCGGGGTCTGGAGGGCGGTTCTCCCCGAGCCCGGGAGAAACTGAGCGTCATTCATTTATTCATTCAGACATCAGCTCATCCATCCATCCCGACAAATACTTACTGAGCACCTACTAGGTCCAGGCGCTGGGCAGCCGAGGGTGAGGGAAGGCAATTATCCTGTGAACAAATACACCCTCACAAGGTAAGATCGTCTTGAATCCTGGGCAGGTATTTCTGGAATCCCACATGGTTTGGGGGCAGGGCCGGCCTCTCACCGTGCGGCTTTGGAGCGGGTGGAGTGTGGCTGCAGAGAAGAGGGTAGGGAGGTGAGAAAAGAGAGGGGAAGCAGGGGTTACTGCTGTCACCCAGCTCTCCTTTGGGCCGTCAACATTTGGCAAAAGACGATCGAGGGCCCACTATTTCCACAAATACTTACTGCGTGCAGGGCACTGCCCTGGGCACTGAGGGTGAAAACCAGGAAGGCAAACAGCGTTGCTCTCCATGAAGCAGAAAGTCTAGTGGGGTAGATGTAGCTCGCAGGTGGTGCTGTGACCTGCGTGGGTGCCAGGGAGCAGGTCAGAAGCAAGAGTACATTTCCTTTCATTCTAAGGGTCTAGGTCAGCCTTGTCCAACAGAACTGTGATGATGGAAATGTTTTATATTACCTGCATTGTCCAATGCTCTAGCCACGAGCCCCATGTGGCTATTATTGAGCGCTTGAAATTTGGCTAGTGCAACTGAGGAACTGAATTTTACTTGTCATTTCATTTTAATTAAATGTAAAAAGCTGTGTGTGGCTCTTTGGACAGTGCTTGCCAAGGCTCTTTACTTCCTCGTCTATTACCTAGTGCTAAACCAAAGGCCCCTTTGAGTCAAGCACAGGCTAATACCCTCTCCTTCTCCATATAACCCCCAGTCCTCTCTTCTAGTAACCCTGTTTCCTGCCCCCTATAAATATGCCGAAACATCTCCTGCAGTAGAGTTTTGTGTGTCCCTAAAACAAACCTCTCTTGAGCATCTACTGTGTGCAAGCAGTGGAAATTCAAAGGTGCACAAGATGCAGTCCTGCCCTAGTCATCCAGCAGTTGTTTTAGCCAGCATTTGGAGGAAGGACCCCATACCTCTGTTGGGGTCCTGACTAATGTGATTTTTGCCTCTGCATACCATCTTTGGGATTCTCTTGGAAGGGTACATCAATGCTCAGAGTGGAGATCTGGGGCCAGGGTGTGAAGAGCCCCAGATTTGCAGCAAGAAGCCCTGGGTTGGAATCACGGTTGGGTTCCAGCACCAGCTCAGTGATTCACTCATTCAACCTGTATTTATTGAATATCTCTGACATGCACTGTGCCCAGTGCTGATGAGACAGCTGTGAACAGGCAAGTTCCTACCTTCATGGAGCTGATGTTCTAGTAGGGTGTGGGGGAGAGAGACAGTAAACAAGTAAAAACATGAATAACAACTTCAGATGGTGATCTGAAGCTATGTAAATAATCATGCAAGGCCCACAAGATGGTAACATTCTTGAGGTGCTGGCCCCTTCCTATGAATACAACCCTGAAGGTGCCTCAGAAGCAAGAGAGAGATTGATAAGGACTCTGAGAATCTCAGGGAAAACCAGGTGAAGCCCCCTTTCTCTACCCAGTGCAGAGGAGATAGTGTGACTTTTTCTTTCTGCAATGGCCTCAGCAGACTGCCCACCCCGTCCACGCACCATGCAGGTGCTGGAGCAAACAGTTGCTAGCGGTGGCCATGGTGGGTTGAAGCACGACACCACCCCAGTCCCTCTCCCTTGTAGATTAACACAGAGCAGCCATGAAAAGACGTGCGGAAGTCAAAATTCCAGAGGGGGGGCACTTCATGAATCCAAGATTCACCCCACCCACATTCCTTGAGCTCCCCAGGGGGGATACAAGATAGAATCTAGGCTTTAGTCTCTTCCAGATGGACCCATTGCCAGCCAAGGTAGCTGATATCCAGGGAAACATGAAATTCGCTGGGAAAAACAATTAGACTTCTGGAAAGTATAAAACAAAGCAAATATAATGGATACATGAATTAAGATTCATTTCAGCTACTATTAATACAGACTCCACTAATAACAGTGGCATAAACACAAGTTGGTTTTTTTTTCTCTCTTGTAGAAGTTTGGAGGTGGACAGTTTATGGCTGAAATAGTAGCTCTGTTTCAATAGGTCTTTGAGGACTCAGGTTTCATTCGAGGTCACTATTGACCCCTCTCATCTTCATGATTCAAGTTGGCAGGTAAGACTCCAGCCACCACACCTGTATTCCAAGCAGCTGGATAGTAGAAGGACTGAGGATGGAACAAAAATCAGCTGGACTTCAAATTTCTTAGCAGCAACACTAGGCTTAAGAAAATAGTTGTATAATAGTTTAAAAGTATCAAAGAAAAATAACTTTGAACCTAGATTTGGATTTCTAGCAAAATTATTAGGTATATAAAAAATCAGAAGGCTTATTACATATAATCCCTCTTTGAAAACACTATGAGAAGAAATACTCTACCAAGAAGAGAAATAAATCTAGGAGTACTGAAGAACAAGTAAGAGGGATTAAATCACTCATGTAAATAATGGTACAGTGCCCAGCCGGCCAGGAGCGGTGGCTCATGCCTGTAATCCCACACTTTGGGAGGCTGAGGCAGGAGGATCTCTTGAGGCCAAGAGTACGAGACCAGCCTGGGCAACATAGTGAGACTCCACCCCTAGAAAAAATTTTAAAAGTTAGCCAGGTGTGGCGCACACCTGTAGTCCCAGCTACTCGGGAGGCTGAAGCAGGAGGATCGCTTGAGCCCAGGAATTTGAGGTTGCAGTGAGCTATGATGATGCCACTGCACTCTAGCCTGGGCGACAGAACTAGACCCTGTCTCAAAATAATAATAATAATAATGGTAAGGTGTCGTGTACAGCCTGAGTGGGCATAAGCTGGGAGGGTGGCAGAGCCACGGAGAGTCCTACCAGGTGACCGGAAAGGCAATTGACCCCAACTAGGTTTTCTCTGAGGAAGGGAGGAAGACAGCAGCAGACTATAGAAGAACTATCAGATGTGCTGGTATTTTTAGAACTTTCTTACAAGGCTTGCCTAAAACCAACATGCTCTGCCTCTTGAGCTATTCATTCTCAGGCTCTAAATCTCCAGGTAGTAAATTCCAAATTTTCCAGGGGTGGGATGGAGGATGAATCAGAGGAGGGTGAAATGTTAAACAAAGGTTGGAGTCCAGGACCAGTGAACTTTATCTTCATCTGTGTTATTTACACGGTGAAGGTTCTGGTATTAAATTAACAGGAAATTGCAAAGATCTTAAAAAAAAAAAGGGCAGGGTGTCAAGAATATTTCTTCCTCCCCTCCATCCACACCCTAGAAAAGAAAATATCATAAAACTAATGGGCTGCTGCTGCTTTTTTTTTTTTTTTTGGAAACAGTCGCTCGGGGGGTCAAGTGTCTTAGTTTTACTCGAACTTTAGGAGTCTGATAAGGTTTGTTAAGAGGGCTGGAGGAAACTCTGTGAGACAGAGGCCTGACTTCAGACCCTAGGTTGCCCCTGCTGGGCCCAGGACTAGCCAGTGGGGCCAGGAGGAGAGGGGACAGCTCCCCCAGCCCCCATACACCAGCACTGGAGGAGGGAGCTGGAGAGGAGCAACCCTGTGTCAGCAGACACCCAGCACACAGCCGGAGAGAGGGTATTTGCACTTGTTGCCCTGGAGGCCACAGCCACAGGGTGACTTCATGTCAGCATCTGAGACTTCAGCAGAGGTGGTAGGAAAATAGCAGCTTACCTGTGGAGCAAGAACATACGGTGACTTCACAGCCACTCAACCTGCGCCTCCTTTAAAATTTACCTGGCCGGGTCAGGTTGGAGCTTGAGCATAAGTCTCCCAAGATCCAGCCTTCCCAGAGAATGGCACTGGCCAAAAGTGGCTTGGAAGTAGCCGTGGTCTCCAAGAGCTGAATGGGGCTCTGGTTGGCCTTTCCCTGCCCCAGGACAGGAGTGTACCAACCTCATCTGAGCTGACACCCTCAACTGTCAGGCCCCTTAAGGTTAGAGTGGATCAAAAGGCAGTTATCACAGGAGGCAATCCTATTTTCCACGGCTCAGAGCAGTCACCACTTTACAGAATATCAAATACAATGCGAGCTATGTCTGTGGGGGGACGTGTGGGCCAACACTCACCACAGACGCCCTGCCCCCTATGTTGAGAACCAGGAAGTGTGCAGGGGAGGGGGTTTGGGCAGTGGGTGACTTCATGATCATCATTCACAAGGTGCCTAGTATAGGACAAGGTAACCATTGAATATTAACCTTATGATAACCTCAGTTGCTCAGGCCAGCTCCCAGCCAGCACCTCTCCTGCCTAGAGGGATGGATCAAGGATTCAGTCAGAAAGATGGACTCAGCAAGTGCATGGAAACATGAGTTTCTTTTGTGCCAGATCTTGCCGGATATCTGTGTCTGCTGTGACTCTGAAGTCAGAAGGCTTCCCTGATCGCTGGCTGGAGGCCACTCAGCTTGCCGATCTCAGATTGCGCTGGGTGAAGGTGATGGCAGTGTTGCTGATGACATGATGGTGGTATGGTGTTGAGGGGACAGTGACACCCTCACCTCACCACTTTAGAGAGGCCTCTTATCACTGGTAGGGGCATTTGGACAGGCAATACTCACCAACAGAACTTTCTACAGTGAGGAAAATGTTCTATATCTGTGCTGTCCAATACAGTAGCCACTAGTCACATGAGGCAATTGAAACATGGCTAGTGAGACTAAGGAACTGCATTTAAAGTTTTATTTAATTTTAAGTAATTTAAAGTTAAATTCAAATGGCCACATGTGGCTAGTGGCTACCATATTGGGCCACACAGGTCTAGAAGGTATGCTGTCATCATACTCTTTCCAGGATGATTTATTTCCATGGCTTGATTGACAACTTAGTTTAGATTGGTTTTCAGCTTTAGGCAGTGATAAGACAGGGGTAGTGGCTGTGGCAGACACTGTTGCTTTTCTGCTCACTGGCCACTCCTGCTTACCAAGCCCTGATTTTGTTATGGAAGCAATGGATCCAACCTCAAGGGTTGAATCATGAGTATATGAAGCCAATTGTGACATTCCTGTTCTTCTTTGCTAGTGATTGGTCTTGGGGTGGGCATGTGGCTCAATTCTAGCCAGTCCAAGACAAGAGGAAGTCTCCTGGAGAGACTTCTGGGAAAGATTTTCTTCCCTGACTAGGGAAGTTGAATGGCCCTTTTTGGCCCATCATCTTCCTTGCTGGGGACAATGTTGTGTGAAGACTTGATATTTGGAGGTACAGCAATCTTGCCACCGTGAGGGAAAGGCCAGGAGAATCTATGAATTGTTGATAATATTTGGGAAAGCTCAGTGAGCCCCTTACTTCTCTGGTGTTGCAAACTTTCACTGCATTGAGATTAATTCTGCCATCCAAATTGTGTAACCCAAACATCTGCCTTAAATTGTTTTGTATTGAGATAGGGCATAAATTATCAAATAGATACATTATTTAAAATAGCTCAAATAATAGTTTGCCTCTAGAAGGAAACCCAAGGTACTAGTAACATGATGACTTCTGAGGAGGGAAACTAAAAGGTTGGGATTTGGTGGTAGCGTGGACATTTAACACTATATACCCAGTTGTTTCCTTTGAATTGTGTTCCATAGGAATGAATCATCTACTCAAAAATAGGTGTATTCAAGTTAAAATAGTGCATAAATGATCTTATTTTGCCATGTGGAAGTAACCACCCAAAGAACCCAAACCAGAATTGTTTAAAAAAGTGCCTGTTGTTTATATAGATGTGTTCACCTTGTAAAAATTTATTGAGCTGCTCACTTACGATTTTTGTACTACTCTTTTTCTTTTCTTTTTTTTTTTTTTGAGACAGAGTCTCACTCCGTCCCTCTGGGTAGAGTGCAGTGGCATCATCTAGGTCACTGCAACCTCAAACTCCTGGGCTCAAGTGATCCTCCTGCCTCAGTCTCCCGAGTAGCTGGGACTACAGGCACACACCATGATGCCTGGCTAATTTTTCTATTTTTAGTAGAGATAGGGTCTTGCTCTTGCTCAGTCTGGTCTTGAACTCCTGAGCTCAAGCAATCCTCCTGCCTCAGCTTCCCAGAGTGCTAGGATTATAGATGTGAGCCACCGTGCCCGGGCCTTCTCTTAATATAATAAAAAGTTTATATTAAAAAAATGATTGCCTCTATGAAATGGGTCTCAGAGTTGGAAGGAAAAACAGGAGACATGGTTTTCATTATAAAAGCTGTTTTACTTACCTTTTAAAAAATCTATGTGAGTTATTACATATTTTGATTAGAAAATACATTAAATAAAGTAGAAAAGAAAAAAAAGCTAAAAATCTCACAGATATTCAGGACTGCTGTTTTTAAGAGCATAGCCCTTGTCCAGCCTATTTGTGTAAAACACTGAGTAATTAGTCTGTCCATTCACTTCCTTTCTATTGGAAGCGATCAGAGACCACTGGAGAATATAAGTACACTACCAGAGCATCTGGTGCACCTCACCAAGTCCTAGGCATGACATCTTCAGTGTAGTGGACCAGCACGATGTCCTGGAGGATGGTGAGGTGGCCAAGGTCCATCCAGCACAGAGCCCACTCGCAAGATAGAGACAACGTGCTACTGTCCGCTCACTCCAAGACCTATCCTTCTTCTGCACTGACCAGAAGGCTGGAGAATCATACAGGGCTGGGAGAGGAATGGCCCAGACCTCCCACACACATGCGTGTGCAGAAAAACACACTTACACATCCTTTGACCATTCACAGTGATATTAACACCTATGTTCCCACCAGGAATACAATTTCCCTTTAGATTTGCTATTTTTCAATGGCTTTTCCTTTGCCCTCCCTGTCATAACAGCTCTTACTTTTTGGGTCACAGAGCCAATGTGGGGATTCTGCCAGTAGCTTAGGGTATCTATTCCAACTCCACACCAAGGCACTGGAGAAGTGATGTGTTCAGGATTCCACCAGTCCTACCATGAACAGGAATCCAATCAAATTAATTATCTGATTCAGTAGTGTTCTGGTTCCCCAGGGATCTGTGTTAGTTTGGAGGTAGTGTCCCAAAGCCCCTGAAAGTTCTGGTTCATCCCTTTCCCCACTGCAATTTCCCTGGTCCGTGGTCAGATCCCCTGTGGGAAAGGCAGGAGTAAAACAGAGAGAATATATTTTTGATGTTATCATGTGGTCTTTCCTCATGTGGGTCCAGCCTCCATTTAATTCAAGGGACAAAAGAGAAGTCACTCTGCCACTCTGGGACCTTCCACTGAAATCAAGGAGACCAGGAGCAGTCAGGTGGGATGTTGGCCCTGGTATCGTTACTGCTGGCCCCTCAGGATTGTGCTGTTGGACTCTCAACTCTGCTATAGTCATTGTGAGTAATCTCTGGTTGACCACAGGGCCTTTGCATCACTCCTTAATAATTCAAAGTCCTTGGCAGGAGCATCTAATTGGCTAAACTCAGGTCACATGACCATGTACTAGTTATAAGGAAATTGGGAGGGAGAACATTTGATTGCCCATTGGTTCCATAGAGAGAATTAGATAGAGCCTTGCCTCCTACCTGCTCTAAAGGGACCCTCACTCCAAAGAATGGTATCTATCTGGACAAAAAATAACCAAAATGTTGGTGATTTTTACCTTTATCTGGTGGTTGGGTTTTCTATAATGAGCATTTATTACATGTATAATTTTAAGAAAGGAGTCTGTCATTTTGTATATTTTTAAATCAACCAATTCCACTATATAATTATTATTATTATACATGCATGGTAGGGCATTGAAAACAGTTTTTGGACCTGAAAATGTCGGGAACACTAGCATAAGACTTTGGGGACTTGGCCAGGTGCAGTGGCTCACGTCTGTAATCCCACACTTAGGGAGACGGAGGTGGGAGGATCATTTGAGCCCAGGAGTTCAAGACCAGCCTGGGTGACATAGCTAGACCCTGTCTCTACAAAGGATTTAAAAAATTAGCAGGGCATGGTGGCACATGCCTGTAGTCCCAGCTACTTGGGAGGCTGAGGCAGGAGTATTGCTTTAGCCCAGGAGTTCAAGGTTACAGTGAGCTATGATCGATCACATCACTGAACTCCAGCCTGGGTGACAGAACAATTTTTTTTTTCTAAAAAAAGAAAAAATTGGGGGCCTCAGTCATGTGTGTGGGGGAGAGAAACTGAAGTGGCCTACCTAGGTCCTGCTTGGCCCCCCTCTGTGGGGAGTTCTGGTGGCCTCTCTTCAGGCCACTTGACTTTCAGAAGAGGTTGTTAACCCTGCTCAGCTGCCTGTTCAAACATTGGGATTTGCCCTTAACCAACAACAAGGAATATTCTGGATCCTTGTTAGATCAGAGCCACAACCTCAAACTCACTGCTGTTCAATATTTAGCAAACATTTGGTTGAAATAAAAAACATTTAGGAAGACTTACCTCAATGGCAGTAAAAGGAAAAACCGTGTTCTCTACTCACAACACTTGTGACACCAGATGTGTGGATTTTCCACACCATGAAATTCTCCAGTTCTCTGCGGACGCCAACTGGGTGTCCAACGATTCAATTCAATTCTGGCACTAACAAGCCCAATTAGCATCAGACCATGCAGGTTAAGGGCTCAATCCCAAAAGACTGCCCCCCAACTTCGGGAGCCAGTCTCAAGTAGGGGGTCCCCAGGTTACCCACATTTCTTGGCTAAAATTGGGGATTCACATGACCACTGAAGGAGCTCAGAAAATTTCACCCCAAAATCCGACTCCTTGGTACAAAGAGTATTTTGAATAAAAGGCCCTTAGCAATCAACAGGCCCTTGGAAGGGGCTTTCCTTCTATCTGCATAACCAGATGGACCCATCAGAAAAAGGACAGTGGACTTTCCCTTCCCTTCCCCTCCCTGTTTTCCCACTATATTGCAGGAAAGAAAATCAATAATGCAACCACACCTGGCCCAAATCATTTTAAACGTAATACCTGTCTCTCAAATTTAATTTAATTTGCAAACAGAATCATTTATAAGCCAATCCATTTCCCCCATCCATTCATCCTCTCTAGCAACCATTTCTTGCCCCTTAAACAGAATTACCTATATTCCTCACTTCCCCCTCCCCTCTAAAAGGAGGGTATAAAAACACCTGGATCCCACGGGCATTGGGTAATCACTCTGTGATTCTCCCCATGTGCACGGTAAATAATCTGCCTTAATTGTGAGTTGATCATTCAGCAAACTTTCAGGGGCAAGGGTAGGTTTCCTCCTCATCCCCACATCGCCTCCTCAGCTTCTATAATCTGCTATAACAGGTCACAGAACTCAGGGAAAAGACTTTATTTGTGTTTACTGGTTTATTGTGTAGAATATAATAAAGGATACAGATGAGCAGCCAGATGAAGAGGTCTGGAAGGGTCCCAAATGTAGTATTATTGAACCAAACTGGGGTCTGAGGGAGTTGCAGCAGAAGAAAGAGGCATTTTTATTTCTGGGCACTGTGCAAGGAGAAAGAGGAGCTAGTGCTTAAAGTCTGAACTCTTCCATGGCTTACAAGCTAGGGTCTTTAAATGCAGGGGTACATTTCAGACAGGCAAAATTGCAAATCAATACATGGAGGTTATAGGCTGGCCTAGCCCGAAAAGGCGCGATATCCTGAAGTGGGGGAAGGGGAGGAATAGGTGGATTCAGAGATTCCCGGATTAAAGGACTGTTAAAATGGGTGTGACAGCCCCCTCAGAGGGAACTTCAGAACAAAGAAAGGGGTCAGAGTTCGGTTCCTCAAGTCTCCCTCTTATCTGCATTTTCCATCTGGTGGGGCTTTCTGAAAAACAACTCAAGAACATATGTTAAGAGGCCATCTTTTAGTTTCCATAGGGAACCAAAACACCCCAAGACTCTGGCTCCTTTGGGGGCCATTGTTTTCATCTGGTTGCCCATTCACTTTTCCAGGCTAGCTGGGTGCCTAGAACTTCCTCTGAAGGAACTCAAGATCTTCCTTTATTTCCATGCTTGTCCCCACCCCCAGGCTCCTAGTAAGGGTCCCTGCTCTGTCTCAGTAGGAGGTTCCGTCCCCACGGAGTTGGGGTGCACCACTCCCCCAGAATGTGGATGCATTCACTGACCCAGAAGCTCTCCAAACCCCTTCCTTTGGGATTTTTATGGAGGTTCCATTATGCAGACAAGATTGGCTAAATCATTGGCCATTGGTGATTAACTCAAGTCTCCAGCCCCCCTCCACTCCCAGGAGGTAGGAGGTGGGTTACAGAGTAGCGGGTAGAGAAGTGGGGGATGGGGGAGCTGAAAATTCCAACTCTCTAGTCACTTGGTTGTTTCCTCTGGCTATAAGCCTCTGAGACTCACCTCATTAGCATAAACTCAGGTATGGTTGCAGGGGGCTTATTATGAATAACAAAAAATGCTCTTCTCACCCCCTCCACCACTCAGAAATTCTAAGGGTTTTAGCAGTCTGTGCCAGGAACCTGAGATAGAGACCAAATATATTAATATATTTCTTATTGTATCACAATATCACAGGCAGTCACACATTCATTCATGCATGAGAGCTCCAGTCCTCATTAGCATTGATTTGGGGAGTGAATATAGCAACTTGGACCAGCACATGCTTTCCATACTTGGTAGGATTGTTTTATTTATACCCACATGGGGTTGTAGGGACCAAAGACCTTGGCCCCCTAAAACTTTGCTGAAAAATCACTGACATCAGGGAGATTGATTCATAGGAGAAAAAGGGATGCAAATTTTTATTTAACGTGTATACACAGGAGCCTCCAGAATGAAGACTCAAAGATACAGGGAAAATTGTCCATTTTTATGCTTAGGTTCAATATAGTGAAGGAGCTCAGGGAAGTTCATCCCAAAATATGACTCCTTGGCAAAAAGAGTATTTTGAATTAAAGGCCCTTAGAGATCAACAGGCATTGGAAGGGGCTTTCCCTCTATCTTCATAAAAACCAGATGGATCCATCAAGAACAGTAGCCTTTCTTTCTCCTCCCTGAGGATCAGGAATGCTACCAGAACTGGCCCAACGCATTTTAAAGATAGTACCTGTCTGCCAGGTTAATTCAGTTTCCAAAGAGAATTGTTTAGGAGTCAGTCTGTTTCCCCCATCCATTCATTCTGCCTGGTAACCATTTATTGCCTCTCAAGAGAATTACCTATATTCCTCATCTCCCCGTCCCCTCTAAAATGAGGATATATAAACTTCTGGACCCCATAGGTCCCTGTGCACATGGTAAATTTGTAATCTCTTTCTCTTTTTAATCTGCCTTATTGTGAGTTGATCTTTCAGCAAACCTTCCGGGGGTGAAAGGGAAGTTTTCCTTCCCCCCCATGATAGTATGGACAGCTGTGCAGAAATACCACTGGACAAAAAGGGTATGACCTAATGTTAATAGACCCAGCAAGGCCTGTCTGTCTAGATTCTTCTTGGCCTTTCTGAGCATGCATTCCTTCCTTCTGGTTGCGGGGCAGGGCCCTGTCTGGAATGGGGGTCTTATGACTTACAGGCAAACAAGGTAAGTCAGATAATTTCTTTATGGCCAGTTTTTACACAGAATAATTTTAGATTTTATGGCTGGCTTTTGGGAAAAGGGGTTCTGGCTTTTATGACCTGTCTTGGGGAAGAGGGATTCTAGTTTCTATGGCTAGCCTCAGGGAAGAACAAAATGACTATGTGACAGGCAGGAGGACAGGAGAAGGTCAGAGAAATGCTTTTGCTTCTGAGGCTGCTTTTGAGGCCCTTATTCTGGGGTACAGTTTTCTGAGCCACAACACTGCCAACAGCACCCATGGCTACAATGGGTCTTTGTCCACATCCAGAGAGCGCCCACAAGCCTGCAAGTTTCCCAGCATTCCAAGCAAGAGTCCTATGATTCGCTCTAATCAGACCAACTTAGGTCACATGGCCACCAATGAGTGGGACCTGGGGACTGGAGTGTGTTGACTGGCTTAGGCCACCCGGGACCCACCTAGGGCCCACCTGTGAGTTGGGTTGGGATTAGCTTCCCTTGGAGTGAGTAGGCTGCAGGAGAGAAGGCAGAATATCTGAATGAAAATTAGGTTATTTTAGTAAGGAAGTATAGGAAACCAAGATATGCCACTGTGGAAAGCTTGGTAGGTGCTCATGGTGCAGGTGGAGAAAGATTTCTCACACAAAGATTAAGACATAAAAGTTAAAAAGTTTATTTTACCCTTTAGAAGGACAGAGAAATGAGACACACACACACACATGGCCGGCCATGGCTTCCCAGGGAAAGGGAAGGGGGTGCCAGCAGCGAGGCCGAGTGGCTTGCTGCTTTTAAGGGGGATGAAGAGAAAAAAAACAGTGGTGGCTGTCAGTTGATAACAAAAGCAGCAGCAGGTAGATGACAAAAACTGCAAGGATGTCAAAATCCAAGACTTGGTTCCCTGCATTTCCTTGGAGAAGGGATTATCACAGGAGATGTGACCCTGCCCTCCAGATATGGCTGAGGCTTAGAGCTTGTTCTGCTGTTTACTCAGGAACTCTGTAAAAGCAGATTCTCAAGCAAACAATTTTGAAAGAGAGAGATTTATATCTCTTTTCCGTTCATTCAGCTCTTTTCAGAAGTTGTGCAGAACAGAACTCCTGCAGGGTGCCTGTTAGTGACAGAACTCACAGGATGGATCTTCAACTGTTGCTGGGGAAATTGTGGGATTAGGTATTTTCCTGTTATTTTTGCAAGGCTGCCCCTTTCAGCCACCCCAAAATATACTTCTTAGGCATATTTCGAGATGGCTATTCAGAGAAGCTGCAGACACAGGAATAGCTCTGAAAAGCTGTCTTTTTGTGGGGGAGATTTGCATTTATAGAGGAAATCTACATTAGTGAAGTAAACAGTGGATGCAAATGGGCTTTCTCTGAAACCCCCTTTTCTTCCTATTGGGATCTCTCAGGAGAAGGAGACTAAAGATCTGTCACTTCTAGAGTCTGACAGAGCAACTGCTACCACGGGTTACTGTCTATTTTTTCTGAGGGCTGCTACCCGTGAGGCTTCACTACATAACATGACTGCCTCTGCTCACCATGCTTCTCCTCCCTGTCCCTCTCCTAACCTGTCACCACCTCCCCCAGGAGCTGCAAGTCGCTATTCCTTCTGTACGGAATATAAACTTCAACCATCTGGCTTTCTTTGAGCTCACCTTTTGTGTGGCTCCTATGCACATGTGCATGTTAATAAATTTGTATGCCTTTTCTCCTGTTAATCTGTCTATTGCTGGTTTATTTCAGCAGGCTTAAAGACTGGAACCTTCAACAGAGGAGGGACACATTCCCTTTATCCACACAAAAGCATGGAATGCTAAGAAAGCCATCAACACATGTTCTTCTCAATATTGGGTTTTTATTTTTTTAAATCATTCTCCTACTAATGAATATTGTGGGGGTGAGGGGAAAACTTCCCCTTGTCCCCGAAATTTCGCTGAAAGATCAACTCACAATTAAGGCAGATTAATAACAGGAAGAGATTTATTTACCGTGCACACAGGGAGAATCACAGAGTGATTACCCAATATCCCAACGGGATCCAGATATTTTTATACCCTCCTTTTAGAGGGGAGGGGGAGATGAGAGATACAGGTAATTTTGTTTAGGGGCAATAAATGGTTACTAAGGAGGATGAAGAGATACTTGGGAGAATGAATGGATGGGGGGGAAACAGACTGACTTGTAAATTAACCTGCGAGACAGGTATCATGTTGGGCCAGGTCTGGTTGCGTTCTTGATTTTCTCTCCTGCAATATAGTGAGATAACAGGGAAGGGAAAGTCCACTGGGCTTTTGATGGGTCCATCTGGTTATGCAGATAGAGGGAAAGCCCCTTCCAATGACTATTGATCTCTAAGGGCCTTTAATTCAAAATACTCTTTATACCAAGGAGTTGTATTTTGGAGTGAAATTTCCTGAGCCTCTTCAATATATAGGTTTCTTTAATCTCTCACTTTTATAAACAGTGCTATAATGAACATCCGTAAATATACATTTTAGCAAAGGATTCCTTCTCAATGCTACTCTCCTCTGATTTCCAGGCCCCCTCAATACTCTCTTTAGACATGTTCTACCCCTCTTTGCCACATTTGGGGCCCCAAGAACAAGATGCCTGATGCCTTCCCTATCATTACCTCTGTAGCCTAAGTAATAAAAACAGAAATAAGTCCAGGTGGCCTTCTAAAGTTAGGAAATCAGAGGATACATTCTCACTCAGGTACTAAGACAGTACTTACCTAAGGCTAGAAATCCTGGTCAGATACCCTCCTTGACCCATCTACCATGTGTCTTTAGACTAATCCTTTACTTCTTCCTTTAAGCCAGGTGCATCCTGCCAGGAGGTTGTCTTCCCTTATCCCACCAATGGGAAAATCATGGCAGTCTATAGAAATATGACTGTAGTGAATGCTGTAGCGTGCTACCCAGATCAAGGCACTTATTCCCCCAGATGCCAGAGTGTTGACTGCTGACTGCTTGCAGCTGTGACTATCTCTGGGCATTGCCTTTGGCTAAAGAAAGGTGTCTCACCCAAGATGATATCACTTCCCCAGAGGCAACATGAATCTAATGACAGGTCCATGTGGGGGTAAAAAGACCTGGATCCATGTCTCATTTTGGGGCAACTCTAAAAGACCATCCCACAAAGTTTTTTTTTTAAATGTATTTTAGTTAACTATTGTCATATAACACATGTAACAAACCACCTGAAAATTTAGTGGCTTAAAACAATGATTTTTTATTTCCCATGATTCTATAGGTTGACAGGGCTAACCTGGGTGGTTCTTCTGCTGTATGTGGTAGAGCTGAGGTTACTCATGCAGCTTCACTCAGTTGGGAGTTTAGTGGGGGCTAGAGCACCCAAGATTGTCTCATCCTCAGGGGTCTCTTTCCACATGGCCTTCATTGCTCAGTAGTCTAATACAGGCTTCTTTACATATGGCAGATGAATTCCGTCCGAGGAGTCTTCCAAGAGGACAAGCTCCATAGCGTGGGCACTTATCAAGTCTCTGCTTGTGTCATTCTTGCTAATGTCCCATTGGCCAAGCCCTGAGTCATTATGGAATTACATGAGGCTGTGAATAACAGAAGGCACTGTGGGCTACCAATGTAACAGTCTACCACAGTCTGCTCTCTGACTCATAATGATTCATATCCACTTGCAAAATAGAGTCACCCTTAAAAACAAAAACAGAACCTCCAAAGTATCTTTCCATGACAGCATGAGACTCAGGCTTGAAGTCCAGGATCTCACCATCAAAGTTCAATCCAGGTAGGGATGATGCTGTTCAGGTGTGGTTCCTCAAGTACTTTTCCTAGAAGCAGAGGTCTGTGAACTAAAAGGACCAGTTACCTCCTTCCCACCATCTGAAAAATACCAGTGAGACAGAGATAGGAAAATTGTGATACTCTATCATTCAAAAAGTTGAGGAGAAAGGAGGCGCATGATAATCACCAATCCATAGCTATTTAAAAAAAAATCTGCCAGGTGTGGTGGTGCATGCCTGTGGTCCCAGCTACTTGGGAGGCTGAGGTTGGAGGATCACTTTAGCCCAAGAGTTCAAGATCAGCTTGGGCAACAGAACAAGACCCTGTCTCTAAAAAAAATTTTTTTAAAAATCTTTTTACGTGCTGATTTAGTTGCATCTCATAAATTTTGGTGTTTTATTTTCATTTTATTCAATTAAAAATATTTCCTAATGTCACTTATGATTTTTTAATTTGTCTCACAGTTATTTAGAAGTATTTTGCTCAATTCCCCTATATTTGAGGAATTTCTAGATATTGTATTATTATTGATTACCAATTTAATACCTCTGTGATTGATTACTATTTTAACACCTCATATAATGTACTCTATATGTTTTCAATCCTTTGAAATTTATTGAGATCAGCATATAGTCTATCTCGGTGAATGTTCTATATGCTTTTTTATACAGTTTGACAATCTCTGCCTTTTACGTAAAAGTATTTAGGTCATTGATACTAGATAACTATTAATATGGTTGGGTTTGCCATCTTGGATTGGTTTCCTATTTGTTCCATATGTTCTTTTTTCTTCTGTTTACCCTTCTCTCTCTTATTTTGAGTGAATTGAACATAATTTAGTATGCCATTTATTTTATCTGTTATCTTTTAGTTAAGTCTCTTGGTGGTGTTTCTAGCATTTTTTTCTAGAAACTAAAACATGCATCTTTAACTTGTCCTTGCTATTAAACTCAAACCTGCCTGCCAACACACCCCCTCTGCCTCCCTCACATCACCTGCCACCTGTGAACTATCTGTCCCTCACCCACACTATTTCAGTCCTCGAATTTGTTCATGCATGCATTCACCTATCAGATACACAGTTCATAAGCACTGGTATAACACCAGAAGAAGGTACCAGGTCTCAAGCAAGGTGTAAATAGAAAGGGAGTTGGCTCCTTCCACCACCAGAAGTGACAAGGCAATTTAACATTAACTATCAACTATAAGACCAATAGGAGATGATGCTGTTGCTAAAGAAAGTAAGGTTATTTTAAGGATAAAGCCAGACATTCTCTTCAATCATCTCACAAGCAGTCCTGGTCAACTAGACCTGAATGTGAATAAGTCTGGCTAGTGCACAAAAAGATCATCCAGGTACAACTGCAGTCATTGAATTAGAAAAGCCAGAAAGATCATGGGTGATGTGGGACCAATTTTCTACACCGGTACATTTGAGGATGATTTAAGAGCATCTTGAAAAAATAAGACCAGCGCACAGGACTGTAAGTGTAAGGTTGTGCACAGACGTGCTTTTTATAATATAATTGCTTAAAAGTTCATTATATTATGGCACTGATTGAAATAAATTATGGTTAATCATGTACATAATGCTATTCAGCCTTTTGAAATAATGATGTCAGTCTATAGGTGTTGACATGAACAGATATCCAGAACGTATGGGTTACCAGTGACAAAAGCAGGTGACAGAACACTATGCACTGTGTGATCCCATTTGTGTAAATGTGTTATGGGCTGTGAGATTGATAGTAGGGCCTGCATCTAGTTTTGTTTTTTTTTTTATTTAAAATTTTTTGTCCTTTTTCTTTTGATCCATCTACACTGGGAGCCTGCATCTAGTTTTGAACTCTGCTATATTCCAGGACATAACACAGTGATTAACACATAGTAGGCCCTCAATAAATATTTCTTGGGTGAATAAACAATGAAAAATCTGGAATGCTAACCTCCTAGTTGCTAATGACAGAAAAATAGGTGATTTTTAAAATTTTTTGTTGTCTTTATTTTTTATTTTTTTCTACAAGAAATATGCTGAGAAGAGGGTTGTAAAGGTTGCCTTCAGAATTACACCATAATGACTACAGAAGTTCTGTAAGTAAACCAGCACTGTCATATCAAAAGTTCTCTGTTTCTTTCTGTTGGTAGCTGAGGCAGCTGGAGGCCAACAGACGTTCCACTGAACTTCACTGACCATAGATTTGTCTTCTTAAGCTGGCCTCTAGGACGAACTAGTGACTTTTTTTTTTTTTTTTTAAGTGGAGATGGGGTCTCAATCTTGCTCAGGCTGGTCTTGAACTTCTGAGCTCAAGCGATACTCCAGCCTCAGCCTCCCAGAGTGCTAGGATTACAGGCGTGAGCCACCACGCCGGGCCGTGACTTTTTTTGATGTTGATCTGTCCCAGATCCATGCCCGAAGAGAAAGAAAATTCAAAATTCTTAGAATTCTTCTTAGAGGGTTATAAAACTGCATGAGGACATGAATTTCTGAATGGAATTCCACTATCCAGAGAATAAGGAAAAGTTCATAATTATTGTGTCAGGTATCAAGTATACCAGATGGAAGAAAAAGACTTTTGAAAGGATGCAAGTAGATGAAAATTCTTTTTACCATAGTAATCACAGGAGTGGTGCAAAATGATAATTCTCAAAGATTGAAATGAAAACTTGGAAAACCACCCCAAGTCCTTGAGTTTCCCAAATTAGAGAATGGCACAGAGTTCAGGTGAATATATACTATTTTAAATATCTTACGTGTATCTTTATTTTTATCTTGCCCTGACTAAAAAATGAAGAAAAAACATTTAAGCTTGCTCACAAAATACTTTTTAAAAATGTTATGGAGGACATTAGGAAGAAGGGAAAATTAGGTTTGGAAAAATAAAGTGAATCCAAAGATAAGATTAATATGTAAAATATTTGCTATGAAAGTCTTTTACACGTGCTGGATATAGACCACAATTTTACTCTGAGTTTCCTAGCAGCCTATGCAAAGAAAGAAACAAGACCAGCTGTATTACTCACAATGTCCATTAGATTAAAACAAATCAAATGCTCAGAAGTAGACGAATTTCAAGACCAGAAAGGAATTTCTTCCGTCTGTTTTCATCCAGAGGGCCTGTGTCATATAGTAAACGAGGTCTTAAAAACATCCTTACAGTAAATAAAACAATGAGTACCACGGGGATGGTATTGAGAGCTTCTCTTATTTAAGTCAACTCATGATCATAATGGGGCTCAGAAAATAATACCCCAAAATGAAGTCCTCAGAAGCAAAAGTGTTCCTCTGACCTTCTCCTGCCCTTCTGCCTCTCAGCCCCATTCTCCTCCAAGGCTAGTCTAGAGAATTCCTCTTCCCCAAGACAGCTCATAAAAGCCTGAACCCCTTTTCCCAAAAGCCAGCCATAAAACCTAAAATTATTCTGTGTAAAAACTGGCCATAGCTCTTCCCCTAAGCCGCCTGAGGTGATCTGTGAAAATGGTTCACTATTCACTTGACCCAGAAAACCCCACAAAATCATGCAAGTCAAGAGGTTCAAATCTTTGTGTTCACTTTAAGGACACTTGTGTAGCTGCCCAGGCCATCAAGGGTATGCATATAGGAAAAGCCACCAAGTATCTGAAAGATGTCACTTTAAAGAAACAATGTGTACCTTTCTGACGTTACAATGGTGGAGTTGGTAGGTGTGCCCAGGCCAAACAGTGGGGCTGGACACAGGGTTGGTGGCCCAAAAAGAGTGCTGAATTTTTGTTGCACATGCTTAAAAATGCAGAGAGTAATGCTGAACGTAAGGGTTTAGGTATATATTCTGTGGTCATTGAGCATATCCAGGTGAACAAAGCACCCAAGATGCGTTGCCAAACTTACAGAGCTCATGGTGGGATTAACCATACATGAGCTCCCCCTGCCACGAGATGACCCTCACTGAAAAGGAACAAATTGTTCCCAAACCAGAACAGGAGTTTGCACAGAAGAAAAAGATATGCCAGAAGAAACTGAAGAAACAAAAACTTATGGCACGGGAATAGACGCAACATAAAATAAATGCAAATAACAGTAAAAACAAAAACAAAAACAAAAAAACTGGCCATAAACCTAGGCAAAGAATTTGTGAAGAAGACCCCAAAGGCAATCAGAGCAATGACAAAAATAAATAAATGGGACCTGACTAAATTAAAATGCTTCTGCACAGCCAAGGAAACAATCAATAGAGTGAATAGACAACCAATAGAATGGGAGAAAATATTTGCATGCTATATATCTGATAAAGGGCTAATAACCAGAATCTACAAAGAACTCAAGCAAATCAGTAAGAAAACATCAAACTACCCCATTAAAAAGTGGGCAAAAGACATGAACAGAAGCTTTTCAAAAGAAGATAGAATAATGGCCAATAAACATATGAAAAAATGTTCAACGTCTCTAATCATCAGGGAAATGCAAATCAAAACCCCAATGAGATATCACCTAACTCCAGTGAGAATGGCTTTTATCAAAAAGTCCCAAAACAACAGATGCTGGCGTGGATGCGGAGAGAAAGGAACACTTACACACTGTTGGTGGGACTGCAAACTAGTTCAAGCCCTGTGGAAAGTAGTATAGAGATACCTCAAAGAACTAAAAGTAGAGCTACCATTTGATCCAGCAATCCCACTACTGGGTATTTACCCAAAGGAAAAAAAGACATTTGCCCTCGAATGTTTTTTTTTAATTTATTTTTTAATATTAAGGGGAGGGGTTTGTGAGGAGGGTCATCTAGTTGCATGATTTTTTTTGTGTGGAGACAGAGTCCTTGCTCTGTTGCCCTGGTTAGAGTGTAGTGGCATCATTGCAGCTCACCACAACCTCCAACTCCTGGGCTCAAGCGATCCTCTTGCCTCAGCCTCCTGAGTAGCTGGGACTACAGGGGCAGGCCATGACACCCAGCTGATTTTTTTTTTCCTTGAGAGGAGATCTTGCTCTTGCTCAGGCTGGTCTCAAACCCCTGAGCTCAAGCAATCCACCCACCTCTGCCTCTCAGAGAAGCTGGGATTACAGCGTGAGCCACTGCGCCTGGCCTGCACTCAAATGTTTACAGCAGCACAATTCACAATTGCAAAGATGTAGAAACAACCCAAGTGCCCATCAACACATGCATGAGTGGATTAATAAAATGTGGTATATGTATACGATGGAGTATTACTCAGTGATAAAAAAAAATGATGAACTAATATCTTTTGTAACAACCTGGATGGAACTGGAGACCATCCTCCTAAGTGAAGTATTGCAAGAATGAAAAAACAAACATAGCATGTACTAACTATTAAATTGGAACTAAATGATCAACATTCATGTGTACATAAGGTAGTAAAATTCAACGGAAATCAAGCAGGTGGGAGGGGGGAGAAGGGGATGGGTAAATTCACACCTAACAGGTACAATGCACACTATCTGGGTGGATTGACACACTTAAAACTTTGACTCAAACTGTACAAAGGTAATTCATGTAACCAAAACATTTGTACCCCTGTAATATTCTGAAATTAAAAAAAAAATTAAAAAAATAAAAAAATAAAACTGGCCATAAAGAAATTATCTGACCTACCTTGTATGACTGTAGGTCATAAGACCCCCATTGCAGAAAGGGCCCTGCCCCACACCCCGAAGGAAGGAATGCTGCACAGAAAGGCCAAGAAGAGTCTAGACGTACGGGCCTTGCTGGGTTTGCCCATTCAGTCTATTAGCGTTGCATCATACCTGTTTTGTCCAACTGTATTTCTACATGGTTGTCCATACTTTGTTGAACCTAAGCATGAAAATGGACAATTTCCCCTGTATCTTTGGGTCTTTATTCTGAAGGCTCCTGTGTATACACGTTAAATAAATTAGTATGTCTTTTCTCCTATTAATCAATCTGCCTCTTGTCAGTGATTTTGCACTGAACCTTTAGGGGGCCAAGGGCTTTGGTCCCTACAGAGCCGTCTTACAACCAAAGGGGACTTGGTCTCAGGATGAAGCTGGTTCCATGGAAGGCAGAGGGGGGAGTGGGAAAGAAAAGGGAACTTTGGATTAAGCCCTCCCCAAAGCCTGTTCTACCTATAGAATTTACTGTTACCTGAGCTATTAAGTTCCCCCTATTATCTAAACCAGATGGAGCCAGGTTTCCCCTTCCCTGGAAATGAGTCTAACTAATACCATAGCCGGTATTCATCAAGCAGTACCACGAGCCAGCACGGTGGTAAGCTCTGCAGAATCTCATTTGATTAATTAAGAAACATACTGTAGGAGCCAAGGGAAGAACTTCCCCATCACCTTCTGAAGTTTCACTGAAAAGTCAATTCACAGAATGCAGATTAATAAGAGAAATGGAGGTTTGGCAACATAGTGAGACGCAATCTCTACAAAAAATTTAAAAAATTTGACAGGCATGGTGGCATGCTCCTGTAGTCCTAGCTACTTGGGAGGCTGAGCCCAGGAAATCAAGGCTGTAGTGAGGTGTGATCACACCACTGCACTCCAGCCTGAGTGACAGAGTGAGACCTTGTCTCTTAAAAAAAAAAAATAGAAATAGCATACAAATTTATTTCCTCAGGGGAGAATCACGGAGTGATTACCCCGTATCCCAATGAGGTACAGATGCTTATATACACTACTTCTTAGGGGAAAGGAAGATGGGGAAGTGTGGGTGATTTTAGGTGGATAGTAAATAGTTTTTAGGGAATTCCCTGGGACAAAGTCTATCGGGCATGCAGAACAGACCATGGTTTTTGACAAAAGTCTGAAAAGTCTGTGTGACAGACTTCAGTCTTTCTTCTTGTGATATGGGTTCTGTTAATGAAAACTCTGGGAAAGGCCCAGAGGCAATTGCTTTCTTTGGCAAGTCTGGGCTTGAGGCAGATAAAGGAACTTCAGAGAACAGCTTCATCCTGTGCTTTAGGAGAGACAGAGGCTTGAGAGACAGTGGTGGTGGGGTGGCAGGGAGAAGGTCAGAGAGACCTTGAGGTTTCTTTAGCTCAGCATGTCAAAGCGCCATATTTTGGGTTATCAGTTTCTAAGCCCCAACAATATGATGGAACATTATGCAGCTATTACATAATATCCATGAGACATTACATGGAAAGATTTCCTTGAGAAGTTAAAAAAGCAGTTAACAAATATATGGTATGAAATCATATATAATCAGGAAAAAATGTCCATTTTAACTGAGTGATCTCTTGGGGAGGTGGGGGGAGGGGAAATGCATTGAGAAGAGAGAAGGAATCTGTTTTCCTTGGTTATCTCAGCTTGAATCCTACCTGAGCCTAAGAGGAGAGGGGAGAGGGCACCACCTCCTCCAGGGAGAGCCTCTGCGGGGGGAGGGACACCCTAGGACGCCTTGGGAGGGGGGCACTGGGGGAGGTGTGGGTGGAGGTGAGGGGAGCATAGACAGAAATGCCCAGTGCTTTTTGACACAACAGTCACCCAGTGGCGATCTGCTCTTTGGGGAGGCACTGAACCCAGAACCTCCTGGTTCTAAGGGGTGACCGGAACAGGCGGGCCCCAGTGTCGGGCTTGCTCAGGGTGGGAACTTGAAAAATGTATAGAAGGAATGGGGTAGATAAGGAACTTAGCCACAGGGGTCTGGAGAGCCCAAAGGTTGTAAAGACAAGTGGCCAAACTTAAACTATCGTTCAAACCTTCTATAAAACTCGCCACTGTCCCCTCAGTGGGGACGCTCTTTTTGGCCTCCACTCACCTGTACCCAGGTGCCCAAAATAAGTGGCGTTTTGCTATATCTCAGGCTTGAGTGTCTTCCTCTCGGCTCCAACTTAATGCCCGGGTCTGTGGAGGCTGAGTGGGGGGAGTTGGCTCACTTAGGGGCTTGTCCATTTGAGCTTCTGATGGGCAACAGGTCTTGCCTTGTGAGTCCCCAGTCACCCGGGACTAACGCGCTGGGCTGGTACCAAGTGAAAGAATGACTGCAGAACTGGGGGGCTTCACACCTGCCCTCATCAAAGGGGTGAGGCTCCCCCCTTGTTAAGTATGACTTCACAGCTGGAAGTTCTGTTTTCTTTAAAGGCAAATAGTATTTTCAAGGAGGCTCCTGCCCAGGGAAATCGTGGTCTGCTTTACAGTTCTCTGTGGGAATATGCAACTGTAAAGTATTTGAAAAGAAGAATCCACTTCTGAGAAATTTGCATTTTCAGAAAGCTTTCTGTAGGGGCCAAGGGCTGGAGCTGGTGAATGAGGGCTTTCTGTGCTGCCACTCCGTGAATAGTACCAAGGGGGAAAGGAGAGGAGGCACATCGTCCCCAGCAGCTGCAGGCTAAGGAGGGTGGGAGTTGTGTCACTTCTCCCCTGGAGGTTTCCAGAGAGCTGGTTTGTGTGAGGTAAGCATGTGGCCTGATTCCTGATCCCCACTTCCAAGGGCCTTTGTTCCAGGCTCTGCAGCCTGCTCTTGCCTCAAGGATATGGCCGTGTGGGGAGGGATGTGGAAGGCCGCTGGGGTTGGTGGGTGGAGCCCAGCTGCTTGGTGTTTACATGGGGCTCAGCCCTACAGTCAGAAACGCCCCTGTGTGGGTTGCTAGAATGCCCTTTGGCCCCATGCCTACATCACCTTTGCTCTGAAGAGGCGGAGAGAGAGGCCTCCAGAAGGAAGGGCACTTTAACACCTGACCTGCCAAGAGTCCACCAAAGGCTTTGTCCCCCGGTTCAGGAGCCCACACTGAGGGTCCTTGGCTTACCCCAGGAAGCCACCCCAGAGATCACAATGAGAAAGATAAGAGATGTTTGGCCAACACCCCTCCCTCAATCCTGCCTCCTCCACACATACTTATCCTCCCCCGTGGCCTGTGGTCAGCCTGCCAGAGGTGTCTTCTTGGAAGGACAAAGACCAGCAGAGTATCATAGGAGCTCTGGGACTCCATGAGGTCGCTGTCCCAATCTTGGGACAGGTCCAGTGTGTGCAGCTGGGATCACAGAGCTAAGAGGTCCAGATGTGCAACTTCAGCCCCCCAGGGTGCCCCTCGAAGCCACTGACATGCATGAGACATCATCACAGGTGAGTTTATTCTAGATCAGCCTATAGCCTAGACCAAGAAATTACCCTTGATTTTATGTCTGATATGAACTACCCAAACAAGGTAATAAAATGGACAGCAAATTAGCTCAAATAAAATGCCAGAAGAATAAAAAACATGACTCCATCTATGGCCTTCTCCCCCTAGAAAAGCGTTACACTATACCCTACTCTGTCTCTCTCACTCTTCTTCTCTTCACTCCCTCCTTCCCTGCCTCCCTCCCCACTTCCTTTCTTTCAATCCATGCAAGATATTATTGACCTCTTTCTATATGCCAGGCACTGTTCTAGAAGTTGGTGCTATATTCCTGAACAACAAAATAAAGAGATCCCTGTCTCATAGAGCTTATAGGCTAGTGGAGGGAGACAGGCAATAATCACCATAAGTAATAAGTCAATTTCACAGTATATTAGAAGGTTCTCAGTGCTATGGGGGATAAAAGTGAGTGAGGGTTTGCAGTTTTAAGCAGAGTGGTCAGGGTGGGCCTCATTGCTGAAATGATGTGTGAGCAGAGTCAAAGGCAAGGTAGCCATGGCTATTGGGAAGAATATGCCAGGCACAGAGAACAGCCAGTGCAGAGACCTAGTGCAGGAGGGTGCTCGGCATGGACAAGCAGCCGCCTCTGTAGCTGGAGCAGAGTGGGTGGGAGAGTTGGAGCCTTGCAAAGACCTGGCTTTTGCTCCGAGTGAGATGGGGAAGCAGTAGAGGATTTTAACAACACTTTCTTATGGAAAATTTCAAGAATACACAAAAGTAGTGTAAGAGAGTGTCTTAGTCAGTTTGGGCTGCTATAACAAAAGTACCATAAACTGGGTAGATTATAAACAACAGAAACTTATTGCTCACAGTTCTGGACTCTGGGAAGTCCGAGATCAAGGTGCCAGCAGATTTGGTGTCTGGTGAGGGCCCACTCTCTTGTTCATGGATGGTGCCTTCTTGCTGCATCCTCACATGGTGAAAGGGGCAATCAAACTCTCTGGGACCGCTTTTATAAGAGCACTAATTCCATTTGTGAGGGCTCTGCTCTCATGTGACCTAATTACCTCCTAAAGGCCCAACTTTCTAATACTATTATATTGAGGATTAGGTTTCCATGTATGAATTTCAGGGAGACACAAACATTCAGACCATAGCAAGGAGGACAAAAATATTTTTTCCTCTACCCACCTTTGGTTCATTGGCTATGCCCTGCCAATTAGGCTGATAAAAGACAGATTAACAAAGGAAAACCAGAAGTTTATGAATGTGTGCATCACATGCACATACACGTGGGAGCACTCAGTGATGAGTAACTCAAAGAGGTGTCTAGAACTTGGGCTCATATAGCATCTTAGCAACGGACAATAACTTTGTAGAGAAGTGACAAGACAAAGGGAAAGGACTGAGCTTCTAGGGGTGGCCAATTGTGGGAAGACAAATGTATAGTGACACTAGGTGACTGCCAGGAGCCCAAGTCTCTTTTAATCACAGCTGCGTTGGGAATCTTCCATATACACTACCTCCTTGAAGTTGGCTTATCAGTGCATTGAAAGCATCTCCTACCATACTTACAGAAGTGAGCACCATCGTATAAAACAACTGAACCCAGATGCCATCCTGCAGCAGACTGCAATCCAGACACCAATGTCCCAGGTATAAACAGATTCCCCAGAACATGGGACAGGCAGTTCACTCTAGACCGTTGGCAATGGCAGGCAAGAGGAGAGAACAGGTGGAGAGAGGAGGAGAGAGGCTCAAGGGAGAATATGGTCCCAAGGGATCGGCTTCTCGTGGAGCTGGTCGAGCCAGACCCTTTGAACCGAGTCCAGTGGAAGGCGGACGGGCTTTCCACTCATCTCTTTTATGGACTCTTTAACGGAGGTCGATCATCCCAGACTTGAACAGAACTCTTCTTTTTAACTCTCAACCTCCAAGCCCCTCCTGGAGGAGGCTGAGCCTGGCTCTCTTGCTTCAGCCCTGCGGCTGGGACCAGCCAGCCCCCCTCCTTGGACACTTTCCTCCTTGGCAGCCCACGCTACTCCACACTCCAAGCAGGGAGGCACCTCCGGGCTCCTCAGTCCTAGTCTTTTGCCAGCTCATGGCTTGGTTCCTCTGGCTTTGGCAGAACTGCATCTTGGGACACTGGCAAGGGTACTTTGCCGGTTCAAATCCCTGGTCTGACCTTCTGTGACTGGCTGTGTGAGGTGTGATAATGTACATGCTGCCCCTGCATATACAGAGGAGGAGCTGCCTGGGGACAGAGGGTCTTCCCAAGTCTCCTGGTGAAGCCAGAGCCTGTAACAGGAACGTGAAGAGCTGTCCCACCTCTGATGGGTTGTTGGTAGCTGTGGACCTGGTTTCCTGCCCTGCTTAACCCTAACATGGCACCGAGCCTGGGGCCTGGGCAGGAGCGGCTGCACTGCAGGTGCCCCCTGAGTCTTAGGACTGGCTTGTATGGCAGTTCACTTCCCTGGGTCCTGGTTACTTGGTTATCCCACCCGTAACTCAGGGATGGCCTGAGGCACCAGGTTTCACAGCCACTGGGAGGATGGTTGTCCCACAGGTTGGGGTGGGAAGGATGGAGACTAGAGCTGTATCTGAAAAGCCCAGGACATTTCATGCGGTCCTGTGTCCCTAGCATACTGGGCTGGAGGGACAAGGTGGCAGCTGCAGGAGGATGGGGCTTCCTGGGCTTGGTTCTGCCTTTTGCTCCTTGTACCTCCATCCCGAGTACCTCTCCCACCCTTGGATGGATCGCTGCAGTGGGACAGACCTGACTTTCTTAAGAATAACCAATCTATGGTCTTGAGACCACGTTCAGAGCAGGGTCTGAGCCCAGCCTCGTGAAGATGCTAGACTCACAGGCCTAGCCTCAGCTAGACTGTCCCCAAACTCATAGCCATAGCAGCCTTAGTTATTGCACTGTGTGCAGAAATATACCTGGTTACTCTTCTTTTTAGCTCTAAAACTTCCCTCTCAAGAGCACCTTGACATTAGCTGTAATTAAAAATCCTCCTATCCACTGATCACATCTATAAACCACTCTGAATACAATGGCCTAACACATATCTCAACTTATTCCACAATGGCCCCCGATGACGACAGGCCTATTAATTCATGAGAGACTGTTTTGTGCTGGGAAGGATTTGAGAGAAGAAGAAGACCTGGTCCCTGCCTCCAGGACCTAACAACAGGGGGAAGAAGTAGACATGCCAAGAGAACTGCGCATGGCAGGATGAAGATGGGCACCCTGGCATGTGACATTTAGCATACACATTTTCCACTCTTCAAGAGTGATTGCTATGGTCCATGACAGGTAACGTGGGCCCAGTGCAAGGCCAGGCCAATAGAGCATCCACAGCCAAGCCCCAGTGGCAGTATTTTCACAGACGGTGCGATTGGCATTTGGGTGGGATAATCCTTTATTGTGTGGACTGTCCTGTGCATTGCATTCTTGACCTTCACCAGCAATGGCCCACAGCATCCCCCGTCACTGTGACGATCAGTGCTGCCCCACACATTTCCCTGGTGGTGGGAGGGCAGCACTGCCCAAGTCACCACTGCCACAGGTCTGCGGCTCAGGGTAGCTGTGACTTCTCTCCCCTGGCCACGTGGCAGTCATTCCATGAAGTGGTGGTGGCAGTGGGAGGGGGGAAGCAGAGGGCGAGCACAGGGTCCTGGTTGCAGCCCAGACCCAACTGGAGTGGATGTGTGCTGGTTTTCCCAGCATCCATTCCCATTTCTTTTGGTAACAAGTCACCTACATTGTCGTTTGGAAACCATTCCCTTCCCTGCTCTCAGCCCTCATACTTTCCGTGGAGTTTACCCTCAAGTTCCAAAGGGTGCGGCTCTCGCCTGGCCAGTCAGCATATGCTTCCATGAGGGACATGGGACCTAATCAGAGCCGTGATGCTGGGAAACAGGCTGGCTTGCCTTCGCTGCTAGACGTGATCTTGGAAGGCTGGGAGGCTTTTGCTGCCGCAGCTAGAAGGGAACCGACTCTGCAAAAGCAGAGAGAGAGCAACAGGGTCATGGGGACATGGCCTGTGCCCTGGAGCAAGCCCCGTCTGAACCGGAACTCTTTCTTGACTTTTATAGGAGCCAATACACTCTCATTTTGCTTAATTTAGTATGGGTTAGGCTGTCCAATGTTTACAACAAAAGGAGACTTCAATATGCCAGAAAAAGGAGGTAAGGGTCTTCATTCCAGAGGAGCCAGGCTGTCCAGAAGCGGCAGCCATGGGGCCCTTGGTCCCCTCCAGCCTGTTGTGTATGACCCCTTCATCCCGACCTGCAGGACAGGACCACAGCATGACCCCACCCCAGTCTGGAAGGCAGCGTTCTTCTTCAGGAGGCTGGCTGCCCTGAGAGGGTTCCTGTCAGGCTAGGGGTACCCCTCCTAATCCACCAGCATCTGTTTAGGAAAGGAAATCCTGACACTGGGAGGTGGTGATAGGTAGGCCACCTCCCTGCCCCCCCACAGGCTGTCCTGCTGAGTCCCAGCCTAACCAGTTCTTGGAGGCACAGCAGGTCACCTGGGAATGGGTGTGTGGACCCCTTGCAGGCATTCAGTGTTGTCCTTACCCCACCCCTACACCACATCCCATAGGTTACTGCTCCAGGGCACACTGGCTGATTCCCAGTATCACCTCTGAATTTCTTTGGGGGGGTGGTGTGAGGGGCTTCCTCTCCAGAGGGGGACAAAAGCCCAGGGAATTAACCACCTCCTTCCCAGCAGCCCTCCTCCAAGGACCGACAGGCTATAAACACCCCAGCTTCCCTACTCCCTTGGGTGGGATTACTTTGCCATGTGGTGTGTGTTCTACCATCTCTCAGGGTGGCCCCAGCAGGATCAGGCTTTGGCCACCCTCCATGGCCACTGTAGCAGTACTGACTGTCCTCCCTCCCTGGTGGACACCACTCTCCCCTACTGGTGTTTTCTGGGATCACCTAGAACTAAGACTTCTACCGCAGCTGCTCAGGAGCTAGAGGTAAAAACTCACCAGGCACCAGCTGGGTGTAGCCAAATCACCAGGACTAACCAGGAGGCTGCAGGGCAGGCTGGCCCCATCACAGGTGACACTAAAAGAAGCCATTTCCTAGAGACAGAGTGTTCCTGGGCACAGGGCCTGTGTCCTCCAAGGTGCAGGGAGCCAGCACATTCCTCCTGTTCCCACTAACTGGGATCACCACAGGACACAAGTGCAGATTTATGGTAGGTATTGAATTAAACTTTATAATTCCTTCTTTTAGAATGGGAAAATCTAAAACAAATAATTTGTTCTGTGGGTGTGTGCCCAGAAAGTTGTTCCACCTTGGGTCTGTGGCCCTAGGCAGGAACGACCGGCTCCTAGACTGATTGACCTGTGGCTCAAAAAGTCACCAAGGCCCCCACACTTACCTCCCTACCCATTTGCCAAGTCCAACTTTTACATCTCTGAGTCAAATATGATAGAGAAACAGAATTCTTTTTTTTTTCTTTTTTCTTTTTTTAAATTTTGGTGACAAGTGAGATCCTTTGATGGAAACTGGATCTATAAGAAAAATAAAGACAGAGCCATTAGCATAGACAATACTCCGTGACCCAGAACTCTGGTGGCTTTTCAGTTTTACAACCTCACGGTGAGGGTTCAGCAGCTAAGATCCTTTGGTGGAAAAATAAATTATTTATGATTCAGATTTCTTCCATTCTTCATGTCCACTCTCCCTTTCGGCCAAACAACCTGGGCAGTGACTCCTTCTGCACAGCGCCCGGCACCTGGCTCGTCTTCAGCTCAGCCAGTGCCAACACCTTCCCTGTTTCCTCTCCTTCCGAGAGGTCCCTGCGGACACAGTGGAGCCTCCCTCCCTAGAGCCAGGCTGTGGTGGGGAGTTTGACCACATTCAGTGCCCAAAAGGGGTGGGAAAGAAGCCCTTTGCTGCTAGTGCCTCCTCATCCGCCGAGGATGACACTGAGGGAGAGGTTCCTCAAGCTTTAGGAAAGAAAATTCTAGAAGCATCTTTCCCTAAAAGGAGGCAGCTTTGTCACTGTCATCAGATGCTTCTTTGTTCTCCGGATAGAGAAGGACATCAAGCTTCTGGTTTCCCTTCCACAGTGGCTAAGAGCTGAGCCTGCAGAGCTCAGGAGGGTTCAGTGGACCCCTGCAGTGCACCCATGCCACCCCCACGCTGGCTCTCACGCCGGGTTCAGTGTGACTTTCACTGGCTAAAGCACTTCCCTGCCCATTCGAGTCCATCTTGGAAATGGCTACGTCTTCAAAATCGCCTTCTAAAACCACTCTTTCCTGTTGCAGCTGCTGGCTCCCCCACCCCACCAAAACATCCACCCATCTCACTTCCTCCTTGCTGGCAGGAGCCCCGTCTGCTTTGGATGCCCACCCCACTTTGCCCAGCTGGAGGGAAGCAGCCCCAGCCCCAGGCCTGGAGGTAGATCTAGACTGGTCTCATCCAGTCATGACAACTCAACCCTCTTTGTTCCTAATAACCACTAAAACTTCAGGGCTTTAATCAGACTCTTAGACCCACAGTGTCAGTTAAAGGACATGAGGAGATGACGTGACAGCCTGGGCTGTGGCACAGGCAAGTCTGAAAGAAGCCAGGGCCTGCTGAGGTCGGTTCAAACACAGCTCAAGCAGCTGATGCCAATTCGTATTGATCCCTAAACTGGTTTCCAAGCAGTCACCACAGCAACAATTTGACAAAAGCAGCAGGGCACGTGGGGAAACCTCATCAGGACCACCAGGCACAGACACGCCCGTGAGAGCCGTGCCAGCCGACCCTGAGGCCAGGAACGAGCCACTCGGCTGTCAAGCTTTCCTTGAGAGGCTGGAAGCTTGGCCCACCTGTAAAGGCCACCTCTATTCAGAGAAGGGCCAGGGTTCCACGTACCTGCCGGACCGTGGGCCTGGGGGATTGTTCACAAGGATTCAGTGATGTAGTAGGCAGCTCCCAGGGCCCCCAGAGCCACAGCAACAGTCCCGAGGGCGTGCAGGACGCGAGTTATGATGACTGGAGAGTTTTCTTGTAGGTCTTCTGTAGAACAAAGCAGAAAGTGGGAGCCAGGGGAAGCTGGGCGTTAGTGCCTGACTACAGTAGGAGAAAGCAGAAATTATGTGGCCCCTCAGCATTGCGGGAATTAGTCGTCTCCCCGCTATCCACCTTCCTCTCAGGAGAACACTTAATTCCCCCACCCTGCCAACAAATCCCTACCACAAGGCCACCCAGGGTCTGAGGATGGGCTGGCCTGGGGTGCCAGCGGCCCTGTACACTCAGAGGGGGAACAGGTCAGGAAGGTGGTAGAGGCCGCTGTGCCAGGTCTTGTGCTAAACACCTCAAGCCTCACAACAACCCTTTGAGGTAAGTTCTACCATTTCACTCCATTTTAGAGATGAGGAACCTCAGGAAATAATATCAATATATTACACCCCCTACACAAAGGCGAGGAAAACAGAAGATTACAACAATAATTGTGAGAAAGGCATTCAAAAAATGCAGTATTCATTTTGATAAAAATCCTACAAAAGTAGGGATTTTAATTTAGTGTGAATGTGTATTTAAAGCCAGGAGCCAACATTACACTCCATTGAGAAATGCAAAGATTATGGATGCATTTGAACAGAATTAAACTCGGAACAGAATTAAGACTATAGGTCTTGCCCTGGCCAGAGTGGGTCCCCGCCCCTCCCCCTTCACTTTCCTAATTCTGAGCCTTGTTTCTGCCTTTTCCTCTACCCTAGAAGGATCTCCCTTTGCATTTTAAGCCATAGAGGATCCCAAGATCCTTCTGGACTCGGCTTACATGCTGTTGATACTACAATGTCCACCTGGACTCCAGTTCAGAAGCAAGCACTCTCTTGTTCTGAAACTCGTGGAGCCTCTCCTATAGGACACTGAACACTTTCTATCTTGCATCTTAGTTTCTAAAGGGACATATCTTAGCTTACCATGCAGACTGTAAAAATTTTAAAGGCAAAGTTCCCTGTTCTGGTTTCCCTCATGGTATCTAGTATCCCATGCAGAGTAGGTTTCCCTCAATAACACTTGTTGGATTTAAACCAATATGAACCCCTGGTACACCTGGCAGCATATGGACGGAAGTACTAAGCGTGTGGGAGGAAAGTCCATAATGGCGGCAGGCAGGCCCTTCCTTGAGGGGACTTACTAGATGGTTAAATATATTTTGGTTCCAGACATGTTCTCCCCACACACCCCATATGTGTTGGCTTCTTTTCAGATGTAGGAAAGATGGAGTTTTTCAGCTACGGACAGGAGAGGGGACTGAGTGGGGGAGCAGCTGGGAAGAGGAACAGGATGAGGGTGGGCTCTGTTCCAGGGCTAGGGGTGTGAGTCCCCAGGGGGAAGGGCCTCTTCCTGGAGATTTGTCAGCCCCTGAGGTGCAGTAGGTGAGGCTCCCTCCCAGCCCCTGCATGGAAAAACGGGTAACATCTTCAATTCATTCCCCTGACATGGACAGGGGTCTTCCCTGAGGGACAGCAGCAGCCGTGACATTTCTCCTGGCTTTGTAGAAGAGAAAAGAAGGGCAGATACTATGGGTGATGCCTTGGGGGCTGCCACCAACAGACCAGCCTGGGGGCACACATCCCCTGTGGGGACTCCCAGAAAGAGGCCAATCACACTCTGAAGGGCTCTATGTGGACAGGGCACATGAGTTGTAATCAGTTTCCATCACTAAATTCTGGGGGAAATTCATACACAGGTCAAGAACCTAGAGCTCTGCCTCCGTATAGGCCACAGAGGAGGCCAAGGAGGTGAATGGCCAAACAGAGTGTTTAATCACAAAGCTCCTGAGCGACACAGAATTTACTACGAAGGGCTGTGGGGAGTGTGCTTTCAGGAAGGGGAGGTGCCGCTGGAGAAAAGAAAAATGAAATCTCTAAAGAAGCAATTCCCAGTATGGAAGAAGACTAGCACCTCTCCGTGCAGGTGGGCATCCTAGCGGGTGGGTCCAGTCAGAAAGGGCCGTGCCTGCCAAACCCCAGGAGGTGGTAACTCAGAAGGGAAGGCTTTCCTTTAGGCCTCTGATTCCCAAGAGGATGGAAGTTACACATGATGGCTAACAAGGTCTGGGGACAGAACCTGGCCCTGGGAACTGTGTGCCCTGAGGCTCTAGCCCGCTACAATCGGAACCTGTAGAAGGTGAGGAGGTTTGGGAGTCCTCTCCCTGGCACGATATGCCAGTCCCGAGGCAGAAGGACATCGAAGATGCGGCTATGGCATAGCCCCAGACGACGCCAGCAAGTGGAGCTGCCAGGGCACGCAGCACAGGAGCAGGAATGTGGGCTGGCGTGCTTCTGAGGCCCTGGGGGACAGAGAAGGAGAGAGATGAGGATGCATCTGCACGAGGAGGCTGAGGACAGCTTGGAACACAGTCCCAGAAGGCTCCACCAACAGCCAAGCTGCTAATGTGGCAGCTGCAGGATTACCAGGGGATGCCCTAGACTTTCTAAAGGCATCATCAAAGATTTGGTACAAAACTACCCAAGGAAGGCACTTCTTCCACAAAATGTTCTCTTACCAAATGGCAGAGAAGACTAACTGCATGGGAAAATGGCTGTTTTATAGACTGGTGCTACCTATGAATAATAATAATAGTAATAACAATGTAACAGCGTGCACCTATTGGTGCTCTGTACTTCACATCACTATCCATCTCATTAAATTGTCCCAACAATCCTGTGAAGTGGAATATTGTTAGTCTCATTTTACAAATAAGGAAACTGAGGCTCAAAGAATATAAGGGATGTGCCCTTATAATAAGTAGATTGCAGAAGTGGATTTCAACTCAGGATTTTTAGCTTTTAACTCAGTGAAAACTCTTGCCACGGAATTTGCAGAAAGTCATAGAAGCAGGTGACTGCTCACCCCATGAGAGGCTGCATTGAGATTCCTGGAATTGGAGCTTCCATATTCCATTTATCTAGGGTGTAATGATCCACCCAGAAGCAACCAGTGCTCTAGTTTACAGTCCTGGAAATACTTTCCCAAACTTATCTCCCATTTCTGTCCTCCTCTGGTATGGATCCCAGCAGAACTCAGAGAAGGTGCCCTGTGTTGCTGAGCAAGAGAATTTCTGGCTGGATATCTCCCACCTATTTCCTACTCGGCTTCTTCACAGAGCTACAGATTCTTCCAACCCAAGCTCATGAAGCCAATCGTCAACTCCGCAGACTCAACACACTTCCTGCTTAGATGTGCCCATCACACATACTTTTCCTGGAATGGGGAAAGAGGGGATTCTAAAGGCAAGACTTATCTTTTTTCTTTTTTTAGTTTAAAAAACATTTTTATAATAAATCAAGATATAATTCCCAGGCCATGACATTCACCTTTTTAGAGTGTTCAGTGGTTTTTAGTATATTTACAAAGTTGTGTGACCATCACCACTGTCTAATTTCAGAACATTTTCATCTCTCCCAAAAGAAACCCCATCCCCATTAGCAGTTGCTCCCCACTCCCCCTCCCCTCAGTCCCTGGCAATAAATTTGCCTATTCCGAACATTTCATATAAATGGAATCATACAATACGTGGGTTTTTTGGGAATTGGCTTTTTAAATTTAGCCTAATGTTTTCAAGGTTCATCTATGTCATAGCATGTATCAGTACATCATCTCTTTGTATTGCCAAATAGTATTTCATTGTATTCATTGTATTGCTGCATTTCAACCACATTTGTTTTGTTTATCCATTCATTGGTTGATGGAAATTTGGGTTGTTTCCACTTTTTGGTTATTATAAATGCTGCTGTGAACATTTGTGTACAAGTTTTAGTGTGGATGTATGTTTTTAATTCTCTTGCACGTATACCCAGGAGCGGAATTGCCAGGTCATATGGTAACTTCAAGTTCCTCTGAGGAACTGCTAGACTGTTTCCACGGCAGCCGCACCATTTTACATTCCCACCAGCAGTGCATGAGGCTCCAGTCTCTCTATATCCTCGCTAACATTTGTTCTTGCTCATCTTTTGATTATAGCCATCCTACTGGAAGACTTGTGTTTTCTCGAGCTACAATATTTTCTGCACACAAAAAGGCTTGGATTTTAGAAAATACAGTTCCTTATCCTGTATCTGCAACATCCCTCCCATTCTGGCTCAAAGGGGAAAAACTCTTTGGAAGAAGCATAGAGTGTCCACTATAACCACTGTCAAGCCACCAGCGTTTTTTGCTTTGCCTCGTCAATAAGCCAAACTCTTCTCTGGGGTGAGTCGCGTGTATTCATTAAAAGATTTGGGAATGGAAAATTTTGCTTTCTATGGATACCAGTTCTGAAGACCATAATCCAGAAATATGTATCTCAGTGGCTGATGATCACAATATATACAACACATAACACTCAAAATCATTACCATATGTCAAGAATGGACTGATATCTGGCCACAGAAAGATGGTTGCCATGGCGACACCTTGGATTTGGCACTCTGTCTCTCGTCCCTCTCTTATTTTACACCCACATCATCCCAGAGGGATAAGCTGTGGCCCAGGGAATGTGGCCTGTTCAGGGCCACAGAGCCATGGGCACTGGTGCACAGCAGATCCAGGAGACACTCAGAGAAGGATATTCTTCCTCTTGGGGAGACCACCAGGCCCCTTGGAATTCAAAAGGTCAGTGCTGTGGTTAAGGGTGAGGATTTTGGAGTCAGAATAGACTAAGGTTCCTCTCTCAGTGCCACCAGTGTCTACTCAAGAGTGAGTTGTTTGACTCCTATGAGCCTCAGTTTCCCCACCTATAAAATGGAGATGATAATAGAACCTCCTTTGTAGGACTGTCAAATGAGAAGATTAACTCAGACAGCTGAGCTGAATGCTAAGTAAACAGTAAATGCTCAGGGATAAAAGTTAGCTATTACCATTATTGTTAGTATAAACCAGCCCACTTCCTAAACTTCGCTTGAATTCCCTCTACACAATCCAATGCTTATTCAGACTCTGATTGGCTCCCAAGAAGATGGGGAACCACTTTTCCCAACGGCCATTCCATTTTCAGACAGAGCTAATTGTTGGAAAGTTTTTAATGTTGAGCAGAAATCTGTCTGTTTCTAGTGTCTTCCAGGGGTAAGGTTGCCAATGTAGCAAATAAAAATACCGGGTGCCCATGCAACATTTGGGACACACATACTAAAAAATTATTTGTTGTTTATCTAAAATTAAAATTTAACTGGGAATCCTGTATTTTAGCTGGCTACCCTATCCATGGGCCCTTAGTCAGATCTTTGGGGACAACATGGAACAAGTCTACTCACATCTTCTACCTGACAGAGAGACATCCTCCAATTCCCTCAACCAATTGTCATACGCCAACTGGTTCTTGCCTCCCTGGACCCCTTAACCTGGACTATCTTCTTTGAACTAGTTTTTTAGGCACCTTTTAGAGCCCACAAGGATAGCCTGATGAGGACAGAGTAAAGCAGTATGACCACCTCCCGTGTTCTAAACTATATTCTTCTGTTAATTCATCCTTGGTTTTTGTTTTTTAGCAGTCATAAGGCACTGCTGACTTCTAATGAACAAGTATTACTACAATATATATGCGTGGCTGTCTTCAATGAGACTCAGGATGGTGAGGAATGACAAAATCCAGGAATCCTAGTCTCTTTGGTAGAAACAAAAACAAACTTTTACACTTCCCAAGCACAGTTCCAGAATACATGTTAACTATGCACCATTGTCCTATCATAACCAGCCTCTGGGGTGCCCCTGGGACTCCATCAGCAGGAAGCCTAGAACTGCTGAAGCTAGAAGACTGCCCACCTGTTTTCCTGGATTGAGGGGCTGCTTTTGTGTCAGCTTCTGGAGACAGGCCCCCGGAGGAGTGGTGGGTTTCGGAAGCTGGAAGGGCTTGGGACACAGGCTGCTGGGGGGTGGTTTCGAGGCTAGGCTGCTGTGGAGTGGATTCGGGGCTAGGCTGCGGAGTGGATTCAGAGCTAGGTTGCTGTGAGGTGGATTCAGGGCTAGGTTGCTGTGAGGTGGAGTCAGAGATAGCGCGCTGTGAGGTGGAGTCTCGGCGGCGTCTGGCCTCTGGCCTTTTCTTCTTGACCTTCTTCATGGTGGGGCCTCCCAACCTAAACGTGGACCTACATGGAGCTGCCTAATCTCCCGGCTCAGAGGAGCCGTTTTCCCTCTGCCCTAGGGGTCTGCCTCTGGCCTCTGACTGGACCCAGACCCCACAGAGGACAGTCACCCACACCTCCTGTGAGGTCATAGTAGCCAGGGAGGCTCCTATGGCAGGGCTCCAGGGACAGTCTTCTCCACAGACAGCACCATGGTGTCCTCCCTCCTCCCAAGCTGCCGGGACAGGGAGAGGGCAGCAGCTGCCCTGCCTCTCACAGGCCTGGTTGTGCCTGGTTGTGGGGCCTGTGACAACCAGATCCCACGATTCTGCGACCGGAGCGCCACCTTCAGGCACCTCTCCGCTGGTGTGTACCTGGGTTCATGTGAGCTATCTGTTTTGCTCTAAGACATGCGGGATATGATGCTCAGCTCTGTCACTGGTTTCCACATACCAAAAAAAGAAAAAAAAATCTATGCTCATCACCTATTTTGTGAGTTTTAGGTAACTTTCCTAAAGATGTGGAGCTTCTTTGAAGGCCTTACCTTCCATGGTCCCTAGAGCCTTCTACCATCTCAAAGTAGCCGTCCCCTTCCCCTAAAGCCTTCCCTCCTCTTCTGTGGGAGGGAGTTTGGAAGGGTATCCCTACTGTGATAAGAACCCTTGCATTTGGCAGAGAATTTTCCCAGAAAACATTACAGCTGTTCAGAAAACTAAAATTTTCTCAAACTCATTACATTGGCAACCATAGACTGACCATGTCCCAAACTCTAAACTGGTAGGACCGAGCAGGGAACCATGAACCTCTTTCTAAATTAACGATGTGATTTTCATTTTAGGACAGAAGAAGGAAAAGTGTTTTTAAAAGACAATCTAAACCTCACAGTTTGCAACATAAAATGCGTTCAGATTAGAAGACTCTACTTCTGCTGTGTTATGTAGGTGAGTATGCGACTGCTAAACCCATGAACTGCAGCATGAGTGGGCGATACTCTTGCCCCATGATAAGGTTTAGGGCTGACCTGGCTAGATAAAAAGGGCTCACAGGAGTCCCCCCACAAGGCCAATTGTGAAATGACAGGACCTATTTTAGGGCTTCTAGAGTCTGAAAAGACCTTAACGATTATCTTTTTGCAGAAGAGGACACTAAGGTTGAAGAAGTTGAGTCGCTTTTCCAAGGTCACACAGCTGGCTTTGGCAGGGCTAACTTCCAGTTCAGGATTCTTTCTTTTCATGACCCCAGAAGGCAATAGGGAGTCAGATAATTATGCAGGCTTTAAAATTAATGAATTAAAAATCCCTGAGAAGATTGAAGAAAACAAGCATAGGCATGAAGGATTAGAACTAAAGGGAAGCTCAGATCAGAGTGTTGGGTTGTATTTGGTTCACTTTGGCTTGAGGAGGTTCAGGGAGCAGATGAGTCTACAAGGTGGTAATTCCCTGAAGTCAAGAGAACAGGTCCCAAGAGGAGATCCCAGTTAGAATCAGAAAGACTGGAAACCCAGGCCAGGAACCCTGTTGGGATTGAGCAGACAGTCCAGGACTCCTAACTGGGTTTTCAGGTACCAGTGGGCTTTGACTGAGGGCCTCCACCTGCTTTAAATGAGGGTTTCTCACCCTCAGCCCTACTGACATTTGGGACTGGGTGATTCTTTGTTGTGGGAGGCCGTCCTGTGTATTATGGGAATTTTACCAGCATCCCTGGCCTCTACCCACTAGCACTTCTCCCTACCCCAGGACAACCCAAAATGTCTCCAGACATTGCCAAATGTCCCCTATGGGTGGGGTGGGGTGTTAAATTGCCCCTGGTTGAGAACCATTGGTTTAAATGAATCAGATAGGGGTAGGCACATATAGGTAGAATTTCCTATAGCACTGAAAGAGGCATTCCATTTCACCCGAAGGAGCCAAACGGAGCACAGAGAGTAGGTCTCTGTTTCCCAGGAGAGAGACGGAGGAAACACAGAGGGCAGGCTTAGGGAGGAGTGGGGAGTTTTTCTATGGCAGCAGCGAAAATAAGTGTGGGTTCTTAGTAAGGGTGGTCCCAAGAAGCAGGGAGAGGGCACTCTTGGGATAACGAGAGGTTGTCCCAGAAGAACGAGGAAGAATGGCATTGCAGTAGCTTCACTGGGACATCTTCCATGGCCTCTCTACTTTCTGCCTGGGCATAAATTCCCAGCCTGGAAGCCTGACTCCTCTATAATATGGTCACAGCCTACTGCCCAGGCTTAATTGCCACCATGCTGCTACCCGTGTCCAGCTCTAGCCAACCGTGAGCACCAGAAGTCTTGTGAACAGGCCTAATTTTCCTGCATTTTCACAAGCCCCTCCCCTCCCCCACCGCCCCCACCCCAATCTCTATCAAAACATTTCTCATGGTCAAGTGGATCTATCTCTTAATAAAGCCTTTCTTGAGATCCCTAACCGGAAGTCATCTTTCCTTCTGGGCCCCAGAGCACCTGTTTGTATGACACTGATCACATTCTGCATGACGTTAGAACTATTTCTGTCCTTTTTTTCTCTGTCATTCCCCAACCCCCAGACTGTGGAGACCACAGAGGGCCACCCTCCAGAGTAGGGGCTCAGTGCAAGCCGCTTGAACTGAATGAAGGTAAAGGCAGAGGAGAGAGAAAGCAGGAAGCTGTGAAAGCAGGCAGGTGCATGTGGGTGATGGGGACAAGGCGTTCCCAAGCTTCATCACTAAAGGGCTGGTTTCAAAGATGGACTGGGATTTTTCCGGCCTCAGCTGAAGATCATGGTTAGAATGGTCCTAGGCAAGGGGCTTTCCTAACCAGGTGTGCCAGCCATGTGAAAATATTGCAGACTATTTAGGAGAGCGAGAAAAATGAACAAAGGGGACTCGAAGTTAGATAGTCAGGATAAGGTCCCGAGGGGGCTAAAATCCCCACCCAGAAGGCCTCTGATGGTTCTTGCCCTCTGGATGTGTCCTGGGCACCCAGAACAATCATGTCACCATTTGTCCTGAAGCTAGCTGGACGGCATCCCAGACATCAACTGGCCCTTCACTCTCACATGGGAGGGAAACGTCCATAAAGAGGACAACTTGCTTTGGTCACCAGCTGGAGGGTGGCAGAGCCTTGAGTACCCTGGCTTCGGACTCCCCTGCCCAGAGTGCTTCCTCAGTCCCTACTGCTGCCCCTGGAAGGGTGGAGCTGGCTGGGGCTTTTGGTGACAGAAGGTACAGCACTTGGTGCTTACTTAAGAGTCCACTGCTGAGGGCCCTTAGACCCACAAATTAATCCCCTGGAACCACAGGCCTGGGTTCCCTGGTAGGAATGTCTCCAGGGTTGTGAATAAGAATTCCGCAGTGGTCCAGCTACTCTAATAAAGTACCATCCTCAGAGGGTTGTTGTGAGGATTAGACGTGAACAGCCTTTAGAAGAGTGCCTGGCTGGCAATAGGCATGTTTTTATTGTAATTCCCTGAAGACGACTAAAGAACCAAGCAAGGAATAAGTGGATGTGGAGAGGAGGAAGTGGGGCCCCTGATCCTACAAACTCCCAAATCAGTACCTTACAAAAGCGTGATTCCAAGTAGTGGGAAACGAAGCCCCGAGTTGTGGGTAGGGTGTGAGTGAATGGGAGGCGTAGCCCTCTGAATTAAATTAATTGGAACACTTTTGACGCTGCGATTGCCCCAGCCAGCACACCTAGTCCACCTCCACCCAAAGCCGTACCCCAAAGTCCTGGAGGCGCCAGGAGAGGGGCCGTGGCGTCGGGGGTTTTGTCCACTACTCAGGGGGGCAGCAGGGTCAGGGGACAGGACTCCGTATTCGAGCGTCCCCCCTCCCCAGGGCGCCCACGGCGGCCGGGGGTTCCCAGTCCCCCGTCCTCAGGCCCCTCACCATCCGTCTGGGTCTCTCGATCCACTAGGGGGACCCTGGGCGCTCGGCCGGCGGCGCGCTGGACGTCCAGGGTGCCCTCGGGGCGGCCGGGGCAGAACACGGCCGTGTGCACCTCCACGACGGGGCTGAGCGGCGTGAAGACGCTGCTGAGCAGGGTCTCCATGCCGCGGCAGCTGCGAGCTCAGCGCCGACGCGCGGCACAGCACCAGGAGCAGCTGCGCGCCCCGCTCCGCTGGCGCCGGCGGCTCCAGCGGGGCCCCGCGCGCCGCCGCCACCGCGTCCTCCGCCGCCGGGGCTGCGGGGGTCCCGGGCGGAGCCCCGGGCTCCTCGCGCGGGTCGTCGGCCTCGCGCCCGGAGGGCCTCGGCTTCTCGGAGAAGCGCTGGAACTTCGCCGCCGGGCAGTCGTCGCCGCCGTTCGCCGAGCTGTCACCCGAGCGCTTGGGCCGCCGCGTGGCGCAGTTGCTGGAGGTGGTGTGTCCGCTCGTGGCTCGGCTGGACGAGGGTCCGGAGAGGTGATCGGTCGGGGCGTCCCCCACAAAGTTCTGCAGGGTCATGCTGCACTCTTCCTGCTTCCAGAACTCACTTACCAGCAGCACCTGGCCATGGTCCTGGATAGACTGGGCCGAAGCCGGTTGCTGCGCCTCTGCCTTCCTCTCCTCGGGGTCTCTCGGGGGCTGGGCCCCAGGCCACTGCTTCATGTCCGGTCCAGCTCCCTTGCCCCTCTGGGCCCGGGCCTCTGTTGGCCAAGGGAAAAGCTGCCCTTCCCCAGAGCATGTCACAATACCCCTGAGCCTGGCCTCTTCCTGTCATGGCCAAGGGCCTCTGCCCTGCTATTCCTTGGAAATCTTCTAACTTAGGGAAGTGGCTGTTGGACGCTGGTTTAATGACGGCTGTGACTAGTTTCTCCATCGTTTTGTATGTCTGTGGTTTCAAAAGGTGCGTCCTTTATGCCAAAGCCTCAAGGTAAAACAGATTTTTGTGCACCCAGGGCATCTGAAAAGCAATGGGTCAGGATGTTCACTGCTTCTGGAACTTTTGAAAAGCAGTGAGGAGCAGAGTGGTGGCTCTGAGTGGCTGTGGCCTGGGAGGCAGGACTTCCCTGGGCATCTTCTCGCTGGATGAGCTGGGGGCCAGAGTCCTGGACTGGTGGGGCTGCAGGGGATGGTTTTGGGTCCCCTAAGTTTCAGGATTCTGTGGGTACCAGAAGCCTGTCAAAATGCTAGGAAAGGACTTCTGGAAAACAAAACAAAACAAAACAGAACAAAACAAAAAGCATAAAACTCCTTAGCTGTCCAGCACATGGGGTGAGCATAGAGTGTTCTGGGGAGGTGGGACAGGGACCCAGGACAGTCACAAAGACTGGGAACCCAATGGTGGGGAAAATTGTTCCCTGTGTTCATTTTTAAA
The DNA here is from genome assembly GCA_023783475.1 of Daubentonia madagascariensis. NCBI lineage: Eukaryota > Metazoa > Chordata > Mammalia > Primates > Daubentoniidae > Daubentonia > Daubentonia madagascariensis. Next base: position 325,652 of record JAKFHU010001078.1, on the reverse strand, counting down.
AAAATAAGTTCTGCCAAGTTATTCTAAATTATTTTTTAAAATATTAAAATAAAAGGCTCTGAAAAGCAAGCTGCCAACCAGAAAACCCTGAGCTGGAATCCTGCTAAAAATCTCAGGCGCCCCAGGCCATGGGGGCTTCCAGAAGACCAGGTAAGGGCAGAATGCCCAGCAAGCAGCTTCGCAGAACCAGAATGGGCAGTGTTGGGTATGCTTTCTTCCCCTCTTCTGGTTTTTCAGCCATGGCCCAACGAGAATCAACTTACCCTCCATCTGGAAAGTGTGGGTAAGAACACTACCAGCCCCTTCCCCTTTACTTAGCAAATCTGAAAGATCACAGGAATTCACTGGTCACCTTTCTCTAGGGGCCTGAGTTGCTGTATTGAAAAATGATGCTAGACTTTCATCCAGGATGAATCAGAACTGCCAACCCACCATATAGGTGTTGGCCTTTCCATTGGTAGACCTGAGTGGGGGGATGTCTCAATATTTAGATTACTGTGAGAGGTAGGAGGCCCTACCTGGGCCTGGGACTTGACCGTTGCTTTCTAAACCAGCTTTTATCAAAAGGCCTAAATTGCAGAGTACCAGTTCCAGAAGGAGTAGAGGCCCCAGACTCCTATGTGCTGACTGTTTTATATATGTTATCCTTATATAGCCCAGCAGTGGAGAGAACACTATTCATTAGTTACAGATGCAGACACTGAGGCTCAGAGAGGTTAAGTAACTTGTCCAAATTCAGTCAGCTGGTGAATGGTAGGTCTGGGATTTAAACCCAGGTCTGACTGGCTGCAAGTCTTAGGTGCCTGCCAGAACACAGGATCACGGCTCCCTGTGGCAGAGAGGTAGGACTGACCCTCCTGCATATACTGGCTTCTGGAAGCTAATCCTGACTAGGATTGGGGGAGGGAAGAGTGTTCTGGGGAGGTGGGACAGGGACCCAGGACAGTCACAAAGACTGGGAACCCAATGGTGGGGAAAATTGTTCCCTGTGTTCATTTTTAAAAAAATAAGTTCTGCCAAGTTATTCTAAATTATTTTTTAAAATATTAAAATAAAAGGCTCTGAAAAGCAAGCTGCCAACCAGAAAACCCTGAGCTGGAATCCTGCTAAAAACCTCAGGCGCCCCAGGCCTGAGGGAGGGAAGAGGTGAGCGAAGGGGTATGGGGAGAGAGGAGCCCCCTGCTTGTTTTAGGTCTTCGGGTTGCAAAACCTTTTGGGTATACAGTTTTAAGGGCACAGTGAGAAGAGCTTGGTAACTTCTGTTCTAACCAAATGACTAATCTTTCCTTCCTTCCTTCCTTTGAAAGTTGGTAATTTTTTGATTAAAAAAAATTATAACAAAATATTATCATAATAAAGGGACATTGAGAAGGAAAGGCTCCAGCAGGAGGGGAGCATAGTCCCTTTACCATTTCAGATCTCATGAAAACAATTGTTTCCAGCTTTGGAAAGTCAGGAAGGTCCTTCTCAAATAAAAGGTTGAATCCAAAAGTTTGTAAGCTGAGGTGTGAGAGACACTCAGCTGGCCCCCAGGCTGCACTCCCGTTTGAGGCACTTGCTGTCCTATCTGGGTTGCCATACTGGGCTTCCCTGTGAAATTTCGCTGAGGAAAGGAGTCTGCTGATAATGCTTGGAAACTTCTGAACTAGACCAACCCGAGTAATGGTCTGAGGAATTTTTATTAATTATTTTGAATAATTATTTAATCATTTAAGATAAGTAATACATGTACCTGGCTAGGTAAAATAATAAGAGAGAGAGATTGTGCTTCTGTTCTGCTCTCTTGGATTACTCTCTCTGGGGGAAGCCAGCTGCCATGCAGGGAGGACACTCAAGCAGCCCTAGGGGCACTCAAGCAGTCCACGCGGCAGGGATCTGGGGCCTCCTGCCAGCAGCCACTGAGGAAGCCATCTCGGACGCTTTCAGCCCTGGTCAGTCTTTCATTAACACACGACTGGAGCCTTGGCTGATGTCTTGATTGCAACCTTATGGAAGACCCCCAGCTAGAACCACTCAGCTAAGCTGCTCTCCAATTTTTGAGCCTCAGAAGGGACGTGAAATAATATTGGTTTAGGGTAAGAGTGTTCACCTTTCTCCACATCCTCGCCAGCATTTATCATCTTCTGTCTTTTTGATAATATCCGTTTTAACTGGGATGAGCTGATACGGCATTGCGGTTTTGATTGGGAGCTTTTTCTTTTTGTTTTCCTGTATTTTTTATGATAAATGTACGTCCCTTTTGAAATAAAAAAGAAAGGGAAAACCAACCTGAGCCCTGCCGTGTGCAGGAGGGGTGGGTTAGAGGGGTGCAGAGTGGATAAATCGCTCCCACCCGGGCCCTGGGGTGGGCGGCGATTCCCGGCGCCAGCTGAGCGACAAGGACCACCAGGGGGCGCTGCCGGGCTGCAGGGCTGCCCGATCGCAGCGTCAGGGGACAGGAAACCATCAACAGCGCCTCCTATCGGACCCAGGTGGTTCTGAGGCGTCCCCAGGGGCAGGACGGGTGCCGCGCCGGGTGCAAAGCTGGAACCTATCGCCAAAGCACGTCCTGTGCCCCTTTCCTCTGCACGTCCCAGAACAGCAGTGCCTGTGGATGAGTCCGCAGGACTGGAGCCGAGGGATCAGCCCTGCGCCCCCTGTGTGTCCTGATCCGTTTCCTCCGAAAAGCGCGGTGGCATCTCCTCATTGACTCCGTTCACATTCCTGCAGGGGCTAAAAGGGACCCAGTCACCGCCCTGGGACACTCAACTCTGGGCAGACTCCAGGAGAGGGGAGGGAACATTGATTCCTGCTCTCAGGGAAGGGAGGGGCTCGCCTGGGGGAGAGAAATGAAGGGTACAAGGCTTGATTGTGGAAATGCTTGGACATTGTAAATGGCCTCTGAGCAGCTGGGCTTGTGTCCACATCTTGGCACAGTGTGTGCTGCACAACAGAGATGTTCAGTGCATGCTTTTTACACAATCAACAAATACTCTGAGCCCCTCTCTGTGCCAGGCCCTGGCCTAGGCTCTGGGGATGAAGTCCATGTCCCCCGTCCCCCCGCACCCCCAGCTTACGTTCTGGTGGGAGAGAGACAATACATGGTAGGCCAATACTGTAATTCACATGGTGCTAAACTCCAGAAGAAAGTAAAGCAAGGTAAAGGCTCCCAATCCAGGGGTTATACTTCCCTGGGGCCAGGCTGGCAGTGATGCAGAGGGAGGGGGGAACAGAGCGGGGGGCGGGGGGGGCCAGAAAGAGCCACTCCCACCCTCTGGGCACAGCCAAAACCCCTGTATTTCATCTAGAAGGGGCTTCTTGGGGAAAATGTAATTCCGAGAGTCCTCAAAGTGATGGGGTCCTCCTGGCTGGAAAGAGAAAGGCCCAGCAAAGAAGAATTTAAGTCCCTGAAGCCTCTTGGGGTAGAACAGGACAGAGAAGAGCCTTGGAGTTCATCCAGCCTGGAAGGGGGAGGGAGAGAGAAGGAGATGGAGAACCAGACTCCTCAAAGAGCCCTGGAAGGCCTTCGTGGGGGCAGGGCCAGGGGAGTAGGATGTTGATTTTATGTGTCAACTTGGCTGGGCCACAGTACCCAGATATTTGATCAAATGTTACTCTAGATGTTTCTGTGAGGGTATTTTTGGAGTGACATTAACATTTAAACCTGTAGATTAAAATTCATTGGGTGAAAAACAGATTGCCCTCACAATGTGGGTGGGTCTCATTCAATCAGTTGAGGGCTTATGAAAAAGACAGCCGAGCATGATGGCTCATGCCTGTAATCCAGCACTTCGGGAGGCTGAGGTGGGAGGATCATTTGAAGCCAGGAATTTGAGACCAGCCTGGGCAAAATATCGAGAACCCGTCTCTACAAAAAATTTTTAAAAATTAGCTGGGCGTGGTGTCATGTGCACGTAGTCCCAGCTATTTGAGAGGCTGAGGCAGGAGGATCGCTTGAGCCCAGGAGTTTGACGTTGCAGTGAGCTATGGTGATGCCATTTCACTGTTGCCCGGGTAACAGAACAAAACCCTGTCTAAAAAAAAAAAAAAAAAAAAGGAAAGCAAGCAAGAAAGAGCGAGCCTGACTCCTCCACCCTGCCCCCTTTGGGAAAGAAAAACATTCCTGAGAGGGGGAATTGGCCAGCAGACTGCTTTTGGCCTGAACTGTAGCAGCAACTCTTCTCTGGGTGCCCAGGCTCCTGGCCTACCCTGCAGATTTGGGACTTGCTAGCCTCCACAATTGGAGAGCCAATTCCTTAAAATAAATCTCTCTCTCCACATCCTATTGGTTCTGTTTCTCTGGAGAACCCCGACTACTAATACAGGGACTCTCAGGGCCCCAACTGAGATTAGCAGACCTGAGAATTCTCTGAGACATTCAACATTGAGTGAGCACCTACTGTGTGTGGAGCTTTGAGTCAGGCACTGGGCACAGGGACTCAATTCCAGAACTAGATGATGCGGGCATTTGTCCCTGTTGTAGCTTTGGATGGATGTTTGGCCCAGAGGGAGGGCAGCTGACTTGGGCTTCTCTGGGAAAGCTCTCTGGTACCGGCTTACCTCTGATTCCTCTTGGGGGGAGTGATCCCTTAACGAGTCACCTGGAGTAGTGAGACCCACCGATGTGGAGATGTGGACATCCTCCCCCTCCTCCCCTCCTTCCTGCAGCAAATTTATCCAGCACCTGCTCTGTTCAGTCTTGAACAGGCTACTGTGTGGCCCACCCTAGGGGAGATAAGGGGGCTTCTTCCTGTCCTTGGGGGTCTTAAATTCAGGATGGTTCATCTATGAGAATAACATACAGTGAATTGCTGCATACATGCCTGTAACTTAGGAAAGCCAGCTGTAAAATCTGGAGGTGAAGGAAGAAAAGAGAAAAGTCTCCTTAAAGAACCCATTTCCCTCTTCCCTCCCCCCATCCTCCATATTCAAACTAGACCTGCCTCAGGGCAAGGGAGACCTTACCTGTAATGCGAGGTAACAAGTGGATTTTTGCTTTTGAACTTCAAGGTCCTGGCTCCTGGTGGTTTAAAGGTGATCTCTGAGGGTGATTTTGACTAGAGGCATTTTGAAACTCCTCCTCTCCCCTCAGGAATCTGGGACTTCACAGAACCAGTCCCAGCCTAGTGCAGGATTAATTGCCAAATAAGTTTTCTTATAAGCCTGAGGTCCAGAGTAGAGTGGACAGCCGGCAAACACTTGTGAAGGGATTTGAACAAGCAAGATCAATGCCCAAGGTCATACGAGCCAATGGAGGTCGAGACAGCCGGGGCCTGGGGTGACTGGCATGGGCCTCAAAGCAGAGGGCTTGGAAATAGGCCCTGAAAAGGGGGTCTTTTGCATGGTTGGGCAGCGTTTCCCAGCATGCCCTGTTTTCTTCAGCAGTGAGAGCCTGAAGGAGGGATGGTTTCTCAGTGCAGTTCCAGTATGAGTGGCCCTCACCACAGGAGCCAGGGCCACGTCAGAAAGCAAGCAAGCCTAACTGCTGCCTCCCATCCCCCCATGGTCTGTGAAAGTCTCATCCTGTAGTGGGTTGAATGGTGGACCCCAAAAAGAAATGTCCATGTTATAAATCCTGGGACCTGGGAGTGTGGCCTTATTTGGAAAAAGGGTCTTTGCAGATACAAGCATTAAGGATTTTGAGATGAAATGGTTCCTAGGGTCATTATTTGGATCGGTCCTACATCCCAGGAAAAATGTCCTTATAAGAGACACACAGAGGAGAGACACACCAACAGAAGAGGAGAAGGCCATGTGAAGGTGGAGGCAGAGATAGGAGCATTGCAGCCACAAGCCAAGGATGGCCCAGAGACACTGCAAACTGGGGGAGGTGAGAACAGATTCCCCCCCAGAGCCTCTGGGAGGAAGTGTGGCCCTGCTGACTTGATCTTGGACTTCTGGCATCAGAGCTGTGACAGAATGAGTTTCTATTGTTTTGAGCCTCCAAGTTTGTTGTAATCTGCTACAGGAGCCCCAGGAAATGAATACACCCCCAACCCACTTTTCTGATTCCTGAGGGTTTCCACTCCTGGACCCTTCTTCCACCCATGCCCTGTTTTGCCCCTTTTTGCCCTGTGTTCACCTGGAAGCGGGACTCCATCCTGTTGATGCATTCCACAGAAAATGTGCTTGCACCAACAATTTCTTGTTTTTAGGAGACTGTGGGTGATGGGGATTGGGGGAAGGCTTCCAGTACATTACACTTTCTAGTACAAATATGGTCATCCCTCAGTATTCTCGGGGGATTGGTTCCAGGATGCTCAAGTCCCCGATATAAAATGGTGCAGTATTTGCATATAACCTATGCACATCCTCCTGTATACTTTATTCATTTATTTATTTTTTGAGACAGCGTTTCGCTCTGTTGCCTAGGCTAGAGTGCAGTGGTGTCATCATAGCTCACTGCAGCCTCAAACTCTGGGCTCAAGTGATCCTCCTGCCTCAGCCTCCCGACTAGCTGGGACTACAGTTGCTCACTGCCATGCCCGGCTGATTTTTCTATTTTTTTGTAGACAGCGGTCTCACTATGTTGCTCAGGCTGGACTTGAACTCTCGGCCTTAAGTGATCCTCCTGCCTCCGCCTCCCGAAGTGCTAGGATTATAGGTGTGAGCCACTGCGCCCGGCCCTCCTGTATGTTTTAAATCATCTCTAGATTACTTATAATACCAAATATAATGTAAGTACTATGTAAATAGTTATTATACTGTATTGGTTTTTAAATTTGTATTTTTTTATTGCTTTCTTTCTTTTTACTATTTCAGATCCATGGCGGGTTGAACCCGCAGATGCAGAACCCGCGGATATGGAGTGCCAACTGTACTGGGCTTTCCCTTGACCACATTTGGGTCAATAAAATGATCTCTAGCCTTTATAAAGCTAGTCAGACACCTCTGGGGTAGCAAATCCTGAAACAAAGAACTGTGCGTATGAGTGCGCGCGCGCGCGCGTGTGTGTGTGTGTGTGTGTGTGTGCATGTGTGTCCCTGAGCTGTTTTCCCTCCAAATCTCAATACCCCCCACCCCCCATGCACACACCTTGTTTTTGGAGACAGAGGAAAGGCACCCTCCCGGCTAGCAAGCCAGAGGAGCCCTGTCACCTGGGGTATAGGATGCTGCCCCAAATCTGCTTCTAAGAACAATGATGAACACAATCAAAGGAAACTTTACAGGATTGAAGATCTTTTCATGTGTGTCTTTCTGGGAGTGGCAGAAGTTTCTGGAGGAGGAGCAAGGCAGGCTCCTGCCACACATAGCTTCTGTGACCACTGATTCTCAGACAACTCACCTGCCCACAGTGCAGCACAGGCCTCTCCTCTGTGTGGCTGACCAGTGGTCCAGTGGCCTGCATGGGTGTCAGTCATCCCTGCCTCCACTGAAGGCCTCTTCCGGGATGTCCTGGTGAAGGCCACCACCACCTATCCAGTTATACAAGCTGGAAAGCCTGGGAGTACCACTTGACACTTTCCTTCTCATCGTCCTCCAAATCCACTCCCTCCCCAAAGCCTGTGGATTGTCTTTCCTGCTTGTTACACAAATGTCACCTAAGACAGTTCGCCCCATTACCAGCCCTGATAGCACCTATTCCCTTCCTTTGAGCCTGTGAGCTTGTGAGGGCACAGGCCAGGGTTGCTTGTTCGTTATGTGCCCTTAGTGCCTAAAGCAGTGCCTGGTGGCTGTTGGTACTCCAGAGATACCTGCCACGTAATTGAATAAATGAGTGCATGAATGAATGAATTGGATTTTGAGCCAAGATGGTGTTGGAAAGGAATAAAGGCTTCCCCAGCAGAGCCTGAGGTCTTCGTAGGAACAGCCGCAGGTGTCCCAGATGATAAGACAGGAGAGGCCCTGGTATGGGGGGGTGGACACCCTCCCCCACCCCCCATCGGAGCACCGGGCTGGGACCGACCAGAGGCTCCACAGGCCCCATATGGAGGGAGGGGGTAGGGATGGGGCTTCCTACCCAGGGCTTGGGACATCAGGAGGCTCTTCCTCTCTACCTGTATGGTGTTTGCCAGGTGTGTTCTCCATTCTTTAAACTTGAATGGGTGTTGGGTTCAGAATGTCTGCAAGTGGTGGGGGTTTGGAGGTTCAAGGAAAGTAAAGCATAGACTTTTCTCCTTTTTAGGAAGACTTAAGAAGGAGGATTAGCGTATTGTAATCTAGAGGTACATTCTAAACTCCCAGCATGGGGGGCAGACTGCCTTGGGTCTAGCAGCTTGCTCTGTCACAACCTTCTCTATCCACCCTGCAGTTCCCACCCCACCCCCCAACTTTTATTTTGAAAATTTCAAACCTGCAGAAAAGTTGGAAGAGTACAATGAACTCTTTTCCTTCTTTAACTGTTAACATTTTGCCAGAATTGCTTTGTCTTTCTCTCTCTCTCTGTGTATATTTTCACATACTTTTATTTTGCTGAACAATTTGAAAGTAAGTTGCTGACATCTGGATGATTCATTTCTAAATATCTCAGCATCTCCTAATAAGGACATTCTCCCACAAAACCACAATACCATTTCACAACCGTAACAGCATCCAGTATACTATCTGTATTCAAATCTCTATAATGTCCCCTGAATGTCTTCTAGAGCTAGATATTTTTTTCCTATCCAGGATCCAGTCAAGATTTAAGTATGGTATTTTGTTGTTATGTCTCTTTTATCTCTTTTAATGTAAAACAGTCTCTTGCCTTTTTGTTGTTGTTATTGCTGTTTGTTTGTTTTCACTTTAGCTTTTTTGAAGAGTCCAGGCTGGTTGTTTTGTAGAATGTCACATATGTGGGTTAATCTTGTTGGTTACATAAGACTAGATTAAGGTTTAATATTTTTGGTAATATTTTGGTATAGTACCATTACCAATACTGCATGGTTGATACTGTGTACTTCTCATTGTGTCACATCAGGAGCAAATACGTCAGGTGTGCCATTCCTGCTGATGCTAAGTTTGATGAGCAATCCTCACTCCATTAACTAGTAAGTGATTTGCGGGATCCTCACGTGGTCACAGCATTAACTGAATATCCAGTTCACCCAGTAGTTTGAGCAATTGATGATGTTTGCCTGAATGAAGTACTACATTGGAGGTTGCAAAATGGTAGTTTTTAATTCTTTTATTCCCTCTACATTTACTAGCTGGCATTTTTTCTGTAAGAATTTCCACCCCACCACATTTTTTAAATTAATCACTGTGGATTTGTGGATTTTAAGAAATGTGCTTTATAGAATACTGTCATTATTCATTGTAATGTTCAAATTGTCCCACATTTGAGCAGTAGGAGTCCTTAGGTCAGCTCCTGAATCCCTGTGTGATCACGATCATGTTTATCTTTGAATACTTTTTTGCTTTCTGGTGTGACAAGATATTCCAGGCTCATATTGTACATTTCCAGCCCCAAACTACAATCAACCATTTCTGTGAGGAGCCCTAGTTCCTTTAGTGGTGGATGGTAGAGAGAAAACGAGAACTTAGTGTTGCGTCTGCACATTGCTTCTGGGCTCTTCAGTGGACAGGATTAGGAAATACATTTTTAAAAAAATTATAAGTGCAAACTGATATTTCCAACTCAAAAACAGGGTTTTTCTCTAACTTCTTTTACTTATTATTAATATCTTTTTTCTCTTATGGTAAAATACATATTTGCTTTTTTCCTTTGCTCTATATCATGCATAAAAGAGTTTCAGAATTATAAGAACAGTATTACTACTAATAAGGATGCTAAGTAAAGTATAAAAATTTTTTTGTAGTTCTGTTGTTCTTAGAACAGATCCCACTCTGTATCAGAGTATTTTAATTAATTCCTTGCACTGTATGGTTATGTTATTAGTTTGATGTATTGTCAATTTGATTTTTTCCTGTTTTCCCTCTATTGTAGGGTTTGCTTTATCCCATCCTTTTAAAATGTTATTTTTTGAGTATGTGCAACATTTATATGGTTCAAAAATGAAAATGACGTAAAAAGGTCTAGAGGAGTCTGACTGCCATTCCTACCCCTTCTCTCCTGTTCCCTCCCACCTCCATCGTTAATGCCTTTCATTAGCTTCTGTTTTATACTTCCCGTATTTCCTTTCGCAAAAATAACACACACACCCCTTCTTACTTTCTCTTCTTTCTACACAAAAGACAGTATAATATACATCCTCTTTTGTATCTCATCCTGAACTTTATTATTCATCTACACAGACCCCTGGGGCCCACTTTCATTTCTTCCCATTTTAGAACATTCTGCCATCACATGAAACCCATTCAGTGTCGGCTTTTGTCTAATCTGCTGATGCTGGGTATTTGGGAGGACACGTGATACCCATGTCGGGGGCGGGGAAGGGAAAACTTGCCCTTCACGTTTGGAAGGTTCACTGAAAAATCAACTCACGCAAGGCAGACTAATAAGAGAAAGGCATAGAAATTTATTTTAATGTGCATAGCATGGGGGAATTGTAGGAGAATGATTGATTACCCAACAACCCAATGAAGTACAGGTGGTTATATAGCCTTCCTCTTAGGGGAGAGGGAGATGGGGAAGTGTGGATGATTTTAGGTGGGTAGTAAATGATTTTTAGGGGAATTCAATGGGCTTGAACAACAAACAGTGGCCTGCTGGGCCCCAGAGCAGACCGTGATTTGTGACAAAAGTCTGTCCAGATGTGTTGACAGACTTCAGTCTTTCTTCTTGCCTTATGAGTTCAGATAATGAAAACTCAGGGAAAGGCCCAGAGGCGATTGTTTTCTTCCTCGGCAGGTCTGGGCTTGAGGCAGATAAAGGAACTTCAGAGAACAGCTTCATCCTGTGCTTTGGGAGAGACAGAGGCTTGAGAGACAGGAGGTGGGAGGAAGGTCGGAGCAACCTGGATGATTCTTCAGTTCAGCATGTCAAAGCACCATATTTTAGGATATTGGTTTCTGAGCCCCAACACCCATGATGCCAGGGCACAGGGAATGCCTGGGTCCTTTTGGAACCTGCACAACCTCTGTATTTGGAGAGTTATGAGACGGCTGATCTCTGGTGTGTGGCTCCCACGACTCTTATGTCCCTTGGGCTGTGGGTGGCTTTGGAGGTGGATTTTGGAGGAGGGGCTTTGACACTGGAAGATTATGACACATTTCAAGGAGAGAAGTGGCTTCTGTGCCAAACACTTGCCTTAGTTAAGCTACGCACTTTTTGAAAACTGAAGTAAAATTCATAGAACATAAAATTTACCACTTTAACAATTTTAATGTGTACATTCAGTGACTTTTAGCACATTCACCATGTTGTGCAGCCATCACGTTTTTATCACCCCCGAAGGAAACCTCATACCCGTTAAGGAGTTGTGCCCCATTTCCCCTCCCCCCAGGCCTCGGCAACCACTAATCTGCTTTCTGTCTCCATGGATGTGCCCATTCTGGATAGTTCATGTATATGGAATGTACAATGTGTGTCCTTTTGTGTTTGGCTTCTTTCACTGAGCATAATGTTTTCAAGGTTCATCCATGTTGCAGCATGAATTGGTACTGCCTTCCTTTTTATGATGAAATATTCCATTTTATGGATGTACTACAGCCCAGTTTATCATTTCTCAGCTGGTGAACAGTTGGGTTGCTTTTACATTTTGGTCACTGCAAGCAGTGCCACTACGAACATTCATATACAAGTCTTTGTTTGAACAACTGTTTTCTATTCTTTTGAGTATATACTTAGGAATGGGAGTTCTGGGTCATATGGTCACTCTATGCTTAACTTTTTGATGAATTGACAAACCATTTCCCACATCAGCTGCATCATTTTACATTCCTGCCAGCAATGTATGAAGGCTCTAATTCCTCCACATCCTCACCAGCATTGGTTACTTCCCACTTTACTGATTATAGCCATGCTAGTGGGTGTGAAGTGGTCAAGTATCCCCTTTCCTTTTTGACACAAGCTTGAGATGTTACATTGGATGCTGTAATGTTGCCCTTTGGTTTCATGAAGGTACTTAAAACTTCCAATTTCCTGTAAATAAAATTAGTCTTTGTTATTGTTACATTAACTTGGTGACCCCAGGGATTCACGGATATAGGAGAGGAATCCTGTTAAATACTAAGTGCTGTGGTTTGAATGTGCTTCCCCAAAGTTCATGTGTTGGAAGCTTAATCCCCAATGCAATAGTGTTGAAAGGTGGGACCTGTAAGTGGTGATTAGGTCATGGGAATAAAGCCCTCATGAATGGATTAAGGCCATTATTGGGGGATTGGGTTACTTATCACAGGAATGGGTTAGTTATAAAAGGGGGAATCCAGCCCACTATGTCTCTCTTTCTCTCTCTCGTGTGCTCTCTTGCCATGGGATGCCTTTCACCATGGGATGACCATTGCCAGATGCCGGTGCCATGCTCTTGGACTTCCCAGCCCCAGAATTGTAAGCCAAATAAACTTCTGTTCCTTGTAAATTTCCCAGGCTGTAGTATTTTGGTATAGCAGCAAAAAATGGATGAAGACACTGAAGGTGATGTTAGCTGAATGTTTGCAAAAAACCAACTTTTTATTGCACATAGCCATACTCACAATGTACTATGGGAGTATAGAAAAACAGGTTGGGGGAGGTGGCATTATTTACTGGGGTGAGGGGTGTGAAATAATCATTGGGACAGGTGACCTTTAGGGCTTTTTTTAAATGATTTGTGTGATCAAGGTCACATGGCCCAGGCCTACAGAACCCAGGCATCCTGACAAAACCACATGAATGGAGAGAGCAGCCCTTCTTACCACCAGACCCCGGGGAGGGGGGATTCTCAGCCAGGCATCTTAATGTGTTGCTCAGGTCACAGGTAACAGTAGTGAGCCCAGGCGAGTCAGAGCAGAGATCACAGAGGGTGAGAATTACCACATCCTGCTACCGAGTTCGGCACTTGTCCCCGAGGCTGCATCAGAGGAATGAGGACAAGTGGTTTGAGGGGAAGGAAAGAGGAGTTTGTTAACTTGCCGGCAAATGAGGAAGCTGGCAGACTCCTGTCTCAAAGTACCAGCGTCCTATATCTGAGCAGAAGCAAAGAGTTTTTAAAGGTTCTGATCAATCCCATCTTCAGCTAAGACAGTCTCATGACCTCTGCCCAGACAATTCCTTTGAGCCAGCTCCTGTGGCACAAAGAACAAAAGACATTTCCCTGCCCCTCCAGACCACTGGCCTGAGGCAGGGATGCCGGTCCTTGTTCTCCAAAAGGAGTGGGGAATGTTTTAAAGAGACATAAAACATTTTTGCCATTTTTTCAAGCCATTTCTTCTGTTACATGCCTGTCTATGAAAAATAGTTAGATGAATGTTGGTTCCCCCCATGGCCAAGAATCAAATCAGGTTCTTTCTCTATGCCTCAGCCCCTAGACCCCGACAAACTCCTGAAAAACCCAAGCAACTGCCCACAGTAGTTTACGTGGAAAGGTCCAAGGTGGTTTCCCTTATGGCTGGTTGAGGATTTTAATTATGGTATTTTTCAGGGTTGGCAGCCAAGCAGATGTTAATTAATTAACCAATTAATCTAAGTCTCAACTCATGTTATCCTCATGCCAAGTAAAGCACCAGAGGAGTTTGGAAGTGGAGAAATTCTGCAGGGTGGATCTGGAAAGACTGGAAAGGGGAGGGCCATTTGGGTAAGCCCCGCCTTAGAGGATGGATGGAAGAGACCATGGGAGGGAAAAGGGGGGACTGAGGCAGGAAGGCAAAGGTGGCTCCCCCATGCAAACATCCAGCAATGCCAAGCGTTCTGGCATAGAATGGACTTCTGGGATAAAACCATAAATCTGAAATTTATCTCAAAGTTATGGTGCCTATCTTATTTTATTTTTTAATTTTTTTGAGACAGGGGCTCTTTCTGTTGCCTGGGCTAGAGTGCAGTGGCATCATCATAGCTCACTGCAGCCTCAAATTCCTGGGCTCAAGAGATCCTCTTGCCTCAGCCTCCTGAGTAGCTGGGACTATAGGCGTGTGCCACCATGCCTGGCTAATTTTTCTATTTTTTGTAAAGACGGCGCCTTGCTCTTGCTCAGTCTGGTCCCCAACTCCTGACCTCAAGCAATCCTCCTGCCTGGGCTTCCCAGAGTGCTAGGATTACAGGTGTGAGCCACCAGGCCCAGCCTGTGCCAATTTTGTTTTTAGAAAATTCAGTGGCCAAATTTTAAAAGTTTGACATTACAGAACAGGAATGATTATTTCTTGGCACTCTTAAATGTGAGATTTCTTTCATAGTCACTCTACTGAATATTTGCCAGACTAACAACTGAAGTAAGTGAAGAAGCAGGATATTTTGGGGACACCTGGACTCCCCAGGACAGTCTCTTGTACCCCTGGGGTCCAGGTGTAGTGAACAAAACATCCACTTTCACTTCCCAAAGTGTCCCAGTTTGGACAATAAATTATACGGTCACTCTATCATGGATTTTAAAACTATTTTTAAAAATTGTGGTAAAATATACATAACATAAAATTTACCATTTTAACCATTTTTAAGTGTACATGTCAACAGTATTAAGTACATTCACCTTGTGCAACCATCACCACCATCCAGCTCCAGAACTTTTTTCATATTGCAGAACTGAAACTCTCCACTCCCTCCTTCCCCCAGCCTGCCATCCTACTTTTGGTCTGTATAAATTTGACTACCCTAGGTACCTCATATAAGTGGAATCACATATTCTTTGTCTTTTTGTTTCACTTAGCATAATGTCTTCAAGGTTCATCTATATGATGGCATGTGTCAGGATTTCCTCACTTCATGAGGCTGAGTCCAGTACGTGTATATTCCACATTTTGTTCATCCATTCAGCCATCCGTGGGCACTTGGGCTGCTTCTAGCTCTTGGCTGTTGTGAATAACGCTACTATAAACATGGGTGTACAAATATCTGTTTGTGACTCTGCTTTCAATGTTTTTGGGTATATACCCAGAAGTCGAATTCCTGGATCATATGGTAATTCTATTTTTAATTTTTTGAGAAAATGCAATACTGTTTGCAATAGTGGCTGCACTAATTTACATTCCCACCAGTACAAGGATTCCAATTTCTCCACATCCTTATCAACACTTGTTATTTCCCGTTTTCTTTTCTTTTTTTCTTCTTCTTCTTCTTTTGATAACAGCCATTCTAATGGGTATGAAGTGCTGTCTCCTTGTGGTTTTGATCTGCATGTCCCTAATGGGATGTTCAAACATCTTCTCATGTGCTTATTGGCCATTCTTCTTTAGAGAAATGTCTATTCAAGTCCTTTGCCCGTTTTTGAATTGGATTGTTTGTGTTTTTGTTTTTGAGTTTTAGGAGTTCTCTATATATTCCACATATTAATCCCTTATCAGATATATCATGGACTTTTTACATGATTTTGGAATTTTTCTTTATTGTAAAATTTTGAGATGTAAAGAATTCCCAAATTGGATTCTTACTTGAATGACTCATAGTCTATATGTGAAACTGAATTGTATAACTAAAAATTAAATAGCCATCCTAAAGATTATTTAGTTTAATGTCACAAATGCAAGTACACCAAATAATTTTATAAGAATCAGAATTATCGTCAAATTTAATGTTATTCTTAAGAGTCTCATTTAAATCTTTATATTATATGTTGCATCATAAAAGATACATTGTTGTTCTTAAAGTTACCTAGTTAACATATTCTCTCTTAACCATCAATCTACTTCCCTGTTTATCTATTGGGAAGCTCTTCATAACTGTTTTGGAACATAAAATAAATACCTTTCACAATCATCGTTAATTATTGCAGCGTTTTACTCCAGCAATAATAATTATACATTTATATTCAATTGACTGATAGAACTTAAAAAACTAAAGCATATGAGGAGATTTTGTTACTCCTTGTTACATGCAGCTTAACTATATTTGAAAGGAAATATTCAGCTTTAACACTGAATCACTGGAATAACTCCAGATGACATTCAGACTCCATATCACGGTCACGTGTGTGACCACCCAGTCCTTGACGTTGCTAACTTCAGGGAGGCCAGAAATGAAGTGAAGCTGCCATTCGGCTCTCTGGCCTTCCTGAGGCAGAAGGGGGAGCTGAAAAGTGGATTTCCCTGAATGCTGAGGCTGAGTTGCGTTTTGGTGAAGGCTCAGTGTAGCACACGGGAAGAACAGAGGAAGGGAGCGCTGGGAAGCTGCCCCAAACGCCAGGCATTTGAGCTTTACCCCTTGGGTGGTAGAGCACAGATCACTGCAGACTCCTAGCAGGTCATGGGGGAGCGTGCAGGGGCCTGTGGGCTATTAATATTTGACTTAGTTTCCCCCTCCCAGACTATGGGAATCATCTCCTCTTTTGTGACTCCCTGTCTCATAAGCCAGAGAAAGTGACTTGGCACTTACGAAAAGCACTCCTGTGCTGACAGGTGCCCCAAGGCCACCACTGTCATTGCATGAGGATTTCTCTCTTTGTGAGGGTGCTGCTGCAGCTGCCTCCTCATCCAGGGTCTGGCCTCTGTCCCCAGATCGCAGAGGAGAGAAGAGCCAACACAGACCCCTGCAGTACAAAATTCAAAAGACACTAAAAATGTGTAGCCTTCAAAATAGGCATCGCTCCCGTTCCGTCCTCAGGGTTCCTGCTTCTTTTCCCTGAAGGCAACCATGTTTCCACCTTCGTATGAATCCTTGCAAGGACACTTTCCTGGAGATTGTCTATACATTTACAAGCAAATAAGGACAAATGGTCTTTGGTTTCTATTTTTTACATAAACCATAGTGTACAGTGCACATTTCTTTGTGCTTTTTTCTCACTATATATTTTGGAGGTTGTCCATATTTGTTCATAAGGTGCTTCCTCTTTCTTACTTACGACTGCATGGCACTTCCTTACATGGATGTCACATCATTTTTTAACCAGTCTCTTAATGATGTACATTTGAGTGGTTTCTTCTCTTTTGCTGCAATAAATGATGTCACAGTAAATAGCTCTGTGGATTTGTCATTCCACATGTGAGTGTATCTCTAGGATACATTCTTAGTGTAGAATTGCAGGGTCAAAGGGGCTGCACCGCTGTAATCTTGATTAATATTACCAAGTTTTTCTCCGTTAGGGTTATGCCAATTTACACTTCCACTGATGGTGCCTGAGACCACCATTTCCCCTGCCTTATTCACATAGTGTGTTGCCAAGCTCTCGGGTGTGTGCTAATCCAATGGGAGAAAAATGGCACCTCAGTGTAGTTTTCATTCTGTGTGTTTCTTATTAAGAATGATGTTGGTTGAGCAATTTCCCGTCTAAAAGTCACTTGTATTTCCTTTTATATGAACTGCTTGTTTCCCCAGCCCCCCTTTCTGTTGGGCTGTTAGCCTTTTCTCACTGATTTGTTTGTGATATGATTTGTGAGGTTTTTTTTTTCTTTCTCAGTTTCACATTTATCTTTTGATTTGGCCTATGGTGGTTTAAAAAAATACTTTATTTTTAAAAACAGTTTTAGTTTTATGGGAAAATTGAGCCAGGTAGTATAGGGAGCCCCCATATACCCCCTCCCTTCCCCCACAGTTTCCCCTATTATTAACATTTTGTATTAGTGTGGTACATTTGTTAAAATTAATGAACCAGGCCAGGACTCATTATAGGCTCATGCCTAGAATCCTAGCCCTCTGGGGGAGGCAGAGGCCAGAGGATCGCTTGAGGCCGGGAGTTCAAGACCAATCTGAGCAACATAGTGAGACCTTGTCTCTACAAAAAAATAGGAAAATTAGCTGAGCATGGTGGCACGTGCCTGTAGTCCCAGCCACTGGGGAGGCTGAGGCAGGAGGATCAATTGAGCCCACGAGTTTGAGGTTGCAGTGAGCTGTGATGATGCCACTGCACTCCAGCCTGGGCAACAGAGTGAGACCCTGTCTCAAGAAAGAAAAAATAAAAAATAGCCAGTATTATTAACTAAAGTCCATAGTTTCTATTAAGGTTCACTTTGTGTTGTACAAAGCTGTTTTGACAAACGCATGATGTCATGATCCACCATTACATTATCATACAGAATAATTTCACTGCCCTAAAAACCCCCCATGCTCTACCTATTCATCCCTCCCTTAACCTGAACCCCTGGCAAGTATTGACACTAATCTTTTTGCTGTCTCTATAGTTTTGTCATTTCAAGAATGTTGTATAGTTGGACTCATACAGCATGTAGTCTTTTCAAACTATCTTAACTTATCAATATGCCTTTAAGGTTACTCCATGTCTTTTTGTGGCTTGAGAGTACATTTAAAATTGGCTGAATAATATTCTATTGTATGGATGCACCACAATTTTCTTATTCAGGTACTTATTGAAGCAAAGCTTGGTAGCTTCCAGTTTTTGGCAATTATAAATAAAGTTGCTATAAACATTTATATGCATATTTTTATGTGGACATAATTTTCCAATGCAATTGGGTAATTACCCAGGAGCACAATTACTGTATTGTATAGTACAACTGTTTTAGCTTTGTCATCAGAAAAGAACCCAAACTCTGTAAAATAATTTAAAGAGCTTTATTCTGAGCCGAATATGTGCGACCATGGCCCAGACAGCCATGCCCAAGAAGCCTTGAGCAAGTGGTCTTGCTGTGCTTGGGTTACAGTTTGGTTTTATATATTTTAGGGAGACAGGAATTACACATAAAGTCATAAATCAATACATGGAAGATGTACATTGGTCTGGCCCAAAAAGGCAGGACATCTTGAAGCAGGGTATTACAGGTTATAGGTGGGTTTAAAGATTCTTTGATTTGCAATTGGTTAAAGAAATGAAACTTTGTCTAAAGGCTTGAACCGTTTTAAGTTAAGATAAGAAAGTCTGTTAATCAGAGACAGACCACTGGACATATACCAGACATCTGTCAAGACTCAAGTGATCTGTTAAGTAAATTGTTGACCTGCAGGTGTGGTCTAACCTTTGTCTTACCTGACCTTAGGCTTGTTAATGATTTTGTATGTTATTGTTACAAAAAATAACTTCAAAAGAGGCAGGGCATAGCTAGGCGTGTCTGACCTCCCTTCTTCTCATGGTTGGCAACTCAGTTTCAAGGTTTTTTGTTTTGGGAGGGGTCCCCTTGGCCAAGAGGGAGTCCCTTTAGTTGGCTGGGGGGCTTAAGATTTATTTTAGTTCACATTTATAAGAAACTGCCAAAACTGTATACTTTTTTCTTATTCATCTGTTTTTTTGTGCTAAAGGCACTTAAATAGCAGGTACAAGAAGGTTGCTCTGGCTCTCCCCTTTTTCTTCCTGAAAGCAGGAGATAAAACCCCCATATAGGAAGATGTCCTCCCCATACCAGGAGGAAAGTAACATTCTTATCATCAAGGACAAAAAATTGAGGCTGAGAGAAATCTGCACAAACTTTGTTAAACTAACCCTTATCTTCTTCATTGCTTTTCCAGCCAATTTACCACCCGAGCCCCAGCCCTTTTGCCTTATCACATTTTTACAATTTACCATTCTTTGCCCAATGCAATAGACTGTAACTGCTTCTTTGGGTCTTCATTTCTGCTGTCCCCCCAAATTCATGTACCGGAAACAATTCCCAGTGCAACAGTGCTGGGAGATGGGACCTACAGCAGGTGTTTAAGTCCTGAGGGCTCCACTCTCATGAATGAATTAATGCCACTATAAAAGGGCTTGTGGGAGTGGGTTCACCTTCTGCTTTTCTGCCATGTGAGGACACAGCATTCATCCCCTCCAGAGGACGCAGTATTCAAAGTGCCAAAAGCAGAGACTGGACCCTTACTAGACAAAGAACCTGCTGCCACCTTGATCTTGGACTTCCCAGCCTCAAGAACTGTTAAGACATAAATATTTGTTCTTTATGAATTATCCAGTTTGTGGTATTCTGTTATAACAGCACAAAACAGACTAAGACAATTTTCTTATGAGGGCTCCTGCGTCACATAAAACTTAATACATTTGTATACTTTTCTCTTGTTTATCTGTCTGTGTCGGTTTAATTCTCATACCCAGCTGAAAACCCTAAGAGGGTAGAGGTCAAATTTTGTCTCGTCTACTTAGAGAAGGCCATGTGATGGTAGAGGCAGAGATTGGAATGATGTGGCCACAAGCCAAGGAATGCTGAGGATTGCCGGCAACCACTGGAAACTGGGAGGCAAGGAAAGGATCCTTCCCTAGCACCTTCAGAGAGAATGTGGCCCTGGCACACCTTGGTTTGGGACTTCCAGGCTCCAGAACTGTGAGATAATAAATTTCTGTTGTTTCAGCCACCCAGTTTGTAATATTTTGTTATGGCAGCCCTAGGAAACTAATACCATAAGGTATCAGGGAGGGGAAGCGTTCTATAATCTTGTAATTAAACCTCACTGGGCCTGAGTCCCTGGGCTGTGGCCTTTCTTTTTCTCCCCTGATGGAGACTGGAAGGCCAGAGGGGGCTGGAGTCCTCTCCCCGCCCTTCCCTAGGGCAGATAAGGCCTGGCAAAGCAGTGTTCTTTGTTGGCAGGCCTTGGTTGAGGTGAACAGAATGCTCTGGGCTTTCTAAATGGTTACTTTTTCCCTGGGCGTGTTTTAAAATGGTTACTTTACCCCTCCCCTTGCCTGAAGCATGTGGACTTTTCTCCCAACTTTGCAGTGAGAACCTGGTGGTGCTCCTGGTGGTAAACCCCAGGAAAATGTGAGGTCTCCCTGAGACTGGGACCCCAGGAGTTTTTAACTCTTAAACTAGTCCATACAACAGCCTGCAGCAATTCATCAATTAGCATTGAAGTGCTCCTGTAAGTTGCTGGCTCCAGTGGTGGTTCTGGTCCTGGTGGGTAAGTCATGGTTCTCTGGATTCCTCGATCTCTTCCATTTTCAGGGTGGGCTGTTTGCCCTGTGACCTCAGTTCTCCAAGGGATGTAAGAGATGTTGTTGAGGTTTGTTCAGCCTTTTTCTTGTTGCAAAGATGTAGTTAAGGACTTCCACGCTCTTCACTGTCAGAGCTGTCATATGGTGGCAATTTGTCATTCAGAAGTACACAGGGTTTTATACTGGGATTCAATCTCCTTACTAATTCTTCTTTCTCCCTTTCCAAGGCATTTTTTTTTCTTTGCTGAAGACTATAGAACAATATCCATGGAGTAACAAAAATAAGAAACAGGCCACAAAGACCCAGAATCTAATAAAAACTCATAGAGTAACCACTTTCTGGTCTGTGATTCTGATTTCCCTTTTAGAAATTTCTGGAAGCCTCAGTAACTTCTGTATTTGAACTTCCTGGTTGATGGTCAATCTTTTTATTCTGGCACTGAGCATATTTCTTATCTTGTCCTTCTCAAAAATTGTTTCCTGTGTGTTTCCTTGTCTTGATGTTATTTTGTAAACAATTTGAGGTCCAAGGCGCAGGCTTCTCTGTCCTTGATAGCCGCCTGGAGCCTTGCAGAAAGCCAGTTTGCGATTAGGGCTCTGGGAAAATGGACGATCAGTCGAGTTGGAGTTTTTCCTCCAGTTAGTTTGCTGTTGAACAAGTCTCACATATTGCCAAATTGCATCTTGCTAGCACATAAGCCCAGGCGTGTACCCATGGGTCTACCCTGTGATCCTGGCTCTAATAGGGACAGGCAACCCCCACAAAGAGCCTTTCTGAATCTGACATCTGGAAATTTGCCTACCCCCGCTTTTCTCTTTACAAACACTATACATGTATATATATATCTCACAAAGCAATGCTTGTACATTGTAGATAACTTTAGAAATACAGATAAGTATAAAGACAAAAATAAAAATGATCCATAAAACTACAGTCACTATTTTGGTGCAATTCCTCTGGCCTCTTTACTATGCACTGCTAATACTCAGAGGGAAGGATGTAGAGTTCTTCGGCAATCAACGAAAATCAAGGCTTACTATTGCCGCGATCGTTATATATGTATACAAAAAGGATAATACAGTGCTTTAGGAATGTGGCTGGGCAAGAATATGACCTTTGATGTCCAATGGGTCTGGGTTCAAATCCCAGGTCTGCCACTCATTGAGTGACCTTGCACAAGTTGCTTCCGTGTTTCAGTTTCGTCTGAAAGATGGGGATGACATCACCTGCCTCACAGGGCGGTTGGGAGTAACTAGATGATTTGATGTACACAAAGCAGCGAACAAAGCGCTCAATCAATGGAGCAGTCGGAGGGAAAGGGGGTAAGGAGGAGGCAGAGAAGAGGTGCCTGTTCGGCTGGAGAGCTAGCGCACCTTTTTGAGAAAGATTTCTCCAGACAAAGAATAGGATAGAAAGAAGTTTATTTACTTTTCCCTGGGCGGGAAAAGGGCCAACACAGAAGTGAAGGAGGCAGAGAATGTTGGCAGAGAGAACTACGTATTCAGGCTTTTTATTTAGGGGGTGACGAAGGTTTATGGCTGTAGCCAAATTAACAGGGTACTGCTGCATCCGTTCAGTTCTTTCTTCTTGGCAGCAGCTGGTAACAGAAACTGAAACTGGAGCAGGATGTCAAAGTCAGGAGTTGGCTTCCCCACCTTTCCTTGGAGACTGGATTATTGCAGGAGGTGTGACTCTGCCCTGGAGATATGGCTGAGGCCTGAAGCTCACATCCTGCTGTTCACTCAGGAACTCTTTAGACTGTAAAAAAAAGCAGATTCTCAAAGCAATTTTGAAAAAGAAAGATTTACATCTCTTTTCCATCTGTTAAGCTTTTTTCAGAAGTTGTGCAAAACAGAACTCATAGGATTGATCTTTAACTGTTAATAGGAAATTGCGGGATTAGGTATCTTCCTATTAATTTTTGTAAGGCCACCCCTTTCGGGGACCCCATATTTGGCACTTTCCATCTTTGGAATTGCTGTGTTCCTTTCACAATACGTTGTGCTTACCTTTGTATGTCCAGAGGAAGATTTCCTGCTGTTGTAAATGTGCTTTATGACAGTTAAAAACCCAGATTTCAGCTTGTCTTCATGGGAGAATGCCAGCTAATAAATAAAGAAGGAATGATAGAACTAGATAATCCCCATTTTGTAAAGACCCACATAATAACTAATTTGGTCAATATCATCAAGCGATGCTAAAGCCATGGACCGAAATGTTCTTGGGTATAGGATATTTACACAGTATCAAACTATCACTTTGCAAATTATGTATTAATGACAGTGAAAAGATCTGTTGAACATCACCTTAACTAAATGGTCAAAACTGGATTTACAAATGATGGGACAAACTTACATTATGTGCCCCCTGATGTGATATACAATAGTCTCCCTTTATCAGTGATTTTGCTATCTGTGGTTTCAGATATCCATGGTCAATTGCAGTTAGAAAATGTTAAATAAAAAATTCCAGACATAGACAATTCCTAAGTTTTAAATCATCTGCTGTTTTGAGTAGCATGATGAAATCTCACACTGCCCTGCTCCATCTTGACTGGGACGGGAATCATCCCTTTGTCCTATGTGTCACACTGTAGACATCGCCCACACATTCGTCACTTAGTAGCCTTCAGATTATCTGCTGCATAGCTGCTATTGTTATTCTTGTCACTGTTACTCAGTTGCTGTTGTGGTATCCCAGTGCTTATGTTCAAGTCCTCCTTATTTTACTTGCTAATGGCCCCAAAGCACAATAGTGATGCTGGCAATTCGGATATGCGAAAGAGAAACTGTAAAGTGCTTCCTTGAAGTGAAAAAGTGAAAGTTCAAAATAATTTGCTGAGGTTTCCAAGACCTACAGTGAGAATAAATCTTCTATCCATGAAATTGTGAAGTGGGAAAAAGAAATTTGTGCTAGTTTTGCTGTTGCACTTCAAACTGCAAAAGTTACAGCCACAGTGAGTGATAAGTGTGCTTAGTTAAGATGGAAAAGGCATTAAATTTATGGGTGGAAGACGTGAACAGAAATGTGTTCTGATTGACGGCACTCAACTTCAGTACTATCTGCATTTTCAGACACCCACTGGGGGTCTTCAAAAGTATCCCCCTCGGATAAGGGATGACTACTGTGTTAGGAAGGATGTAATATCAGTTATGTAGTATTTGTGCCCAGAATGGTTAATCTGAATTACATCATGGGGAAGCAATTAGTCAAAGAGAGATTGGGGAATAGTCCATCAGACTTCAAAATGTCAATGTCATGAAAGACAAAAAAAGGTGGGCAGACAGCTCTAGATTAAAATGTATTAAACAGTCAATTATAATGTGTGAGCCTTGACTGGATGCAAGATAATACATATTTTTAAAGGATATAAAAGACATTTTGGAGATAATTGGGGAAATTTGAATGCAGACTGTCTAGATAATATTATTGTATTCATGTTGAATTTCTTGGGTGTGATGATGGTATTGTGGTCATGTAAGAGAATGTCCTTTTAGGAAGTGCAGATGAAGTATTTAGGGGTAAAGCAACCATATATCTGCAACTTACTCCAAATGGTTCAGCAAAAAAAGGTATACTATATATATATATATATATATATAAAATTGGTTACCGGTAAGTGGGTGTTTGTTTAATTGTTTTTGAACTTTTCTGCAAATTTGATATTAAAAAAAATAAAAAAAGAATAAAATCTTGTTTTCATATGAAGGCTAGAACAAGACCTCTCGCTGTTCTAACCATTGAGCATCCCTCCTAAGGAGAATCAGGAAGCCTCTAGTTTAAAGATACTGACATAATTTTTTCTGGCTGCATTTCCTGTATGCATCTTCCTTATGGACATCTGGTCTACCATGGGTATGTGCACTCTTTCTCTATGCTTGAATTGTATTTGGTTTTGCTTTACAATTCTAAGAATTCCATTGAGCTGATGTTTTATTAGCCCCTGAATATTATACTATGTAGCTACCCATTTAGGCACTAAAATGTCCTGAACAGGCTGAAGAGAAGGTGCTGTGAGAAAGAGCCTGTGTTTAGGTTGGGGGAATTTCACAGTGACACGGGAGAGCAAGGAGTCTGTATGAAAGCCACTTTCTTTCCTAAGAACATCTGATCCCCTATCATATGTGCCCATAAAAAGGACTTAGATCTGTTGTCACATCAAGGAAATATGGTAAGCAGGAAGGCAAGACTTTTCTACTGGGTGATCCCTAAGGAAATAACATGAAATCGTTAAACAACTAACAGTGTAAGGTTGTTTGTATTATCTCACATAACCTCAATAGTGGATTGTGACTTATTCTTTTCTTTGCCACTCAAAGCAGATGGAGATTATCACTTCACCAAAAGGATGTACGAGTGGGATACCAGCTCTCAGTGACAGAGGAAATTACTGTCACATAGTAAAGGGATAAAAATAGTGGGAGGAATTCAAAAGATGAATCTGTCCCTAATGCAATTGCATCAAAGGATGGTGCATAAGTTTCTTCTCACCTGCCAGTTCCAATTGTTTGACAG
Organism: Daubentonia madagascariensis; assembly: GCA_023783475.1. Taxonomy (NCBI): domain Eukaryota; kingdom Metazoa; phylum Chordata; class Mammalia; order Primates; family Daubentoniidae; genus Daubentonia; species Daubentonia madagascariensis. The sequence goes on along the minus strand of JAKFHU010001078.1, from coordinate 300,404 downwards.
GCACTGCCTAGAGGACTATCTTAAGAAAGATTCCTAAGGTTCAGGGAGAAAGAGTGCAGTAATTAATTAATGATGTCTGTTAATTTTTTGAAAATGTGTAGTGGCGTGCGTGCCATATTTGCCAACTTTGAATTTCCAACACTAACTAAATTGGATGCTTGAAAAACACTAATGCCTTCAAGAAAGTATTTGTTAAAGTAATGATCATAATGATAGCTTACATTTGTTAAGCACTTACAATAGGCCAGACAGTATTCCAAGTGCTTTGGATGTAGTAACTCATTTAATCCTCACAACAATTTGATGAGGTAAGCACTATTACTATCATCCCCACGTTAGAAATAAGAAACTTAAGTCGCCTTCCTCAGGTGTTGGCTCACCTCTGCCGTGGCCTTCCCTGGCTATTGTATTTCACATTTCAACTCTGCTCCTGTCACATTCAATCCGCTTTCCCTGCTTTAATTTTCTCCTTGGCACCTGTCATCATCTGACCTTCTATATATTTTAGTTGTTTGTTTATTGTCTGTTTCCTCCCACTAGAGTATGAGCATTTGAGGGCAGAGATTTTTTGTTTGCTTTGTTTACCGCTGTCTCTCTAGCAACTTTCCTAAGTCACTGCTTGGCACGTGGTCGGTGCTCAGTCCCTGCTTGTGTAAGGAAAGGGTGAGGCTTGGGGGAGTGAAATCCCTTGCTCATACAGCTACTCTGTGGTGACGGGTGGGAGGGGAGACTTCGTGGTTGTCTTTCTTTTGGGAAGCTGAGAAGGATGCCACATATGACAAAACCCAGAAGCTGCAGAAAATCTGAGGCTGACACAGATTTTGACAGTAGAATGGAAAAGGAGCCGAAGAAGCTTCAACACTGACAAAGCAGGTGCAACCTGGGTGTGGGGTGCCAGGTCATCAGCCCTCTGGGGTGGGGGGGCCTCTGTTGACAAGAGATGAGGTGGCTCAGTGCAGCCTGCTGGGATGCAGATAAGGAACCAAAGCTCCCAGAGCAAGTTGGGGGCCCAGACTGGCCCCAGCCACACCTGTCTCCAAGGATTTTCTTTTTTCCAAGAAATAAATAAGTTGGGGAATGTTGTCAACACACAGAAACTACTGGAGGCTTCTGCCAATGACATAGAAAGGAGAGAAATAAGACTGAGGTCTGGAAGCTAAGCTTTACAACTGACAGAAAGTGGACAAGGCGAGAGTCAAGCCAAGTTCCCTTCAGGAGACAGAATGGCTCCCGGGCTGGAACAAGGGCTTGGCTGTCACTGTGGAAACTCTGTCAGGGGCTAGGGTGGCAGGGCCAGGCCGAGGATGCACGTGGCCCGCCTGATCCAGGAGCTGCTGCTGCAGGCATGATTGCGGGCTGTGTAGCAGGGGCTGTAGAACATTCGAGTCGCAGAACCTGCTCAGAAGCCTTCTGGTTATGATTTGGCTTCCTGGGGATCTTGGCTTGGGCGAGCCCAAGTCCTGTTAACCAGAAGCTAGTGGGCCTTCTTCTCAGAGTGACTCGGCCGACATGAGCTCGCTCCACAAGGTCTGCCCATCAGACCTCGGAGCCTCTGAGGCAAGGACCCGCCATGGGAATCCCCCTGGCGGGGACTGCCAGCCCTCACTTCCTGGTCGTGTGCAGACTCACACTTACTCACACTCATGGTCTTTAAGAAGGTCCCCGCTGGGCACACCTGTACCCTGCATGCTTCCAGCCTCTGCCATGTCCTAGGTGATCCTGCCCTTTAATGCCCTCATTGCCGTCTGCTGAGGCCCCATCCCAGGGACATGGGATGTGCAGACTTTTATCAGGTACTGTTCCCCCGATAGGGTCTGGGAAGCTGTATTAATTTCCTATTGCAGTTGTAACAAATGACCACACAATCAATGGCTTAAAAAATTTATTATCAGCAACACAAATTTATTATCTTATAGTTCTTTAGGTTGGACGTCGAACACAAGTCTCACTGGGCTAAAATCAAGGTGCTGGCAGAGTTCGGAGGCTGCTCTGCCTGCAGTCCTTGGCTCTGGGCCCTGTCTTCCATCTTTAAAGCCGGTAACAGTAAGTAGGTTGAGTCCTTCTCACATCCTATCCCTCTGACTTTTCTGCCTCCCTTTCTACCATTAAGAACTCTTGTGATTACACTGGGCTCCCAGGATAATCCAGCATAATCTATCGATTGTTAGGGCAGCTGATCAGCCACCTTAACCCCATTGGCAACCTTAATTTGTCATGTAATTTAACATATTCACAGGTTCAGGGGATTAGTACATGGACATATTTGGAGGGGGCAGTATTGTGTCCACCCCAAAAACCCTGAGGAATACGCCAGGATCCACACAAAACCTCCCTGGCTGCTGCTGGTCACTTAGCTAGGCATCTCTCCCTCCTTACCTCTGGCCACCTGGGAACTAGCATTTCTGGGGCACACATTTTCCCAGAGCCATTGCACCCCAAGGGTGGGCCCAAGCATCACAGGGTGAAAACATTGTCACTGTGACAACTGGTACTGGAGGTCCTCTTAGCTGGGGAAACACCCTGACAACTGTTAGGGTGGACAGTGGCACCAGAGGGCATGGTGTCAGCAAGAGCCTGGGCCTCCACCCGGAGGCTTCAGATGCCCTGAGGGAGGTAGGAGGAGGAGGAGAGAGAAGGGTCCGGAGAGCAGTAGGGGGACAGGAGCCTGCCAGCGAGAGGCTGGGTCCTGTCGGGGCAGGCCTGAGGATGTGCTCCGGGCATAGGGTGGCCATGGGCCATTTCAGCTGTGGAGATGCCTGACTGACAGCCCAAAGTTTGCGTTTCTGTGATGTGAAATCTCCTTGTCTCTGTGCAGCCCCCAGACTTCAGAAATGCCCGGGCCACCTTGTGGGCAGGGGTCTTGATGGGACTCAAAAAGAGGCAGGCAAGCATCACGGCCAGAGGAACCATGGGAAGAGCAGAAGCTGGCGGGCAGAGGGGGTGTGGAGGTGTCAGCAGCCCTGCCCTGGGAACTTGCAGAAAACTTGGGGGGGGGCTTGGGCCATTTCCAGACCGTAGGGCAGGACATCCCACAGAGGGCTTTGGCCTTCCCCACCTAGAGCTCCAGGCATGGCCAGATTGCAGCTGACTTCTGGATCTCATGGCTGACACCGGGCTGTACCTTTCAGTCAACTATTACTACTAAGGGCTTGGGGATGACAGGAGAGCTCTTCAACGTAGAGGAACACTCAAAAGTGGTCACCAGGTTTGTGGCTCCTGGCCCAAGCTGCACTCACCTCGGGCTCTCCCTCCGTCTGTGGGCCCTTGCCTGCTGCTCCCTGGAAGGTTTGCCCACAGCTCCGGCTGGAGCTGACCATGTTGTGTCCACCTAAAGTCCACTAATCCCCCTCCCTCCCCAAATGTAACCTCCTTTGGGCCCAACAAAAGGGGGAAAAATTCTTTCTTCATCTTAGTTTCTTAGTTCTTAGAACTTTCTTAGTTCTCAGGACCCCAGGCAGCTGCAATTACAAATGGAACGGAGTGCAACCCTCAGCCTTTTAGACCTCTCTGGGTCAAAGGGTGGGCTATTTTTAAGGCCCTTGCTACTTGTTGCCAAACTGCCTTCTAGAAACCCTGTAAGTCCTCCTCCCTAAACCTCTAACCCGGTGTGACAACAGCCTCATTTTCACTTTCGGTTCTTTGATTACGTGTGAAGATGTGTTTTAAAAATATGCGTGTTACTTCTTTTGAATGGTGTTAGTAATAATGAAAAGCCTGTTTCAAATGTCATGAGATCTCTATTGAGATGTGAGAAAAAAACTTCCATTCATGTGCAGAAGGGGAGGTTTCGTTATTGTGCTGCTTTTGTTATGAGGGTTGAGGCTGGGGGAGGGGAAAGAAGAGGAAAAAAGAGAAAAGCTAGAAAGAGAGGAAAGAAGAGGAGAAGAAATTAAAGTGGGACTAAGAGGCTGGGCTCGGGGGCTCACGCTGTAATCCCAGCACTCTGGGAAGCCCAGGTGGGAGGATCCCTTAAGGTCAGGAGTTTGAGACCAGCCTGAGCAAGAGGGAGACCCTGTCTCCACTAAAAATAGAAAAATTAGCTGGGTGTTCTGGCTCATGCCTGTAGTCCCAGCTACTCGGGAGGCTGAGGCGGGAGGATGGCTTGAGCCCAGGATTGGAGGCTGCAGTGAGCTATGACGCCGCCGCCACTGCACTCTAGCCAGGGCGACAGAGTGAGACTCTGTCTCAAAAAAAAAAAAAAAAAGTGGGAAGAAGAGATAAAAGGATAAAAAGTACAACTGCTTTGCTGTGCATCTTGTCCTAGGTGCCACGCCTGGGAGACAGGCAGGGAGGTGATATTCTAAACGAGTCCCACTCAGCTGACCCTGCACTCTGCCATGCCATGTCCAGGCCAGTGGTTTTCAAACGATGTGGCCTCAGGACCCCTTTACACTATGAAAAGTTGTTAAGGACCTCAAAAAGCTTTTATCTGTATAGATTATATCTATCAGTGTTTATTATATTAGAAATTAAACCAGAGAAAATCTTAAATTATTTACATAAATAACATTTTTTATTAAAAAATATTTTCCAAAAAAAAATTAGTGAGCAGAGAAAGATTATTTTTACATTTTTGCAAATCTCTGTAATGTCTGGCTTAAAGAAAGATGAAGGGCCTTTCCTATCGATATTCCATGTGTTGTGATATCACATGTCACGTAGCCTCCGGAAAATTCCACCATAAACGCATGAGAGGAAGAGGGTGGAAAAGGCTAACAACAGCATATTATTATTATTTTAAATGTGGAATGCTTCATCAATTTGTGTATCATCCTTGTGCAGGGGCCATACTAATCTTTTCTGTATGGTTCCAATTTTAATATATGCTGCCAAAGTGAGCACAGTATTATTATGAAAATAGTTTTGATTTTGTGGATCACCAAAAAGTGTCCCAGGAACCCCCAGGGGTGCCTGGGCTGTACTTTGAGAACCACTGATCTAGGCAGGGTGATTGATAGAATCCTTCCTCTCCCTCCCAGGAAGGCAATCTAACAATATGTATCGAGGGCCATAAAAACATTAGTGCCTGTTGACATAGGGATTCTCCTCCCCTTCGGGAAACATATTTTAAAACAATAATTCCAAAGGAAGAAAAAACCACCTAAATGATCTATATTTGAGGAAGGTTAAATAAATGCCGGTATATCCACTTAATATTATGTGGTTTAAAAGCATAATTATAAAGAATATGTATTAGCATGGAAGGAATACATATATCTTTAAGTGAAAAAAGCAAATTGTGTAACTGACTGGCACTGTGCCTGCCGGTCTCAGACTTGCTGTGTCTGGAGATAAAGCCCCAAAGGAATCGAGTGGGTTCTATTTGGTGTATGGGGCACAGGATTATGGGAGCTTGTTTTCTTCTCTTTTTGGTTTATTGTCAATGTTTATTTTGATGTTGGTTCATTTTTTGCAGTAAGTAAAAACTAAAATAAGGACTCTGTAATCTGTCTTGCTTCCCAGGTAGGTGCGGTTGGGGGTGAGTGGGGAGCAGTCAGTCACCTGAAGGCCTGGGGTGCGGAAGGGAGGGAGGGAGGCAGGTACCAAGGGGAGTGTCAGGCCTGGAGGGGCTGACAGCTCAGCTCATTCTGTGGTTCCCTTTTTATGCGGACACAGGAAACCTTTGCCAAGCAGGTGTTATCAGAGGCTTGCAGAGACAGAGATGACAGAAGACTAGGTGTAGGGGGCTGTGCTTCACCTCACGGAGGGGAGGAAGAAGCTGGGAGGGCAACTGCAGTGAGCTCAGGGGGCCACACTCATGTCACAAAGCAGCCAGAAGAGGGCAGCGGGGTGGTCCTTGGCACAGAGATAGCGGGCGCTGGGGGCCTGATGGGGAGCTTGGCAGACACCAAAGCCACTAGGGCCTGGTGAGGTGGGATGCGGAGAGTTTCTGGTTGGCAGAACCAGGGCCAGGTCTGTATTTTAGAAAGCCTCCCTGTAGCCGGGAGCAGGCTGCGTTAGGAGTTGGGGGACCAGTGGAAGCTGAACACAACAGTACTTAACAAACAGCACTAAAGCCACAAAGTTGGGCACCAGACCCAGTTTTATCAGAAAAGGAGTAGAGAGTATGGAATGGGTTTTATTCCCCTGAGCGAAAAATGTGACCAGATCCCCAGTTGCATGCTGCGACTTAGATGCAATCCCCTGTGCCTGCAAGGTGCTGTTTCATTCTCTACTTGCCCTTCACGGCGGAGCACAGCCAGCTGCCGTAAGTCCCAGGTGCGGCCGACGGGCTCAAGCTTCGCTGCTTCAAGCACACCTAATGACTTCTGTCCTTGTCTCACCTGGGCTAAGGCCATTTCCTATCATTGGTATCAACACTCATTTTTTTCCATTTTCCATTCATATTCATAAAACTAACTTCAGTAAAATAGTCCCATAACCAGCAAAACTGCCCTCAGCGAGAGCTGAAAAGGGCGGTGTGCCAGCTAATGGAACTCTCTGGATCAGGAGTGTGGCGGGCGTCGGTCTGTGATCTGGTAAAGTGTGACGGGGCTGTCAGAAAGTTGGATACTCTAAAGCCAAACACAGGAAAGTAGGCAATCGTGTTAGTTCAGCAGGGACTTGTGACAATTCTTATTTATTTTGGGGGATTCACTAAAATATGACGTGACTAAGATGTTCTGCTCTCTGGTTTGGGGGTGTATCCCAGAGAATCCCAGTAAAGTCCTAAAGAACCACACTGAGTGCCCACCAGCCGTCGCTGCCTGGCTCTGGGCCCTGTCCCCGATGGGCCCAGAAGCTCCTCAGGGTCTGAGGGGCCAGTCCTGCTTGCGTCCATGTCTGCTAGAGCAGAAACGGGCCTGGCCCAGGTGTGGGCTGCGGCAGGCACTTGCCTGTCCTGCTGGAACACCCTGCTCGGCTTCCACACCTCAACTTGTGCCAGCTGCGTGCCATCCTTCTCTACCCCACACCCGCTCACCTTTACCTCGTGCCATCTTGGCCTGATACCTCAGGGTGTGTCTCTTCCGATGAAGATGCTTTTTCCTTCTTTTCCCCCCCAGCTTTATTAAAGTATAATTGAAAAACAAAAATTATATATATTTATAGCACACAACAAGATGTTTTGGTATATGTATACATCACGAAATGATTAAATCAAGCTAACACATCCATCACCTCACACGGTTATCTGGTTAATAAAGTATACAACACCTTATTATAAACCTTATTATAGTCACGGTGCTGTACAATAGATCTCCAGAACTTATTCCTCCTGTGTAACCGAAACCCTGTGACCAGCACCTCATTCCACACCTCCCAGCCCCTGGGAACCCTCGCTCTACTCCCCGCTCCTGTGACGTCAACATCTGTGGGTTCCAACATGTAAGTGAGGTCACGCAGTATTTGTCTTTCTGTGCCTGGCTTATTTCACTTAGCATGATGTCCTCTAGGTTCATCCATGTTGTCACAAATGACAGGATTTCCTTCTTTTTAAAGGCTGAATAGTGTTCCATTGTGTATATGTGCCATATTTTGTTTATCCACTGGACACTTAGGTTGATTCCATATCGTAAATAAAACGGACACTTTTTAAGGCAACCATCATGTCATCATCACTGTTAACAAAATTAAAAGTCAGTCTTTAACATCGTCTACCGTAGCATCCATATTCAGACTCCCCCAGCGTGTCTAAAGTGTGTTTTTATGGCTGGTTTGTTCTCATCAGGACGCAAATGAGGGTGCGTGGTGTATTCTTTAGGAGTCTCCCCCCTCTTTTTCTTTTCTTTTCGTGTCATTGATTTGTTGAAGAAACTAGGTCGTTGCCTGGGAGCGTAGTTAACGCACAGCAAATAATTGAAATCCACTGCCCGGCACTTGCCCTCTGAACGCCCTCCTCGCAGAGGCAGCTGCCTCCCAACTCCCTCCTTCCCGCAGGCCCCAGCCGCACACCCGCCACCCGCCCCGTCCCGTCCCGCGCAGTTGGCTTTCCTCTGCCCGCCCCCTCCCCTTGTCGCTCAGGTCCCCTTAGCCTCTCCGTCTTCTTTAGTCTTCTGTCTGCTCTGTCCGTGAAGGGGGTTTGTTATCAGGAAGGAGAGCCGGGGCCTAAGCCAGCACACACAGCTCCTGCCCCTAGAGGCTGGCGGGAGGACAGCAGGCAGCTTCCAGCGGCGCACGGAGGATTGGGGCGAAGGATATGGGGGCCGTTACCTGGCTCTTCCCCGGGCAGTGAAGGCCCGTGGCTGGGATGGTGTCTTAGTTCATCGTTGCATCTGCAGGGCCTGGTACAGTGCCTGCCACTTGCAGGGCATCAAGAATGATCCTTGGATTGCTGAATGGTCATTAGGGTAGAAGGGAGTGGACCTTTTTGTCGTCTTTGGGACAGTGGCCTGGGCCTCAAGAATCGTGCTGAACAAGCTCAGTGTAAATTTGTGACAAAGCATTCAGTTGTATTCTGTCCACTCTTTTTTTTTTTTTTTTGAGACAGGGTCTCACTCTGTCACCCCGACTAGAGTGCAGTGGTGTCATCATGGCTCACTGCAGCCTCGAACTCCTGGGCTCAAGCGATCCTCCCGCCTCAGCCTCAAGATATCCTTTCCACTCTTGAAAGATTATCCCTCCACCTCCAGTTAAAGCAAAACATTCTGCACGAGGTCGTTGCTGACTCGTTCTCGGGGGTCTCGCGCACACGGCATTCTCTTTCTCGCTTGGAGCAGTAACTCTTGTGCCATGTGTCACAGTCATCTCTGCTGCGGACGTTTCCCTCTGAACCAACCCGAAATGGGTACGGGAATCCGAGTCCCCGCCAACTCCCCTCTGTGAGCTCCCTTCCTTCACCCCCACACCCGGGCTTTGCCCCGGGATCTGAGTCTTCACGCCAGTGAGGCAGGTGCACGTCTCAGTTCATAGACCCACGTGTGAAGGATCATAGAGTCTTCATTTTTTCTAGGTCATTAAGCTCATGGAAGTCCCAAGGAAGATCGTCTGGTCACGTGTGGGAGGGATGGATTTGCCCCAGTCTAGCGTCCAGTCATAGGTCCTTTCCGTTACTGTCCTGGGAAGTCTCCCCGAGGTCCTCTCTGGGACCCAGATAGCACAGGACGCTGCTGTGTGAGTCATGAACAACAGAAGGCATCTTCCTGGAGAGGTTTCTCACCTGACTGTTCTCACTGGTCCTGCTCCTGGGCTAGGGCCAGGGGGAATAGGGGCAGCCTGGAGGACCCCACACCTGGCCCACCCCTTCCTAAGACAGACCCCTAGCAAGAGGCTGGCTCTCAGCTCTTCAGGCACCAGCTTCTTGGCCAACACTGCTGTTGTTGCCTCTGTTGTCTTGGCCCCCTGGGCCGGGGATGTCCAGAGACAAACTTGGGTATCTCTGTTCATTCCAGAAAATTCCTGAGCCCAGATACCTCCCAGCACCCACGCCTGGGGGCTGGCTGGGCATCTTGACTCCCCAGGGAGGGGCTACCGGGAGAGCAGAGGATGTGCCCAGGAAGGAGGGGCTGTGCCAAAGGGCACTAGCCAGCCAAGCTCTAGGGCAGCTTTGGACAGGGACACAGCCAGGATGCTGTCCCATGGGCCCAGATGGGGCCTAACATGGGCAGACTCAGGCTGTAGAGGGGCCTTGCCCTGGCACTAGCCCAAGCACTGCCTCTGACAGCCTCCACTGGGGCCTCAGTTTCCACAGCTCTACAATGGCCACAGTTGTGCCATAGACAGGACTTCTGGGCCCTCACCTCTCTCTCTTTCTAATTCTGTGCGTGTGAGGTCACGAGGATAAATCCTAGGGGAACAGAAGCAGGAGAGAGCTCAGATTTCAGAACACCAGGGTCACGCTCTCACACTGTTCATTGGCAATGATGAAGGAAAAGCAGATCTGCCTCCCCAGCTGCCCCCAGCCCGCCCCTTCCCGTGCCCCTTCCCTGCTGCCCTCCACCCCTGCCTTCTGGGGGGTTGTTTCTGGTACCTTGGACACCTCCCCTCATGGGCCCACCTTGCCCAGCCACGCTCCCACCTCCCACCAGCTGTGCCCTCACTTTGGAGGCTGCAGCCCCCTGAAGTCCCTGCCCCTGCCCTGTTCAACCTGCCTGCCCTCCCCCACCCTTCCTGCCAGCACCCCCCTGCTCTTCACTCTTCCTGGGCCTTGACCTCCCTCCTGGCCCTTCTCTGGCCTCCAGCCACCTGGGCAGGCTGCTCAACTCCCTGCTGTCCAACTCCTGTCCCTTGGGCTTTTCTGCAAACTGTCCCAGCCCCCAGGGGGGCTGGAGGCTGGGCTGCTGGCAGGAGGAGGGCTGGTCCCTTCTGGGGGCAGTCTGGGGCTCACTCCCTGCCCTTGAGAACTCAGTAATTCTCTGTCTCAGCTGCTATGTTGGGGGCTCAGTGGGAGGCTAGGCCTTCATCCATTCTCTGACTTCCCTCTGGCCAGCTGGCCTGGGGGCAATTCCTTAGGTGGACGGCCTGGAGGCCAGGCTGAGGCAGGGGAAGGATGCAGGCCCTCACCATCCTCCCTGTCCCCCTCTCTCTGACCTTGCGGCGCTCTCAGGGGTCTGACTGGCCCCGGAGTGTGGGCTGGCAGGTGACCCTTCTGAACAGAGCCCTGCCCTTCTGAGGTGTCTGACAGTGTCCTTCCTGTCCTCTGTATGGTCTGTGTCATAGTCGTTCACTTTGACCTAAAAGGCTCTTCTGAATTGCTAGAAAAGGAAAGGCCCTGAATGGCCCCATCACCAGGGAGGCGGTTCAGAGGCAGTTCAGAGGCGGTTCACACTCCTGGACTTCTGGCTCCCCTGTCCTCTGTACCCCAGAATGTCCAGGACTCCTGGGCTGGAGAATAAAGGGCCATCTCTTGCTGATCAATCAGTAACTCCTCTTAATATTTATTAAACAGAGCAGACATGATCTCTTAGAGCTTAAAATATAGAGATGCAAATAGATATCAAGCAAATATTAAAAATGTTTAAAATATGTTAAAATCACAACTTCTACAGGAAGTTGAAGGCATGACATGAGCTGATAACAGGGCACCCTGACTCAGGTTGGGGGTCAGGGAAGTCCTCTCTGGGGGAGTGATATTACACCAGAGACCTGAAGGACAAGAAGACAAGGGGCACGTGACCTGGAGCCAGAGGTGGGACTGGGACCACATTTGTCCCTGAGCTTCCTCCAGCCATGATCCTGTTCTGCTTGGTGAGACTGTTGCAAATGGGAAAACTGATGAGGTACAAGGGTCCTGGTGGTCCCAGTAAGGGCAGGTCAAGAAATAGTGTATGGACCGTGATGGACACACAGCTTGCCATGGCAGGGGGCACAGAAACACGTGTGGGAGGGTCCAGGCTGAGCGTCCTGGGTCTGGGAGAGTGGCAGGCCCTCCGTGACAATGCCCTGGGTTGAAGTTTGGATGCTGGGGGACTCCTGGCACTTGTCTTTCTTCCAGGAAAGGGCCCTGCTCACTGTGGATCCTGGACACTCAGAGGGCAGCTGCGGCTGGCCACCAGTGTCCAGCCAAGTCAGGATGCTGCTCCCACAGCCTCCCTGGGGGTGGCTATAGGCTGGGGGAGCAGGTACAGGAGAGAGTTCCGGCTGGGAGTGAAGGCTGTTTGGAGGGGCCTCTCTGAGCTTGGAGGCTCCTGAGCCTGGGGCCCTCCGCAGCCTCCTTAATTCCCTTCCCTGCAGGCCCCAGCACAGCCAGGGATACTCCTATTTCCCACATAGGACAGAAACCAGGAAAGGCTGGATTGGCCAGAAATAGAGGTACCTACTTTTATATTCTCCTGTCTTCCCAGCTGGGCCAGACAGCCCAAGCTGGGGGGCTGACAAGCAGCAGTGTGTCCCCCTAGGGAAGTGAGTGCCAGGAATCCTGGCTGCATCTGGCCGGGGTGACCCCTGAGAACTCACCAACAAGGCACAGGTCTGGCTCCTCCCTGACCGCAGCCTGGTGTGTGCCAGGGTCCAGAACTATGCTTTCTTCTGGCCCTTGTAGACTTCTCAGTCTTGATAACCACCTTCCTGCAAGGTGAGGGTTCCTGTCCTGAAGACAGACTCTCTGCTGGTACTTCTTCAGAATTCACAGAACTTGAGGGCCAGGGTGCCTGGCCCCCTCGTGCTGATGGCCTGGAGTCTACAGATGATTTTGAAGTGAATGCAGTTTTTCAGGAAACCCCAACCTTGAGCTCTGAATTTTAATGCCAAGTGTGGGTGCCAGGAAGGATGGGGCAGAGTATAAGCAAGACCCCCACTGAGCGGTTGGCCCCCTTCCTCTCTCTCTCCATCTGGCTCCTGCCAAATAGCCAGGCAAGAACCTGCTGCTGGGAGGCTGCAGCTGCCCCAGGCCATTTGCATCCCCCTCTCAGGCCCCAGCATTGCAGGATTCCAGGGGGCCATCCAGCTCAGGGCAGGGAGGACTGGCACTTTCTGGTATTTGGCAGAACACTTTGGCCCTGGACTTGCTGGCCATAGCTCCACTTGCTACTGGGGGTGGGGGTGGCAGGCCAGGGAGATGTCTGGGTGTGAGGGGCAGTGGCAGGCCCCTCCCTGGATACACCCCTGCTCCCCAAGGGCCTGATGTCACTTCAGTGTGTGGCTACCTTTCACTGCTGCAGCCTGCGTGCCCCTGGGTGGGGAGGGATGGTGGCAGTGGCCCTCCTCCCGGAACAAGGACCTCCTCTGCCCACTGTGCCTGGGGGACCCCGGCTGGCCACGCTCAGCTGCCCCACTCAATCCTCATCTGACTTGACCTTGGCTCCTCGTTCCTGTTAGAACACACACTGCTCTGCACCCCGGGTCCCTCCCCTTCTCCATGGGGTAAATGGATACATCGAGCCCTCTTATTGCCAGAGAGCCACAGACACCCTCTGGCCTTCTGCTTGGGTGTCCTGGAAGATACCCCTTTGCATGTCTATGGGGCCAGTGGTATGTGGCCAGGCAGCCCGCGGGTACAGTCTTCTCAGGGCAACGAAGTGGACCGCTTCTGGGAAGAAAACCTCAGACCACCTTCACCCTCTTTGGCTTGGAAACTTCTCTGGGAAACATCCGGGGCTCAGCCGATCTGGCTCCAGATTGCCCCACCCCTGAGGGCCCTTCCTCTCTCTGTGACCTGAATGTCCCCCAGAGGCCCCAGGCACCAGCACGTCAGATGGGGTACACCAAGAGCAGAGCTGTGCACTGCCCACTCAAGTAAGGAAATCAATGACCCAGCTCCTTGGGGCCCTTGGAAAGGAGCCCTTCCCCGGGGCAAAGGCAAGCCTGGGGTTCTGTGAGGCTCAGCATGGGCCCCAGGGCTGCAGGCACCAGGGGAGGTCTGGGGTAGGTTTGGGGAGTGCTCGCTGTTGGCTAGTCAGTCCGATCACTCTGCATCTTGAAAACTTGCCATCTTAAGGAGCCTTCTGTGCTAGATGCTTCCAACCCCCCGGTGGGGAGGCGGGAACTATGTCATAGCTGACTTTATTCTCCGAGTACTATTGTACAGGGGCAACGTTAAAGAGGCCAGGCCCTCCTGGAGTTGTTTACCGAGACTCGGAAGAGATGCAGCTGGACTCAAGGCTCTCATGAACAAATTAGTGGACTTAGAGGCTTTATTTCCTCCTGCCCCAAACAGCATCCTTCAAATGCCCAGGGAAAGTAAAAACAAGCAGCAGGCAAGTCCCTGAGATGCCACGGAGTGCACAGGGTTGCTGGTGCCACTGCTGGTGCTGCACGGGAGGCCCCGGCTCCTCGAGCCGCCTCCAAGCTCTGCCTCCACCAGCAGCTCTGGGTTCCTGGGAGAGCCATGTACTTTCCAGTGCTGACAGAGGTAAGCCAAATGAGCACCTGGAATCTTCATTTCCTCTCTCTCTGTTTCCAGCCTCCCCAGCACCAAACTGCCCTAGCCTTTCCTACAAGTGAAAGTATCCATCAGGAATATTCAAGTATTTCCATCAGGAAATAGCAATATTTTTCAAAGCAGTATAAAATATTTGCTAAAACCATTTCACAGAAAAAGAGGGTAAAAGACCAGGTTATGCAGGACTGGCTCAACTATTTTTTTTTTTTTTTTTGGTCATCTGGTTACAGAAAGAGAACTGTACTTCTTACATAGTATACAAGTAAAAGGCATTACCTGGTCTTTTAAAGAAAATTGATTCCATATGAAGCCCACCCTGATGGCATCACTTCCTCACATGGCACTTAAGGAGGTCCTTGCCTGGCTGGCTTCTTTTATGTGACATTTTACAAACCCCCCCAATTATTAGTATGAGAATGAGTCTTATCAAATTATAAAAGATTCAAATATCTTGTTCCACTGGGTAACTTTTCTCTATTCTATTTGGTGGTTCTGACAGCATCTGTGTTTCATAGTTTATAGAAATTAGCATGAATGTTCTCCTAGGTGAGGTCTTTGCTGTATGGTATCTTTTTGAATGAGCCAGGGCAAGACTTTTCCCAATGGCTTACATTTTTACCCAGAATCTGCAAAATAATCACGATTTATTATATAATACATTTTTATTAAATGTTTCCAGTCATAATGCCCAACTTAAAATCAGGACCATCTTATTCAAGGACACCAATAGCGTTTTTGAATTTATTAATAAACTTAGGAGGCTAGGGAGGCAAAAGGAAGACTAGGGAAACAATATTTGGTGTAGGAAACCTGGCTTAGTTTAGACAAAAAGAGTCACTATTTATATTCCTGTATGTACAAGCATAAGAAGAAGAATCGTAAATATGAATTACTTTCCCCTTAGCCTCCAGCCAAACAACTTAATTAGCCTTTAATCACTTGAGTGATAACTCAAATGAGATTCTAGTAATTCATGTTTGTATTATGACCCCCTTCAACAAATTTATGTTTGGGGATCATCCTGGACCCAAGCGTTTTTATAGACAACTAACTTTCATGAGCTGAAATCCACATATTCTATGCTGTCCTTGGAGAGCCTCTCTGAGCCACTCCTGTAGGTAGAACCACTATAGACGTTGCTGCTGTCACACGGGAAGTTCTCCATTTCCTCTGCCAAGATTCAGCACTGGCCACTAGTGCAAGGCTCCTTCACGTATTCACCAGCCCTTTGTCTGGAATCTTCCTTTGGCTTTTGTGACTTGCAATTCTCCTCCTATGCCCACCACCCTTCCGCCTTCAAGCATTCTTACCTCTCTGCCAACCTCTTTGATATTGCCCTTCCCCAGAGTTCAAGCCTTGATTACTTGCTCACATTACACGTTCTTCCCTACAAACTGACAAGCTTCCTCCAAGGTCCTGACACCTATGACTTCCCAATCTACACAGGTAGAGCATCCCAAATCTGAAAATCCAAAATTGAAAATGCTCCAAAATCCAAAACGTTACAAAATCCAAAACTTTTTGAGCAGCCACCTGACACTCAAAGGAAATGCTCGTTGGAGCACTTCAGATTTTATTTTATTTATTTTATTTTATAATTTTTTTAAAAGTTAAATTTTATTTCAGAATATCAAGGAGGTACAAATGTTTTTGTTACATAGATAGCTTTTGTAATGCTTGAGTCAGGGCTGTAAGTTTGCCCATCACCTGAATAGTGCTCACTGTACCCATTAGGTAGGTTTTTTCCCCTCCCCTTCTCCCCCCTCCCTCCTGCTTGATTTCCAATGACTTTTACTTCCCTTTGCGCACGTTAGTTCCAATTTGCCCATCGGTTAGTTCCAATTTATTAGAGAGTACATGTGGTGTTTGTTTTTCCATTCTTGAGATACTTCACTTAGGATAATTGTTTCCAGTTCCATCCAAATTGCTGCAAAAGGCATTAGTTCATCCTTTTTTATGGCTGAGTAGTACTCCATGGCATACATACCCCATTTTGTTAATCCACTCATTAATTGACGGGCACTTGGGTTGATCCCATATCTTTGCAATTGTGAATTGTGCTGCAATAAACATTCCAATGCAGATATCTTTTTGATAAAATGAATTCTTTTCCTTTGGGTAGGTAACCAGTAGTGGGATTGCTGGATCGAATGGTAGGTCCACTTTTAGTTCTCTGAGGAATCTCCATGCTATTTTCCATAGAGGTTGTACTAATTTGCAGTCCCACCAACAGTGCACAAGCGTTCCTTTTTCTCTTCATCCACTCCAGCATCTATTGTTTTTGGACTTTTTAATAAAAGCCATTCTAACAGGGGTAAGGTGATATCTCATTTTCGGATTTGGGATGCTCAACCGGTAAGTATAATGCAAATATTCCAAAATCTGAAAAAATATGAAATCTGAAACACTTCTGGTTCTAAGCATTTCAGATACGATATATTCAACCTGTATCTCCATCCCATGGTATCTAATTACATCTTCTTTGTTTACACCACACCCTGTGGTCCAACATGCAACCACTCTCCTCCCAGCCCAGTCCTGGAGCCCAGTGCGGCATCTCCTGTGGAATCCCCCCATGATCCATCTAGTTTCAGTGCCAGAAACCTAGGAGTTGCTGTTGACTCCATAAAATTTTTCTCACCCTACTTAACTTGGTCCCCTGGCCCATCAGTTCTCCTAATCACTCCTGGCGTCTACACGTCCCTCTCCCCCTTCTTCACTTCTCCTCCACCCCCAGCTCTGGCAGCATCTCCTCCAAGAAGCAGTAGCGTATAAAGAATGTTTTATTTATCTTTGTATCCCAAGTGCGGTGCACATAGTAGGTCCTCAATAGATGTTTTTGTCAGTGAACTGAAACCTAATACTTAAACTTGGCTTTTCTAAAATGGCAAATTAGCAGGAGTGTATCCTCAATGTCAAATTCAATAAACCTGGTTCATTCTGCTTCCACAAAATTCCATTCTACTTTGACAAAGAAGATATTAAATGCTTGAGGTAGCAACTTTATCCTCTGTGGCTAGGTAGATTCCTACTGCAATACACCCATATGATTAAAATTTTCATTTGACCATTTGACAGAAATATTGGAAAAGAAAAAATGTTCCCACAGTTTATTTTCCTCTCGCCACTACCGTTTGCTTTCCTGTGTATTTCCTATTAATCTATCAAATGCTTATTTGCATAGTTGTAATCATAGTAAAAAATTCATCCAGATTTATTTTTAAAAATTATAGCTATTGCATTATTCCACATAGCTAAATATCTAATAAAATTCATTGGCACAGAATATGCCATAATTAACCAAATGTTTCACTTTTGAAAGGAATACGTTTTCCATTCCTCGTCTACCATTCTCCATTGCACCCATTCCTTTGCTGTTTTTATTGGGTCTGGGGCTCTTAGATAAGCTTTTAGGTTAAAAACTGTCCAAATGCAGACAGCAAGAATATTTTCAAATTCTTCTCCAACCGCACCCTGAAGTTGTCAGGAGGTCTTAGGGTTTCCCCCTGGCCTACGGGCCACCATGAGGATAGTGTGTCAGAGTAGAAAGGTGAATCTGTCGAAGGTCCCTGTCACTGGTTCACTCCAAGTTTGCCAGCACCCTGCCTGTGGCCCTAGTGGCTGTCTCTCTTGAATGACCTGCCACCTTCTCTCCTGCTAAGTGCTCTTGGCGAGGAGTGCTTGAGAGGCCAGGATGGGGTCATGCAGAGGGACAAGGAGGTCATGAACCAGATATGAGGTGATAGAGCCACACGGGATCTGTGAGTGGGTTCAGGCATGCACTTGTCTGAGAGTGCGTGTGTTTCTGAGGATGTACTTGTGAGGATGTGTAGTTTTCTGACTTTAGATCTCTTTGCCCATTCCTGTGATTTGTCTATATTGTAAAAACCTGTGTTGTTTGTGTGTGCCTATGAGAACACAAGCATGTGTGTGTGTCCGGGTGCATGAGCATGTGTGTGTGTATGAGTGCACGTGCTTCTCTGTGTCTTTGGATGAGTTTGTGTGTGTGAGCATGTATGTACTTTGGGGTATTTTCATGTGTCTCTGAATGTGTGTTTCGTGTTAGGGTATGTCTCTGGGTGTGTACACGTGTGTGTCTAGGTATGTGTGTATGTGCGTGTAATCTTCTGTCTTTGGATAAGTGTGTGCGTGTAACTCTGAATGTGTGCTTCTGTGTTAGGATATGTCCCTCGGTGTCTGTGTGGGTATGTGTGCACATATGTGTGTGTGTATCTGGGTGTGTGTGTGTGTTAGCATCTGGGTGGGTGTGCACAGTTCTGGCTGTGAGCCTGTGCAGGCCCAAGGGAAGACCACAACACACAGCACAATTATTCTGGACCCTAGGACTCAACTAACTGGGCAAAACTCCTTTTATGGCCAAAGCAAGTCACCCATTTGAGGCCCCCTTGGAGCTAGTTGTTAAGAAGGAAAAACTTCCTGATGGAGAAATTAATGAACAGGCTTGTGGAGACCCGTCGTCCTTTGCTCCCCGGGATCCTCATCTAGCCAGGAGGCTGCGCTGGGGCCGGGGTGGCCGCTGGGCCCCGGGACCACACGCCCTGGTTTCCTGAGGCGGGCCTGTCTCCGTGTAACCTGAGGCCCCCACTCTGATGTGTTCCAGACATTCCCGTGTGCTGGCAACCGAGCACAGCCGAAATAACACACGGCCCCTTTGTGTGACCATGGAGCTGGGAGCTTTTCTTGGAAATGTGGTCACTGTGGTGCTGAAACTGAGGTGCCTGCCAGCCATCTCTGAGGGAGAGAGGAAAAGTCCTCCCCACCCCAGGTGTTTCCTCTGAGACCCTCGTGTCTCTGGCATGAAGGGACCTGTGTGTCATTTGTCCAGGCAGGGGCACAGGTGGAACTTGTGTGCACCCTGGGTACAGTCAAGCAAGCAGGGATCCCGGGCAGGGGTGGTGGGAGCCAAGACCCAGCAGAAGAATGCCCTTTTCTGGGGGTGGAGACACGGTGGGAAACCTCAGACTGAGGAGAGGGGCCAGTCCCCAGAGTCCCCTTGCCGACCTGCAGTGACCAGCTCATCCAGCTTGTCAGGGAACATGGACAGTCCAGAGTCCCCCAGGGATCCCCTCAGTCCTGGCAAACCCGAACAGGTAGTCACCCTCGCCCCACCCCAGGTAGCAAATGGGGCCATGCTGAGGAGCCCCAGTGCTTAACCATCCTGAGGTGGGTTGGCTCTTGCCCAGGAGGTGATCCTGGACCCCCATTGTGTTGTGGGAGTGGGGCAGGAGGCTTGGGGGTGTCTGGATATCTTGCTGACCATCACAGGCTGGGCAGGGCAGGGTTTCCCCAGCTCTTTCTGGCCTGTGTCCACCTTCCCTGGCAGCGGAGACTCACGCTGTTGACAGTGGCTGGTCATCTCACATTTGGTCTCTGGGCCTACCTCCCTGAGGGGCAGAGAAGAACAGCTGAGCTGGGGGCTGAGACAGTGGCTGGGGACCCACCAAGATGGAATTTGAGCTCGTTCCACTGCTTTTGGCAAAAGATGCTCGGAGAGGCTCTGGCCCTAATGTAGACCAAAGACTTGTGATCCCAGAGAGAGGACTGAGTTAGAAATCACCACATTGTCATCCAAGGAGGCAGGCAGTCAGCCTTTTGTGTTTTAGGGTGCAGGAGCAGAAACAGCCAGAGCAGTAAGAGATCCCCCAAACAGGCAGCCCGTATCTCTAGGCTGGTAGAGACAATTCAATGTGTTAGCACTGAAAGGGAGAGTTTATAAGGTGGACAAGGAAAGTGGCCTGACCCCAGGTGACAATATGGGCTAGGGGGGAGATAGGGGTGACATGCAGTGACTGGAGCCTGACTCAGCACTTCTGGGGTGACTGGAAGCTTTGGGGTTGCTGTGGATGTGACCTCAGAAACTCAAGTCAGAGACTTTTGAGGCCAAACTCCAGTGGGGAAGGACCCAGCCCCCCAGCCTGCACCCCAAACACATTATAGCAGGGCTTCACACCCCATTGCTGCCACAGCCCCGTCCAGGTAGCCTTTCCTGGGGAGGCCGGAGGGGGAGTGGGGTGTGCTTCAGGCTCAGGGTGCTGCTGCTCCTCCTTCATGGGGTGGGGCCTGGCCAGGAGGACCTGCAAGGAAAGACACACTGAGTCCCCTGAGCCCAGCCATCTGCCTCCAGGGGCGGTTCAGAGGGCCTTGGGGGCCCGAAGTGGACACAAAAGGAGGTTGCTCCATTTTCTTTGGCCTGTGGACAGATCCCTGAGGAGGGTCACTGCCCAGTGCCACAGGTCAGCCTCCAGGTAGTTGAGGACTCCCTGTGGAGATGGGGGCTCTTGGAGCTGCTGGGCAGCTGCCCACGGTGGCCTGTTCCCTGTGCCCAACAGGTTCCCCTGGGACGGTTTGCAGGAAGGCCCAAGGGAGGGGACCTGGTGGGGGGCGGCGATTGAACAGCCTGCCCAGGTGGCTGGAGGCCAGAGAAGGGCCAGGAGGCAGGTCAGGGCCGAGGAAGAGTGAAAAGCAGAGAGGGGGCCCTGGCCACAAGGGCAGGGGAGGGTGGGGGATGTCAAACAGGGCAGGGACTTCAGGGGGCTGCAGGCAGCAGGACTTGCAGGCTCCAAAGTGAGGGGGCAGCTGGTGGGAGGTGGGAGCGTGGCTGGGAGACGTGGGCCCACGGTAGGCCCAAAAATCCCCTTCCCAGAAGGCAGGGGTGGAGGGCAGCAGGGAAGGGGCGGGGAAGGGGTGGGCTGGGGGCAGCTGTGGGAGGCAGATCTGCTTTTCCTTTGTTGTTGTCAACGAATAGAGTGACAGCGCGACCCTGGGGTTCCGAAATCTGAGTTCTGTCCTGCTTCTGTTCCCCTAGGATTTGTCCTTGTACCCTCACATGCACAGAATGGGGGGGGGGGAGCAAAAAGTCCTGTCCGTGGCACAACTGTGCCCATTGTAGAGCTGTGCAAACTGAGGCCCCGATGGAGGCTGTCAGAGGCAGTGCTTGGGCTAGACCAGGTGTGCTTTGTCGCAGGAGGCCGGGAGGTGATGTGCTCAGGGAGTGGAATCAAAGGCCTGGTTTAGGATGGTGACTGGAAGGAAACTTTAAGAGACGGGGCCTCGTGCAGATGCAGCTGGGCAGCTGGAAGAGGCAGGATGGCGCTAGATTGGTGGGGGCCCCACATGGAGCCTGTCCTCGTAATTAACGCCTTCTTCAGTACAGGGCTTTGGGTGTGTTGTCTAATTAAGAGGCCTCTGTACTTTCATCTTATAAATATTCATACCCACGTTCTTTTCATTTAGAAGAGGTGTAGATCCAATTATTGTAATGAACTCTGAAAACTTTTCATTCCATAATAGCTTTCCCTTCATATAACATTATGTGCATTATGTAACAGAATTTAATGTACTTTACAGAAATCTCTAATTTAAAAATTATATAATACGTAGATTAAGACTTCTGGTCACCTTAGGTTACAGAACAAATATCCATCCAGTTTGTAATTTTCTACCTTCGAAACCAATAAAGTAGGGAATGAGTTTTTATTCTTGTGACATCCTCTAACATTTTCCCTGCCCTCCTAACACCCCCCCCATACACAGCAGTGATAACCTGCTGGAGCAGGTCCCCCCATGGGGCAGATGCGAGGGGCTGGTGGTGGAGGTGAGTTTCTCTAAGCAGCTGAGACACCTTTGCTGGTTGTTGGTTGGGTGCAGACAGCCAACTGCTGCTTTGTAGGACAAGGAGCCAGAGCTTCATGCCTGAGAACCCAGATTTTTTCATTTGAGGTTGGAGGCCACGTTGTCTGTGGATGGCTGGAGGAGGGCCCTTGAGGCCACATTGTCTGTGGATGGCGGGGTGCTGGAGGAGGGCCCTTGAGGTGTGGAGTGGCCTCAGATGGGGCCAAGATAGGGGTGGGGCTGACCTAACACCAGGAAAGGTATGCTGGTGCCCCAAGACCACCATTTTGAGTGGCTCCCTTTGCCCTGTTGGAGTGTTTTCCACTGGCTCTGTGGCCTGGGGCGGGGGGAGTAGAGAAGGGACAGGGACTGACCCACGCTTGGGGTGTCCTGGGTAGTAGGGAGTACCACTCACAGGGTGTAGAGGGAAGGTGAGAGGGAGGAGGCCCTCAGGGGCAGAGGGGTCCCACTGGGGTGGGGGCTAATGGGTGGGGGGTGAGAGTAGGAGAAGGTGGCACCGAGAGGTCAGACCGTGGAGGGCGGGGTCCTAGTGGGCACAGAAAGTGGGAGCCCTTGGAATCAGCAGGCGTGGTGGTGTTGCTGCTCAGCTTCTTAGTACGTGGGCCACCTCCAGCAAGCTGCTGAACTTACATCTCTGTTTCCACACCTATAAAGTGGGGGTGCCCCAGGGCCCATCCTCATCCGGCTGGGGAGGACTCAGTGGTGCAGGTACGTACTTAGCACTGGGCCTGGCAGGCACAAATCTGGACTCAGGTGCCATCGCCCGCATCCAAACCCAGCTCTGCTTTGTACTCGTGGTGCACATCTGGACACGTTACTCGAGCTCTCTGTGCCTCAATTCCTCCCCTGTAAACGAGGCTGTTGATAGTGTAACACCTCTAGGTTGTTTGGAGAATGAATTGATTTCATTTGTAAAGTGCGTAGCCCGCCGACTGATCCTTAGGACATGCAATGTAAGCGGTGGAGGGTGCTGTTGCTGTCAGTCATGGAGTCTCCTCAAAGGGTTGGGGCTACTTGGGGTGGAGGTGAAGACTGAGCCAGGTGTTGGAGTGTGCTGTGCCCGGGAAGATATCTGATGACGTTAAGGAGCAGAGCTGGAGGACTCTACACTAGGGGCACTTGCTCCTCCCGGGGCAGTGCCAGGGAAGGCAGGGACCTCCTATGAGCCCTGACCTGTCAGGCCCTTGGTATTGGAGAAGAGTTTTTATCCTCCACCCAAGATTTTTTTAAAAAATCAAACTTAAATGAAAGATCTCCAGGAAGGAAATGAATACCATAGTTACTCTATATGGAGGGGTGAAGATATGTTCATTATTAGAGTGCTACAAGACAATTCACAGGAACAAAAGCACATACTATTATACCCAAATCAATAATTTCCACGGAGCAAAACAAAGAGAAAAATCTCTCCCCTATGCAGGGGAGGGTGGGAAGGGATGGAGTGGGGAAAAGTCGCTTACAGTAAGTGAGAAGGATAGAAACCCCACAGCTAAAGTGTGAGAGCATTACGCCCCCAGCGGGCACGTGGGTGAAGGAAATAGTACACTGTGTGCAACAGGAAGCATGAAGAGAAAATAAGTATTTCAAAAGGGTCCACCATCTGCTCACCCTCCCACCACGTCCCCAGGAAATAACCACGTGTAACTCAGGAGCTGTGACCTCTGGTGGTGTCAAGGAGGGGACAGAAGTGGTGTGGACAAGGAGCCGGGGGAGGCCAGAGGTGCACTCAGAAATGAGAAGAAGCCCCTTGTCCTTTGCCCCCGGCCCCTGGGGCCCAGGCAGGAGGAGAGCTGGGCGCCTTGGCTGCCCAGCAGAGCGGAGGAAGGGCCAGGAGGCTGCCGTGATGGTGCAGCCTGGGACCCACCCCCAAGGGCCAGACCTCAAAAGGGCCTCAGGAGAATCTGGACAAGACAAAGTCAGTGGTGTTGACTTGGGAGCATTTGCTTAGTGCTCATAAGACATTCAGAGGCTCCACGCATGAGGAGAGCTGTGGTACAGGGTGGGCTTCCCTCGAGGTGGTAGCCCCATTTATATAAACCACAGAATTCTTTCATCCCCTGCTGCTGAGCTTTGGGCATCCGTCTTTTCCAGAACCTTGTGGTCTTTGTGACCTTCATGGTGAAGGATGCTGTGGACCTTGGTGCCAAGACAACCATCAAGCTTGAAGACTACCTTTGTCTGACTTCTGTACATTCAGGGGGCTGCAGGCCCCATCAGCACCATTTGTGGCAGGGGCAGGATGACTGCAGGGAGTAGCTGAGAGGCTCTAAGAGAATCAGCCAGAACCGTGACTGGAGCAGAAGGCAAGCCCACACACAGATGTCTGAGCACCTAGAACTTTCTCCCGTAACCTCACTGCTCCATTTCCAGTGAGGGGCAGAGGGGCATGTGGGGCGTGTGGGAGGGGAGGGGGTGCATTCCAGACAGCCGCCGCACCCTGCATGCTTTACTCCCTCCTGCCTTGACGTTAAACGACATTGACCTTGATGTACTTCAGTCACCACATGACCCCTTTCAAGGAGGCTGGACATCTTTGGTTTCTACGGGTGATTATTCAGGTCCAGCTGTCTTTGTGGGCAACTAGGGGGCAGGGTGGGGACAGTCCTCAGGGACTTGGCCAAGGCTCCAGGGAGGGGCCTCACGGATGCTCCCAGCTGACCACCAGGGCAGCCATCCAGGCTCAGCACAGAGGTGGGGCTTGGGAACCGAAGTGGGGCTGAACCTGGAGGTTCAGAGCAGGGGTGGGAGAGGCAGCTGCTGCATGGGCATAGAGGGAACTTCCTCAGTTTTCCCTGCCCTCCCCTCTCTGTTGAGGCTTTCTCTTACTTTGGGACCTTACTTCTTTGGATCAGGAGGGTCTCCTTATAAATGTTGCTCCCTTTCCTTTCTTCAAATAGACCCTTTAGAGGAGACAAAGGCAGACACCACGTCAACAGGGGATGGGGGTCTCAGTCATCGACTGAGCACCAGGCACTGGCTGGGTGCACTTACCCCTGTTGTCACGCAGATGCCTTGACTCCTGAAAGCTATGTCTTTCAGACAGTGCTATTGTCTGTCTTGGCTACCACTGCCTGGTGCGTAGTAGATGATCAACTAATACTTGTGGACTGACTGAATGCGTGACCCCAACTTACAGATGGGGAACCACGCTCGGAGAAGCTAGGGAACCAGCCCGCGTTCACAGAGCCGCTTCGTGGGGCAGCGGTGACCCGAGACCTGTGGAGGCTATCTTTGGAATCAGGCTGCCTCAGGTGACCCTGGGCCCTTCTCTCAGACACCCTGATGTCCCTGTCCTGTCTTCATTCCTCTGGTTCCTGCTGGTGCCCTCACCCCAACGTGACTCCTGCTGCCCGAGCGTGCCCAGTGCCCCAGCTGCCCCATCCCACCGCAGCTGATCCTGACGTGGATGGGGGAAGGAAGAATGCCGGAGGTTTCTCTTCTATGGTACAGCCTCCTGTATGTCACTCCCGTTCAGGGTGTGTGTTCCCTGGGGCCCTGGAGTAGCCCAGGTCCCTGTTCCAGTGTGGCCAGACTCCAGCCTCCAGCCTCCGCTCTTGCCATCCCCCCCATGCCCGGCCTCTGGGGCTCCCCAAACGCCAAGCTCCTCCTGTCTGTGTCTGCGTCCCAACATCTTCCTCCCTCACCTTGTCCCTTAAGTTTCAGCTCCCGTCCCAGCCCCTGTTCCTTGCCCAGCTCCCGAAGGCGGGGTTGGGGGGCCTTCCTGCACAGCTCTGGCCCCGCTTGTCACCCTGCAAGGCCCCTGGTGGGCAAGTCTTCCCCTCTGGAGGAAGGGGATGCTCCATGAGGGCAGGGCTGGGCCTCTGGTCGCTGAAGGAGTGGATCTAGCCAGCGTCAGGAGAGGATGTGCTGAGTGCCCAGGTGCCATGGGGCAGCTGTTTGGTCAGAATGGCTGGTACCCTGCCCTAGGAGGACCTGGTTCCTGGGGCCCCAACGCTACCCCGCCTGGTGAAGTCGGAGGTACGCGCTCCTCTGCCTCCTTGCTCGGGGCTCCCCTTCTGGAAGGCAGGCAGTGACCCGCCCAAGCCCCAAAGCCTCCAGTGTGTTCTGGATGGTGAGGGGTGGGCAGGACCAGGTGGCCAGTTCCAGGAAGTAGAAGGGAAACTCTCTGAGAAAGAAAGCTCTTCTTATTTATAACTCCCCGGGGCTGTGGCAGGGGGAGGGGGCGAGTCCCTGCCTGGCCCAGCCCTTAGGAGCTCAATCCTTCGAGCTTTCCAGAAACACACGTCCCCAGCAAGAGGTCCCCATCTACCCTTTGATGAGGGCCACTAGCATAGCTCTTCAGGAAAGGGCGGTGGAAGACACCCTGCACTGCAAACAGCACACTTGGTGCTCTGTCTTTTGTGTCAAAAAAGGGAGAAAATTAGAGCTTGTATGTACATATTGCTGCCACAGAAACTCTGGGAGAGACGTGACAGTGGTGCCCTGAGGGGTGGTGAGAGCTGGATTCGAGGGCATGGGCAGACGTTTTATTATTTGTCTGCATATGTATTTGAACCATGTGTATGTTTTAAAAATTTAAATAACAAGTAACAGCAATACAATAGAAATATTCCTTTTTAAAAAGAAGGTAGACAGAATGGGAAGTGGGTGAGGCTCCCTGTGAGGAGGGGCCGGGTGAAGACATGCTCTCTGCAGACCACTCAGTGTGGACGACTTCCTGGGACCCCCACGCCACGGCTCTGGGCACCTGTGTGTCTGCTCCCTGCTGCTGTCCCAACAGGCTCCTGGCCTCCTGCACCCAGGACGCCCTGGCCTGGCCGCCCCACCTCACCCAGCAGCCAGCCTTCAGGGCCCTGCAGAGGCCTCTCTTGGAGTAGGACTGCCCCGTGCCCCGTCTTGGCACCCAAGCCAGCTTGGAGCTCTGAGGCCTGTGGCCTGGAGCAGGAAGAGGACTTGGTACTACCCATCGCACAAGCCCGGGTGTGATCAGAGTTGTGGACGGTGAGAGCTTGAAAGGCTGTCACAGTTCCATCAACCTCGTCACCAAGCAGTGGGGAGACCAAGCTCTGGAGGACCAGGCAGCTTCCCCACAGTCACATACAGGCTGTTATTTATAGAAAAGACCCATATGCTGGATGAATCACTTAGACCCACTTCGGGTAGTTTCTATTCCTGTAGACACCTGAAAGTCACAGCACACACGGCTTTTAAAAATAGTCCGTGCCTCGGTCCTCTGCTGGGGCCTCCCAGCGCCTCCTGGGCACGGCAGCCACATCTGCCAGGCTGTGTTTCAGCCCAGACTCTCCTAGCTGGCTGGAATCCACGAGGGTTCCCGGCTGAGACCCACCCAGGGCCCATGGGTGAGTCTCAGCTCTCCCAGCCCTGAAGGTGGGGGACCCCAGGGAAATCACTGCTTGCAGGGCCCTCGGAGCCTATAGGCCCAAGGCTGTCCCAAATTGCTGTGCAGGACTGGGACAGAGAAGCCAGGGCTAGGGAGCCCTTGGGGCCTGGCACAGTGGGCCACCTGCTGAAAACCACATGCGGAGACTGGGGCCTCCCCTCCGGCCTGGGCCCTGAGCCTTTCCAGGCACTCAAGTCCTACATATGAAGCTGTGTACCACACGCCTTTCTGGGGGCAGCAGTTCTGAATCCTAAAGCCCAACAGTGCAGGAAGCCATTACGGCCTTTCCCAGACACTCGCTGTCCCTGCGTGGTTCCTGCACTAGAACGTCTGGTGTGGGGGGGAGGCTTCCTACTCCTTCAGAGGCTTCCCAAGGCCTTGACACACGCAGTGGTTCTTGGCTTTTTGCTTTTGTTTTTGGCACCTGGGTGAGCGTGCAGGTCCTCCAAGAGGGCACAGAGTGTAAACCCTCTTTCTGGACACATAGTCCCCATGCCCAACGCTCTAGTTCTCCTTAGAGGGGAGGGGCCCCTACCAGGCCCCCTCTGTTGCGGCGAGGAAGGGCCCTGGGCCAGGTGGGCTGATGCTGAAGCCACTTGAAGAGCATCTGGCCCCACCTCTCCATTTCACTGACGAGGAAGTTGAGACCCAGAGAGGGGAAGTGACTCTCCCCAGAACAGGCTGGTGGCAAGGCCTGGAGAAGAAATGACATCTCACAGTTCACTCAGCTGCTCCGGACCACCAACAGGTAACAGCCTCTGGGCCATTTGGAGAAACTGAGGCACAGTGTCTCAAACCTGACCTTGCTCTTGTGGGCTGCAGGTGACTTTCCTGAGGTCAGCAGGGCTTTAGTGGGCCTGCACTCTGTCCACACCTGCCCGACTCGGCAGGCTGGCCCAGGCGGCAGGACAGCGGCAGTCCCTGGCAGCTTCCATGACAGCAGCAGCAGTCAGACCTGGTTTGTCTCTGATTATGGGTGACTTTTTTCTATGAAACTTCAACTTCCTCCTGATCTGAGTCAGGGTTGCAGCATCTTGTTGGGGTGGGGAAACCTCACCATAGGCAGCCCAGGAGGCTTCCCCAGCAGACCTGGCTTTCGTGCCACCACCCTCCACTGGGCCCCTTGCCCGATTCCCCAGAATCTTGTTGGGAAATCACCGAGTGCCCGAGATTGCGTACTCTCAGGAACTGTCCTGCAGCCCCTGAACAAAGCCCTTGTGGCAAGCCAGGAATGTGCCTGGGAGCCCAGCCCAGCCACTAACCAACTGTGTAATTTCTCTAGCCTCAGTTTACATCTCTGGGGAATGGGGCAATAATGGTTTCTTCCTCACAGGGCTCTTCAGGGCAGTAAATGATGCAGAGTACTTGCCCTCTAGCAAGCACCTGGTAAGTTCTGATGCTATTGTTCTGGAACCCTAATCAAATGTCTCTTGGAGAGGCAGAGGGGGAAGACATGGCAGCTTTTAGAGTCCTGAAAATTCTGTGCTGCCCAAGGTGGTGGGGATGAGGGGTGCGCAAAGTGCTGCCCACAGCTCCAAGGAAGGCTCAGTTCTCCTCTGGTCTGAGCGGTTGTCCCAGCCCCCAAGGCAACACCGGTCACTCGGGAGCTGCAGCAGCCCAGGCCGTTAGTTCGTTCCTCCATTCCCTCTCTCCCAAGGGCAAGTCTTATGCGCGGCCTAGTGATATAAAGGTGAAGGAAATATGGTCCTTGTCCTCCGGTTGCTACAGGACAGCAGGGACACACTCCCCTGTAGTACACAGATGACTCTTAGCAGCTCCCATTTGGCCATAGCCGGGGAGACCACATCAGCCAATGCTGGTGAATCAGGGAAGTGGCGTTTGGAGGAAGGATGGGATTTTAGCAGTAGAAGAAGAGTCTAAGGGGATCGAGAGGCTGGTGGGTGGAACCAGGCATGTAAGGAGTGAGGGGCTGAGAAGTTCCTGGCTCTCCCAGGTGCTCTTGCTGGTGATACTGGTGGGGGCCAGAAAGGGGGGCAGATGAAGAGAGACTCAGAGCATGAGTTCCAGCTAGGTCCCTGCCTGCCTGTTTGACCTAAGGTAGACTCTTTAGCGTCTCTGAGCCTCACTGTTCTTATCCGTAAAATAGGCATAATTAGAACAACCTCCCAGGAGTATACTGAGTTCCCTTCACAGAGCCCTGAGCACACAGCTGGCCACATCTCAAGTCCCCAAGCTGGTCCCTGCACTTTCCCAGCCCCACTCCAAAGCCACTGAGCTCCAGCAAAATTCTGGCGTCAGGGAGATTGTGTCCATGCGCTCTGTCCCCGCTGTGTCTTGTTCCTTCTTGTATCATGGCCCCCAGAAGCCCAGCTCAGGCACAGACTGATGAATTCATTCACACTATAGTGTCAGTGGTAGATAACTGCATCCAGGTAAGTATTTGTAGTCTCACTGTGCCATTCAACACAGCAACCCCAAGGAGGCTGAGATTTCAGGCAAGGAAACTGGACGGGAAGACATTGGTCTGGCGGAGCATCCCAGGCCTCCTCAAATACATCCCTGAGGCCGCACCAGCTCTGCTGTCCCAAGTTTTAGCTCTATCATCTCTGAGGTGGCTCACACTGCAGTGCTCTGTGTAGATGACAGCTTGGCAGCTGCGTGAGATGGGAACACTTTCTTAGCCTGAAAACCTCTTTGAGGTTGTGTTCTTCCTCTTGCTTGTGTTCTCTGGAAAATCCAGGCCGCAGAGGGAAGGCAAGTTGGTTTGGTGTTAAGCCACATAGCTGGGTTTTGATGCCTCAGCTGTGCACACACGGCCTCAGGGCTGCCACAAGTGGGACGCTGGATTCTTGAAGGTGTGGGCAGTTGGGGGTGACATGGGCACTGGCAGCTGCAGGAATCACAGTGAGGCTGGGCTCTAGGATCCAGGGGCTGAGCAGGGCCTTAGGGATGGGAGAGGTGAGACAGAACCCCACAAATAGAGGGAGCCAGGAGGGGACCCCAGGCCTCTGGACTTCCCGCCCAGTCCCTTTTCCCACATGAGATGTTTTCTCTCCTTTTCATTAAACATTAGAAAATGGTAATATATTGAAAGAAGAGTCTACTTCAGGGTTAGAAAATGAACAAAACGAAAGCACTCTCCAGTAAGACACGGCTGTATGTGTGAATTCCCCCTACAACATTCTGGATAGGCAATTCTCCTTGCCTTTGCTTGCATACCTCTGGTGACAGAGAGCTCACTGCATGGCAAGGCCGCTTTGTCTACTCTCCAACACTCTGGTCCCGAGATAGGTCTGCTTTCTGCAGCACCTAGAACTCGTTCCTTCTATGGCCCTGTGAAGTCACACAGTGGAGCCTGTCTTGAGCATTGGAGGATGCTGTTGTGTCTTTCCTTCTACAGATTAGGAGCACCTCTAGGCCTGTCTACACCTTCTGTGTTGTGGCTCCCTAGCCCCTTTACATGCAGCATCTGCAGACAGACAGCCTCGGGTCCCAGGGTGATCAGAGCCGTGCAAGGGCCACTGTCTCCCCTGTTCCTCTTCCAGGGTCTCTGAATGTAGGCTTGGTTCATATCACTTCTCACTTTCCTGTTTACAAGAACACTTAGGAGTTCCCATTTTCATTTAAGCTGTGCCTGCATTTGGGTTTTGTGTATTGATATTATTTCTTTCCAATATTTCAGCAATGCACTTCTGATTTTATCTCTGACTCACACATTGTTTAAGAGCCTGTGTAAGAGAATTCATAGAAATGTCTAATGCGTGTTATTAATATCATGGCGCTGCAGTTAAGTGGTTAGAACCAACGAAGAGCTGTTTTCTTGGTGGTCTGAGAACCAGGAGTGTAAAATTGCCGTTGCCTTTGAGGACTCACCTTGGCTCAGGAATGGGATAAATTTCGTGAAAGACCCTTCTATTCTTCTAAAGAGAGTATATTCCCTTGATTTACAATTTAGTTCTCCCTGATCTGCTCGTCTACCTTATTAATTTGGCTGTTCAGAGCTCTAATTTCTTTGTCTACTTGATCAATGAGACTCTAAGAGGGGAACGCTAAGGTCTCTAACTACATTATATTTCCATTTCCCCGTGTTTCTTTTGCGTTTCTGGTATGTTCCCCTTATGTACTTCTTTGCTATGCTCATTGGAACATAAACCGAGTGTTTTATGTTTTCATTATTTATTGAAACTTTCACCATCATGGAGGGTTTGTGTTACTTTTTCAATTCTTTGTACTAAAAAAAATTTACTTTGTCATGTACCCTCCCTTTCTAGCATACCATGTGCCTGACAAGCCGTAGATTATCTTATTGTTTTACTTTGTCTATGCCTTTTGTTTTCTCGACAAAAAATGATTGCATTTTGTTCTTTTAATGGATGGTTGGTTTTAATAGATTCATATGGGGATGTTAACAATCGTTTAGAATATTTGTATAAACTTCTGTGGGGTTGCTCTCTATATTGAGGCATTACAGTTTTTATTGTGAATTTTCTCTTCCTTTTGTCCCTTTCAAATAGATAACATAACTTAATCTAAATATCCAATTCGGGAATATTTGAGTTTTGACTTCTACATTTGTTTCTATTGATAGCTTGCCAAATTCGGGGGGAATTATATTTTAAATCTCTTCCCTTCCCTTCACTGTTAAGCTGGCATTTGAGTCCCTTTTATGTGGTTCTTTACCCCTTCTGTTGTGCATAGTTTTT
Source organism: Daubentonia madagascariensis (assembly GCA_023783475.1). Classification (NCBI taxonomy): domain Eukaryota; kingdom Metazoa; phylum Chordata; class Mammalia; order Primates; family Daubentoniidae; genus Daubentonia; species Daubentonia madagascariensis. Next base: position 268,969 of record JAKFHU010001078.1, on the reverse strand, counting down.
ATGATGGGATGGCTGACCTGTGGACGGATGGAACTTTTATTTTTTTAAAATATCATGAATTGAGTTCCTGGTACTGCTTTCTCATCTCTTAAGTAGGATCTGCTTTCTTACTTGATTCTATTTCTCTCTGTCACCTCATGCTTTGTTCTCAAGTGTCTCAGATGCTACATCTTGCAATGCTTACCTCTGACCTGGCAAGATTCTGCCTCATCGGCTGAACATTGGTTAGTTCAATGTGTTTCTTTTAATTTTGTGTAAACCTCGCACCCTGCCGTGCCTCCAACACACATCCAGACCACACTTTCCGTCTATGATATATGAGGGAAAATCAAAAGCTATTCTCATTGGTCTCCTTTCTTCCCTCAGCGTTTAATATGTTGTTTTCATATTACAGTTAATTAATTAGAAAAATACACCAAAAAAGAGGGATAAAGGTAAAAGATTTAAAAATCACACACCATCTAACTGCTAGACTGCAACCACTGTTTGGCATATGGAAATTTTTCTAGGTTTTTTTTCTCTATGCATGGGTTTTTTTTTTTTAATCATAGTTGAAATCATTCTGAATGCATAAGTCTATAGTTTGTGGTTTTTTTTACATAACGTAGTCAGTATAAACATAACAGACAGAAAAATTTTCCAATGAGCAAATTTACCATAGTGAAACTAACCTCATTGGTATTTAACTGTGTCTATATATTTTGCTATTAGAAAAAAAATTTCTGTACGCAGTTTTTTCTTCTTTTGCATAATTTATTTAAGGTAAATTCTCAGAATCACAGGATGAAAGACTAATACAACTTTTATGACTTATAATGTAAGTTATCAAATCCCAAGTGTTGTGTACCCATTTGTACGATCACTAGCTTATCAGTAGACTGTTTCGCAGAACTCTGGCCAGCTTCTCTGTTAAATTTGATAAGCAAAAAGTTTATCTCTTCATAAATCCTTTTCTGGAAACTGTCTTTGCCCTTTGCTTGTTTATCTTGATATTATTCATTTTTATATACTCTTCACACAGACAGAACATCATTTATCTAACATATTGATTGCATTTTGTTTCTTCCAGTATGTTATTTGATGTTAAGATTTTTTAACAAGAAGAAAATCTCTATTTTTGTGCAGTCAAACCTGTCCTGTTTATTTTCTGTTTCTTTTGCTTTTCAATCATTCTAAGTGCCAGCTTTTCCCTCCAGTGATTTTATAGGTTGTCTATTATATTATGTATTCATCTAGGTGTTCTATGGTTTGGTTTTTTTTTTTGAAATGTATTCCTTAATGAATTTGGAATTTCTTTTGAAATACAGTATGAAATGAGAATTCTAAGTTGGTTTTTACCTCCAAATTGTTCACTAGTAGTCTCGACATAATTTATTAACTAAGCCTTCCCTTTGCATTACTGATTTTTTAGAACACCTTTTTTACCCTTATTTCTGTTAAAAGTCTTGTGCATTCTCTGGGATTTCTGGGTGTCAATGAGTGTCTGATTTCAACAAAAATGCCTTTATTATTTTACCGTTAAATACAAAGTTGCCATTGGTATGAGCAATTTACTCTTTACCATGTGTAAGAAGTACCTTTCTATTCCTTCTATTGATACAATCAGATGACTTTTCACTTTTGCTTTAATGATGTGATACACAATAGTAATAGACTTCCTAACACTTAAACTATCTTATATTTCTATAGTATATCTGATTTGGTCATAATTTTAATACACTGAATTCTTCCTGGTAATATTTTAATAGGATGCTTGTGTGTATATATATATTTTGAGACAGGGTCTTGCTATGTTGCTCAGGCTGGTCTCAAACTCCTGGCTTGAAGTGATCCTCCTGCCTCAGCCTCCCAAAGTACTGGGATTACAGGCATGAGCCACCATATCCGGCCCTTATTTTTAATAGTCAATGGTTACTTTAAGGTTTTCAAAAAATCTTACACATATTTCTGTAATTATCAAAGTGAGAAAACAGAACAATAACTTTCAATTCCCCTTTATGGAATATTAGTAAGAGGACTGACTGCTTCCCCCCAGGTACTATAACTCTCCCTCATTCATGCCTGCAACCCAGGAACATTCCTCCTGCCTTGCTAATTTATCCACAGTATTACATCTTGGCTCTTTCAAGGCACAGGTCATCTTGTTTACTGGGTTTTTTCTTTTAATTTAAAATCCATTACTATATTCATCATAACTTAAGTCTCTTTCCATAGCCTCCTGCTCTCAGCGTTCAGCTCCAAGCTTTCTACCTGGATGTCTCCATCCTTTGATAGCAAAGGATCTATCCTCCATCCAGGATAGATCCTTTGCTATCTCCTGGAGGTCTAAAATTTCAAGGCAATTTTTTCCCGGAGGCCGCGCGTCCCTGACAGTAACGTTCTGTGCTCTTTACGCCTGAACAACCTGGTTGAACATGAAATTCTTGAATCCAAATTTTTTCCTTCAAACCTCTTTTGGTGTTAATTATTTTTTCAGAGAGGTTTCCAAGGAACTGGGGTTGTTTATTCATGAATATTCGTAAGGCTCTATCTTAGTGACATTTAAAGATGTCACCATGACATCTGGGAGCTGCTCTCTTCATAAATTTTGCATGAAACATGGCATCTCATCTTTTCTACTGTTCTCATTTTCTCTAAGACTGAGTCAATTCAGCCCCACCTCTCAGGCACCTCGCTGCTGCTGGTGACCAGCAAAGGTCGTCTTGGGCCCTTGGCTCTATTCATAGACCCTGTTTGTTGAAGCATGACCTTTCCCCATTCAACCCTATTTCCTTCCTGGAAGAGGCTGGGACTAGGCCCCACTCAAATCCTAGGGGGCAAAGGGGCCCAGCCATCCCTGCTGATGACAGTAGGAAGCTGGCCCAGCATAGAGGGCACTGCTGGGATGGAAACTGGGAATGTCTCCACTGCTGCCTGAGATGCTAACCAGATCCTGATATCAGTGGAAGCGTTGGGATGGCCCCCGTGGTGGCCATGCAGGGGTGCTGCTCAGACCTCCCTTCCAGAGAACCTGCTGTGGGAGCCCTGGTGACAGACAGCACAGCTCTGCTGCTTCAGGTGACGTTGACACTGAGTCCACTCTCTCCTAGCCAGGGACTGAGCCCAGCAAAGGTACTAGTCATGGGCGATTCCTGCTGATGTGGGACTCCTCCAACAGGCAACCTTTGCTCAGGGATGCCCCGTGGCCTGGCCAACACGTCCTCAGGTCTGCACTGCTGTCTGAAGCTCTTCCTGCCCCGTCCTTCCCTCTCTCTACCCACAGGGCCAGACCCACGGTGCTCTGAGGTTCTCCCTGTCTCCTCCTGCTCCCACTCCCCTTCATCTTTCCCTGGAACTTTCCCTCATCAATCTCTTAGATGCCTCGCCCTGTCTTAGCATCTGCTTCTGCAGGAACTTGATGGGGCTCCGCCTCCCACCCAACTACCTACAGTGCCATCGACTGATCAGTGTGGACGCCTGGGTTGGCCAGAACTGGAGCTGCCAGTGGCCCCCGGCCCCAGGCCAAGTGTGGGCAGGTTGCCAGCCCCTACTATGAGCAGACTGGCTTTTATTAGCAACGCTTCTTTGAGAAGGGTGCCTGTTCTGTCTCTTGCTGCAGCCTGGAGTGCATTTATACCTTTTAATCTTTTCCCAGTGAAGTTCCTGATTTTTTTTTTTAAAGGACCTTAAAAAGATGGTTTCCTTGGAGTTTCTGAGGGAATTCAGAGGCTTAGTTTTTCAGATTCTCCACTCACTCTGCCCTCAGCTGGAAGTATTTTTTCAACCTAATTTCTTTTTGCCAGTCTGTAGAGGGCTTTCTGTGGCTTCAAAGATTACCATCTGAGAGGTTTCCATTTCTGTCAGTAATTCAAACGTGACTTTTGGGGTAGTTAAATTGGAAAACACTGATAGCCAGATCGTGTCTATTTTCCACACATACACCTGCAACAGTCAACTTAGATGTGTCCTAGCATCCTGGATTGTGTGCTTGCTGTCGGGCCATTTTTCTCCCTTTGCTATGCTTTGTTTTTTTTCCCAGTTCAGCCATATTTTGGGTTTGGGTTTGAGTTGGTCTTTGAGCATCTCCGATTTTTTTTCTTGGCCGCTTTAGTTCTAGTCTTTGAACCAGTAGCAACGTGATGGATTCACCTGTGGAGTTTGCCTGAGCGGGACCCAGCCAAAAAGATGCCCTAAGTTTCTTTGTTGCAGTCTTGCTGGATCCCTCTACACATAAACTTCTATTCACTCTTATTTTTGTGGTTCTTGTTATCTTTGATCTCAAAGGCGACGTCTCCAAGCCAGTTTTGTCTTCCTCTTTGGTGTTGCGACATTTTCCACTTAGACTGGAATTGGGCTTTGGCTTGCTTTTCTCATCGTTTTTGAAATTTATCTTGTTGGTTCCAAGTTATTTTAGCTACTTTTTGAGATAGGTTTGTGGCCATTTTAGTATGTTCAGTGAGGACAAGGCAGCCTGCCACTTGCATTTATTCTGAGCGTTCTGGAGTAGGAGCAGTTACATCTGCCGCCTGAGTCCAGGACTGGCCATGCCAGACTTCCTACTGCACGAGCCCAGGAGGCACTGTCTACACAGACCACAGGAGTCGAAAGCTTTAAATATAAGGACGTATGTTTTCCTGGATCTCTTGTGACATAACCCATAAGAAAAGTTAACACATAGGAAAGCATAGAATCTTTGAAAAGCTACCAAGTCAAGTAACGTATGTTAAATGTTTAGCAGATAGTGCTCAATGGATGATATATCTATAAACATCCATCTACATATATATATGTATAGATATACACACACATATACTTTCTTTTTCATTAGGGGTTAGAGAGGCTTTGAGAATGGTCTTCCATATAGGATCTTAAAAATACCCAGATCCTTTCTTCCCACAGGCTCCCAAGTGAGGTGTAGTGATGAGAAACAATAGCAGAATGAGAATTCTGGTAGCAGTAGCTAGGTAGCAAAGAAATGTTTATTGTGGAATTTTTTGTTTCTCACTAAAACACTAGGAAACCTACATGTTTATCAATAGGCTACTGGCTAAATGAGTTATCATATGTCCACACAATGGGATGCAATGAAGCCATGAGAAAGAAGTGAAAAAGCAAGGGAGAGAGCTGCAGGTATAATATTTTCCAAATTTTAAAGAAGTCATGCATATGTATGTGTGCGTGTATGTATATGCATATATGCATATACTTGGAAAATTTCTGGAAAAGGTATGCAAGAAACTGTTAACCATGGTTGCCTCTGGATAGAGCAACTCAGGCCCTGGGGTACAGTGGAGGCTAACTTCGCTTTGTATGTTCTTTTGTGCTGTTTGAAAATCTTTCTGAATGTGTAGAATACTTTTTCAATTAAAATGAACCCGTATAATATAATAACATAAGCTAAAAAAAAAAATAGCTGTGTTGGTCCCCAGTGCAGGATTCTCTGGTGAAAGACTCTTCCCTGCCGCATCTACGTTGGGATGGGGAGAGGAAGAGATAGGGCCGGGCCTCAAAGCAGCCCTGGTGGAACCTGCTCGCCTGCTGCCTGCCGTGAGGCAGTTAAGGAAGAGGCCAAGCGTGAATGACCTTCCAGTGCAGTGCCCCTGTGCACTAGTGCACTGCACGTTCAGTGTCTGGGACACCAGCAGCTCGACCTCGCTTGGGGGAAGGGGAAGAGTGGGTGAGAAGGCGGGGGAGGGGGACAGCAGTCGGTCAGTGGGGAGAGGGTGGAAGTTGGCTCCTATTCGAATTCTCTTTCCAGCAGCACTGTTTCTGGAGGCCTGGGTTGAACAACTGGTTTTGACCTGCTCCTGGGCCACTTACCTTGATAGAGAACCCCACAATGCCAAGTGTGTCCCCTACCCCTGCAATTGGCCAGGCTCATAAGCAAGACCTGGCCAGGGCCAACCTCAGACACTATTCCTGTGCAACCAAACCTACAGCCTTGGGCCTGTAGTCCTTGAGGCCAGTTCTAAATTTCTACCTGTCTAATGGCCTTTCTTTGCCCTGTGGAGTCCTCAGACCCTGCTTCATTCCCCCTGGGAATGCCCTTACTTCCACATCTCTCCATTTTCTGTCTGGTTTTCACTTTGGGGTAGCAAGAGTTTGCAGCAGCTCAGACCTTATATCTTCCCAACTTCGACTTCCACAGGAAGAGCTCCAGTCCCTGCCAGGCAAGGGTTTTATTGCTTTTTGTTATCTCTGGGTGAGTCCAATGTCTGTCCCTGAACCAATGAACGAGCCAATCACTGTGTCCAGGGGAAAGTGGCAGCCACCCAAAGTCAGGAGTGGAGTCAACTCTGTCCAACCATGAGGAAACTGGGTGGGGGAGGGCAGAGGGGACAGGTATAAAGAGGAGCCAAGTCCTGGAAACAGCATTTGAATCCCTGATCAAACTGCACCTGAAGCCAGCCCTCCCCTCGTTTTCATGTTTTCCATTATGTGAAATTCTCTATCTGCTTGAAGCAGTTTGGGTCAGGGTTCATGTTGTTACTTCTTGTTCATGCACAGCATGGTTTCACTTTTGTAAAAAAAAGTGTGTGTGTAGAAAGAGAGTAAAGGAATGAGTCTGGAATGATATACACAAAAAGTAGCAGTGGTTGTATCTGGGCAGCAGGATTAGAGGTAATATTTCTTTTGTGTGTTTTCTAATTGTGACTCAACAAGCATGAACTGCTTTGTGATACGGGGGGAGTGTTTATTATTCCTGACAAAGTCATTTGAACCCTTCGTTCCAGGAGAGTGACAGGAGCCCCCTCTGACCTGTTGCTGGTGTTGCAGGAAGGAACATGAACCCGCCAGACACAAGCGGGAACTGCTCATTCAGCGACGTGGACGCACTGATGAGGACCCTGCAGCTGGCCGTCCACACCCCCACATTCCTCCTGGGCCTGCTCCTTAACCTGCTGGCCATCCGCAGCTTCAGCACCTTCCTGAAGAAGAGGTGGCCCGATTACGCCGCCACCTCCATCTACATGATCAACCTGGCGGTCTTTGACCTGCTGTTGGTGCTCTCCCTCCCATTCAAGGTGGCCCTGTCCCAGGTGCGGCTGCCCTTCCCTTCCCTTTGCACCCTGGTGGAGTGCCTCTACTTCGTCAGCATGTACGGGAGCGTCTTCACCATCTGCTTCATCAGCCTCGACAGGTTCCTGGCCATCCGGTACCCGCTCCTGGTCAGCCGCCTCCGGTCCCCCAGGAAGATCTTTGGGATCTGCTGCGCCATCTGGGCCCTGGTGTGGGCTGGGAGCATCCCCGTCTACAGCTTCCACGGGAAAGTGGAAAAGTACACGTGCTTCCACAACATGTCTGATGGCACCTGGAGTGCCAAGGTCTTCTTCCCCCTCGAAGTGTTTGGCTTCCTCCTTCCCATGGGCATCATGGGCTTCTGCTCCTCCAGGAGCATTCATATTCTGCTGGGCCGTCGGGACCACACCCGGGACTGGGTGCAGCAGAGAGCCTGCATCTGGACCATCGCAGCCAGTCTGGCTGTCTTTGTGGTCTCCTTCCTCCCAGTCCACCTGGGCTTCTTCCTGCAGTTCCTGGTGAGGAATGGTTTTATCGTGGAGTGCAGAGCCAAGCAGAGCATCAGCTTATTCTTGCAGTTGTCCATGTGTTTCTCCAACATCAACTGCTGCTTGGATGTTTTCTGCTACTACTTTGTCATCAAAGAATTCCGCATGGACATCATGGCCCACCGGCCTTCCAGGGTCCAGCTAGTCCTCCAGAACACCACGATCACCCGGGGCTAAGGGAAGGACACCCTGCTCAGAGGAAGGAGACCCCAGCCCCCAATTCTAGTAGCGGAAGGTTTTGACGTAGTGGGACGATCCGTGGTGCATTCACTGGTGGGCTTCTGCTTTGATGCTCAGTGAGCACCAACTTTGTTCATTGTACCCCAAAGACCTTTCCCCAGTGCCCAGCCAGCTTGACGTATATCACCTAGTGTTCAGGGACCTCTGAGGAACCCCAGAACAAGGTGAATTCTTGATTTCTAAGTCCAAAAAGTTCAGGCAAAAAAATTGAGAAAGAGAATAAGACCATCTGAACAAGGCTGTTTCCCAATTCCCCGTCCTTCTGTTAGACTAGAAGATTCTGGAAATAAAGAGAGAGAAAGAGAGAGGAGTTGGAGGAGGGAATCAAGAGAGCCAGTTATGGTGCAGGGTGTCCTGGGCACAGATGGAGTTGTAGGAATGGATCAAGCCCCTTTTTAGTTTGGAGATCCCAGGATGGGGCAGACTTGCATTTGCTGGTCCCTTCTAGAGCTCTGTTGGCCAACAACCTCACTGAGACGACAGCAAGTGGGGGGCTCAGGGTGGGCAAGTGTGCACGGATAGCCCCAAGTTTCCTACAGGCCTCAGAAAGGCACAGGAGGCCAGCCAAACTTTCCTGTGCCCACGATAAGGCTGCAGTGGACTGAGGGGGGCGTTGGTGACACCCAGGAGCCATGAGGGGACAGAATGCACCTGGGGGAGGGGGAGACAAGCCAAGGTCTGGAAGTGGACTAGACCAAGTGTTGCCACTGGGGTGTCTACTGCATGGAGTATTAGTGCTGGCCCAGGGCCGGGAGAAACAGTGGGGGCCCCCCTGGAAGAGGGGAGATCCCTGAATGAGACTGGCCTTCTATCTTGAACAGACTGGGAAGATGTTTATTAAACTTAGTTTGTCTTGCTCACCTGAGTCCTGGCTGGGCAGCTGGCACTGGTGGCACTGCCCATGGAGCTGTCCCTCCCCGCTGGCTGGGAAGGACGGAGAAAACGAGGCAGCCAGGAACAGAGGCCCGGCCTTGGGAAGGATAGCAGGGGGCTCTTGGGAGCTCCTGCGGGAAATGGTAAACAGCTGAATCATTGCTTGGATGGGCCTCTCTGAAGGTCTAGAGAAGGAGCAAGCGGTGACAACTGAAGCCTTCCTATGACTCAACTACTCCTGAGAGCGAAATGATTAGAAGGATAAATTGGGGTATGGTTTTGCATGATGAAGGTGTGAGTGGGCTGAGTAGTAAGTGAGACTTAATGTGAGCAAGGCGCAGGTCTTTAGGAAGAAAAGCAACCACAGTCTACCTGGAGGGTAAGAGGCGCTGGCTGCTAAGTGGGGGTGGAAGGCCTGGGGGTGGTGGTTGTGTGGGGGAGAAGAGGGCGATTTAGATAAAACCTTAAAAAACCCCAGACCTGCTGAGGAGGAGGAAGGTGAGGGGAAGGGGGAGGTTGAGCAATTGCCCAAGGCTCGAAGCCCTGGTGGGGAGCGCAGGCTGGGGCAGGAGGCCAAGATCGTGGTGGTACGCAGAGCTGCTTCCTGCCTGGCAATGGTTTCCCCAACTAGCCTGAGAGCCACAGAAGGGCAGGAGCTGCCTTCTCCCGCTGTGCTCAGGTGGCACTCTGTGGAGCCTCCTCCTAGGTGGCTGGAGGGAAGGGTGAGGAAGAAAGTGTCATTGAAGTTTGGAAAAGGGTGTGACCCGACCAGGACCAGAGGACCAGGGCCAGCAGCTCTGGTCCCCAGGCCTGTCCTCCAGGAACTGGCAGTCACAGAGTCAGGGGCTCTACAGACCCAGAGGTGAGGCCGAGTCCTGGTCAGCTGCCCCAGGCCCTGGACACTCCTGTCCCTGACTACAGGCTGCACTGTCCCGTGACCATCCGGGACATATACCACCTGTGGAACTCCAAGAGAGCCAGACTGTTACATACAGCAGGGCATTGGGGCTGGGTTAGGTCCGAGTCTGTGGGTGGGGCACCCCTCCTCCAATTCCTCTCTTTGCATTAGTTGCTGGAGCCCACTTGGCAGAGTTGAGGCGTGTCTTTCATGTACACATGTGTCTACTAATGTGCCTAGGCCCAGATGGGCTTTCTAAGAGAAAAGGGTTAGTGGATCCTGGCCACCCATCATCCCCGGCGATGTTCAAACACAAAATCTTGTCTTGTGTGCAGCGTGACTCTGTGCAGGTGACAGAGAGGGCCGTAGATCCCTGGGAGGAGAGTCACCATAAAGGGCGGGGAGTCTAGGCCCATGAGCTGTGTGACTAGTGGGGTATGTCCTTGATGTGACATCCATGGACCTGTGAGCCTTGAGGACCCTCTCACCCATCCCAAAACACTGTGGGGAAGAGAGGGGCCTCTTCTCTCTGCCCATGGGGCCCCAGCCTGGCCTGAAGGGCTGTGGAGTGGGCACAGGTCCATGCTGCAGGCCAGCATGGCTGCTCTGCAGGAGGGTCCAGAGTCTGGGCCCAAGGAGCTGCAACCGAGCTGGCCTGTGATCAGCAGTCGGCCCAGTGGCACGGGAGGGGCAGAGGGGCAACGTTAGGGTCAGCGTTAGGGTTTAGGGTAGGGTGCTGATGCATCAGGGCCCACTCCTGAAGCAAGTGGCAGCCAGAGGGTCGGGGAACCCTGAACTTAGTGGTGGAAAAGGCTGAAAATCCTGCTCCTAAAGCCAGTGGGGGTTTGCAGCCATTGTTTGCCCATAAGGTGACTTTATTGGCACTCCCAGTCTGGAAAAACCTGAGACATACCTGTTATATGTACATTTGTGAAACCAGAACAATTAGTTGGAAAGAACTGATGTGATTAATCTGATTTCCCAAATAAATAGATTCATATTATGCTGTATGACTTTGTCTTGGGCTGCATTTACTGGCCCCAGAGAAGAGCTGGCCCCTGATGGCCCCTGCCAGGTGACCAACAATCTTCGTCCCTTCAGTAGCCACCTGGACACCAAGTGGGAGGCTGCAGGGAGCTGACCCTCAGGCCTGCCTCAGGACACAGCTGGGCCTGTCCCAGTGGTCAGGAGCCAGACCCTGTGGGGCCTAGTTTCTGCTCCCCCATATCCACCTGGGTGCTCAGTCCTCTGTGGTAGCAACTGAGCCGCAGACCCCACATGCCCACTGGGGTCCACCCCATTCTGCTCCTGTCATCTTGTCCCACCACCACCAGGACACCGGAGCTGCTTCCAAAAGCCCTGGCTCCTACACACACACTGGGGGGCCCAGCACAAGAGGCCCGAGAGGTCCTCCACGGGCGATGCCTCTCTTCTCTGGCCACCCATGGAGGGAATCCGACTCTCCCAGGGGAGATTCTCCTAGGTTCTCCTCAGCTCCTCACAAGTGAATTTTACTAACCTGGAAGGTATGAACTGCTACGCTCTGGCCTAGGCCACACTTTCTTCTAAGTTTCCCACAATCCTGAGTGGCCTGGGTGCTGAGGGCTGACCGGGGACATCCTTGCTCCATTTCCTACTAACCCAGGAGCCGTCTCACATGCAGGCCACATTCCCTCAGGGCAATGACCAACTCCCCCTCAGCCCCCAGGGAGGATCTGACTTAGAGAATGCCAGTCCACAAGCAGCATTTGTCTACTCTATTCCTCTTAAGTCACTTCTCTGGGGATCCTATGCAGCTGAAAGTCATGATATTAATGCTGCTTGGGTGCTACGGAGTACTAAGGACATTTGGAATAGTAAGATAACACCCCTGTAGCAAGTTACCACAAATGAATAGTAATTGCAAATGCGCTTGAAGTGACCGAGACCTGGTAGGCAAGTGTGGAGATTCATGGGGGTTAAAAAGGATTTGTTAATAGACCAGTGAGGAAAGAAATCAGGCAGAGCTACCAATGTAGGTTTGAGGAGAGGCTGGTGTGCAGAACAGTCTTGGGGTCAGATGGAGACTCCCCCACATAGGAGCCGTGGGGGTACCCACGCCGACCCTCCTCCACCCAACCTTCCAGGGCCAAAGAAAGGCTGGCTGGGGCTGCCGTGAGAGCCCCGCTGCTGAGAACAGGGCACTCCGAGGCCCACAGAAGTGGTGCCTTTTGGAGGGAGCACCCCCCAAAACTACCATCACAGCCCCCTCCCACTTTTCCCCACCCAGAGCTGGTGAGACCAGGACGCAGAGCCATGGATGGACATTTGAGGGAGCATGGATAGCAGGTCGAGATAGACTCCAGGAGCTTGAAGTGGAAAATCGGTGTCCCTCTGCTCCCCATTCAGTCCTGAGCATTCCCTCCCAGGCCAGGAGCCTGCAAGATGCACCCTCCTTGCAAAGCTGCTTCAGGAGGCACCTTGACTGTGAGTCACGACAGAAATGCAGCCCTCCATACTTTGAAGTCTGGGGAAGGTAAGACCAGAAGCACTGTCACTTCAAAGCCCGACACCTTAAGTTCACCTTTGAGACCTTAGATGGAGCCTTTATTCTGGAGGCCCCCTGCGCCTGAGTGAGTGTAGCCAAGACACTTCCTGCGAGGGGAGGTGTGAGAACGGTCTGCACAGCATGCAGCACAGTCACGCACAAGGCTGTCTAGGGTGCGCTGATACAACATCTCTGCGAGTGTGTCCCCCTCCGAGAAGCCTCTTCTCTACGGATGGCTTTGGCCTGTGCATCTGCGCAGATGAGGGTGCACAAACACGTGTGTGTGTTTCTCCTTCAAGCCATGTCTTGGAGCAAATTGCCAGTGGAGGCAACACAGAATTTAGGAAAGATGTGTGGAAATTGATTAGACTTGGCCAAACTCAAGTGATACAGACAGTGCCTTTCTGACTAGGTAGCCCTGACTAGGGGAAAACACTGAAGTCCAATGACCCAGTGATGGTCGTTGAAGCCCAGGGTCAAAGCACAGCTCTGGGTGTGGATGGAAGGGTTTCCCCTGAAGGGCAGTGGGGAGGCCTCCCAGCCTGGAATGGGTAAGGAAGGCTCCAGAGGATGGGCTTAGGATAGGGCATGTTTGTGGGGGTGGGACTCCAGGTAGCAACAAATGGGTGGGGAGACCCTTCACTCCCCAGGATGGGCCAGATGTTGCTGGGCACTGGGCTCTGGGAGTGGCCATGTCCGGAGGCACCTACAGGCCTTTGTGCTGTGCTTTCCCTCCAGTTTTCCTAAATCTTTGGTTCAGACTTCAAGTGGCAAGCAGGGCACAGCTTTCACTGAGGGGAAGCAAGTGTGTGCTGAAGAATGGACTGTGGTGCACATGCAAAACCCGAGGCACTTGGGGGACTTGTCTGCACCTCCTGCCCAGATGACTCAGAAATACTTGGGGAGGGCAACCCAGCAGATAAATGGACTTTCCCGTTAGTGGAGGGTGGGGAGCAAAGTCATCGTTACTTGAATATTAAAGAAAATTTCACTCTGGAGACTGGAATATTCAAATTACATGGATAAAATAGGGATGAAACTTGATGGTTAATATAGCTGTGAGCTATTGATATCTCTTCCCTGGAATTTCACCCTGCAAAAAACCTCCATATACGGCAAGTAGGGTGTCTTAGTTGGCTTGAGCTGCCATAACAAAATATGCATCCTCATGTGGCAGAGAGAGGCAACCAGCTCTCTGGTGTCTCTTCTTATAAGGACACTAATCCTATGGGACCTTAATTACCTCCTAAAAGCTGTCTCTCCAAACACAGTCACACTGGGGGTTAGGGCTTCAACACGTGCGCTGGGGACACAGTTCAGTCCACAGCAGTGCCTTTCATGCTGTGACGCGGAGCAGGTGTAGTGCTGCTTTCATTTCTTCAAATCGAATGTAACTTGCTTGGAGCTCATCGAGCTTCACTGTAGGATGTTGCAGCTCCATCCCCACTGGGGCTCCCTCCTGCTCCCAGGATCCTGCACCAGTCCTAGAAGAAGGGGGTGTCCTTGATGGCCACACTGTTTGCAGAGACCCCTGGGTTTCAGTCCACACTGCTCACAGCTGTGGTGCCCATCGACCAGGCCCTTCAATAGCAGCTTCTGAGTCATACTTGGCACGAAGCACACTCCTGTGGTCCCCAAGACCTCCGTGGTAAGTGCCCTTGCTCCCTCGAGCCTAGTCTCCTTTCTGCAGAGTGCTTGTCTGGGCTCTTCTTGGCAACTACAACAGCCCTGCCCCTTCCTAGGCTTGGGTGCTGGCAGTGTCACCCTCCCTGGGGTCTGGCCACCCTCCTCTCCCCACCCCCAACTCCCCCCATAAACAATCCTGCAGTCCTTTCTCCATCTGACCTTTGGACTCACAAACCTAGCTCCCTTTTCAGGCAGGGGGAAGGAAAGAGATGCTAAATCAGCCAGACTCTTCCTACCCTCTTACTTGCAGTCCTGATGGGCAGTGCCGTCTGCCACTGAAAACCACTTTCTCAGTGTGGGCCTCAGCTGAGGGGAACAGCTCCTGCACCTTCAATTCAAGCCAATGAGCATCATATTTCCTGGGCAACCGCTGTGTGTCCCCTCCTGTGTGGGATAAGAAGCGTTGACCAGGGGGCTCCTAGTCCCTCTGAGAGACCAGTGAATGCCTGTGAAGTGGAGAATAGGGCAAGGCTGCAGGCCTGGCTTGGGGCACCTGCGACAGTCCCAGGCTGCCTTCCCCTGGTTAGTGTTTTCTAAACTTAAAAAAAATAAAATCCCTTAACAGCATTTATATGGCAGGGCATGGCAGTCTGGCATTTAAAAGGATGAAAGAGAAGCAGCTATGCTGGGGGATCTCGAGCCCCCTCCCCTGGCCCCATCAGCTGCAGTAGGCTGTGGGAACGCAAGAGGCCTGTGGTGTGAGTGGCCGGGACTGCACAGGTTCTGTGAAGTGCCCACAGCCCCTCCTACCACCCACAACCCTGCCCATCCCTGGCCTCCCCTGGAGAAGGCCTAAGGCCTGGCTTCAAGCCCCAAGCTGGAGCCACTGCAGAGCGAGCTGCAAGTCGGGTTTCCTAAAAAGCCTGCTTCGCGGTGGAACTGGGCATGGGGAGGCTTTATCAAGGAGTACCCTTGGGACTGGCCTTGGGAGGGAGGGGTGAAGGCGGTGGGGGCAGAGGGAGAAGCTGAGCTGGGGTGCAGCCAGCCCGATGGTGACTCCACAGCTGTAACAGTTGTTCAGAGTCAAACTGAGTGGGAACGAGAAGGTCAGGATACCCTAGACCTCGTGAGGCCCAGTCCTAGATGTGGCCTGGGAAGGGCTTGACCTTGGCTAACTGGCCTCACTGAAAGGGGGCCTGGCTGTGTCTCCCAGGGTCCCCTAGAGGTGGGCAGGCACAAGACGGGGCCAGCAGCTCGAGCCACTAGGCTGGATCTATCTGGGGGCCAGTTTGGCCCTGGGAGGAGTGGTTGGGGGCGCACGTGCGACTGGCCCCAGGAAGCAGGGTGCCCAGTCTGAGGCTGTGTGGGGTGTCACAGAGGGTAGAGCTAGTCGTCTTGTGAAGGAATGCAGATGGGCAGCCAGACAGAGAAGGTCTTGGGAGCAGAGGCATCTGGAGACCTTGGTACCCAGTCGTGGGGTCTTTACAAGAGTCAGACCCAGGGTCTTGCCTTGATGTCCCTTTGAGACTTTCCAGGGCACGAGCATGTTTGGGGCAGGCCCAGCGACGCAGTGTGTCCATGGCCCTGGCCTCTGTGCTGGGGGCTCCAGGTTCTCTGGCTTCCAGCATCTCTATTTGCCTCTGCCAGTTAGAGACCCCCTGAGCTAGCACAGGGGGACCTGTTGGGAAGAAGGGGGGGTGCACAGCCGATCAGGGTGGGGCTGGGGGTGGGCCCTCTCAGTGCCTCAACTGATGTGCAATAGCTCCTGTGGCTGGGCGCGCAGACGACCAGCTGAGATGGCTGCGGGTTCCGATGACAGGAGCAGGTGAGATCTGTTGAAGTGCCCAGATGCACATGTCACCTGCCTGGGGCTTCCCTCCTCTCTCAGTTGCAGTAGTGGGGACCCAATTTGGTCATTAGTTGTTAATGAGATTGGGGATGTTTTGTTCACCAAAACTCCTCTTAGGGAAGGAAAGGATTTGGGAAAACCCTTGGGGCTGAAAGTGGGAGGAACTGGAGAGAGAGAGAGAGAAGAATCTATTACTTCAGACAGTGGGGAAGAAGGCAGGGAGACCAGACAGTGTCAGGGAGCCGGAAGGAACCAGAAGGATGACAGAGGGAAGGGAGGCTTGGTGAGGCAGCACCAGGGGGAGAGAGATGCCAAAGAGTGTCAGCCCCAGAATGTGTGGTTGTCATGGCAAAGGCTCTGGTCCCCCTCAAGGCTGTGACTTTGGGGTTCTGGTCAGGTTCATCCAGGCATTTAAGGGGTGGGAGTCCTGTGTGACCCTGGAGGATTGAAGCTTGCTTAGTGACTATGAAATTAAATCAGCAGAGGGCACATTGTCTAGGCCAAGGTGGCCCCCCGGTGGACTGAATGCAGGACTCCCTAAGACCACCTCTCTCCCCGGCCTGAGCCGGCCTCAAGTCGGGCTCCCCAGGGCCTTGGAGGCATCTGCCTGAGAATGGTGAAAGCTCTGGCGCTGGATCAAAAGGTCAAGGCTGAATTCCAGCTCCAGCCCTGACCACTGTGTGATTGAAGCTAAGTGACCCCATTCCATGTACAGTGCCTCAGCATTAAATGGAAACAACAACTCTCCCTACAATGCAATAACACACAGAAAATGTGTGGCACATGGTTAGGGCTCAACAAATATTAGCTGTTAGAAATGCAGTGAGTTACTTTAAAAAAAAACGAAAAACAAAAGAAGAGGCCAGGTGCTGTCTGTGTAGGCCGTGGGGTCTTGATCCGTGTTGTGCCCTGGAGCTCTCCTGTGGTCTGGTGACACCTGGGGACCTTCCCCAGGATAACAGTTTTACATGCATAAAGTAAAACACATAGAATTAGAAAGGAAAGCAAATATATTGAAACACACAGTCATCAATATAGCAATATATTAATATTAGCTTCTTTATTTAGGCTTTAAACAATAAGGTCTAGTGACAGGTTTAATAACCGTCATAATTTTGAGTTAGTGATAAGCTGAAATGTTGTTCTGAAATATCTGCAGCAACTATAGCGTGATATAAGAGTATCTGTGATATCTATTGGTGATAAGTTCCAGGAACCATCTATATTACTGTGGTGTGATGCCCACGTACATAATGGAAGGAAATGCTACTTGCAGTGAGAGATTAGTGAAAATAGTACGCAATGCTTCCCCAACTGGTTCATGACCCCCCTGAATTCCACTTCTGATCCCCAGGTTGAGAACTCCCTGTTTAGACAGAGACATAAGGATACCTGGGAACAAGTGTTCTTCCTCCAGAGAAGGATCATTTGTTTGCCCTCTTGGTTATGCAAATGTGGGCCACCAGGCTCCCATCCTGGTCCTCTTGGGGTCTGGGCTGATCTGGGACTTTTGCTTGTGGGGCTTAGCAGAAGCTGGCTGGCCCCTGTTGTCTGCTGCACTACAAGGTCAGGAGCCCTGGGGCTCTCTGAAAGCACAGACGCCCACATCCCAACCCTCAGACTCTGAGATGCAAACTCAGGGATACCTGTGCAGGTGTGCTAGGGCGATCCAAGAAGCAGTGGCAGGGACAAGCAATGAGGCCCCCAAAATAAATCACCTTGAGTAAAGGGGGACCTCTGCTGATAATGCTGTTCTCAACTCAAAGGGGGAGGGTTGGAGTCAGCATGGAATGTGGCTGGTGCTGGGGGCCCCTTTGCAGCCACCCTGCCCCAGGGACCATGCTTTGGGAAATGATGTCCGAGTGTGGGAAGGCGGACTAAAAAGAGCTGTAAACCTGAACCTGGACCACCAAGGGCATCCCAGCCTCGGGGGCAGCAGCAGCCTTCTGTGAGAGACCAAGCTTCAACAGTGACACCTTGTGACAACATGAAGAAACAGTAGCAGTGAGCTGATGGAACACGGGCTCCTCTCCAGGTGTGAGGAAGCAAAGCTCACCTCCCTTTTGGACTAAGGAGGACCCTGGGGGTTTTGAATAATTTGGGGACAAGATTCCTTCCCAAAAGACATAGGGGCTAAAGCAATGAATCGAGGTAATAATGTGACCATTTTTGTAATCTAAGTTGGTGAAGCAGGTCATATCAGTTCCATCATCATCATCATAATTATATATGATATTTAATGATTATTACTGTCTCCCAGCATGTGTTGGTGTAATACATTCCACTCTCAGAGGATGATCTTACCTAACCTTATGTGAAAGTCCTTGGGGGTCACTTAATTGTCATCCCATAAAGCATCTCCAAGGCCCAACCACTCCCAGCAGATCCTACCTTTGGGCTGATTGTGTGTTCAGAGTTTCCCAACTCCTGATTCCCCCTTTCAGTACCCCTTTCCCCCCACTGCTAACTACACACCCCACCCCAGACCCCAACCTTTGTCTCTTCCTGCTCTTGGTCATCTGCTCTGAAGAGTCCATAGCTTCTGGCCAGGGTTGTCCTTCCTAGGGCTATTTACATTGAAACCCAGGACCGAGAGAGGAACAATTCTAGAAATACTGTATCCCCAATGCCTTTGAAGTTGTAACAAACAGGCTGCACAGGTGAGGTACAGCACCGACTTCCCAAGGCTGCTCTGCATCTGAAATTAACAAAGCTGCGCAGGAGGGCAGCACAGGCAAAGGGGCAACCCCCCCACAGAGAATGAGGCTGGGGGCACTTTTAGTGGCTGTGCATTCAGATCCATCGCCATTACCCTTAGTCTTCAGTAGAGCCTCCCACAAGTTCCAACCTGTGTCGGTTGTCCTTTATATGGGAGAAAGGAATCAGGAGGTGTTCCATGTGGGGTCAGATGCAGACAGAGAGCAGCTCCTGTAGGACCCAGGGCTAAGACGGAGAATTTGACAGTTTCCTGGGAGTCCTCAGGGCTATTGTGGGGGATACTGAGGCTCCTGCTGAATGTGGGATGAAATCACAAGCCCTTATTTTTGGAGATTTAAAAAAGGGATGACCCCATAATACTGGAGGACTTGGGGCTAGAAACAGGTATGTAATCAGACCTCGGCTTGAAAAGACTGTTGTACAGGTGTGGAAACTGAGGCCCGTGGGGGTGTGGGTGGCACCAGTTTTCCAATGCTCCAGTGAGTGATTCTTCCATGGCACCATGCTAACCCTGGCTCCAGATCTCTGTGCCCCGGCCCAACCTTCCCACTCCAAGACCCTCTCAGGATCTTCAAACACCCTGAGCCATCAAGAGGTGACCCATCTGGTCCCCAACAGAGGTTGGCACAAGCCCACAAGCCTCCGCTGCCTAATCAGCACCTGGTTGAGAGCAGACTTATTGTCTGCTATGCCTCATTTGATCCTCACTACACTGTGCACTGGCATGGTGTCCTAAGCAGAAATGATCCTTCCTAATCCTCTCTCACAGCAAGGGCTCATGGCTCCTTTGCTCTCCGTATGCCTGGCCCAGGCTGGGCATGGAGCAGAGCTGGTAAATGGCTGGTGATTGATAGCTGTGGTCAGCCACCACAGCCCCAGCCCTCCTTTCAAGCCAAGGGGGCAACTGGAGGCTCAATTCCCTGGGTTCCCGCCCTGTAGCACCTGCTGATGATAACAGGCCCAACCGTGTGCAGGAGACCCTGTGGTAGGAGTGGTGACAATGCTGGGGTGCCTGTTATGCCCCAATCACCAGTTAAGAAGATGGTCACATTTCTCTTAAGGTTCAAAAAACAACTCTAAGACCCTCAACATTATGGGAAGGGACACTGATGGCTTAGGATAAGATTTCCATGGATAGCGTCATGCAGAGATTCAAAGTGCTGAATCTCTGTAATTGGGACGAGAGGGAGGCAATGTGTTCTGGAAGTTGCTGGTGACTTAAACTGTGGCTCAGGGGTGATGAAGAGACAGACACTCAAGATGCTGGTGACAAGTTGAGATAAAAATGTTCCATGAAATGTGAAAGTGGAAATGAACAGCATTTCCCAGCTGGTATATTAGTTACCTTCTCTGGAATTAAAAGACGTCTTTAAAACCATATGCATTAACTCCTACAGGAGGCACTTAATTGCACGCAAACCCCTAATAGTTTGTATATTCAAGCTGGATCTTCTCATTTGTAAAAAATCTTTGTTTTGTGTGGCATATTCTTAATGGCCAAGTGGGAGATGCCTCATGCTCAGGGTTGCCTTGGGTTTGAGCATATAGGGTGTGTGCCCACAGTTCCTGGAGAAGCCCAGGTCTGGGTAGGTAGAGCAAATCTAGATTCTTCTGATGGGATATGGAAGCAGACTGTGGTGGCATCTTCTGGAGGCAATGTCTGGGCGAGTGCCCCTGTTCCTGTCACTGACTGATCCAGAGGCCCAAGGCTAGGGACCCTTGCACCAAACTGTGCTATCAGGTTCTCTGTCCCAGGGGGGAAGCTGAGGGAGGCCCAGGGCAGCTGGAGTCACCTGGAGGCAGTGCAAGGTGCCCCAACAACTCCTTTGCAACTGTGGATCCTTGCAATGAGCCCCTCATTTACTTGAATTAGCTTGAGCTGGTTTCTCTTGCAGGCAACAAAGAACCCTCTTGTTAGTGAAATGAAGTTTCCTGCTCCAGAATGACAAAGGCTGGTCGCAGGGAGAGGGGAGAGCAGAGGCGCTGGGGTATGGGAGACACTTGGAGATTCTCTCTCAAGAGGGAGGAGGAAGGTTGTACAGCCAGACCTCTCCCACAAGCCTCGGAACTACAGCTGCAGGCCCTTTGACAATCTCCCCTTAATTCCTTGGGAAATACCGTGTTAGGGTCTTGGATGAAAACTCTGGGGTGGTGCAGGCAGCAAAGCTGGTCATCGACTGCCCAGGGGGACAGGTGCAGACTCTTCCTTTTCCTGTGGTGGGGACTTGGAAGATCACGTGGGCTGGCCTCTGCGGCCTTGTCCACAGACACCAAGGTGGGCTAAGGCTGCCATGGAGGGTGAGGAGGGCGTGGAGAGAACAGGGAAGCTGCTCCATGTTCACTGACATCTGGCCAGTGTTCTGTCTACACAGTGCCTGCTGCAGGGGGCACCTGGTCCAGACGTTGGCATCTGGCAGCTGCCCCCTGGGGGTCAAAGAGGTGATGGGGATCCCTCTCCCCCATCATCCCCCAGGGAATTCTCACCGTCCTCAGGCCTCCCTGGGAAGGCTTCCCTGAACCTGCAGCCCCAGCTGAGGGCCCCTCCTCTGTGGTCCCATGGCACTCTGCATCCCGCACGGCATTGGGGTGAGTGAGGGTCTTTTGCATTCAGGTCACTTTGAGAAAAGCAGGTTTATTATGGAGCCTGGGTGGTGATGTTGGTTACACAACTTTATAAATTTACTAAAAGTTACTGACTTGTTAAAAAAGAAAGAAGGAAAGAACAGTGAAGCTGTTTTATTGTAAGGATGTTCATGGAAATAAAGAAGACAGGACTCTCTGCTGCAGTCGCGGCTGCCCAGGACCCCAGGACAGGCCCATAGCAAGTCCTGGGCTGGGCCTTGTGGGGCCTGGAACCTGGTTCAGGTCTGGAAGGGCTGGAGGGCCCTGGGATGCCTCCTGGCTCTGCCCTAGCCTTCCAGCCTTTCAGCTTCTGTCTGTGCCACCATTGTTCCAGCTAATGGCCACTGTCTCTGCTGGCCTGTCCACCTGTGTCAATCTCTGGCAGCCTGAGGAGGGGCTGCCTGTGGATCAGGTGCTTATGCCTGCTCCAGTCAACCATGGTGGTGTAGATGGGGCCACATGATACACCGCATGGCCACCTGTTGAGTCACCTGGAGCCACTGCCTTCAGCAGGGGCCTGGCAGGTGTTCTGATTCTTTGTGTGTTTGTCTTCACCTCTGCACGAGGGGCTGCCACCCATAAAGTCTTATTGGGACACAGTCACACCCATTCTTACCATCTGTGGCTGCTTTTGTGCTGCAATAGCAGTGTTGGGTAGTTATGACAGAGACTGTATGGCTCGCAAAGCCAAAAGTGTTTATCATCTGACCCTTTGCAAAAAATTTCCCTGACCCCTGCTCTGAACTTTGAGTTCTTGAGGGCAGGGACTAGGTGTCATTAATCCCCAGATCCCCAAAACTTAGCAGAGTGCCAGACATATAGTAGGAACTCAATAAATTGTGTTAAATGAGTAAGTGGATGGGGTCTGGGCTGAATCTGTGCAGTCTATACCCCTCACTTCAAAAGGAGGCTTCACCTAGACAACCTATACTCCTGCCCGTGGAACAGGGTGACCAACTGTTCCAGCTTGTCCAGGACTGAGGGGTTTCTTGGGGTGTAGGTCGTTCAGTGTTAAAGCTTGGAAAGTCTCAGGCAAACTGGGACAATGTGGTCACCTTATGTTGGACGCCTGGCCTTTCTCTATGTAGAAGCACTTGCCTGCCCTAATTGGTCAATGAATCCATAGTGGGTGGCTGGTAGAACCATGTGCCCAGCAGACATAGGCACACACATGACTGGCTATATAACAGTGACAGCTTCAAACAACAGTGTAAAAGAGCAAGGCAGTACCTGATGGTAGCAATTGCGCTGGGGATTCTGGGTGTTACTAAGCGGAGCAGCTAAGATCTCATCGGGCTGGGATGAAGAACAAAGGCTTCCTGGGGAGCTGGAGTGCGGCTGGGTCTTGACTGGATGAGGAGGGATCCATTGCTGGTAGAGAAGAAGGAAGACAGTGACCTTATTGGTGCGTGAGGCCCCCAATGCCCACATATCAGACCCCGGGGAAGACTCAGGTTGGTCACATGGCAGTTCCTGACCCAAGTTCTGTGGCCAGGGGGATAAGGCACTACCAGCTAGCCTGGGCCATGTGTCCATCTCAGAGGGGCAGTGGGACGCTGACTGTGGCACCGAGAAGATCCCATGGAGTGGAAGAGGAGCTCCGGAAGGAACTCAAGGTGGCTTAGTTTGGGTTCCCTGGAAAGCAGAGTTAGAAGCAAAGGGTCATGTGCCACTCCTTTTTCAGGAAGGGTGACCCCAGGGAGCACCCTCCCCAGGCAGAAAGGGGAGTGTGACTGGGAAGGAGGTGGAGGCAATTCCAGAGTGTGTGATGGAACTGGCCACGGCTGGGTAACAAACGTAACTGGTTGCTCAGTTGCACGGGAACATCCTCTGGGAAGCTGTATGAATGTCTCTCAGCACAGGCCTTCAGGGGAGAAAGGGAGAAGAATTTGGGCACAGACTCCCATCTCGAGTTGGTTCACCCATAGGCTGTCAGTTACCCAGACTTGCTGGTTGTGCATGAGTGGATGCAGCATCTCATGTGCCAGTGTCCAGGGAAAGTGCAGAGGTAAGGGGTGCACAGCTTGGACCCCAGAGCAGGAGCTGCTGGGTGAAGCTGGTTGGAGTCCACGCAGAGTGGGTGGTCTCAGCAGGGGCTGGGACTGGTGGCCAATGGCCTAAAGATAAGTGAGACGATCCGAAGTGGCATGGAAAAGGAGTGCCTGATAGAGAGGGACCTCGACAGCATGGGGTCAGAGAGAGCTGCGGTCATCATCATCCTCTTCAAGACCACCTGGTCTCCACATTTCTGAGGCTGAACTCAGGGCTGACTGGCATTTGCACAAAGAGGTTATCAGGTGGCCAGGCATAACCAGGACTGGAGCAGTCATTGGCGTCTCTAGTGAGAACCAAAAGACAGTCCTTAGCTTCCCAAAAAGGAAAAGGTGGAATTAGCTCCGCTTTGTGGAATCCAAATAGGTCCTATAAAAGTTGCCCTGCAAATATTTAATTAAGCTGAACAGAAGTTGTAAACTCCAGTCCCCTTGTGTTCTTGCGTGTAGTAGAGAAGTTCTGAAACAGCAGAGTTGGGTGTGGAGGAGGGTGGCACTCCAAAGTCAAACAACTAGGTTTGAAATTTTACCAGAGAACGTGGAGAGACAAGCAGATGGGTGGCAGAACATCTCAGAAGACCCAGAGTCCACCCAGCCACAGCTCACAGCCAAGGAGTGAGGAAGGATTTGGTCTCAAGCCTACACCGCACAAGAATCTGTTCAGCTCACTGTGTCCTGGTTAAACCCAGCCCTCCTCTCTCTGCAGGAGTGAGAAGGTCATGGAATCCAAGGAGCTTGGTTCTACTCATTGGCCTTGAGGGCTGAGGAAGGAGAGGGTGGCCCTCAGTGGCTGTTTGTGGGGCCGGTCACCATCTACCTGCACAAGAATGGGCAAGTCTTCTGTAGTCTGATGGCATCATTGCCAAGGTCAACAAAACTGAAAACATTTGGCCTTTATGACACAGGATGACATTTAATGTGAATCAGACACGTAGGTCCCCTGATTTGCTTGATTGGTCCGGACATCCCTTCTTCCATGGTGCCCTGGATGCCCCCCATCACAATACTTAGCACACTGTCCAATAACTTCCCATTTGTTCTTCCACCCCATTGGCAGGTGAGCTCTGTTCATGCCCATCACACAGCCCAGGGCCTGCGACACTGCAGGCCTCTCAGTGATGCTCTAAAGCTTGTGTTTCTGTCTTGGTCTAGACATCAGGTGCACGCTGGCAAAAAGGCTGCAAAGTCTGGGCCATCTTGGTGATCCCAGGTCTGTGAGCTCCTGGGGCACAGGGCCAGCTGGCTACTCATCTCTGTCCCCAGTCCCTACAGGGCCCAGCACATAATAGGACTCAAGAATGTGTGTGGAATGAATGAATGACTCACTCCTCCTCACTCACTTGTTTTTTGGTTCCATCCCAGCCTGCAGCCTGCGTGAGCTGAACAATGTGCAAAGGAACATCTCTTAACAGTTTGGAAAACTGTGATGATGCCATCTCTGTGCAGAGATGGCAGTCGGGGGGTGGGGTGTCCTCATGGCTCCTGGCCTCTGAGGGCACATGATGTGGGGTGTTTTCACTTGCTGTGCACCTGATTCTCCAAGGAGGGGCGACGGTATGTGCAAAACTGGTAGAACACATCCGTTCTGAGCCACAGCATCTAATTCCCTGGGCTCTGGCTGCTGGAGCGGGGGCCATTGAAGCCCTGGGACTTGGCACAAGTCACTGAAATACTGTTCTCTCTACCCTGTGTTTGCCCCAATTCTGGTAAATGTGAGTTTTATTACCAGAAACAACAACAACAAAAAGACAAAGTTGGAGGCGATCCAACTGGAAACCTTCCTGGTCTTGGAGGCACAGCCTCTGCTCGGCACAGCCTGGCCCGGGGAGCTCTGGGAACAGCAGTCTCCTCGGTAACGGACCAGAATCAGGAGCTGGGGCAGCTTTGCTCCTGAGGGGGTCACCTAGCGGAGATACAGCATAGATGGGCTTGGGTCTCTGCCTGGGATTGTAGGCTTGGGAGGTGGCTGCCGGCTGGGTGGTCAGGGTTAGGATGTCCTCGTGATGCCTGGAAAAGGGGTGCTCCTGAGACAGGATGCATCTTGTCCCCTCCTACTGCACTGCTGCAGGGCCCCCAGTCACCTCGGCTCTTAGGCAGCCCAGGTCTGCCCTGCCCCTATTAAACTGGGCGTTTCTGAACACCTGGAAAATCAGGTTTTCCATCTCTTTTGAAATAGGAAGCAAGGGTCCCCAGACCTGCTAGAGCTGCCCCATTTCCCAAATTACACAGTACTCCCTCAGATTGCCTAAACCCAGAGAGGCCTGAGGATCTCCCAGATCGGTCAGCTCCACTCCTGCTTCCTACAGAAAGGGCTGGGCTGGGAGGCTGCAGATGGGCCCCCAGGCCTGTGGCCTCTGCAGTGGGGGTTGCAGTGCGCTAATGAACTGTAGCTGTTGCTGCTGCTGCACCCAGGCCGAGGCTGGGGCTGGGGGTGGGGGTGGTTTTTCCTCTTAAAAGCCTGGGACTCACCACTGTTTCTCTCCTTCCTCTTCTCCTGCTTCCCTCTTTCCCTACCCAGCTACTTTCACCACAAAAGGGAGCCCTTTGGAGGCACCCAGGAGGTCAGCTCTGGGTTTCAAACAACCTCTACCGGTTAGTTAGTGGGAGCCGGTGGGAGGGGCTGTCTGGGTTAGACTGAGCCTGGCTTGGGCTGAGGCAGGGAGGGCGACGTCAGCCTCCTTGACAGGATGGGGGTGATGGGTCCCAGCCTGGGGAGACTGACAGCCTAAAAGCCCCTCCAGGCGCCAAGTCCCAACCCTGTCTCTAGGGTGAATCGCAGGAAAAAGGGGAGGAAAGGCCAAGGGGGTCTGAGGGGTGAGGACCTGGAGGCAGGGAGGGAGACCAGACAGGGGAAGTGGTGGAGGCAGACTCCTAATGGTGGGAAATGTTTTCCACCATCTTCTGGATGTGGTGTGTGTTCAGGATCGTCTAATGCTGATAGTGAATTCTTTTGAGCCATGGGCTGCACTTGTACATTCTTCCAACTCTTGTGAGCTCAGCTGAGAGCTTCTTTAATCTTACCAGCAACCGAGTGAGATAGATATTATTGTCTCCAGTTTATAGAAGGGAAACTGAGACTTGGAGAGATGGAATAACTCGCTCCAGTTCACTGTGATAGCTAGTATCCAAAGGTGGCCACAGGCAATTTTGCCCCTCCTTGCGCACACATGCCACCTCTCCCCTCAAGAGGGGGAGCTTATATCCCCTCATCTTGAATCTGGGTTGGGACCCTAACTGTTTTGACCAATAGAATGTAGAGGAAATGATGTCCCGGGACCTCAGTGCTCA
This sequence comes from Daubentonia madagascariensis, assembly GCA_023783475.1. Lineage (NCBI taxonomy): Eukaryota > Metazoa > Chordata > Mammalia > Primates > Daubentoniidae > Daubentonia > Daubentonia madagascariensis. The sequence continues at coordinate 242,730 of JAKFHU010001078.1, read as the reverse complement.
GACATTAAGAAGACTAGACAGCTTCTGCTTCCTCCCTTTTGGAGTCCAGCCTCCATATTGTGGGGAAGCCCAAGCAGTCAAATGGAGAGGCCTATCTGAAGTAGAATTGAGGCTCTCGGCTAACAGTCCCAGTTGAGCTCTGAACTGGTATGAAGCTATCTTAGAAGTAGATCTTTCTTGCCCCCACAAAGACAACTCAAGGCTGAGAGCAGTGGCTCACACCTGTAATCTTAGCACTTTGGGAGGCCGAGGTGGGAGGATCACTTGAGGCCAGGAATTTGAGACCAGCCTGGGAGATAGAGTGGGACCCTATCTCTAAAAAAATTAAATAAATAAACAAAAACTCACTTAGCCCTGTCCAAATGGCAAAATCTTGAACACATGATTGTTTTTTTTTTTTTTATTTTGAGACAAGGTGTCACTCTGTTGCCCAAACTGGAGTACAGTGGTGTCATCATAGCTCACTATAACCTCAAACTCCTGGGCTTAAGTGATCCTCTCAGCTTAGCCTCCCTAGTAACCGAAACTAATTCGTTTTTTAATTTTTTTGTAGAGACTGTTTTTCATAGCTAGATGTTTTAATTACTGAAATTGGATTTTTGTGGCTAAAAGTGATCCAAGGAATTTTTATTATCTTAGATTGACCAGAAAAAACAAGAAACCCCTCTTAGATTTCATTGAAGGTCGGGGAGAACAAAACCCACCAAACAGGTTTAAATAGGAAGTGGGGAAGGGAAATTTAAGTTGTTTTCTGACTATATCCCACAAGGCTCTCTTGCTCAATAAAACTGTTACACAAGCAACAGGAAAGATTCTGGCTAATTTAGGAAGAAAGGAATTTATCGACAGGACATTGGATGGCTCAGAGAATCACTGGGTAGGCTGGAGAAACTGCTTCAGCAATTGGGAGGCCACAAAGGGAATCATGGTCCAAAGTAGGTTCCAGAACTGTGGAGAGGATGCCACCACCCCCTTGCTGCCCACAGGACTCTGGGTGTTGCTGTCACCCCCTCTACCAGCATGCAGTTTCACTGTCCCCTTCCTGAATCACTTGCCCTCATGGCGTGATCTGGGTGGGAATATTTGGCTGAGCCTGGTCACATGCCTGACTCCAGCCACAAGGGCTGCTGGGGAAGCCAGACTAACCTATTTCCAGCAAGTATGGTCATGCATCACTTAACGGTGGGGATACATGCTGAGAAATGCTTCGTTAGTCAATTTCATTTCGTGGACATTATAGGGCATACTTACACAAACCTCAGTGGTCTAGCCTACTACACACCTAGGCTGTATAGTATAGCCCATTGCTCCTAGGCTACAAACCTGTATAGCATGTTACTGTACTGAATACTGTAGGTAATTGGAACACAATGCTAAGTATTTGTGTATCTAAACATATCAAAACAAAGAAAAAGTACAGTAAAAATGGGCTATAAAATATAAAAAATGGTACACTTGCAAAGGGCGCTTACCATGACTGGAGCTTGTAGGATTGGCAGTTGCCCTGCGTGAGTCAGTGAGTGAGTGGTGAGTGAATGTGAAGGCCTACGGCATCACTGCAGACTATTGTAGACTTTATAAACACCGCGCACTTAGGCTGCACTAAATTTATTAAAATTTTTTTCTTTCCTGGATAATCTTTTAATCTTAGCTTGCTGGAACTTTTTTGCTGTATAAGCTTTTTAATTTTTAGAAGTTTTTTGATTGTTGTAATAATACTTAGCTTAAAACACACATTGTACAGCGGTACAAAAATATTTTCTTTCTTTATATCCCATTCTATAAGCTTTCTTTCTAGTTAAAAAAAATTTTATTTACTTTTTAAACTTTTTTGTTAAAAACTAAGACATGAACACACACATTAGCCCAGGCCTGTACAGAGTCGAGAGCATTAATATCACCGTCTTCAGCTCCACCTCTTGCCCCACTTGAAGGTCTTCAGATCCGCCATCTCCTATGGTAACAATGCCTTCTTCTGGAATGTCTCCTGAAGGATATGCCTGAGGCTGTTTCACAGTTAACTTTTTTTTATAAGTGGGAGTACACTCTAAAATAATGATAAAAAGTATAGTAAACACATACACCAGTAACATATTCATTATCATTATCCAGTATTATGTACCGTACATAATTGTATGTGCTAGACTTTCATACGACTCACAGCGCAATAGGTTTGTTTATACCAGCATCACCACAAACATGTGAGTAACGTGTTGCCCTATGACGTTACACCACTAGGCCATAGGAATTTTTCAGCTCCATTATAATCTTATGGGACCACCGTCATATATGCAGTCATTATTGACCACAATGTCCTTATGTGGCCTGTGACTGTGCAATAGTAGGCGGCTGCTGTCTCCCATCAAAGCTCTTTTGGTGGGGAAAACCCCCAAAATAGGAACATGATTCAGACGACGGCGCTATCGGGAAAGGGGGGCAAAAATTAATATCTTCAAAAGGATGCCAGGCCACATGCAATTGTGTGTCATTAAAGCTGCAAAGGACCTTCAGATTGACTTTTTCCACACTCTCTGATTTACAGAAGGGTAAGCTGGCAATTGTAACTTGCCCAGAGACAGTGTTAACTGACTGAGCACGAAACTGAAGTAATGGCTGAGTTTACCTGAAATTACCAAGATTACATTTTCTGCCACCAGACTAAATGGGGATTTGAAAACTACATTGCTACACAAAATAGATTATTATAGAAAAATAAAGACTTTTTAAATTTGCACTCCTGGGTCTGTGGCGATGAAATTCATACTCACCCCAGCGATAATGCAAGAAATGGACAAAATAAATCAATGAAAGCTGCTGGCGTAATGCTCGAATTAGTGGGCACTGGCTGGTAAGTGCTGGACAAGGGTGCTGGTCAAGGTCACTGCCCTCCCTCCCTTCCCCCTGCCTCGTCCCTACTCCCTCATCTCACTCCTGCTGCTCTTCCCCTTCCCGGCAGTTCTCTGCTTGCGTGTGCAGCAGGCAGCGAGGATGAGGAGGCGCCGTGGGGGGTGGCTGTGAGGGCCAACCCTCCCGGGACTGCACCGCCCATCCCTTCTGCCTGCCCACGCCCAAGCCCTGGACTCAAAGTCCCCCTTCCGGAGCCCGGCCCCAGGAGGTCATAGGCTCCAACACGTTGCCCCGCGTCCTCGGGCCCACGGAGGATGAACTTCTCTTCCCCGTCGCGTTTTGCCCATTCTCTGCCGTTCCTCCTCACCACCTTCAAAGCTCGGGTGACTCCCCAGGAAGGAAGCCTACCCTGGTCACTCTGTGATCTCTCCCTCCTCTGAACCCCATGCTGCCAGGCCACGTGCAATTGTGTGTCATTAAAGCTGGAAAAGACCTTTAGAATGACTTAGTCCACACTTTCTATTTTACAGAAGGGTAAGCTGGCAATTGTGACTTGTCCAGAGAGAGTGTTAGCCCACCACAGCTGTATAGCTGCACCAGTGGTCAACGGCAGAGTCTAGACCCCCCAGACCTCTGGACACGGGTCCCCCTTCACGCTCTGGGGACACTGCATATGCTGCCTTGGGTGGTCTGTTGCATTTCGTATGTGCTGTGCCTTCCCACGAAGGCATGTCCAGTGTGGAGGGGCTCTTTCTCCTTCCTGGGCAGACAGCTGGAGGTGCCCAGAGCCCCACACAGGCATGGCCAGGCTGGGCAGGGACCATTCCACCATCATTCCTTAAGCATTTATTGAAGCTCTGAGGTCCCTGATCAGTAAGACTTCAGCACCAGTGGGTGGTAACTCCTTCAGGCAGAAGGCTGAGAATGGTTTCCATGGAGACTCCTCAGGCTCTGGTTTCCAAGGCAACACTTGTACGAGGTTACAGAGCTTCCTATTTATGTCAACTTAACATTTCCAACCACTCTATTCTTCAGGCCAAACCCGAGCCCAATGCAGGGCTTCCTTTCTAGGATGGGTGACAGACCTCAAGAGCCAGAAGGGAAGTGCGTGAGACTGTGCAGTTAGCAGAAAGTGAGGCATTGCAGACAGCAGGCCCTCCTGCAGCCCAGGGGCAGGTACACATGGACCAAGATGTGCACATGCACACACACATGAATTATAAAAGGGCATGGAAAGATATATAGTCCAACAGCTCCCTACCATCCCTGCTCTCCAGAGGTAACTGGAGTTACAAGGCTTTGAGTATCCTTCCAGAAACAGTACATGCATATCCATATAGCTATCATTTTAAAAATTCACAAATCGGAATGAGATATATATGTATATATATATTTTTTTCTTGCTCTGCCACCTGCTTTACCCTAATTATAGACTTTGGAGAACTTGACATATCAGCACAAATAGATCTACTTCATTCTTTTTAATGGCAACAAAATATTGTGCTTTTTTTTTTAACCATCTCCAATTGAGGGATGTTTGTTTTCAGTCTCTTGCTATTACAACAATAAATACCCTTGTACATATACTTTTGTATACTTGGTTGAGTACATCCACAGGATAAATTCATAGCAGTGAAATTTCTGGGTCAAAGATATTGCATTTTAAGATTTGATATTGTCAAATTAATTTACTCCCATTACTAGTACAAGAGGGCTTGTACATATTTGAGCAGACTGGGTATTATTAAACCTTAAAAAAAAAAAGCAAAAAAATCACAAAAACAATTTCCTCAACTCATTCCATGAGACCAGCAAAACTTTAATATACAAGCCTGACAAGGACAGAATGAGAAAGGAAAACAACAAGCCAACGTTACCAAAAACATATATCTAAAACTCCTAAACAAAATATTAGCAAATGGAATCCAGTAGTACAAACAGAAAAATAAATTATGACCAAATCAGTTATTACTGTTATTCACCACATTAACAGATTAAATCATGTGAATAGATGTTATCATATGAATAGATGCAGGAAAACATTTGGTAAAATAATTTAACATCATTCCCTGATTAACAACAAAAACACTCTGAAAACTAAGAATAAAGGAGAACTTCTGTAATCTCAAAAAGAATATTCTCTTAATATCTGTAGCTAAACTATACTTAAGGTGAATTCCCTTTAAAATCAAGAACAAAACAAGATTTGTAGCTATTGCCATGGTACTGGAGCTCCTATCCAGTAAGGTAGAACAAAAAAAAAGAAATAAAAGTTTTAATTATTTTAATAATAGAACAAAATTTATTCAAAATTAATAGAATTGCTTATATAGGAAGCACAAAAGAATCCTCAGATAACTTCTTGGAATAAGAAAGACAGCTTGACAAGTTTGCTGGATCAATACTCAAAACTAAATTACATTTCTACACACTAGCAACGAAGTTATAATTATTAATTATAATAAAAACAAATATAAAGGACTTAGGGACAAATATAGTGAACAATTTGCAAGACTTCTATTGAAAAAAGTATAAAACTAGATTAGAAGATATTAAAGATGCAAATAAATTTTTAAAAAACCATGTTCATGAACTAGGGCACTCAATATCATAATGATTTCAATTTTTCCCAAGTGGATCTATAGACTTAATACAGGTCCAATAAGAACTTCAACAGAGTTTTTCATGAAACTTGACAATTGTTTCTAAAATGCATATGAAGAACAAATAGCCAAGAATACGCATGGCATTGCTGGAAAAAATCAAGGTAGCAAACTTGCCCTAAGAGATATCGAGACTATTTTTAGTGTGGTTAAGACCTGAGGAATAGCCCCAATAGAACAAAATAGAAAGCCCAGAAATAGACCTTACACATATGGAAATTGATCCTTGCAGACACGCACTGTAGCTCAGTGGGGAAAGAAAAACAGAACAGAATAAATGGTTATCCCTACCTCATACCATACGAAGGGATAAATTCCAAGGGATTTTTAAATGTAAAATATAAAACTTTAAAATGATTAGAAGAAACTATAGAAGGATGTCTCTTCAACGTTGGGATAGGAAAGATTTCTGAAACAAGATGCAACAATCCCTAACCATAAAGAAAGAGGAATAAATTTGACTACATTAAAATCAATCACTTGTTTATCAAAGAGACCACAAAGAAAGTGAGAAGACAAGCCATAAACTTGGATAAGACATTTGCCATCCATCAATGACACAATATAAACTTATATAAGTATATAAAGAACTCCTACAAATTAAAAAGAAGAAAACAAAGCACCCAATAGAAAAATAGGCCAAAGAATGCAAATAGGCATTTTATAGAAAAGGAAATTTGAGGATCCAATAAACATATGAAACTTGCCCCACTTTCCTAGTAATCAAGGAGATAAAATTAAAACCATAATGAAATACTATTTTACTCCCAATCCATTGGCAAAAAATCCTAAGGGTTGTTAACATTCAGTGCTGGCAAAGATGTGCAATGAGGAGAGTGCCTATGCAGTGCAGGTAGGAGTGTAAATTGGTTCAACGTCTGATATAAAACAATCCGGTAGGATTTTATGAATTGAATATTTGCACACTGTGCGACCCAATGTTTCCACTTCTACGTGTATGTAACAGAGAAACCCTTGCCAAGTGCATCAGAAGCCTCATAAAAGGAATATTCATGGAAGCATTGTAATTGTAAAAAATCAGAAAGAACCCAAATAGTCATTGTTAGTTATTGTTTAACAGATAATTAAATTGTATATTCATATAATGGACTAACACACAGCAGTAAAAATGAATCATATACTATAAGCTTCAACATGAACGAATCTTAGAAAGACAAGGTTTGGGAGGTGGGGAAACATGTCAGAGAATAATACATGTATTTTGTCACCACTTTTAGAATGTTCAAACCCAACCATAACTACATTAGGGGTTCTTAGATACATGGTACAATTTTAAAGCAGAGCAGAGAAACTCAGGATAGGAATTACCTGGACTGGCTAATTAATATAGTATAAGATTGGTTAATATGTAGAAAATTGACATATTTAAGATTGTCTTTGGTTCTACAAATAGGTGTGTCTTTGCACTAATTTGGGTCTTTAATGTCCCTCACAGGATATTGAAGTGGGGGAGATGGAGGGTAGGGGCTGGGATGACATGTGAGTCTCCAAATATGTGCTGCCAACAATCCCCGAGCATGCCTGCCGGCGTTCCCTCCCGTGAATCTGAGCTGGTTTTGTGACTTGCTTTGACTAACAGAATGCAATGAAGTAATGTTCTGGGACTTCTGATTCCAGGCCTTAAAGGACTGGCAGCTTCTGCTTCCCTTCTTTTGGAGCCCAGTAGCCAAGTTGTAAGGATGGCCAGGCTAGACCCCTGATGGTTAGAGGCCTCGTGGAGCGAGGCCCTTGGAGGGTGAGAGAATATCCTGCATGACCCGGCCCCAAGCAGTTGCCCACAAGGAGCTGCTCGGGCATCCACTGAACTCTGTCAACTCACAGAAGCAGAAAAAATAACAAATGCTGTGTTAGGCCACGGCATTTCGGGGTGGTTTGTTAGGCAGCAACAAAGGGAGAAGAGCATACAGAGAGTTTCAGGGGTATTGGCAGGCTTTTGTTTCTTAAGTTGGCTGGTGGGTTTCCAGATATACATTGGTCATCATGCTTCATAACTTGCATACTAATGACTTACATATACTATTTTGTATTTAATAAATGCTTCACAATATAGAATATGTAGAAAGAAAAAACCCAAAACCACCAACGCTAACTTGACGTGTAAAAATGTATCTCCCCAATTTTGATTTGTATTTTCTCTATCAGTGTAATTAGACATCTTTGCATGTGTCAGCACCCATCCACTCGTTTCTCATACCGTGAACTGCCTGTTCATATTCTTTGCCCATTTTTCTGTTGGGTTGTTCGTTTTTCATGATTTATGAGAACTTTATGTATTAAGGAAATAGCCCTCTTTATGTCCTATACTTGAAAAACATCTTGCTTGCCACTTAAAAACCTTTGACTTTGTGGGATTATTTTGCTGTATATAAATTCTATCATTTCATAAACCGACTTACTCTTGGTGGGTACTATGCTTAGAAAGGCCCTTCGTCCTCCCAAGATTATCTTCTAAATCATCTCTTCTCTTCAAGTACTTTCATGGTTTCATTTCACAATTAAAACCTTTGATCTACCCAGAATTAATTTTGTTGCAGGCAAGTAGGATCTAGGTTAATTTTTTGTCAAAATAGCTAGCCAGTTGTTCCATTAAAGATAACCCACCTTCCCCCCTAACTGGAAATGCCCCCTCTGATCATATATTAAACTTCTGTGTAATTTAAATTGATGTCTTGGCCCTCCATTGTGTCACACTGACCTCTTCCTTTGCTATACCAAACTTCTTAATTATTGTAGTTTATAATGCTTAATATCGGGAGGGCTGTCCTTTATCCTTTTTGAGACTTACCTGGCTATTCTCCATGTTTACTTTCCCTAAAGAACTGATTGTGTCAAGTTAAAAAATAAACCCGGTTGGCATTTTGTGATTGCATTGCATTTAGATTGGTGAATGTAAAAAAAACCTGATGTCTCTGCAAGATTGCCTTTGGATCCAAGAACAAGATGTGTCTGTGCTAAGTTGAGTCTTTTATGTTCCTCACTGGTACTGAACAGCAACAAGCGTGCAGGTACCCATCCTTGTCCCCACGGCAGGGTACAGGTCCTGCCTCTGGGGCCACTTCGCCAAGGCTCTGGCCAGCTTTCTCACCGCTTCCAGAATTCTCCAGAGAATGTGACCCCGTGACTACCAATGCCAAACCTCAGTTCAGATCCACTAAAAATGGTTGCAAACTGCCCAGACGTTGCGGAGAATACGACACCGTCCTTGTGCTTAAGGACATGCAATAATGATGTCATCTGCCATGCAGAACATAACAGGGTGGTTTATAGGCACTTAAAAGCAGCACGACCGTGGGGGAGTTGGTAAGCTCTCCCAACCCTCTCCTCCCTCCTCACCTGGCTCAGAGTGGCCGTGAGGACAGAAGGAGAAAATGAGGCAGACATCCTACGCTCCGTGGCTGAGTCAGCTCACCTCTGTAGAGGCCAGATTTCAAGGTCAGCTGGCTTCTCCCTGCCTGCCGTCCCCGAGGTCCACCTTCACCACTCTGCCCCAGCGCACCCCCAGCCCAGCCGGTGTCCCAGCCTGCGCTCACCTCCCGCTGTCCCACCCCGCCACGTTCAAGTCCAAGTCAGAAGTAAAAGATTTTTATTGTTCTACAGACACTTCTGAAAAGAGATCTAACTGAGAAAATACACAAAGCATTTGGGAGTTTCATCTCCAGAGGGCGCCGGAGTCTGAGTGGAGGAGGGGTCGAAGCCCCCCTCTTCCAGGCTCAGGGCTGAGAACGGTTAGCATATCGAATAATCAGTAAAAACATGCAAAAGTGAGAAGGAAAAGGAAAAACGATGAACTCCCCGCAAGCAGAGGGGGATGGGATTTCAGAACAGAGGCGGCGGGGTGTGCAAGTACCAGGTGGCTCTCCCCCCTCCTTCCATTTTGTACAGCTCCAAGCCTGGAGCAAGCAATGAGCCCACCTACTCAACAGAACCGACAGCGCCTCTCCAGTCACGGCTCCTCTGTGGCACCCCACTGCTCTGGCCTCAGCTGTGGGGACCCCGATTGTGCTCCTGGGGGGCCAGGGCTGGGGGCCCCGGCTCCTTGCTTCTTTGGTTCCACTCAGAGAACGATTGTGCTTGACGGACTCTTCCCCACCCCCCGAACTCCAGGCTCCTGCTGGTGGGCTGAAGGCACTGACAGTTGTCCTGGGGGTCCAGGACAGCCACCTTCCTTTGTGCTCTGGTGGGTCCATCCCTGGCACACCCCCCATCCTCACGCCAAGCCCCACGCCTAGGAACAGGGACAGCGAAGGAAGTGTGCCATCCGAAGAAAAACCCTTTTGGGACTTTCCCAACTGTGCAGGTATTTTTGAAGTCCCCACCTCGCCCAAGGCCCTCACAGGCCCGGCTCGTCCATCCAGTCCTGCCCCTGGGCCGCCAGTATAGCTGTGGGCCTGGGCCCCAGAGGACCCGACTTCCAGGTGTGGGGCATGGAAACCATCTGGGGGCACTCCTTCCACCCCCACACCAGGAGCTCAGCAGAGGTGGGGGCCGTGAGAGGTCACAGCTCTGGTACAGGGAGGTGGGCAGGGCTGGAAAGGTGAGGCATGTCACATCTACAGAAAGGCATCCGCAGTACAAGCAAAGCAAGGGGAAGGAGGAGGGCCAGAGAGTGGCCAGAAAGAAGGAGAAAGGAAGAGGGCAGGGTGGGGGTGGGGTGGGGGGAGGGCCTCACACCACCCCACAGATGAGCGTCTCCACCACGAAGGTGTTCTCAAAGTGGCGGATGGCGTTGCAGTTCTTGGCCCCTCGCTTGTTGATCCCTGGGAGGAAACAGAAACATCCCAGTGAGGCCCGTGTCCTGGGCCAGAACTGGCTGGGCCACAAAGACCACCAGCCTCAGAGCCTGAGTGGGAGGAAAAGGCCGAGGAAGTGACACCCAGATTTACCCAAAACAGCACAGTGAAGTGGGGAGAGCTCAGAGCCACCTCCCCACTGTGTGATCTCAGGGGTGTTAGGTGACCTTTCTGTGCCCCTCATCTTTAAAAGGGGAAGCAAGAGTGATGATGAAGATTAACGATGATAACTTACACTCTTTTGGAAGGACAAAAAGAGTGTAAAGCAGCGCCCAGCACATAGTAAGTGCTCGATTAACACTAGCTGTTACTGTTGCTGCTGAGCTCTCTGACAGCTGGGCCAGGCACTGCTAGAGGATGGCTATGGTTTGGAGCCCAAGGCAGGGGCCACAGGTGGGTGGAGCTGGCCACTCACGCCTCCGGGTAGCTCGGCGCCGCAGCCGGTAGGTGTCCTTCCCATTGCACAGGTGATAGATGAAGGAGCCCAGGGCCTCCTTGTCGCTGACGTGCTCCGTGACCACCATCTCCTCCTGGATGATGTACGTCTGAGGGAGGTAGGTCCCTCTCTGCAAAGGGAGTGGTCACAGCACCGGGTCAGCCCCCAGAGCTCTGCTCTGACCCCTCGCCTGAAATGCCCACCCACACGCGCCCACCTCCCTCATTCACAGGCCCCTCGCCAGCCTTCTGATGTCCCCGGCCACTTTCTGCTTGTGCCCAATGCCTGTGACTATGCTGCCCAGTGCTACAGCACATGCATAAGTCTGGCTCCCACCCCATGGGAAGTGCTTCTCGCCAACCCAGGGCATGGCCTTGATCGCTAACGAAGCTGGTCTAGGGGCTCCCCATAAGTGAGGAAGAAGAAAGGGACAGGTGCTGACTTTGGGGACATGGAAGCCGGGGATGGCGAAGGCGAGACCCATCTATCTGGGTGCAGGGCTTATCTGTCAGCAACGTCCCTGGCTCCCCGACCCCTGTCGCAGGAACCTCCACACCCCAGGTCCAGCTGCCACAGGGAGGGACAAGATGCTGCGGAGACCACCCCCAACCCCGCTCACCTTCACGTTCATGAGGAGCTCCCAAAAGTTGCGTGGGGGCAGCACGATGGTGGTGTTGAGCTCGATGACGTAGCACTTGTCCAGGGAGATGTCATGGTAGGCGGTCAGACCCTGAGCAGGACGAGGGGACCATGTCAGCCTTCCCCGGGCCCTGGGCCATCAGGAGTGGTGCACCCCAGATGCCTGAACCCCTGGGTGGGCGCTCCCCTTTCCTGCTCCTCTCCTAGCCTATGTTTGTAGGAGGTGCCACATAATAGATGAAAACGGCAACTGTTTGTTCAATGCTGCTGTTGTCACAAAGCCTCTTCTCGTGGGTTTACAGAGCTGAGGTTTGGGGACCACGGTAATGCACCAATTGTATATTTTATCAAACCTGTGAGGTCCAGCCATCCCAGGGGACAGCCTGGACCTCAGCAAGAGATGCTGCATCCCAGGCCCTCTGTGGGCTTCTGCTGTGAGAACATCCAGGACCCAGAGAGAAGAATTGATACTGAAAAACCCCTACTGAAGTTTTAGGAGGTGCATGCTGGGGAAAGAAGGCTGGGAGCCTACGTTTCCCTGGCCTCAAAACAGTCACTGGTGACAGAAGTTTGAGGGATGGTTACCTCTGGGTTGGGGTTGGTTACCAACTGGGAAGGGCACAAGGGAAACTTCCGGAGTGCCAGCAGTGTTCCAGATCTTGATGTGGCTGGTGTTACACGAATAGATACCTCTGCAGAAATCCACTAAGCGGTACACTCGATGCACTTGATGGTGGGTGTGCTACACCTCAATAAAATGTGAACAGAAACAAGGAACACGTGCCCTGCCATGATGGTCAGAGTCTGCGGCTGTCAAGTGGCTGAGGAGAAAACCAGCCACGGCCAGTTCACGCTTGGTGAGAACTGTGTCACCTATATGATAAAACCCTGGTGAACCTAACCTCGCACACCTGCTATACAGTTTATGTTACGCAGCATGTACCCCGAGGACGCTCTTTTCATAGATGCGCCCTTGCCCTGGGTCCCTGGGACACCCTCTCACCCGCAGCTGCAGCCCCTAGCTCACCCGCTGGAAGTCATGGATGATGTCTGCAGGGTCACCGCCACCAAACTGGGGCACAGGGACGTTGATGTGCTCATAGTTCTCTTCGAGGTAGATTTTCACATCCTCCTCCAGCTCCATCTGAGTCCGGACTTGGGAGGACAGGGAGTCCTCGTAGAGCACACCACAGCGGAAGAAGTTATCTCGGGCCAGCTGAGCCGAGCAGGGAGGGAGGGAGGGAGAGAGAGACACAGACGGACTGGTCACGCGGCACACTCGGCACTGCCACTGCCACTGCCACCTACCCGTCCACTGCATGCCCTGAGGCCTGGGGAAGCAGAAGGGTGGTGACCGTGAGACTCATTTCACACACGGAGAAACTGAGAAATGTGGGGCTGCCAGGAAGGACGTGAGCTGAGCCCTGGACAGGCACTTCCCAGCCTCACAAGTGGAAGGGCAGGCTGGACCTGCGCCTGCTGTCCTGACCTGCAGACCTCGAGGGGCACAAAGAGGGAGGGGGAGGAGCTGGAGGCAGCACTGTGAGATGCTGGTGCCACCACCACAGCCACCTCCATACCCAGCCTCCCCAGACAAGCCCCATCATGCTTCCTGGCCCCCCAGCCTGAGACATCTTGACAGACACTGTGTCCACTGCCCCCATGTAATGGGCCAGCCTAATCACTTCATCAGTAGGTCCAGTCTGCCCACTCTCATGTCCCGGGGGGCTCCCAGAGGCTCCTGTGGATCCATGCTCATAATGGGCTGGCCTGTGATCAGCAGGACCCCCCTTCTGTTTAGTGTATACTCTCCTGGGAGGATGCTCCAGAGGGCTACCCAGGAATAAGAGCCCAAGGGAGGTGGCTCCAGGGCTGGGCCCCGCTGTGGTAGGACACCTCAAACACTGCTGTACGGCACAGACCCAGAGGCTGCTCTGAGATGCCCACACCCACATGCTCGGGAACTGAGTTGGGGTGAGCAATCCCAGGAAGGCAGGAGTGGGGGCTGGGAACAGAGACCAGGAGGTGCCAGGTGGGTACAAGGGTAGGGCCAAACAGGAAAGGCCTGGCAGAGGGTCCACATAGGAGCAGGAGGACCTGGAACGAGTGGGCGGCAGACCATGGCAGGGCGGGGCGGGGATGATGCTGGCAGGCGTGGGAGCTGGGGTTTCGAGGGGAAAGCCCCAAGGAATACAAACTCTTCAGCAATTTCCATCGTGGAAAAACTGGGTGACAACAGAGTTAAATGCTTAGGAGTGGGGGGTCACTTGGGTCATAAATGACTGGAAAGTCTCAGCCTTTTTGTCACTCTGAAATTCCCTGTTAGTTGCACTTGCCTTCATCCCTTTGAGCTACTTTTAATTTACTGACCTTTAGAGAACTTAGTGACACTCCCTCCCTCCCAAGTCTGGGGTAGCCCACGTTTGTGCCTAGATACCCAGGGTGTGTGACCGTCTCTGGAGGCCAAGCCTTTCTCAGGTCCACCTCCCACTCCTTCAAGGAGGCAGTGGGGACTGTATACCCATCCCTCCACCTTTCTTGTTTGGTAGCCCAAATATCCACGAATGGCTGGAATTAGGTCAGCCTTAAAGCACGACCTCCAGGCACAGGGTCCCAGGGCTGGAGGGATCACAGAGTTCCAATTTCTGCTGGATCTGAGTTTCTGGTGTAATTCCCCAGGGAGACACTGTGCGAGGGACGCCAGTGCTATCACCTGGATCTGTGCTGGGCTGCCCAGAAAGGGGCTGAGGTTGGGGCTGGCCTGGTCCCAAGGAGGCCCCGGGCAGGAGGGGGGATGCTGGTCTCCTGGACTTGCCCAGGCACTCATTCCTGCCTGAGGGCACATCCAGGGCTTCCTGCTGTCCCCATCCACTGCAAAACACATAGGTGACCCTTCTCTGAGGCCTTGCCTCCCGTCCAGCCCCTCACCTGAGCAAGGAAGAAGTATCTGTAGATGTAGACTGAGGCGAACACCAGGCCCATGAGCAGCACGACCATGCCCATCGACAGGTAGCAGACGCCACCCACTGAGCCCCCCTTCTTGGAGCGGTGGCAGGGGGGCTGCTCCTCCTGTGGGCAATAGCACAGGGTTAGCTTGGGGCCCCAGAGGGCAGGGAAGGAGACTCAGCTGGAAGTGGGAGGCGGGGTGGCCTCACCACCGTCTCCCGGTCTCCTCCCAGCTAAAGAGAAACTGAGACCCACCTCGAAGCCACCTAAAGTGATCCACTGGGATTAAGCAGGTGCATTCTGAACTATCTGCACCCTCAGTCTCTCATTATACCAGCTGTGACCACTGCATATTCTTTCAAACATAAGGTGGAGGATGCACCGACATGGCCTTAGTGATTGCACAGACCTAGGAATCTAAAGGAATCAGGGTGCGCCAGGCAGGCCGGGGCCACTGCTCCGGTCAATGGAGAGCCATGGAAGGCTTTTGAGCTGGGGAGTGACAAGATCTACTCCAAAGCTGGAGTGCACAGGATAGACTGGGCAGTGGGAAATGGGGGGAGCATGTGGAGGCTGCTGGACTCCACCAAGGAGGCCGTGGCAGGGAGCAGCCACTGACTTCTGGGGGCAGGGGCTCCAGGAAGCCCAGAGGGTCTGGGCACAGATACTGTCCCTGGCCAGGCAGCCCTGGGCCTACGATCCATGCTGGCCCCACACAGGCCCTGGACAGTAGTGTCAAGCAGGCCGTCAGAAGTGGAATCTACAGGATGAAGTTTGGGAGTGTCCACAAGCCAGGGAGCTCCTGCCAGGAGGGAAACATGGCTGTCAGGGAGGTCAGGCCAGGTGGCTCCTGGAAAAAACCTGCCCTGGGAGCCAGACTTGGGCTCAGGATCTTAGCCGCAGGGCTGCCAAGAAGCCAACCCAAAACAACTCCCGGCCATCCCGGCGCACGAAGTTGTGTGGGTATAAAACTCAATAAAATGGTTTTACCCGGAGTCCTGGACTGAAAACCAGCTGGGGGGGCCTTGGTCATCTTTCTGTCTGTCCTCCCTGCCCGCCCCAGGCCCTTGCTCACCCTTGGAGATGCTGCAAAAGCCCGGGGCCTGTCTCTGCCTCCAGTATCCACTGTTCAATCCCCCTCCACAGCGTCCAGAGACAGCCAAGGGTGAGGTTGGAGGTCAGTCCCCATGGACAACCCCTTGACCTCAAGAAGCTGAGGCAGTGTGGGGGTGGGGGCAGTGGGGGCTCTAGCCTAGGAGCCTGGAGCTTCTCCTTCTGGCTTTGCCACTAACTGCCTGCTTACTACTCTCTGGGCTTTAGTTTCCCCATCTTTAAAAGGAGCAGGTCACACTCAGTGACCTCTCAGGTACCTTCCAGACAGACATTCTGGGGTTGTGCTATGTTTCCTTTCTCCCTTCACTCTGCAGGGGGTGGCAGGAGGGTGGGGACACAGTTTGGCTTGAAGTTACTCAGCACAGGCCCTTACCTCTCAGCACAGGGCAGGACCTGCATCAGCATCTGCAACACAGGATGGAGCCCCAGCCCCTCCCACACCCCTACACCCAGGTCTGCCCTCCAGGGAGCCCACCCGGCAGGTATGGGAGGTCAAACCACTGCCCCTCACTGCCTGGCCTATCCGTAGGCCTGGGGTCTCTCCCCACCTTGGCCCTGCTGCTGGGGTCCTGTGATAATGGGGACCACCCACCTGACTGGCATCTCCTCAGCACCCTGGGGACACTAACCGTGGCCACCAATGAGTGGCACACATGGCCGGGGCCACAGGGCCCTCAGGGACAGCTGATGGCCAGAGGAGCTGGGGGACCACAATGGCTTTGACTTTCCAATGGGCTCCTAGGAGCGGCACGAGACGGGGTGACACCATAGCCGAGTTCTGCCAGGAACTCACAGGGAATGAGCCATACCGTGGGGCTCCTGCGCATGAGGCAGTCAGGGAAAGTGGCGGCCTTTCTGCCCTTCCAGCGGTCATGAGTGGGTTGTAAGGAAAGGTGGCTGACCCTGAGACAGGCCAGGCTGCCCACACCAGCTGGGAATCCTGCCCTTGGGACACAGCATACACCAGGGCCCAGACTGTTTAGGGCTCCGTGGGGCTGCCCACTGGCCCCTGCAGGGGCACTGCAACCTCCCTCTTCAGGTCTCCCGGTAAAATGTGAACAGACATTCCTGGACAAGGGTTTTGCTGGGATTAAAAAAGACAAAGAAGCTGAAAGCCCTTTGTAAAAGATAAAGTGTAAAAGATAAAAATAGCAGATTTTTATCAGCCGAGCCTTTCCTTTTCAGAGCTGCCACCGTGGCCAGCTGTTGAGGATACACTGCAGCCATGCTTTTGCTCCTGCATTCTGGAAAACCAGAGAAGCTAGCTTGTGAGAATCGCTAAAAAACAGAATGATAGAGAAGAAAAAAGTCAATGTACCACATGGAAGAGCCCAAGGGCCTGCTCCACAAATCAAATTCACTGACAAGGTGAGACCTACTAGCTTTCTGCTGGGCTGCAGAGCTCCGGCTGGGCCAGGTGTCTCCCTGTACTGGGGGAGGGCCGGTACAGAGGAAGGGTGGGAGACGAGGTCAGAGAGGACAGGGAGGGGGGAGGGAGGAGGGGAAATTTGGTAGCCCCAACTGAACAGGAGTGGTGGCCAGGTGTGGCTGAGAAGAGCGAGAGTTCAGGCCAGGACACCCCACTGTGAAGTCTGGGGATCCCCACCTTACCTCCACTGGTGGTGGATGCTCCCAGTGGACACTCCCTCTCGTAGCCGGGGCTGACAAATGGCTCTCTCATGCAACCCCACTGACACTCCCTGGTACACACCCAGGGCTCAGCCACCCTGCCACCCACCCAACACCCCTCCAGCCTGTGGGGCCAAACCCCCAGAAGCAACACGACTGAACAGCAGGGCTGGGAGTGAAGGCAGGAGCAGAGGATGCCCAGAGGAAACCATGGATGTACCTGCGGAGACAAAAGGTACTTCCAACCTAAAGCCCCACACAGTGGGGACAGCCTGAATCCTGCCCCAACGCTGCCTTTACCTACTGGGCCCAACACCACATAATCGAGACAAGGCTCAAATTCCAGAGCCCTGGAACCCTTGTTGTCTTCCTTGGCCCTCGAGGCAGCCTGTGACCTCAGGGTTGTCATATCCATCTGGGACGGTAGGGCATCAGGTAGCCCAGGCCAGGTCCTTGCCCTTTGGGATCCCTGGCCAAGTGGCCAGCCTTCCTGAGACAGCCCCCCAAAATGCTTCACTTGTCATGCTGTAGACCCAGAAAAATGCTGCTCCCCACACAGAGCAGTTACTGGCAGCTAGGCATTTGGGGGGGCCTCCCATTTAAAAAGTAGAAAAATATTGCATGTTTCCAAGGCAACGGAGTCCTCTGAGCAAAGTGCCTCCTTGAGCACTAGTGTGGGGCATGTGAGCCAGACATCCAGGGACCGAGAGGGGCCCGGGCCGCCGCCTGCCGGCTGCACTGAGGCCCTCAGTGGTGCTCATTAAATGATTTAGCAAACTAGGGCCAAAACAGTCAGGGGGAAACCAGCCAACTGCAGCATTAACTCGGCAGACCCTCACGGCTCAAGGGGAGGGCTCCCCAGCTCAGGTCCCTCAGCAACAATGTCCAAATGGACTACAAGCCGATTAACTATGATCGCAGATTGCAGGCTGCTTACAGGAGGCCAGCAGCCAGAAATGTACTCCCTGCAGGCCCAGGTGGAGGGCTGGGGGCTGGGGGTCTCATCTCACCTCCCCCACATCACTCACGCTCCTCGGCAGCTTTCCTTCCCAGACTCCAGACCACAGAGGCCCGGGCCCCACGGGTGTGTGTGAGACAGACACACAGAGGCCGAGCTAGGGGTGAGAGGAGTGGACAAGTGCCTGCTGTCTACTTGAGCACGCACAACCCAGTGGTGCAGAAATACAGACATCACTTGGGCACAAGCTGACAGGGTCAGGGGAACCCCACTGCCCAGTCCTCCCCTCCAGACTGTGGCCGGGCAGCATTGTGCAGAGTGCTCAGGGCCTGGCTGGGCCAGGCGAATTCTCTCTTCTCTCCCGTCCTGCCAGTCAAGGCGTCTGCAGAGAACAAAGGCGCAGGAAGGACGAGAAGCTTGCCTCGCCGCTGGAAGAGCTCTCAAAGCCAGAGGGAACTTGGCGAGCCTGGGGGGTGGGGATGAGGGGGTAGCAGGGCTGTACTTCTGTGATTTTACCGTAAACATTTTTTTCTCACTAAGAGAAACTCATCCTCGCTGCAGTCTGCTGACATGACAGCCCTGAAACATGCAAGGGCAGCGGAGAGGAGCGGAGAACGGGAGTAAGAGGAAAGCAGAAAGGCCATCGCCATGCCTGCCCAGGCACAGAAACCCTCTGCACAGGCCAGGAACAGACAGCAGCCCTGAAAGTCCCCACTGCACCTCGGAGCAGGGCCGCCTCTTCTCGAGGTCTCAGTGGCCCAGCGCTCCTAGCCAATGGGCATGGGGCACTGGGGTAGGAGGACTCCAGGCCGGCCAGACCCGCCCTGCTGGCTGGGGACCCTCCTCCAAGGCCCAAGCTCCAGGAGACCCAGCGCCTCCTACCAAGGGCCTGAGGCCAGGACACACAGGGAAAGTGAAATCTGATCCCCAGGTATGCGGGCTGGAGGAGGGGGGACACAGTCACTAATCAAAGGCAAATGTCAAAGAGAAAATTACAGAGGTGAGAAGATGACTGTATTTAACATGCTTCTCTCCCCTTGCAGCCCCCAGCCCGAGTCTATACATGTCTACACCTGCGCGTGTGTGCGCGTGCATGTGGTATCTGTGTGTACACGCAGGCACAGTAAGGTGTGGGGTGGGAGCAGGCTAAGAGGGGCAGGGCCCGCAGTGGGCCTCCAAAGGGGAAAGGGGGTCCCGCCAGCGCTGCTGGGGGGTGTTTCACACCCAGCCCACTTCCCAAGCTGGTTGTGCACCAGCTCCCCATGGGCGCAGGCTCATTACCTCAGAGTCAAAGCACCACATGGAGGCCGGGCAGCTGCAGGCCCAGCTGGGCCCCCACCCCCACCCCTCCTCCAGCCCACCAAGCCACTTCCTTCCAGTCAGGTCTGGGGACAAAATCCTCCTTGTGTTTCAGTTTCTGCTTAGAAGCAGGGGGAGTCCGCGCTGTGAGGGTGCTGCTGCAGCCTTGCCCCCGCCATGGGCCTGGACACAGGTCACAGGTCAACTGCTGCCCCTCTGCATATCGTCTGCTCCTTCCAGGGATCATTGTTTCAATCTTGTTTTTGAGTCCAGTTCAGACACCAAGGAGGCTTGTGGGGTCGCCCCCAGGCAGACCCCCAGGCAGAAGAGATGTAACAGGCTTTCCTAGAGAAAGCAGCTTGAGGGAGGCTCTGGGCTTGCTGCTTGGACCAGAGAGGAAGGCTGGCTCTGTGCCAGGCACCGGGGCGGGGGAGATGTGCCTTTTGGCCAGGTGTGACAACAGGAGGCTCACAGAAGTGAACTATCTTCCAAGGCTCCAAATCTAGCAGGCAAGAGGCAGAGCCAACACGCATCATCTTCACACCACTTCAGGGCCGCAGGAAGCTCTGAGTTTACCAACAGCCATTCTGTTGTAAAGGTGCTGGGATTTTAATTCCTCCTCCTGATTGTGCCCCCCTTGCCAATTAGAGAGTGGGTGACCCTGCCCAACTAACACAGCTTGGGGGAGGAGGCACTCAGCAGGCTCAAGGCCATTACAAACAGCTCACAGGAAGATGTTGATATTTCCATTTCATGCTGGGTGAGGGGGAACAGAGGACGCTCGATTTCAGCCCCATTAAAAGCCAGAAGCTGGAAGTCGGTAACCGGCGGGGTGACGCTGGGTGCCCCCATCCTGCCCAGTACCATCGGCAGGCTGCTGCTGGAGAATGTGCCACTCCTGCAAAATTTGGTGGACCTTCTGATGAAGTTGGAATGACATCCTCCCACTGCCTGGCCTGGTCCTCCCTCCTCCCCAAATCTCTCTGGGGAGAAGCAGCTAGGAGAAACGGGCAAGGACACTGCCGCCCCCCATGCCCAGTGGAGGCAGCTTCCCTTTGGTAAAGGAGGCTTGAAGAGCTGCTTGCTAACTGTAAACCACTGTCTTCAAATGTCAACCATCTACGCTTCAGGTGAAGGTGGACCTGCTCTGGTGGGGGTGCACAGCAACCCCCCAACCCGGCCTGGATGGTTGTTACAGTGACCACTACACAAGGGCAGGGGAGCTTGCCCAGGCTCCTGGCATTCCTCACTCAGGGTCTCTGCCCAGGCTGACACTCATCTCTGAAGCCCTTCTCCAGCACCCCCTCTTCTAGGGCCCAGGTCATCAGCAGGTCCCTTAACACCCCAGGTCCCTTAATACCCCGGGCAAGACAGAATCTGAGCCACAGAACTTGGGTAGGGTGCTAGGCAAAGAGGAAGACTCTTCAGAAGGTTGCAGTGGGAGGGGGAGGAAGTGGACAAAGACTTTCTTGGTCCTGCCTCGATGGAGGGGGGCGGGGGGGTTGGTACGCCCCAAGACAGCGCCCCGCGTAGACACCTTTGCCAAGGCACAATAAAGCGTGGCTGGACCAGCTCTCCCTCCCTTCCCTGCCGGCCACGCGTCCTGCCCCATGCCAGCCATTCCGCGGACACACTCCACGAAGCTCAGAGGTTTTCCACGGCGGAAATACCTCCTCTCCCCCAGGCCAGAGGAGGAGGACGCCGGAGGGGGCGGGGCGCGCAGAGTCCAGAGAGACCCAGGATGCGGAGGGCACTGGGGCAGCGGGGAGCCCTCTCCGCGGCGTGGGGCCTCCGCTCCCCCGCAGTCCCCCATTTGGGACGAAACAATGCCCCCTCCTCCGTTGGTACCAGACCCCCCCCAATTCCCCAGCCAATCAGGTCCCACCGCCCTACTTTGGGGAAACCACGTCTAACCCTGCTCCCATCCTCCACCTGGGGACTCGACTCGCGGCTTTTCCCCCTTGACTGGAACCCGACGCATACACCCCACCAACATTCCCCGAACTTCTGCGGACCCCCCTCCCCAGTTTGGGGCCAGGCGCCTAGGGTCCCCCCCGCTTTTGGAAGAGACCTTGAGCACTTCCCCACCTGAGGACCAGCGACGGACCCCCTCCCACTCTTCGGACTTCTGCTTTCGGCTGCCGCTTTAGGGCAGGACCCAAGCCCCCTCCCCACTTTGGGGTGGACGACCCATTCGCCACTTCCCAGCCCGCATCCGCTCCAGGATCCGGGGGTCCCTGATGCGCCTCGGGCAGTCCCCGGGGCCAGCGGGGCGCGCCTCCGCGCCTCGCCCCCCGCCCCTCTCACCCTAGCGGGCGTCAGCAGGATCTCGGCGGCCGGGGCAGGCGCCGGGGCCGGGGCCGACGCCGAAGCCTTGTCGGCCTTGTCGGCCTTGATGCCGGCCACGGCGGGCTGGAAACTGATCTTCACCATGGCTGCGCCGGCCCGCGCGTCAGCCCCGCAGCCTCCGCCGGTGCAGCCTTTCTCGGTGCAGCCGCCGCTCCGAGCGCTGCAGGCACCGGAAGTTTGGACCCTGCTGGCGTCCCTCTCCCTAACCCCCCCCCGCCCCCGCCCCCGCCCCCGCCCCCCGCGGGAGGGCCCCGGGCCCGCCCCCGCCCCCTTCCCGCCCTCCGGGCCGCACTGACCCTGCCGGGCGCGCAGCTGCGGCCCCGGGGACGGTCGGGGTTCCCTCGCCGCTCGCGCTCTTACTCACTCGATCGCTCGCTCGTTCATCCAGTCATCACGCGTGGACTCGGTTCTCCGTAGCCTTATCCCTTCCCGCTCCGGCTCCTCGACCGGCATCCCCACCGCACGAGTCGTTGTTTACACGGCGTTTGCCGGGCAGGCGCCGCGGCTGGACGAGTTCCCCGTCTCCCGGGCCACTTCACATCCTCCTCTTTGGAGACACTGCAGCCTCCGCCGCCCCTGCTCCCACGGCCCCTCCTCGGGCCCGTCCTCGGCAGGGCAGGAGGCTTCAGGGCTTGGCGCCTAACTGCTTGCCTGCGTCCTGGCCCTGCATTCTGAATGCGTTCTCGCTCCTTCATTCTGCACCATGCTTCTTCCTTCCTCCTGCATCCCCGTAAGCCCTTCCTGTGGGCCTGGCGTGCATGCCGCAGCTGCTAGGAGCGACGACGGCAGCCCTTGCTCTTTGACTCCTTTGTGTTGGCTGCGGCCTCCATTACTGAGTAACTGGCCCCGTCCAGGGGGGTCCTGGCCAGGGGCCAGGGTCGGCCGCCAGGGTCATGTGCGCGGGCTGGGCAGGGGGCCAGCGGGGCTCAGAGCAGAGCTGCCTCAGAGCCTGAGCGGCCGGGAGCCAGGTGGGAAGATTCCCAGGGCGGGTGTCAGAGGCTTGAGTTCCAGTAAAGACTCTGTCCCTGCAAAGCGTCACTGGTACTGGGGAGGAGCGGGGACTTCTGTTGGTGGGGCGTCTCTTGGCACTAAGTCCCTGGATCTTTCCTCACTGTCCCTGGTCCAGGCCGGGCTGGGGACAGTGCCCAGCAAACCACACACAGCATTGTGCTGAACGCCCAGCTTTGGTTCTGCTGCTGGGCTGACAGTGGAGGGCGGAGAGTCAGCCAACTTGTTGAGGACAGTCCACGGTCCTCCACCGACAACTCCTCTTACTTGTCAGGTCTTGTGTGGCTGCCTTGGGCCCTTGGTGTCATGTCCCTGACCCGTACATCTTGGATGAACCTAGCAGCCTTGAGGACAGGTGGTGAAGAAAGAAAGTCTAATGTCACTAAGGCCACCAGCCTGTGGCTGTGCTGGAGGGAATGGGGCTGTGGAAGAAGATGCTTTGGAGGAGATAAGGAGGAATTTGGTTTGGACCAGAGCCAGAGAGGAAAGTGGTATGGACAACCGTTCATCAGCTGCTCGAACTCCTATGTGAATCTTGGTGTTTGGAGGAGCCAAGGTCTCAGGCCTTGGTTGGCACTGCACCCTCCAATATTTATTCCTCAACTCAAGTGCTTTCCAGGCAGCCCTGTGTGCCAAGCATTGAGTGAAGCTCTGTGGCACAAAACAGAAACACCCGAGACACAGCCCAGCAATCAAAGATCTGATCATGTTAAACCTTCCATCTGCTGCTTTCTTTCCTGTGCATTAAATCATTTGATTTTTATCACAGCCCCTGTGACCTACACATTAACCTCATGTTAGTGATAGAAACTGTTAGATCGGAGCCAAGAGGAAAACTCGCGAAGCCCAGTGATACAAAGAACTGTTTATTTGAGCATCTGGATGCAGATGGGTGGAAGCCGAGAAAGGCATCCCCCCTGAAATGGGGTCTAGTGAGTTTTTAATAGAGGGTTGGGAGGAGAGAGTGGAGTTGGGGGGAAATTAAACAATAATCACAGCATATAGTAAGTCCTTGACGTTTGGGAGGAAGTTGAGCCGTAGCAGACGGCTAGCCCTTGAGATGTCTTTGTTTTCAGTCACATCCCCCTTTTAGGCTTGCAAACCTTCTCCGTTTTGCCTGCTCAGCTGCCTTTTATCTCCCCTCCTCCCTCCCATCCCCTTTTCTGGGTTTGCAAACCTTCCCTCGGGGTAAAGACTAAACTAGCATGACTAAACCCTGGGTTGCAGAGCTGGTATGGCACAGGTCTCTGGTTAGCCAGACAGGACCATCTGGCTGAAGCACCCACTGCCTAGGGTTGGCAGGTGCGTACCCCACGTCCTCTGGCAAGTCTGCCCTGACTGGCGGGGCAAGTCCCTTTGCCCGTGCATCCTCAGCTCTGTGTATATCCCCCTCAGCCTCTCCTCACCCTTGACCATGGGCTCTGTGCCAGCCAAGTGCTGGGCACACAACCTCCTGCAGTGAGTTTCAGGACCCCAGAGAACTTTTGTTTAGGTGGGGTGTATCTATCTACATTTACCATATTATAAATTAAAACTCGGAAAATTTTAAAACACAGGAATACGCATATTCCATTGGCCATTAAAGCAACGTCATCACACGTGTAGCCTCTGGAGAATTCCATGGGCACGAATGACAGAGTGAGAGTGACAAAGGCAAGTGTCTCAGGATTATTGCAAAAATAGTTTGACCTTGCAGACCCCCTGAATGGGTCTTGGGGACCAGTAGGGCCTTCAGATCAGACTTTCAGAACTGCTGCTCTGGTGGATGCTCAAGAATCCATATTCCATGGATTCTAAGATACACATTTCTTCATATTTTAACATCTCGGATATCAAGATATCTTTTATAATTATAATTGTCAGTGATTTTTCTTTCTTAATGTACCTAAAATAATGTGTCTTACGAGTGACAGCGTCTTAGATCTGGCGGAATGCAGTACAGCCAGTCAGTAATCCAAGGGGCTCCAGGAGGCTTCGAGAGGTTTGTGGTCGCACACTAAGTTTTGCAGACTTGGGGTAGGATAGCGGGGTGAGCAGGGTGGTGGTACAGCTGAGGCTCCGTGGCAGACAGGAGATTGGGTGGGCACTGGAAAGACAGACAGGGTGTGGACAGGGTGACAGGGGACGGAGAGGACACTCTAGGAGGGGAAGAGAGTGAGTCTGACCCACGAGCCCTCAGCCCAACCTGCCAGCCACTCTCTTGCCAGTGCCACGGTCCTCTTCGTCTTTCTGTCCTCTCATCTCACCCACGTGGCAGAGCTTCTCCTGCCCACCTCTCGTTCCGGGGCCTGCTCAGGGGCTGCTAAGTTCTGTTGGGGAAAATGACACCATTACCCCCTTTGGAACCACCATGCTCCCTCCTCTTGGGGGGCCTTCAGTGCTGCTCAGCGCCCAGGTGGCAGCCCTGTGGAGGGGCCCTGGAGCTGCAGGGGCACAGTGGACGTTCCCAGACAAGGTGTGCCCACCACCCTCAGAGCTCTTTGTAAGGAGAGCTGTGCTCCGCCAGGCACGTGCGACAGGCTTGAGACCCGATCTTCCCACGAGGGTGTTTTCAGCTGCACCTCCCTCCCCTCACCTGTCCCCTCAGAGGCCTTCTCTTTCACTTAGGAGCTAGCTGGGAGCTGG
The DNA here is from genome assembly GCA_023783475.1 of Daubentonia madagascariensis. Taxonomy (NCBI): domain Eukaryota; kingdom Metazoa; phylum Chordata; class Mammalia; order Primates; family Daubentoniidae; genus Daubentonia; species Daubentonia madagascariensis. The sequence continues at coordinate 217,407 of JAKFHU010001078.1, read as the reverse complement.
GTGTTGGAGGTGATTTTTGAAAATTTTAGGTAAAATTAAAAACAGTTTTGACAAAGATAAACATTTGTGTATCCAGCATACCACCTGAGATAGAGAACATTTCCATATAGGACATTTCCCAGAAAGTTCCTCCAACTCTTTCCTGGTAAATCCCCACCACCTCCCTCTATAAAGGATGAGAGAGGGAGGTGCACCCCAGGGAGGCATTTCATCACGATATGTTTAGAAGTGGGTGCATGGTGATAATGCAAAGTAGAACAATTTTTAGTTGGTTTTATTATTGCTTTTAAATTCTCTGCAGAAACTTCTCCCCTTATTGCCTGATCTGTGCACACCACTCACATGACTCTCTCCCCGACCTTGCTATGCCACCGCCTGGGAACAGAATTCCTGGTCAAACAGTTTTCGGACAAATTCCTGTCTATTTACTCCCACACAGTACATATTCCAGCCTACAACTCTCCAACGTTGTCGCTTCCAGTTGTTTTATTTTAGCAATTCTAGTTTAATTTAGATTTGTTTTATTGTGGCTTAATTTTTGCCTGCCTGAATTTATCGTGAGCACTTTTATGTGGTATTGGCCATTTGTAAATCTTCTTTTGGAAGTTGTTATCTTCTTTTGTGTATTCAAATTTTTGTTTTAATTATATTTGTAATTCATTGTAGTTTAAGTCTGGATACAAGTCCTTTGTTGTATATATTTATGATGAATATTTACTCCCAGGCTGTGGCTAACATTTTCATTTTCTTAAATTTGTCTTTTCATGAGGAGAAGTTTATAACTTTGATGAAGTTCAATGTATTAATTTCTTTATTTTTTATTTTAGTGTCCCATCTAAAAAATCTTTAGATACTCACCTCCAAATTGTGAAGATATTCTCACATATTTTCTTCTGCAAGCTTTGTAGTTTTAGATTTTACATACAGGTCAATGACCCATTTTTAATTGATTTTTTATGTATGTGTAAGGTAGGGCTTGAGGTTTATTTCTTTTTCATAGGGTTATTCAGGTGTTCCAGCATCATTTGTTTAAGAAACATTCCTTTTCTCATTGAATTGTTTTGGCATTTTTGTCAAAAGTCAGTTGACAATTTATATGTGGGTTTATTTCTGGACTCTGTTCTGTTACATTGATTTTTTTTTCCTATCCTTATGCCAATTCTACACTATCTTGATTGCTATAGATTTCTAGTAAGTATTAAAATGAAGTAGTGTGAGTCCTCTGATTTCTTCTTCTTTTTAAAGATTTCTTTTGTTTGCTAGATCCTTTGAATATCCAAATATCCTGTAGAATTGGCTTGTCAATTTCTATAAAAGAAAAACCGTTGGCTATTAATTGGGCTTGTGTTGAATATATAGATCAATTTGGGGGAAATGATGTCTTAACAATATTGAAGTCAAATCCATGAGTATGGTACATTTCTCTGTTTGTCTAGGTCTTCTTTAATTCCTCTCACTAATGTTTTATAGTCTTCAGTGTAGAGGTCCTGCACATCTTTTGTTAAATTTATGCCTATTTTATGTTTTTTGATGTTATTGCACTTATTTATTTATTTCACTTCCAATTCTTTACTGGTAATATATGGACATAAATGGATTTTGGAAAATTGACCTTGTATACTGTAATCTTAATATATTAATTTATTAGTCATGGTATTTTTTATAGATTCCTTGGGTTTTATATATACATAATCATTTCATCTGACAGCAAAGACAGTTTTACTTCTTTTTCTCAATCTTTATGCCTTTTGTTTTTTATTTTTATTTTTGGCTTACTTGTTAGGGCTCCAGTACAACACTGAATAGAAGTGGTGACGGTAGACATCCTTGCGTTGTTTCTGATCCTAGAGAGAAAGTGTTCACTACTTCACAATGAATGTAATTTAGTGATAGGTTTTCCGTAGATGGCTTTTGTATTAGTTTCCTAGGGCTGATGTGACAATGTAGCCAGAACATCAACAGACCCACCAATGGCACCTCATTCCACTTGCTGTCACCATTTCTGACCCATGAGTAACTGCTGTCCTCATTTCCTGCACATTGAGGAGCTTTGCCTATTTTTCAAGACTTCTTACCCTTGAATCTCATGATATATGCTCTTTTCTGTCCAGCATCCTTAACACTATGGTGGGGAGAGTCGTCCACATGGTGTATATTGGCAGTAGGTTCATTCTCATGATTGCATGGTGTTCTACCATATACCACAATTTGTTCATCCATTTCACTGTTGGTAGATATTTGGATTGTTTCCAGTTTGGGACTATTACAAACATTCCAGCGCGTGTCCTCAGTGAACATAGGTACACCTCCCTGTTGGGTATGTACCTACCTGGGAACTGAGTCTCATTTTCTAATGTGTGGTATTCGCTTCACAGACAGGAGGCTCGACTTTCATGGTGGAAGGCTGTGTTCCTCCAAACTACTTTGGTTAAACATAAAACAAAAACAAAAACAAAATGAAAAAAAGTTTCTGCAGCCCTGGCAGTAACATTCACACCTTTCACAGTTATTTTAAGCACCCCTCAATTTTCTTTCTTTGTGTTCAAATTATAGTTGGATGGAATAAAGCAGCTTTGATCGAGGTGACATAGAACAGCCTGCTAAGAATACCATATAGATTCTGTTCATGGCGAAAGGCCACGTTCCATACAGGAGCCACCACGGGTGCTGGGCATGGGCTGACAGGGTCAGGAACAAAGCCCTTCATTATCAGTTCAGAATCTTCTGCCAGATCTTTCATTGTCATCTTGCTACATATGTGTTCTCGGGTATGATACACAGCGTTAGATTTGTGATGTTGAAACATTTTGGTGGAAAGTGCTTCTTTGGAGAGAGGTGGTACAGCGATTGGCTCTGAAGATATACCCCGTGGGATCGAATTTCCATCCCCACCACTTCCTAATCCAGGGGCCTCCTCAGACAAGATTCTCACTCACTCCAGGTACTGGGACTGCAGGAGGAGGAGACTGGCCTGCAATCACTATGAGAAGTCTGCCTGAAAACAGTCACCTCCACCCCAGGTGCTCTGACACACACTATTCCAATATAGAGTTGGAAATATGATGGGTAAAATAGTTCCTTCACAATAGCAACTACAAACGTAGCATTCCTAGGAACACTTTTATAACCTAAGTACGGAAAAGCACAAAATTCCACTGAGGGTACAAAGCTAAGTAAATGGAGAATCAAACTACATTTCTGGGTGGGGAGATTATGAAAATGTCAACTCTCTCCCAAATTAAAGTAAATCCAATTAAAATCCTAATAGGTTTTTGCAGGCAAGTAGAAACCTCATCCTAAAATTTGTCTTAAAAAGCCACTACTTTGCAATTGTCAAGAACTTTAAAAGAAAAAAAGTAATAAAGACTAAAGATTTCACCATAACGGAAATAACAGTGCTAGAAAAAACATTGGTTGAATGTAAAGTTTAAAGTGGGAACTTTCTAAGTGTATAGGCAAGCAATCATGATGGAAAATTTGACATGTTTACATAGCAGAAAATGCCATCAATGAAATAAGGAGGCAGATGTCAAACTGGAAAAATTCTAGTGATTTCTGATGCATGCAGAGAAGGTTGAGAAACGTAGTCTTTTTAACTAGGTAGCAATGAGCTCAGTTAAATGAGTTTTTATTACTAAAGAAGAAAGGGAAAATAGATAATGGGAATCAATTAGCAATCCTTGCTGTAAGAATTCATGATTTCAAAAAATAAGAATTTATAATTTAAAAAATACAGTAAATGACTTCAGTATTGACACCAAGAACATAGGGAGGGAACAACAAAATAAACCTAAAGAAAACAGAAGAAAAGAAATCAATAAATGAGAAAATATTAATAGAAAAATGGAAGAACTGATAAGTATATTGAAGATGTAGGTCTTTTGAAAGAAATCAATGAAAAGAGACAAACTTCTGAAAAATAAATAAGAGAGAAAATATTAATATAATGAGAAAGAAGATGTAACTATAGATATGATAGATATGACAAATTATATGGTATTTTTACATACAATCCTCTCTAATAAATATAAATATTCTGAAGTGGGTGATTTTATGAAAAAGTATAAATAGTTAAAATGGACTCAAGAAGTAGAAGGCCAGGCGCGGAGGCTCACGCCTGTAATCCTAGCACTTTGGGAGGCTGAGGCGGGAGGATTGCTTGAGCTCAGGAGTTTGAGACCAGCCTGAGCAAGAGTGTGACCCCATCGCTACTAAAACTAGAAAAATTAGCCAGGCGTCATGACATGCATCTGTAGTCCCAGCCACTTGGGAGGTTGAGGCAGGAGGATCACTTGAGCTCAGGAGTTTGAGGTTGCAGTGAGCTATGATGATGACGCCACTGCACTCCACCTGGGACAACAGAGCAAGACTCTGTTTCAAAAAAAAAAAAAGTAGAAAATTCTAATACCCTATAATCAAGGAAACTACTGAAAAAAGTTCTCAAGCAATTATTTCCAAAAAATAATTCTGAGCAGCCCTACCATTTAACTGGATAGTTTTTCCAAACAAGAGGAACAGCTAATTCTATTGATGCTTCAATTAAATTTAGGCATAGATTATATATTCTGACACAAAAATCTGACAAATAAAAGAAAAAATCAGTTTAGTTATGAATTGATACAAAAATTCAACAGTACACTAGAAGAACAGTGAAGTGCCATCAAGTAGAACTTCTCCTAGGAATAAAAACATAAATTTCATGTTTAAAAATCTATCTGGGGAGAAACTGCTTTGTAAAATAATGCTTAAAAGTAATAGCTATTCAAAGTTGAAAAGCATAGAAAAACATAAAGAACAAAAACCAGCTATTATGACAAAACCCATGATAACCACTATTAATACCTTGTTATTTTTTTCTCCAACATTTTTTACTATACAAATATATGAGCGTGTGTGTGTGTGTGTATTGTTTTTTTTACATAATTGGGACCACATTCTGTGTGTGTGTGTGTGTGTGTGTGTGTTCCCAGATGGGGGTGATTTTGACCTCCCCCAATGGGGACATTTGGCAATGTTTACAGATATTTTCAGTTGTCACAACTGGGGGGTGGTGTGTGTTACTGGCCTCTAGTGGGTAGAGGCCAGGGGTGCTGCTGAGTATTGTACAAGGCACAGGACAGTCCCCATTACAAAGAATTATGCAGTCTACAATGTCAACAGCTCCAAGGTTGAGAAACTGATTAATATGCTGCTTTTTTTTTTCTCTCTTTAAGACAATTTCAGCATTTTCTCCTGTAGTAGGCAGAATGCCTCCTCCCTCTGCCAACAATGTCCATATCCTAATTAATCGCCGGAACCCGTGAATTTGTTACCTTACGTGATGAAATGAAATTTGCAGATGTAATTCAGGTTATGAACTTTAAAATAGGGAGAGTAGCTATCTACTCTCCCTGGACTATCTGGGTGGGTCCAGCCTAATCCCATGAGCCCTTAAAAGCAGAGAACTTCTCTGGCTAGAGGGAGAGATGGCAGAAGGAAAAGTCGGAGAGATTGGAAGCGTGAGAAGACTGGATGCAGCATTGCCGGTTTAAAGATGGGGCAGGCGCAATGTCACCAGGAAGGCAGGTGCCCTCAAACAGCTGAGAGAGGCTCCCAGCTGACATTCAGCAAGAACACAGAGACCTCAGTCCCACACCACAAGGAGCTGAATAAGCCTGAAGCAGATTCTCCCCCAGAGCCTCCAGATAAGAGCCCAAGCTGCCCGACATTTCGATTTTGACCTTGTGAGACTGAAACTGGAGGGAACAGCAGAGCCCACCTGCACTGTTGACCTGCAGAACTCTGAGATAATAAATCTGTGTTGTTTTAAGCCACTAAAATTGTGGTAATATGTTACAGCAGCAATACAAAACGAATACGTCTGGCACAATTAAGAATTCTCTCATATTCATGAACATCTTTGTGTATCTTTGTCCCCATAGCATAGCCTTTTTTATAAACATCACCAAGTTTCTCTCCAGCAGTTTTGTTTCAATTTATCATCAGCCATATTTAAGAGAAATTGATAAGGGACACCATGCCCTTATCAGTAGTGAAATCATTTAAAACATGTCCTTTAATTTGGTAAGTAAGAACATATACCTTGATATTGTAATGTTTTGTTAATTTTTTATTAAAAACAATTTGAAGTGTAATCAGATACTTGCTGATTATAATGTTTTCAAAGAACAATCTTTTGGATTTATCAATCCTATGTTTTTCTGTTTTCTAATGACTTTATTTCTGCCTTTTAAAAAATTATTTCTTTCATGTTTGTTCTATTCTTCTTTTCCTGTTTTTAAGTCCTAGTGAAGATGAACTCTTTTTCTCATGTTCACTATGTCTCTGTCTACCATTTGGGGGAAATATTACCTATGCCATATATATATATTTTAAGGCACAGGGGTCTCACTATGTTGCCCAGGCTGGCCTTGAACTCCTAAACTCAAGGGATCCTCCCGCCTCAGCCTCCTGGGTAGCTGGGATTACAGGCACGCACCACTAAGCCTGGTGTTTAACCATATTAACTTTCTGCTGTTGGTAGTTTGGATTGCTTCCAGCTTTTCACTATGATAAACAATACTGCAGTGGACATCCTCATTACTCTTGACAAAGGGCATCTCAGTCAAACCCACCGGCATTGCTACCACTGCTGCTTCCTTCCTCTGGTCTCCCCAGCAGGGGGGTGGATATTCTTTTTCAATTTAAAACATTGTTTAAAAGAGTAATATTGTTTTACCTGCATTTTCAGAATACTCTCTGAAAATAAAAATACCATCAACAGGAATACCAATTTGAAATACATTTTGAGGCAAGTTGTTTTTACTCAATTAAGTTATATCAGAGAACTTAATTTTTAATTAACATTTTTTATTTCAAATGAAAAATTTTGTTTTCCTGAAGATAAATTCAATATATTGCATAGTGTAGACATTTCAGACAATATAGAAAGTCAGCTGTATTAGTTTGCTGAGGCTGCCGTATCAAAGCCTCAAAAATGGAGTGGCTCAAACAATAGAAATTGATTGTTTCACAGTCTGGGGGCTAGAAGTCCAAGATTGAGGTGCCAGCAGGGCTGGTTCCTTCCGAGGGCTTTGAGGGAGAATTGGCTGCATGCCTCTCTCCTAGTTTCTGCTGGTTTACTGGTAATCTTTGGCATTCGTTGGTGTGTAGAAACATCACCCTGATTTCTGTGTTCATTTTCATATGTCCCCCCTTTTGTCTGTGTCCAAGTTTCCCTTTTTAATAAGGACATCAGTCATACTGGATTAGGGCTCACCCTAATGACCTCATCTTAACTAATGACTTCTGTAATGACCCCATTTCCAACACATTCTGAGGTCCTGGGGGTTAGAACTTCAATATATGGATCAGGGGGACACAATTCAACCCATAACATCGGCCTTATCCATAATTACACTTCCCTAGAATAACTGCTGCTATCAGTGTCAATATGCAGTTGGTGTATTTTCTTCCAGTTTTCTCTGCACACATACGCACAATTACAAAGTTGATTTTGTAAAAAATGGGGTTATACAGTTTCCCGATGTGCTCTTTTCACTGAAAATGTTCTGATCACTTCTCCAGGTCATCAAACACAGATTATATTAGTATTTTAACGGTTGTATAGGCTTCTATCTTTTGATGTATGGTGCTTTATTTGATTGAAGAATGTTTATATTTTCCCAAATGTTTGCTCTCATAAGCAAAGCAGGCTTGAGGGCATTTCCAGGCCTAATGTGCTTCTTTGCTTCCTAGCTCGCTACTGGCTACAGGTGGGTCAGCTGTGTTAAACAGCCTGCACCTTGCCAAACATTTGCGTTGACAACCTGGCCTTCCGAAAAGCTGCCCCTCTTTACACTCCTGCCATCAAAGTGCTCCTTCATCCACACCTGCTCCTCTCCCAGCCCTCTCCATTTCAGGGAGGACAGCTGTGTCCTACCAGCTGAGGCCAAAACCTTGAAGCCATCCGTGTCCCTTCTCTTGGTTTCACACCCCACACTGGATCTATCAGCAAGTTCCCCAGGTTCTGCCTCCAAAGTCTGTCCAGATCGGCCCATTTCTCCCAACTAGGTTCACGTCATCCTCCCATCTGGCCCATCTCACCTGCCCCGTCACCTGGACCGGGTCAGGAGCCGCCGCCCCCGCCCCCGCCAAGTCGGCTCTCCCTGCGGCCGCCAGAGGGCGCGCCTCAAAACGTGCACGAGGTCGTGCGGCGCCGGGGCCTAAGGCCCGCCCTGGGGTCCGCTTTCCCTCGGAACGACCCCCCAAGCGCTGGCCGGGGCGCCCCGGCCCCTGGAGCTCCGGGCCCCTGCGGCTCCCTGAGCGCCCCTCCGCCCCACGCCTCCCCCGACCACCTCCCTTTTCTTGTACACGTTCGTCCCGCTGCTGCTGCAGCCTTTGCCGCTGCCGCCGCGAACGTGCTTGTCCGGATCCGCGCGGGCTTCTGCTCCGGGTCCCCTCGGCCCGTTTGCCTTCCCTGGCCTCGTCTTAGAATGACAGCCGCCCCCCCGCCCCTACCAGCGTGATTTTTCTTTCGAACCCTCACTGGCCACTAATGTGCGATGCGTCTATTTTGTCGCCCATCTCCCCGCCCCCGCCCCTTGGCGCAGGGACTTGGCCCGGCGTCTTCGCTGCTGCGTCCCGGTGCCGGGGCCCAGCCCGGCGCGTGGGGCGGCGCCGAAGGAAGCGGCCGGCGCAGGAGTCCTTGCGGGGTCTGGCGCCGTCTTTTTAAATACTTGCCCGTTCGACAGGCAGAAGGGGGCGTCACATTCTTAGAATTTGCCCGTCTCAGATTACCGGGAGGTTTGGATATTTTCCTGTTTATTGGTCATGTAGTGCTTTCTGAATTGCCTGCCTGTGTCCTTTCCCAGTTTTTCTATTTGTGTGTTTATCTTCTTAGAAAAACAGAGAAGACCGCTTTGTATATTAAGAATATGAGCTCTATCAGAAGCCACTGGTATTTTTTCATTTTGACATCTGCTTCTTTATTGCATTCAGGAACTTTTCTGATGTGTAAATCCATCCTACTTTTCCATGATGGTTTCTTTCTTGCCTGTACATGCAGAAAGTCTCCCTCCTGTTTAAACTTACATATATTCACCAATATTTTCGTCCTGCACTGATATAGATATCATTTTTGGCCATTTTTTTCTTTTGACATTTTTGACCATTGTAATATATCGGCTTTTCAAGACAGATTTTAGAATGGTTTTGCTATTTGTTTGCAAAAACCTGCTGGGATTTCAATTGGATTTGCTTTAATTTGGGGGAGAACCAACATTTTCGCAATCTTCCCATCCAAGAATATGGTTTGTCTCTCCGTCTACTTTAAGCTTTATGGCCCCCAGTAAAGTTTTGTGCCTTTCTTCATATAGATCATAAATGTATTCCTAGGAATTCTGAATTTGTAGTTGCTATTGCGAAGGGAATGTTTTTGCAGCCAGCCGTCTTCCTGGGGACACCATCACAGGCCGGACCCCTCTTCCTGCGTCGAGGTACCTGGAGAGGGCGAGAGGTACGTTTGGGGCCCGAGGACCCGAAGGTGGTGGCGCGGCCTCGGGGTCACACGGTAAACTGGGTCTCAGTGGCGCCCCCTTGTGGCCGCCTCAGGGCCGCGCTTCTGCTAATTTTCAATTCCACTTCTGCGTCACCTCCTTGGTTTTCCTTCTAAGCTAGACGTTTGGGTCACCTCCTGTGAAGGGAGGCAAACGATTTTCAATATTTTAGACTCAGAAAAATAAAAATATAACGTGGAAGATGAATATAAAAAATAACTTTAAAGTCAAATCTATTCTTAAAAATGTAGCAGCTTTTTCTTCCTTTATTCAACACCTATTGACCATTCATTCAACACCTGTTGACTGAGGGTGCCTTAGGGGCCAGGCTGTGGGATTCAGACTTAAACCAAGACAGACAAGGGCCCCACTATTCCCTTTCATTTATGTTCTAGTGAAAGGAGACAGGCAAAAAACCAAGCAACACGTGATTATTTCCAAGCATCATCTTTGCGGTTTGAAGAAAATAAAACAGTGATGTACTAGGAATGAAGAAAGGGGTAGGGCGGCCAGCACTGGCTGCTGCTGAGGTGAGAGCTGATGGGCAGGAGTCAGCCATGGAAGAGGGGGTACTGGAGATTACTTACCCACTCTCATCAGATCCAGACTCTGGATTTTTTTTTTATAGAAATGGAAATTCAATCAGGAAAAAAAGTGTAGGATATGCCTCCTGTTCCCTTGTGTTCATTCTGTCATATTCATATTTCACAATGAAGTTGTGTTTCACCCACAAGATAAAAGTTTAGATTTGTCCAGGGAGAAGGGTCTGTAGGCTCCCCCAGCAATTTGTACTTGTTTAGGGAATGCAGACGTCCGGCTTTGGCCTGGAGGTGGGAGGCATTTCCCTTTTTTTCCTGCCCCCTTTAGATCTTGAACTGTCTTTTGGGCTGTGCTTAAGGACATTTTTTCTGCTGTAATTATTGTTGTCGATACAGAAGTGCAGGTCTAGGAATTAGTAACACTTAGCGTTATGGGCTAAATGTGCCTCTATCCCCAATTCATATGTTGAAATCTTAATCCCCAATACCTCAGAATGTGACTGTATTTGGAGACAGGGTCTTCAAAGAGGTAATTATGTTAAAATGAGATTGTTAGAGTGAGTCCTAATCCAATATGACTGGGTGTCCTTTTTTTTTTTTTTTTGGAGACAGAGTCTTGCTCTGTCGCCCTGGCTAGAGTGCAGTGGCATCATCATAGCTCACTGCAACCTCAAACTCCTGGGCTCAAGGGGTACTCCTGCCTCAGCCTCCTGAGTAGCTGGGACTACAGGCTCATGCCACCACCACACCCGGCTAATTTTTCTATTTTTTGCAGAGATAGAGTCTTGCTCTTGCTCAGGCTGGTCTCGAACTCCTCGGCTTAAGCAATCCTCCCGCCTCAGCCTCCCAGAGTGCTAGGACTATAGGCATGAGTCACCGTGCCTGGCCTGACTGGTGTCCTCATAAGGAGTTTAGGACAGAGACACACACAGAGGGAAGGCCATGTGAAGACATGGGGAGAAGATGTCATCTCCAAGCCCAGAGAGAGGCCTCAGAAGAAACCAACCCAGCCAACACCTTGATCTTGGATTTCCAGCCTCCAGAACTGTGAGGAAATAAATTTCCTTTGTTTAAGCCCCCAGCCTGTGGTACTTTGTTATGGCAACCCCAGCAAACTAACACACTTAGATAATGTTATCTTTAGAATGAAATTAAAAAGAACCAAAGTGTAACAGTTGAAATGGATGACCTACTCTAAGAAATAATTTGTAAATATGGGCGTAGAAGGTTGAGGGACACCCTGCTAGTGTCAGGGCCATGAGATTGGAATGTGGCGAAACCCAATAAGGCTGAGGCCTAACCAGTGGTGCGGTCCCTGGTGTGAGGAAAGAACGTGTTGACAGAAGGGAGGTAGAGCTGGGAGTTCAAAGGGCAGCAACCCGAAAGCTTTCAGAAACTCACGCATTCAACCAAGACTGAGTAAACACCACCTACTTTCTAGGGGATGGAGGTGAATTAAGCCCCAGGAAGGGGGCACATGAAGTTTGGAGCAAACTAAACAACAAGGAGAGGCTGTGAGTCCAGGAGAAGTCATCAGGGTTTTCCGTAACCTGCTGAGATAGTCCCTGGAGTCACCCCTGCCGTTACCCTGCCCTTGCCCTGTCAGATGCTCATGGAACAACCTTTTGACTTCTAATTTAGCTTTCCAAGCCCGCTGACCTAGAAGAGGGTGTTCACCACCCGTCCCAAGTTGTATTTATTGAGCACCTACTGTGTGCCAGGCACTGGAGGTACCCAGTGAGGGACTGACAAGGTCCCTGTTTTTAGGGAGGCTTATATCCTGGGACAAGGAGAGAAGCAGGTGGGTTTGAGCTGTGTTTGTAAGTAGAGTCAGGAGAACTCAGAGAAGGGTTGGATGTGTGGGGAGATGGGGAGGGAAGAGAGGACTCCAGGAGGGCTCCCAGGCTTTAGGCCTAGGATCGGGGTGCGTGGTGGTGAAATGGGAAGCTTGTGGAGGGGGTCAGGAATGGTCCTGGCATCTGGGAGACAGGAACTGGCAGTTTGATGTGTGGATCCTGGGAGGAGGCTGGGCTGGAGATATAAATTCGGGATTCAGTGGCTTACAGGGAATTTAAAGTCACAAGACTGGACGAGGTCACCTAGGAGCAATCCATGGATGAAGAAGCCACAGGCCTAGGGCCGAGCTGTGGGGCTTGCCCACCTTTAGAGGCTGAGCAGGAGAGGAGGAGGAATCACACAGCAGAGGAAGCTGCCGGGTGTTGGGAACGTGTGGTGTACGGAAGACAAGAGGAAAGTGTCCTGAGAAGGATGGTGTGGGCGACTGTGTCCTATGCAGCAGAGAGGTGTGGTAAGATGAGGACAGAGAATGGAAGTCGCGGCACCATGTCCTACCCGGCAGCCACAGCGGTAAGTGTTCCACCGGGACGCTGCTGCTCTCCATTGCAAACTGGGGACCTTGTGAGGTTCCCTAGCACAGGCCGGTCCCTGGCCATGGGGAGCCCTGCTCAAGAAGCAGGCGGTATTTCTGGGTGTCTATCAAGACAGCCCCCACCTGCCACAAATCCCAGTGAGCATAGCTAAGGATCAAAGTGCATTGTGAAGGTGTCTGCTGTCTTTGAATGACTAAACTCTCTTCTCAGCCATGACTAGGAAGGCATAAAACACCACTGGAGGCTGGGATGAGGGGCTGTGACCAAACCTCACCTGCAGGCTTTCTGGGATAAACTGTACAATCGTTGAGGTAACACAGAGTCAATGAATAGAGGGAGGTGTGCCTGGATGGTCGCATGAATGGCCAGATACAGAGTTTCTCAGCCTTGGCACTGCTGCTATTTGAGGCTGAATAATTCTTTGTTGTGGGACTGTCCTGTGCATTAGCAGCGACCCTGACCTCTGCCCACTGGATGCCAGCACCACCCTCCCACCATTGTGATAACCAAGAATGTCTAGACATTGCCACAAGTTCCCTGCAAAATCACCCTGGTTGACGGATGCCTGGATGGTCGCGTGGACTGTTGGTTGTCATATTTGGATGGGTGAAAGGATGAATGACTAGGGCAATAGAAACAAGAGACCCTCCAAGGGAAGGAGCAAGAAATCTGACAGGTAGAATACAGGCCACTTGGCCATGCGTCCCCTCTGCTCCCGGCAACTCTTCAGGGCTAAACCTTTTTACAGTAATTGACATGGTTACTGAAGGGGGGCAGGCAGGGGCAGGCGTCTGGAAAGAAGGGGTGAGGAGTCTAGGACAGTTGCGGGTGGGAACAGGGTAGGCATAGAAGATCTACTTATCCTTTTTTCTCAGCAGCTAGGACAGGACTGTCATGAACAAAGTCTGTCAGGAGGAGACTTACGATGATTTGATTTCCCAGCGTAAAACAAGGTGGACATGGTGAGGAAGGAGATTCCTTTGAGGTATCTATGTCTATTCATGTATCTATATCTGTTCCTGTGTCTACTTATCTATCTGTATCATCTTATCAGAGAAGATAGAGATCTATATCTATGTATCGAAAGCAGCAGCTAACGTGTACTGAGTATTTACTATGTGCCAGATACAGTGCTAAACACGTTACATCCATTACTTAATTTCTGCCATCTCTGTGAGGTAGTCATTACTACTATCCCCACTTTGCAGACCTGGAAATGGAGGCATGGAAGAAGGTATTTAATTTTCCCAAAGTCACAAAGCTGCTAAGTGGTGGAACCCTAAAAATCTCCTGTGCTCATCTGTTCAACTCTCCTACCTCCCCTGAACTCCTGGTGACTTTTTTTGCCTTTTACAGGATGTAATACTATTAGAGTCATAAAGTATAGCCTTTTCAGATTAACTTCTTTCATTTAACAACATGTATTGATAGTTCATCCAGGTATTTTCATGGCACGATAGCTCATTTCTTTTTATTGTTAAATGGTATTCCATTGTATGGGTATACCACAGTTTGTTTATCCATTCACCTAACTTTTTTTGCAAACCAAAAATTTATTGTTAAAATTTATTCATTTGGTCATAGCATCTCCCAACAATAGTAGTCCTACAACTAAAGTAATTTCAACCTTTGGAATATAAAAGTAAACTTTCAGTTTCAAAGGTTGCCAACTGAGAGATTTCTCACATAAAACTCTTACCACAGTTTATCTTACAGGGATTGATTAAATGGCAACAATAGGAATCCTATCCTATACTCTCTAAAAATAGAAAAAAAGGAAATAATTTACTCACTAAATTTACTTTTAAATGAACTGTGTTTATAAAACATTATCCTAAGAATTATAATTCTATTGAGCTTCCATTTGAACAACTGTATCATCACATAACCACAGCATTGAAATGAAACAAGAGAACATCAACAATTGCTTTAATAGAAAGAACAAATTGATATGATTTTGGATCAATAGAGAAGATTGTTAACAATGGCAACAACTTGCTAATAAGATTATATACATTTATAAGATGTATATTTATTAAGCACAATCCTAAGAATTATAGCTCTATCAAGATTTTACTTGTGTTATTGTATAATTACTCAATAACAAAAAAGAGAAAAAATTTAAAATTATTTTAGAAGAAGCACGAAAATGTAATCTGTGTTTCTAAATTACTTTAATGGACCTGTTAATGGCAATAAAGATTTGCTACCTGCAAATAGAATGAAGTGGAAACAATTAACTTGTAAGATTCACATTTAAATAATCGTCATTATAAAACAACTTAACAATCATAGTCCTATCAAGCTTGCATTGAGCCATTATATAGTTAATAGCAAAAAAACAAAAACAAAAACAAAAACAAAACCGAAAACAACTTTATAGAAAGTACTAGAAAGATAAAAAGTATTTGCTATGGTTCTGGATCTTCAGAAGTAAGTTCATTAGAAGACAGGATCAGCTTGGAAGGTGACTAGGGGATCTTGTCCCTGTAGTTCCCACCCTGGTGTGTGGCTTCTGGGCTACACTGGGCACCAGACCTTGGATGTCTATGTCATCACAGCCTGATGCTCCTCCTTCCTTGGGGATCTGGGTGTCTAGAGGATTCCCTGGTGATGAGGTTGTATGTGTAACACATACATACACACCACACACACACACACACACTGCACCTAGTTAAATTCAAATTTTAGATAAACAACAAATAATTTTTTTGGTATAAGTATGTCCAATTTAACTGGGCATCCTGTATTTAATCTGGCAACTCTACCTGGTGGTCCTCTTGGCCTCTGCCAAATGCCCATTTGGAACACCATGGATGCAAGGATACCCTTCAAAACATTAAAATTCTTCCTCGGTAATTTTTGTCTAATGTCTAATTTTTCTTAAGTTATCAGGATTTCTTTCAGTCAGTAGAGCTCTCAGCCCTTTACCATGAGTTTTTTCTCTCACAGGAAATAAGCTGGCTTCAGTAATAGCTTATGATTCTTCTGAATTTTTCTGCCAGAATTTTGGCTTGTACTTTATAAATGTCCAGCGTGGTTGATCTTGCCATCTGCTTTGGAAATAGCCTCCTCCACCGTTAAAGGGTAAATTCTCTCTCGATTGGATAGTTGATGCACATTTGTTTCTTTTTCTTGATGTAATTCGGGAAGGACTCGGAGTTCCCGCTGGAGCTGTTGCCTCTGCTGTCTGTCTGTCTCCTTTCAGTGGAGCTTCCTCCATTTGCAGGCTTTACGTACGAGGGCACCGATGATTTCAGCTCCTTCAGCCAACTGAGTGTACATTTGATTTCTTTCAAAGTGTCTTAAGAGAACTCTTTGAATTGCATCAGTTTCTTCACACCTGTTGATTCATCTCCTAGGAGCCATTTGTTTTCAGGCGTGGCTGTTCTCTCCAGTGCCAAGTGTGGAAGACAACATCACCCACGTTGTCTTCTCCAGGAACAGCACCCAGTCACTCCTCTTGAAGCAAGTGGCCACCCGGAGGCTGGATCTGATTTTCTTTAGAGTTTTCTAACATTTCATCTGTTTAATGTTCACTTATTCTCCCTTCCCTTCTTTGGCTTCTTGTGAAAGCAACTTTATGCCTCCCCGAAGACCACTGCGGTCCTCCAAAACATCTTTTCGTCCTGCCTAAAGGTGTTCTTTTTCCTTTTGATATATTTTGAAGGCTGTTTCAGTTGCAGATACTTGATATTGGATATATTTTGATTCATCTCCTAAAGACTGAATGTTTCTTGCAATGCCATTGTTCTGAATGTTTGGATTTTTCTTTATGTCATTTTCTAAAAGCCTTTATTTTAAGCCCAAGTAAAGAGTTGGCAGTTTCCAGCTCTTTTTTTAATGGCCTCCAGTTTTTATATTTCCGATAATTTGTTCTCCAGTCTAGTTTCCATTAAAGTTGATTCAAGGCCTTTTTCCCTGAGGCTGAGTTTCCAAAAATTTGATGTCTTTCTCCTAGAAGGACAGAAATTCCAGTGGCCAGTTTGCCTCTGCTTGCATAATGTAGGCTCTTAGCAAAACTCTATGACCCTCATCACTGCCATCTTGCCCAACAGTTCTTGGGGAGCTGGGCCTGGCCCAAGGTCCCCTGCATTGTGGCCACCACCTGGGATGGTGTCTCTAGGACCAGCATGACACAGAGCATCATGGCAGATCCTACATGGCCCTGAGGCTACTGTGGAGTCTCTCAGGTTCCCAGGACCCTGCTGGTCACAACAGACCAAGGAGAACACAAAGAACATTCCACCTGGAACCAACCCAGTTCCGGCAACCAGGGCAGACTCCAGAGGAGGTGGGGCATGGGACAAGCGCCGTAGGCCTGGCTTATACTTCTTGTTAATAAACTTTGCATTCTGAGGCCCTGGAGGCCTCATCTTGCCCATAAAAGGTCAAGTACAACTCCTGATGCTCGGTTCCTCCTTGGTCTGGGTTTGGACAGTCTTGGATATGTGTGGGGAGGGGTGCAGCAGGGCATATGGGGGGCCTACAGTGGGCTTTGACTTACTTCCCTAACTTTACCTTTTATCACTAAGGAGAAGTAAATAGAATCTTCAGTCTTAATATTTCAAGAATGTGCAGGTCAACACAAGCAAGGAAGACATGAAATTCAAATCCTCCTGCAGGGGTGAAATGTTTGATGAGGCAGAAGCCCTTAGAGGGCATTAGATGGTGGATGGAACCTGTGACAGGACCTTTGGGCCTCCTGAACTCCTCTACAATGTGGAATCTGGTCCCTGGGCTGTGGGGGAGCCAGGCCTTGTCCAGCTCAGCAAGCGGCTTGATGTTGTTGATAACAAGTCTGCAGGTCAGCTGGGGGTTGGCTGATTTGGGCTGGGCCTGGCTGGGCAGTTCTGCTGACCCCAGCTGGGCTCACTCCTGTGTCTCAGGGTCTGCTGGGGCTTGGCCAGTTCTGAGATGGGCTACGGGAGGCTCTGCTGATCTTGGCCGGGCTCGCTTATGTGTCTCAGGGGTGGCTTAGTGTCTGCTGATGTAGGCTGGGCTTAGCGGGGTGCTTGGCTCTGCTCCGTGTCTCTCATCCTGCTGTGAGATGTCAACAATTATTTTGATGATCTTTTCTTTTCTCTTCCTGACGTCTTCATCCTCAGGAAGACTGTAGGTTTCCAAAACTAGGATACAGAGTAGGAGCAGATGTAGTCACCCTTCTTTGTTTTTTTTTTGTTTTTTTGTACCTATGGCTCACTTCACCTCACCAGCTGCCAAACAATAGGAAATATACGAAAAAATAATGTCCAGTCTGGTGTGGCACCAGCTAGTGTGAACGCTGCATCCTTGGCAGAGCTGAGATCATTTTTTCTGTTGGAGCTAGCTTTTGACCTCTGTAGAGTTTTCCTGAAAGAGTAAGTCAACATCCATGTGAAAGTTGGGCATATGGATGCACTAAGTCTTTTCTCCTACTAGCTGTTCAAGGGCCGCGAGCTCTTAACTCTTGCCCTGAAAGAACAGCTGCAGCCAGGAGCTCCAGAATCTCAGGCATCTTCACGTGTTGCTCTTCGTCTTCTCTTGTTTCCACCTCTCAGAGTCACTGGCCCTCCTGCTCCTTAAGGACTCCCACGACCTCCTCCCTTGGGCTGGGCAGCTGCAGCAAAGTGTCCCCGTTTTCACTGACAGCAAAGCTTCTGCCTTCACTGGCTTTTGACTGCTTTTTCTTTCAATGACAGAGAAAGGCTTGCTTCAGCGATCTATTGCTGCATAACAAACCACCCTAAAACTTCACGGCTTAAAACAATTTATTATTCCTCATGATTCTGTGAGTCCACTGGGTAGTTCTGCTTGTTGAGGTGTCCGCCGGTGTCACTTGTACGGCTGCCACCCACCTGGAAGCTCAGCTAGTGCTAGCTTCACTTATGTGTCAGGGCCTTGGCACTGGCTGTTGGCCGGCACGCATGGGTTCTCTTTCACGTGGCTTCTTTGTTGCCATGTGGTCTCTCAATAGTAAACGGTCTAGTCCAGGGTATTTTACTTGGCAGCCAGCTTCCCACAGAGTGAAAAAGAATCTTCCAGGCGTCTTACTGGCCAGGCCTAGGAACTGGCCCAGCATCATTTCTGCTACAGTCTATTAGACAGAGCAAGTCAGAGGACGGTACTTAAATCATCTCTTGTTAGAAGGCATGGCACATGGTTGGACGATGAAGGAATTTTGGTGACCTTCTTTGGAGATAAACTACCACGGGGTGTCAACTACCCAACTCTGACTGTGGATTCACCTGTTTCTCCGTTTAGTTCTGTCAATTTTTGTTTCATGTATCTTGAAACTGTTATTAGGTACAGACACATTTAGGATTGTTGTCTTCTTGATAAATGGACAATAAGAAATATCCCTGTTTCTGTTCAGTAGTGTTTCTTGCCTCAACATCCACCTTATTGATACTAATATGGTTAGACCAGCTTTCTTTATTAGTGTTTGCATGTTTTTCGTACTCTTTTGTCTGTATCTTTATATTTTGTGCATCTACTGTAAACAGTGTATAGTTGAGCTTGCTTTTTTATCCACAGTGACAAATTTTAGCTTTTAATGGGAGTGTTTATCCTGCTTATATTTAATGTAAATATTTGCTATGGCTGAGTTTAAGTCCATCATCTTGTTATTTGTTTTTTATTTAGCCTATCTGTTTTGTTCCTGGTTTTTTCTTTTCTGTCTTTTTTTGGGTTAATCAGGTATGTTGTGGTATTTTTTTTCCTTTTTTTACATTTTGTTTTCTTTTCTTTTTTTTTTTTAGTGGTTGCTTCAGGGATTCAATAAAACATGTGTTCTTAATTTATCACGGTCTACATTAAATTAATACTAAACCACTTCTGTATAACACAAAGAACCTTACGATAGTGTGATTACTCCTCTGTTGTCTTTGATCTACCTATGTCATATATTTCGCTTCCGTGTTATAAACCCCAAAATATATTATTTTTGCTTTAAACAGTCAATTGCTTTTTAAAGAAAGTAAGAAAAAAGATTAAAAAGTCTTTCATATTTGCCTGTATATTTGCATTTCTTGCTGTCTTTATCCTCCCTGTTTCCATGTGGATCGTTTCTGTTTGGCTAATGAGTTCCCTGTAGCATCTCTTGTATGGTGAGTCTGTAGGCTATGAATCTCTCAGCTATAATTTATCCAGAAATGTCCTTATTTCACCTTCATTTAAAACTTAAAACAATTTTTTTAGTATGATATAAATTAAAGTATTCTTCTTTATTTCCATATCACAATGATACTTTACCACTACTGTGTGCTAGGGAGCATGCATTATCAACTATCACTTTATTTCTCAGTGGATTATATTCAGTCAATAGAAAACATACAAACCTTTTTTTTTTCTTTTTAACACTAAAGTGTTTCCAAACTTTAAGACAGATGGAGAAAAGCAAAATATTCAGTCAACTATCTTTTTTTAAGTTAAATGTATAACTTTTTTCAATTCAATGATTTTTTAGTAGATTTCTAGAATTGAGCAACCATCTTCACAATCCGGTGTTGGAACATTTCAGTCGCCCCCAAGTGTCCCCTCATGTCCACTTACAATTACTCCCTGCTTCCTTCCTCAACCCTAAAGAATCACTTGTCTGCTTTCTGTCCCATAAACGTGAGACAGTTCGTATGAATGGAACCACAATATGTAGATATGTAGTCTTTGCATCTTGAGTCTTTCAGTTAACATGATGTTTTTCAGGTGCATCCATGTGGTAGCACGTAGCAGTGGTTTTTTCCTTTTAATTGCTGAATAATATCCATTGTATGGATCTATCACAATTTGTTTATACATTAATTTGTTGTTGGACGTTCGGATTGTTTCAAGGTTTTGGTTATGAATAATGCTGCTGTGAACATTCAGAGACGTGGCTTTGTGTGGGCATGTATTTTCATTTTCCTTGGGAAGATTCCTTGGATTGGAATTGGGGTCATATGGTAAGTTTGTGTTTAACTGTTTGTAAGGTTTGTCCTTCTCCATCCTTTCCTTTCTCACCTGTTTGTGGTCTTTGAATCTAAAGTGTGTCTCCTGAAGACAGAATATAGCTGGATTTGGCTTTTTACCCAATTAAGACAGCATCTGCCTTTTGATTGGAATGTTTAGACTGTTCACATTGATGTAATTATTGTTATGTTCCGATTTATATTTACCATTTTGCTATTTGTTTTCTGAATGTCTCATCTTTTTTCCCCTCTGACTCTCATTACTGCTTTCTTTTGTGTTAAATAAATATTTTTAGTCTACCATTTTAATTCTTTTCATTGATTTTTGACCAACATTTTATAGTTTTTTTCTTAGTGGTTGCTTTAGGCATCTTAACTTACCACAGTTTACTGCAGACTGATACTAACTCACTTCTCGTAAAATATAGAAACTTTGCTTCAATATGGCTCCATTCCATCTCTCCTTCCTTTGTGCTATTATTGTCATAGATAGTAAATCTATGTATTATAAACATAATTCTATAGTGTCATACTTATTGCTTTATACAAACTTAAGTGTTTTAGAAGTTAAAAGAAGAAATAAGAGAAAAACATATTTATCTGTTATATAAACCTACAAATTTACTCTTTGTGGAACTCTTTCCTTCTTCCTGTGGATTCAACTTAACATCTGGTATCCTCTCCTTTCACCCTAAAGGACTTTCTCTAGTATTTCTTTTGAGGCAGGTCTGCTAAAGTCTCTCAGGTTTCATTTATCTGAAAATGCCTGTATTTCACTTTCATTCTTGAAGGATAGTTTTGCTGGATATAGAATTCTTGATTGACAGTCTTTTCTTTAGCACTCGGAATATGCCATTTATTGCCTTCTGGCTTCCATCGCTGCAGATGACAGAAGCCAGCCATTAATTGTATTATTGTTCCCCTGACTGATGAGTTGTTTTTCTCTTGCTGTTTTCAAGGTTTCCTCTTTGTAGGTTCAACATAGGTAAAGACCTACTATGTGGATCTCTTATGCATTTATCTTACTTGGGATTCATTGAGTTTCTAGGATGTGTAGAATAATGTTGTTGTTTCATATAAAATCATGTTGTTGATGTAAGCTTTTCCCTCCATCTGGTGGCTGGCGGGGGGATCCTTCAGATTCCTCCTAGAGCAAGAAGAGTTTTGCCTGGCTCCAGCTTTAATTAGTTGCATTCTCTGTAGTAGCCCAACCCCCAGTGTCCTGAGTGACTGCCTTTTGATCTTATTAACTGGGAGCTAATTGGCTTCAATTTTAGCTACTTTGGGTTCACCTTTGGATTCATTTGTGGCAGAGCCCCAGGATCCAAACACCACAAGAATGTTTGAGATTACACAGTTTCCTTCTACTCAGCATCCTCTACCCTATTGCTGTTTTCTTTTATTTTTTTAAATTTCAAAATATTAAGAGGGTACAAATGTTTTTGTTACATGGATACCTTATATAATGATTAATCTATTGCTGCTTTCTTGGAAAAACTCAGAGGAGGATATTTCTGGGCCAAGGGGTCTGTCTTGTGTTTGGGGCTCTTCCAGACTCCAGTCTGTCCCATGAACTCACTCTGTTTTCCAGGATCTGGCTGGTTTCCCCTCATCCTGGCAAAGTCTCTCCATCCTCAGCAGGGCTGCTCTCACCCAGACGAAGCACCAGCTCCTGGTGTGGAAGCTGCCTCAGCTTTCTGCTCACCTACAAAAGCCTCAGCACTCTCAGGAATGTAGTTCTTGTGTTTACCACTTTTTCCTGGCTTCATAAGAAGCAAATTGTTTTTATTTTGTTTGTTTGTTTTCCTCTTATTACCTTCTAAATCCTAGCTGGAAGCAGAGGTCAAATCTGGAGCTTTCCCTTGGGTGTCTTGAGCTTCAGCGTGGCTGCTCTTAACCACAGCACCTTGCTGTCTCATCCGTCCTACCCCACAGGTGGTGAGGATGACAGGAGCTGATGCACAGACACGCTCAGCACTGTGCCCTGCAGGCAGTAAGTGCTCAACAAGCAGTAGCTGTAACAGTGGTCACAAAGCGTGGTGGCCCAAGGGGGGCAGGCGTCAGGGTGTTTCTAGCAGAACAAATGCTGGTGAGTGGATATGCTTTTACCCATTGAACAGAGGTGATAGACCAAGGCAAGGCAGTATCCTGAAGGACACGGCTGACATGTGACACCTAATGGTTTTTCCAAGCAAGAGTGTATCGAGGACCTACCATGTGGTGGGCACTCTCCTAGGTTCTTGTAAATACTGGCTTATTTAGTCCCTGTGGAAAGCCTAAGAGGTAGCTCCTACTCTCTCCTCTCCTGCACAGAGATGAGGTGGGGAAGGCTGGGGAGAGGGGAAATGCATGTCCTGCCATTGTGTTTTGCTTCAACTCCTGCGTGAACTTGACATTTGTCTCTTACAGTAGTATTTAAATGGACAGATCCTTTCACTGAGACAGTTGTACAACTTTGTCCTTCACAGCTTCAGGTCTGGGTCAAAGTTCCACATCTTACATGAGGAATAAAGGATTTTTAGTCATCCTGGCCTCTGCGATGTTTCCATTTATGTCTGGGAGACACCACCGTGGGTGTCCATGGGGAACAGCCCACTGTCTGGGCCTCCTGTCCCGCGCCTACAGTGGCCAACAGGGGTCTCAGGGCCTTCCTTAGGCCCCGTGTTTGGATGCAGGTGAAAGCCATGTGGCAGTGGCATTGTGTTCTCATTTCACCAACGTTCCCAAGGTGGGAGTCCAGCCCAGGGCTGTGTCCAGGAAGGCACCAAGACTCTAGAACACTTTCACCTCCTGCTCAGGCCTCCATAGCACCCGGCTGCCATCTTCGGGATCCTGTCTCCATGCCGGGCAGGTCATGGTCTGGGAGTGGGCTGAGCAGGGCGGGCCTCAGTGAGGGGTCCCACCACTCATATTGCTTCCCGTTGACTCTCTCGGGGGCCAGCCCAGCTGCAGCCCTGGTGTTGGCCCTGTGAGGCCCCAGTGAACTGGGGAGGAGTGTGTTTGAGCCATCAGACCTTGTCACCACCCCTCTCTGGGGCGCCACCTCAGCCAGCAGCCTGCTCTCGCAGAAGCACCTCTCATGTTTTCTGGGGCTTGCTGGGGCCCTCTGCACTGCACCCTAGGAGGAACCAGGCTTTCAAAGATCACCACCAAGCCTCGAAGACCCGTGTCCTGCACTTAGTGTGGGAGGCAGAGTTTGCTGCTGCCATATGGGCTGGAAAAGCTTTCTGCCAGCCAGACCCCAACCACCCATGGCAGCACTTGAGTGTTTCCCTCCCCGGCTCAGGAGGCGAACAGGCCCTCGGGGCAGGGATAGGCTCTCTGCAGGCTCTTGGGTGCCCACCATCTTCACCACCAGAGCCTGCACCGCCTTTGGGGTTCCCAGTACAGACCTGCCGGTTGCTTTTCCAGGCTCTGCTCCAAGACTGTGAACCTCTAACTCCCAGAGTGGGGCGGGCAGCACCTGGCTCTCTGGCAAGTCTGAACACCTGGCCCCAAGCTTTGATGGCGGTGGGGGTCACTCCTTCAGTTAGTCGATGAGAGGGGGCCCTGAGGGTGTGTTGGGGGTGCTAAAATAAAGATGCGCCTTCCCCAAGACACCTTGCTGTCATCTGCTGGAACACTGTCAGTTACACAGACACATCTGGAAATGATACAAATATGAATAGGCCCCCCCATGGCACAGTTGTTTCAGCTGAGCCCTGAGTAAGGGCTGAGGGTATGAAGGCCAGTGACACCCGATTCCTGACCTTCTGAAGCTCATGGTTCAGCCGAGGAGGCAGACACATCAATGTAACCAGCTCCATGAACAAATTCCAATGACCCCTATGTTTTTTATAATCCTCTCCCTTAACTACTTGACTTTTTGAGTTGTTTCCCAGAGATGGTGGACTTTCTGCAAGACAAAGGAGTTGAGATTCTGAAGGCTCCAGGGCAGACTCCCTGAGGCCAAGACTTACCTGCCCCCTTGACCTGCCCCACAGCACGTGGCTGCTCCTTAAAAAGCCCATGATCTTTATTAGTTGGAGAGACAGATTTGAGGCAGCTTCCTCCATTCTCCCCAAAAGACATCTTTTGTATTAAAAAATTCCTTTCTTCCTTGGCAATCCTTGTTGTCTCAATAATTGGATCGCTGTGTGGTGAGCAACTAGACCTCGGCCAGAACCCCCTTGTGGTTTTGATAACATCAACTCACAGCCTCAGTGCCGCTGGTGAGGTCTGGACGATGCTGCGTGAGCCCAGCCCAGCCCAGCTGCCGCCCCTGGGTGCTGGGGCCAGGCCTGACTCAGTTGTAGGTTGGGTAGTGCCACTGGCCAGCTCTCCACCTCAGGCCCCATGGGTGGCTGCAGTGAGCGCTCTGAGAGCTGGCAACCCAGCGATGCCCGGTGTTCACTGCCGGTGCCATCCCGGGCGGGCCCACCCCAACTGCACACATTCCCTTGGTGGCCCCCCTCATTCTCTGTACTGCTAGCCCACAGAGCTGGATGACCTGGCCATTCCCAGCCCCTGTGGCTGACGTCACCAGCCTTCTATTGCACCTCCAGGTGTGGTCCTCAGCCTGGTGGCACTGTCTGGGAGCTTGTTAGAAAAGCAGACTCTCCGGACCCACTGGAGCCGAGTCAGCATTGATGGAGATCCCTAGGTGGGCGGCGTGTACACTACTTGCTCTGAGCCTCACCTCAGGCTCCAGGGGCCACGAAAGTAGAACATTCTGGTTCTAACCCATGAAGTGAGGATGCCAGACAAATAGGCTTTCCTCGTGGGCATTTAATGTAAACAGTTGGTCAGAAGCAGATGGAGTTCGAGACCCTGTGCCACTGCTCGTCTGGCCTCAACCACCTGCCCTGGAGGTTATCCAGAGGGATTCCGGAGGAAGGCAGCACTTAGAAGAGGGTCAGACTAAAGAAAGGAGATGCTGCCGGCTGCATCCACTTCTCTGCAACCTATTGCTGTGTGGTCTTGGCTGAGTGGCTTAACCTCTCTGTGCCTCTGTTTCCTCATATGTTACAATCAGGATACTAGAGTACCTATCCATCTGAGTGTCGTGAGGACTGAGTTAGCCCTTAGCCCTTGTGAAGTGCTTGGTAATTACTGGTGTTGGCTGTTAATGAAGAAAGGAGATCTGCTGTCATGGATGCTTGATGGATTTCTCAGCCGAGTAAGGACAAGGTTAGCAAAGATTTACCTATCAGTTACCATAAAAGTTAAATTAAATCGATACTTATTCTGTATTGCTTCACCATAAAATTGAATTTCTGTTTCCTAAGAGTGGAAACAAGCTTTCTTGTAGTATTAGAAGACATGCTCTAATAGTTTCAAGGATGTTTGACTTACAACGCTGAAACGAAAGCGTTTCCAGGCTTTCGTTTCCAGAACATGATTTGCTGTCCATTACATGGGGCAGGAGGCCGGGCAAAGAGTCGAGCATGATTCCCGCATTGCTGGTTTAAGAAACCAGGGGGCGATGGTGCCCTGAGCTTGGGGCCCTGGCGGATGGGCCTCTATCCAGTTCTGTTTTGGACACACTACTTGTGAGATTGCTGGTGGCATCTGCGTGCTGCAGTGGCTGGGCAGTTGAGAAGGTGCTGTGCCGGCTGCTCAGTCGCCAGACACCCCTGAAGCCCACAGGGCCTTCTGCATTATATTCAGCAACATGTGCTGGGTGTATATCATCTCCCTCCCCACGCCCCCAGCCATTTTTTCAAGTCATTTATTTTGTTTCCACCACTTTATTATAAAACATTTCAAGCATACAGATAATTGAAAGAATTTTACAGGGAAAAAACCATATAATGGAGAAGAGACAAATCTTCACGCAGGAAAATTCCAAATACTTTATGTAGCTACCCTATTCTCAGGGAGGTGGAGCAAAACTCGATTCTCCTTAAGTGTGGCTGCACTCAGTGACTTCCTTCCTACGAGCACAGAAGCGAAAGAGTGAAGGTAAGAAAGCAACTTGACAGTGGAGAAACCCGACAAACACGAGCTCAGCCAGGTGCTCAAGGTCCAGTCACCAGGGGGAAGTCCCGTGCACAGTATGACATCAATATGATATGATGTGATGTGATGAAAACAGCACTTTATCTCTATGGTCTTCCTCCCGAAGCCCCATAATCTCATTCCAACCATGAAGAAAACATCAGACAAATCCCGATGGAGGGAGAGTCTACAGAATACAGCCAGTCCCCGGGTTATGGATGAGATACGTTCCTGAGAACGTCTTTAGGTTGTATTTGTATGTAACTCAGATCCCTGATGCACAGCACATATACGGTAATAATAATAACAATATTATAATGGCTCAAATGTGGTAATAATAATACAGTGTAATACTGTAATAATAATCCTGTACTGTAATAATAAGTTATAGAAACTATCGTGGTCTTCCTTTTAATTCAAACAAACAACATAAAAACAAACTCATACAATATGTTTAGATAGGAGATAGGAGAAATTTCAAAAAAGAATATTAAAGGTGAACACTCCCCTAACGTTGCATCAGCGCTGGGCTACTAGAAACGTTACTCGTTTTGATCTTCTAACCAAATCAGTAATAACCTTTCCCTTTCAATAATTAATCCACTAGGCTGCTTAGTAAAAACTGATGCTGTCATCGGAGCACCGCCTTGCAGTAAGTGTTCCATTACTCCCACCGCATCCTTTACGATCGTCCCGACGGTCTGGTGCCTGACGCCTAATGCTGTCCCAGCGAAGGACGGTGTCTGGACTTTCTCCCAACGCTTCATTATTTGTGTCCATCGTCATCACCTTTCTCTCCGCGGCAGGCTCGCCCGGGCGAGCGGCGGCTTTCGCTCCGGGGGCGCGGTCGTGGGGTGCCCGGAGACGCACGCGAGCGGGTGCCGGCCACGGCGCAACGAGGCCGGGCGGCGGCGTGAAGCTGCGGCCCCACGAGGGCGACCACGCGGTTTGTTTACCTGCGCGGAAGAAACTAATTTTCGAAGCACTAATTTACTTATTCAATTATCAATTGTCCTTACGGGGAGCCTTGGGAGCCCGCTGGTAAGCACGGAAGGCCGCTGAGTCGGGTCATCGTAACCCGGGTTTGCTCGTACCCGGGCAGCGCGTCAACACTGTCCCCAGAAACCAGGCAGGGCTGAAACTCCACAGCCAGAGGCGCCTCCAGGCACGTGACCAAAGGCAACGTGTGTCCTGGAGGAGAAAAAGGGCGGCAGGGTCTGGACTTAATAATGTATTGGTGGCGGTTCATTAATTGTAAGTAATGTACCGCAGCAACGTGAGATGGTAATAACGGGGGCACTGAGCGTGGAGTGTGAGGGAGCCCTCTGTACTACCTTTGCAGGGTTTTCTGTGAATCTAAAACCTCTTCCAAAAAATAAAGGTTATTAACAAACAAAACAACCACAGACATGTGTCCCTCCCTCGCTCTGTTTTTATAACGTTCGTTGACGATCTCCACCTTTTTGCTCAAAAACGTGCCCAGGGCGCTTGGCTCCCCCTCGCCCTGCGGCACGCGACACCCCGGGGTCTCTGGGTCCGCTCGTTTGCTGCGAGAACGCGCCACTCCCCGGGCGCGGCTCCTGCGGGAAACAACGGGCTCTGCTGCCACCCAGTGGACTCTGTGAAAAATGCAAGCGGGCTGCCCGCAGGAAAAGCTGAGTCCGCGCAGGCAGAGGGGCCCCTGCAGGCGTCCCTGAGCGGTTCCAGTACCATCCGGCGGACTCCACACGGACCCTAGCCCCCTCTTCACTGGTCCCCATCCAAATTCTCTGTCCCCTATTCCCAATTGTACAATCATTTTGTACTGTACCTTTCAAAACAGTCTTTTTCGGAAAGAGGCAGAGCATGAGAGAATGGGTTTTCCAGTTTTGGAAGCCTGTTTGATGACCACGAAGAACCATTTGGGAGCACAGGGCGTGTCCCAGCCAGCTGCTGAGGCAGTTACAGGTGTTCAGAGCAAGCTGAAGCGGGTGCCAAGGAGGAGAGGGCGCAGGGCACTGACAGGGTTCTCTCAGTGTGTTGGGATGATGCAGGTCGGCACCCAGCGCCACCCCACCCCCTGCATCTCCAAAGGAGCGAGGTCCCAGAAACCAGCAGGTCCCTGACGGCTCAGGGGAGCCCAGGACCACACAGAGGTTCCACTAAGCTCGAGAAGGTGCTCCTGGGTTAGGAGGGGTCTGACGCAGTGGGACTGTCACCTCCTTTTTCTTCACAAAGGCGAGGACTTTGTAAGACGGGGAGATGCAAAGGTCCCCATGAACGTGTGCGAGCAGCGTGAAGAGGCCTTTGCTCCCTGGGACCAGGCTGGGCTCGAGGGGACCTGCTGTCTTCAAGCTCCAGCCCACTAGGGAAGGGGGAGCCAGCTGGGGTGCAGCCTCGCCTGGAAGCTGCCCCCGGGCAGAGGCCTCCCCGGGTGGCTTGTGGCGCCTCATGCAGGCTGCTTGCATCCCAACCACGTGGGAGACCCAGCTACTGGGACTTAGAGCCAGGCCATGCTATTTCCATGGAAGACCAAGATTTAGGTGACAAAAATAAATACTAAGGAACAGGGAAAGATCATCTGTAAAACCTGCCGCCCTTACGAAGAACGTTGAAAAAATGTCAACCTTCCTCAGAAATCTCTACGGTCTCACTGAAGTGCTACCTAGAAAAAAATGTTTAACCAACGGCAGCGGATGCTCGCAGGGACAGCCCTCGGGTGGAACATACCCGGACCCCCAGCCGCAGTGCGGAGGGGCACCGGGCTGCCAGGCTCACTCGCCGGCCACACAGGGAACCAGACACGAGCAAGGCCTCAGAGGCCACTGTAAGTGCACACACGGAGGCCTCATGCAAACCGTGAAATGATGTGTCCTTTGTGCAACTACCACCATCCTCGGGTCAGCGTGAACACGGGGGGCACAATCTTTGGAGGTTCAAAAGCTCATGCCCCGATGGAGTGCCTCGGGTTGTGAGCGCGTGGTGGTGGAGGCGTGCAGAAGTGAAAGTGTTAGCAGGCAATGGGTGATGGCCTTTTGTGGTGGAAAGCGGAAGCTGGGTGTGTCTGGGCTGCTCCTCATGCCTTTCTGCGGCGTTGGCTTTTAGGAGCCAGCAGCACAGACCACCGTGTGTGGAGAATCTTACCTTGTCCTTCACGCCTTCTGGAAACCAGGTGGTAAAAGCGTGGGCGTTAGGCTCTGGAAGATGTGGAAGGACACAAAAATGGTTGGGGAGAACATACCTTACAAATCCAGGAGCAACTGAAAGACAGTGTGTCTGGGCTGTCCTCTGTTTCTCAAAAGGACATCTTTGGCAAATTCTCCTGTGGCTTTGGAGTGGCTTTAGCCTCCAGAATGAACCAGCTATTGACCATTGCAGCCCTCAGGGAGCTTTCTTGATTGTGATCTTGTTTGATCCTTATGAATTAGGAAGGTGGGGTAAGAATTACACTACCCCGAGAAGCCTGAGGCTTGACAGTTTGGGGCATTTTGGCCAGGAGAGGAGAACGTTCAACTGGTGACTGTAGTAGGAAGTAGAATTTGAGCTGAAGCAAGAGTCTAGACCTCAGTGTGGTCACCCTCAGAAGTGGCAACATCATAAGCTATGACTTAATGAGACCGTTTCATCTTTGGGGAACTAGGACATACAAGTAGATTGAACTACCTGGCAGAAATAAGATGCTGCGATTCAGATGAAGTGTTTTTGGCAAGAGAACGTTCCTCCCTCACCCTAAAGAATGACGATCTCACGTACTGACAAGGGTTAAAACTGAAGTCGAGAGCAGGGTTGTGCACTACAAGCTACGAGGTGCCTGGGAAGACAGACAAGAACGTTCTTTCAGGGGCCAGAGTTCTCTTTCGGTAACCTGTAAATACTTCTGCTAAGCCCATCATTTCTACCCTGGAATGTAAATAATAAAGGGTCACAGAACCCAAGAGGAAGGAAGGATCTACTGTTCAAATGTTATGGACTAGAAAGTGGTGCTAATAAAAGGTGCAGTAATACTTACGAAGGGTGAGGAAAACATGAGTATGGGGCAGGGGGCTGGGGGTGGGGGGGGATAAGTGAAACTGTGTTTCTGTCATATAAAACCTTGAACAGGGAGAAAGAGTGTAATTAACTGTTTCCTTTACAGCTTGTGACAAAATTCATGCTTGTGTGTCACCTGAGCGCTGTTCACAGTGACACAAATGCAACTGTTTAATATACATCGTAAAGACAGACAATGATGTTTCTCCAAAATTTTATTTTAATTTAAATTACAGGGCCAGCCAGATATTCTGATAAGAAATTCACTTTTCCTCAGGAGAAAGAAAATGCTTTCGTGGCATGGTTAACAAATGTATACATCTCCACTTTTTTTTAAGGGTTAAAAAAAATCACATTAAGTAACTTCCTTAAGTAAAATTAAACCTTTAACACAAAAAGAAACCACTTCCACTATAATAGTTTTGGTAATATATTAAATGATCATAACTTCAAATGTAATTTTTCAATTTTGAATATTTTCACATTGCTTTAACAAAGCCCAGAAAGTCTTAACTACCTTCAGATTCCAATGCAAAATAGTAACACATTACTGTTTTCTTTGACACACTGCACCCCCTCACTGTCTTCCATGTAAAAGGCTCCAGCGCTACCAAGTAATTGCACCAAAGTGGAAGCTGTTTTGTTGTTTAAGTTCTAAGAACTAGCTTGGCAAGGAGACATTTCTTCCACTTGGTGTAATCAATGTTTTCACACTAATCCCATGCACACAGCACTACACCACAAGAGCCAGAATGCAACGTCATGGCCAAGTCTGCCTTCCTAAACATCCAAGATTTTCCTTTCAAGGAGATTAGATTGCTTTCCCTACTTTCAGTAGAAAAACATGAATTATTTCACACACATTCTGTTAAAGACAGTCTCAGGAAAACCAATTATAATGTAGACTGCCATTTTAATTAAATAGAATAAACTATGTATTTTCTGGAGCTATTTTCTTAACTGGTGTTCCTTACAGGAGGTTTTAAAACCTGCTGAAACATCAATTGGGAGGCTCATTATACTGGCTGATAAATAATTCAATTAGTAAGAGAGGCTAGCAAAGAATAATTATATCAATTTCTTAATCAGCTATAGCCATGCTGAATTTGAACTGGCAAACTCTGATTTGTAAGTTGTTAGTTGTGATCTTCGTATCACTAAGATGAACAGATACCATTCTAGTAACTTTACATAGATATAGTCTAGGAGACATTGTTCTGCCGTGGTCACAGTAACAAAAAAGTGGTGCAAAATCAGTTACTTTATAAATACTGATAATTTGCAGCATTAAGGAACAGGACATTAAAAAAAATAAATTTCCCCATAGGACACCTATGACTAGGAACTCTTCTTTTCCTAAGAGAAGCCAAAGTTTTAATTATTCAGTTTCACAACTATTTTACTGGATTACTTATTCTAAGAAAGAAAAGGTGCTCTAAAGAGGTTTCCCACACACACAAAGAATCAGCATTAATTTAGCATAATCTCTATCATTCATAGATCTGGCAAATTCCTAACTCATTTTAAATGAATAAGGCCAATATTATGAAGGAAAGTGTGGCTGACTGAGTTCAGGGCTGTATTTCAGCTTATTGATGGCACCCCATTAGGTAACTGAATACAAAGGATTAGTTTCCTTTTCTTCTTTTAATGCTGTGATACTTAAATGTTAAATCAGCATTTTCAAGAGATCTGAAGTATTTCAATTACATATGAGCATTCATTTTTTTTTTTTTGCAAAAACTCAGTATTAGGTAATAGTTACATACTACTACAATAACATTCCTCTGCTGTACAAATTAAACCATTTAAAAGAAATGAGCATTCTAAGAATTATATACAAAAGAAACCTGTAAGCAGTGTTGAAATGAAATGCAAGGTGTTGTTGCTAGCGCTACTGTTTAAAATACCTTCAAAAAGTAAAATTAACGAATACCCTTCAACATATCCAGGTTTACAAGTTTCAAGAAAATCAAATGTCAAAAAATTCTAGAAAGCTGTGAAAAGCATATATACATTTTCCTTATGAAGCATCACACTTTTGAGAAGTTGCTAAGTTTCAGTATCAACTTATTCGCACATCAACTTTATCTGCCCCAAAAGCTCACATCCTGGATACAGTTCCCCTCTGATTTCCTTCAGTGAAGATGCACAATCTGACGCAAGGATACCAGGTGTGCACATGCCACACTGCGCTCTGATCATCAACAAAGATGAATGCAAACACATAGGTTTAATCTGATAATATCAATGCCCTCTTCCCTAAACGACACTCTCATCTATACATTTGTCTTCATGAACCCAGCTGTGTTTAGAACTCCTGTAGCAAACGGAGTCTTTGAATTCTGAAATGATACAAAGATCAAGAAAAAGCCCACATGTGCCCTAGTGTGCAAGCGGCAGCAGCTACGATCTCCAACCTGGACTGAAAAACAAAAGGGTAAAATGAAAAACCGTTCACTTAACAGCAGATTAGCAGTAATGTTCCTCATGAATCGATAAGAGTGCCTGATGCTGAATAGCTAACAGCAAACGCTGAATTTGGATTTAATATTTTAGATGTTTATTGGAAATTAAGCTTCTTGCTGAGCTGGTCTCTTCAAATCCCTGATCTGTTTAACTAAATAGGTCTTCTCATCGTTAAACTGCTCATCCTCGGTCCTGTCATTCTGAAATTTGCTGAGGAACTCTATGAGTTTGGTCTGGTTCTTGAGGAGGATGTCTAGGATGGGCTGTGTCTTGTTAGGATTGGCTACAAACACCTGCATGGAGAGAAATCCATGTAAGTCACAGAGAAAGAACAAGACACAAAGAGACACCTGAATTGCAGTCACAGCACACAAAAGCACACATCTAATGCTCTCCTGGGGCAGGTGGTGAAGTCCGGGTAATTAGTTTTTGCTTTAGAAGACCTTATTTTACACTTTGGAGAAAAAATAACAATTACGTGTTTTAGCACAAATGGGACTAACAAACGCATTCTGCTAGCCCTGAAACACAGTGGTTAGTATTAAACATAGATTTTGACTTTAGAATAAAACGAGCAGAAATTATTTCTGAGCACAGGAGGTCAGATTGGATTTTAAGAATAAAACCTCTACGGAAAGCATTAATAAATGCTTTTGTTTTGTGATTAATAATCCTCTATGCTGAAGATAAATGACACTCTTCTATAAATAAACTTCCTTGTTCCCAAATCCAAATGGTACACCCTGTTTCTGAGTATTTCTGTTTAAATGTCACCAATAAATATGAAAATTGACTGAATTGTACTTATCACTTAGATTACCAAAATGAGGCTAATAATATTTCAGTAATTTGTAAATGAAATGAGATGAACAACTCTGGAGGAAAATACTGTTAACGGTTTTAGTACTGTACCTTAAAAACGTGAAAGGCTTCAAACTGGATGTTACGACTTTTGTCTCGTAGAAGGTTCATCATTAATTTGAGGTTCTCAGGTTTACTGATGTACTTGGTCATAATTGTGAAGTTGTGTCTATCTAATAGTAGTTCACCGAGAAGCTGAGAAGACATTTAAACAATTACTCTTACATTATCATTAAGATTTAAAGAAAAAGCAAAGTTAAAAAAAACCAATTCATTTTATAATCATTATTAAGCACAGAATATTGATAGGCACTCAAAAGATTGATAATTGAACTGAATTATGACCTGAAACCTAAAAAGTACCTATTCTCTACCACTTGAATACCTGCCTACCTTTCTCTTAGGAGTTTAAAATCTATGGTAAACCTGACAGTGCTCTCTGTAGAGGACATTCAAGGCACCTTTGGTCCAGGACCGGAGCCTGTCAGAGACTTCTCTTTAAATATGCATTTGTGTTAGCTCACTAAAAAGAAACAAAGAAAATGCACAGAAGGAAGGTTCTTGATAATTCCTGTTAACTAACCATAAACCTAAGCTTAATTTTTAAAAATTTTATTATTTAGAAATTTTTTTTAGCTGGACTTAACAGGATAAAGGGGCTTGTGTCCAAAGTTTTCCATATGCTCAACCCTACACATGCCAAAGTCATCATTTATTGACGTTTTGATTCAGAAAGGTTTAAGAGTACTTTTCTGTTCCTTCTTCAGCAAAGTAGCCTGAAGATAATCCAGTTTTTTCTGACTGACTCCTGATCATCACTAATGACATCAATTAAGCTAAAAAACATCTGTGTTTACTTCAGGGCTTACTGATTTCTGTAGAGTTGATTATACTACATAAATTTATAATTTTAAAATTGTCACTGCTTATTCCAGATTTTTCCTTTTCAAAAACCAGCAGTCACTTCAGGTTGCCAACGTGCCAACCTCTAGTCAAGGTTGAGCGTGCAGGCTGCCTAGCTTCCATGGAGTAGCTGCTGAGCTGCGGTCCTTTGTGGACAGAGGTGGGAGCAGAGAGCAGTTGAGAACTTGGCCCCTGGCACCAGCCTGCCTGAGTTCCGATCCTGGCTCCCCACTCCTTGTCAGCTTTGTAACTTTGAGCATGTTACTTAACTTCTCTGTGCCTCAGTTTCATCGTCTGTACAATAGGGGTGGATAATAGTGCCTGCATATCATGAAAGTGTAGTGAAAAATAAAAGTGTTAATATGTGCAAAGCACATGTTAGACCTGAGTCTGAAGAGACATGGAGTGAGGTGTACGGGAAGGAAAATGACACTGTGCCTCAGGTTTAATTGCTTTTGTTTTTTCCTTTTTGGGTTCCTGGGTATGCTCTAGATAACTGATCTCTAGGTAAGTAACTTGTCATCATATTAAATAAAAAAAAATCTGATGTGTAAGAAAACAAATCTATTTTACTTAGGATTTATAAAGAATTTACAGGAAGAACTCAAAAGCTCAGGCTTCACATCAACCTGAATCACAAAATCTAATTCTTGTCAAGGGAGAAGCAACCAGTATCTACTCTCATGAAGACTCAAAAATTAGTATCACATGAAAGTTTATAGCTTTCATGGTGTTCATTTCCTATCACAGAAACCAAAGAAAATCTGAAAATGGCTTATTTCAGTTCAGTTGTCTGAAGGAAGATGACTGATTAATTCTTTAAATTTCTTTTGACATAAAAATAAAAAATGAAGTCTTGCTTAGGAAATATAAATTTGCTGGCAAAACAAATACAGGAATAAATAAATGCCAATGTGGCTATAAAAAAAGAGTTCAAATTAAAATCCATCTTTAAAGTACCACTGGTCCTGAAACTCCCTGTGCTCATGGGGTACTCAACGTGGCCACCACTAACATGAACTGCAGGATGAGTGAGCTGCTTCACGTCCCTTCCCAGGGGCATACAGATGGTGGTCTCAACCTTCTTTTTCATGTTGGTCATTCTGAATGGCAGAAGGGTCTTGAAAGCCTTTCTCCTTATCCAAGCAGCCCAAGAATCCAAAATTTGGTCAAAGTTTATTGATTTGCCAATAAATTCCACTCCCCCCACTCCCCCTCCCCCTCCCCATCCCCTAGAAACTACTATACTAGGCAATCCAGTCTGGCCTTACTGGCACGTTAAAAGCTATTGACTCCATCAAGCTGTGTGTGTTTGTGTAGCTGCCAGGGAGAGTAGTATGTCTTGGCTGAGGATCACAGAGCAGGAAAGACACTGGGAACCTCCACTCTATCACCCTAACATACAGGGAGGACAAACGCCTCCAAGAGCTGCCAAAAGTTCTGTCCAACCTCCTGAAGATGCAAGGGTTGTTCTTATCGGCTAACAGGGAACTAGATGATTATCTAGTCAGAATGCCTGGAAATGGGGAGTAGGGTAAGTATCCCCAGGATGGTTGCGAAGCTGGGCCCAACCAATAGCAATCAGTGGAAAGCACTGGGGCCTGACAGGACCCTGTCAGTAGTGACACATTTCCAAGCTGTGGCTATGACTAATCCCTGAAGGCAAGAGTTGCAGCCATTTGGGCAAAGAAGGAAGTAGCTGGTCAGATGAAAAGGATTCGACTGGAAATTGGGATGACAGAGAACATTCTTATCAAAGGACACAAAGTATTTACAGATGTTCCTAGTGTCCTTTAGTGTCTTTACACAGAAAGATAAGGTCTTCAAGGGATATTTCCCTAGGGTAGGAAGGGAAGAGAACTCTGGGCAAAGTAGGATTTATAATGGACCTGGCAAGAAGTTAAATGGAATTATGATTTTTTCCCCAAATCCTTTATGATTCCATCTACAGTTCCTGTCAGTACTGCTTACTGACAGAATGAGGGTGTGTACATTTATTAACTGTTATAAGAATTTCCTAGAGCAGGAGTCAGCAAACTTTTTCTATAAAGAGCCAGATAGTAAATATTTTAGACTTTGCACGCCATAAGGTCTTTGGGGCAACTATTCAAATCTGCTGTTGTAGCCTCAAACAGCCATAGACAATATGTAAATAAATGAGCATTTCTCTATTCCAATAAAACTATATTTACAAAAACAGGCAGTTGGCTGGATATGGCCTGTGGGCTGTAGTGAGTCAACCCCTGTTCTAGAGTTTAAATCTTCAATTTAACATTTTTAAGTTGCAAATGGATATCCTATTTTGACACAGAGCAGCCAAACCTGTCCATGGTTCATAGCTTCACACTCACATTGCTGTCCTGTGCCCTCCCCTCAAACATCAGGCCTGTCCCACTCAGGCAGCAGCCCAGGGAGCAAAATACCTGCATATCAATGACTCTAAATTTTAAAAATATACCTCAAAATATAAAGTAATACATTCTAGAAGATAAAGTCCTCTTCAAACTTCAGCACATTCCCTTTTGTCTCTACCTTACACGCAGGGCAGGTGCTCTGCGTGACTCACTACTGAACCTTGTTCCTTTCTGCAAAAATCTTGGCTGCAAGCCAATGTAGTTCCCCTCAAAGGTCTACGACCCAAATCAGAACATCTTCCTTTCCCCAAATCCAAATTTCAAACCCAGGGTGAAGAGAAATAAACTATACAAAATAATCTGCCATACCTTGAGTGACTGTCTTTTTGTCACATAATTTTCTGAATGAAGTAACTTCTCATATTCACTGAAAAACTAAGAGATGAGAAAACATGTATCAGGGTTATTTAGAAAAAAAATTGGTACGTAACATTATAAAGCTTGAGTATAAACTTCTAATACTATAAAGGCCAATGGCTGCCCTGGCTCCCCTGCCCTCTGACGCTCATGCTCAGAGACCCTCACCCTCACGTGACATCCGCTGATCCCCTCCCAGCTCCAGGCAGGCCCACGGAGAGCGCAAATCTAGTCCTCTCTGTCACCCAAGTCTATATGCCCAGACAACTCCCTTCCCCCCATGGTTTCCCCACTGTTGAATGAGAGCTCATTTCTTGTTGTTAGATTAGAGAATTCATATTTTTTATAAACAAGAACTCAATTTGTCCAAAGCACAACGACAATGACAAAAGTTACCCGTTCTTTCAATGTATCAAGCAAGGAAGGAAAATAATTAAAAACAGAAGAGAGGAGCAATTCAGCACTGTGTTACAGGCAGATGTCCTGGAGAAGGTGGGACTTAGGCTCAAGCTTAACGACAGGAGGGATTTCATTTAGAAATGGGGAGGAGAAAAGAGATTCTTGGGGGATAAGAAAGGAAGGGCACAGCATGAGTGATGACCTGGGAGAGCAAAATACCACAGATTTAAGGACTAGTGCCCACTAATCTCTAAAACGGTGGTCACTAGCAAGAACAGCGAATGGTAAGGGGTAGAAGCCGAGTAAAGGAGGAAACCAGGAACCAAAAAAGACAGACACAGGGGCCAAAGCGATCCTTCAAAAACTTAGTAGAGAAGGCCATTTAGTGTAAAGACTTTATATATACTTTTTGTTTGTTTAAACTGTGGAGGTTTAAAACATTCCCAAAGTTTGCAGAACTAGTATGACTCTGTTAGATTGGTGCTTTCCTGAGACTTTTCACGGGTCATGGTGAGTGTTTTGTCATCTATCCGTGTGAAAACTACGTGTGCCCATGCTCTAGGATGGGTCCTCCTGAGCCATTCATCTGTGGTCTGGAGTGGGGATTGGCAAACTAAGGCCCATGGGCCAAATGCAGCCTGCTGCCTGTTTTTATAAATAACATAGCCATACTCATTTGTTTACTGAAAATGAATTTGTTTATATATTATGTATCGTTTGCAACTGTTTGCAACAGACAGGAGAGCAGACAGAGACTGCAGGGCCCACAAAGCCTCAAATATTTATTATCTGGCCCTCTTAGTTTAGAGCTGACCCAGAACTGCCTATACACTGTTTCTTTTGCTTACCTCTAGGCAGAGGTGGGATGAACATCTAATTTAACATGCAAGCAAGTTAGAGTTCCCTCTTTTCAGAAAAAGCCGTTACCTCTGCCTTCTCCTCAAATGATTAAACTGATGATCAAAACAACTGGATCTGCTTTTAATCAGTAATATAAAATATGTGTATCCCAAGGGCTTGACAGAAAATTCAAGTTAAGATTTTCTGCTGCATAATTGTTTGGATAAGCTTGGTTATAAGAAATTTTTCACAGGGAACTGCCTGAAGAGTATGTCTGGAGTGGTCCATGTTTCCTCCAGACATGTTAGATTTTCTCTCTAGATCAGGGTAGAGGTCAGGTAGCAGACCTAGGCACCTCCCCCTCACCCCACACACACTTCTAGGAAACTCCAAGACTTGCTATCAGAGAATTAAACTTCAGCTGAGCATTGATTGTATTTACTCCAGTGTCACCCACAATAACTGTCCACTATGCAACACTGCCATTTGACTCCCCTTTAAGAATGACAATGGGAAAAATTTGTTTCAGGTCCCAGTGCTAGAAAAGGCTATGTTTCTTTTGAGCAACCAGCATATATATTTTGCTTTACAAATATTGTGATCTTTTAATTGATTTTGTTTCTTTCTATGCTTTATTAGAAAGCTCAGAGCCAAAGTGTACAGGATTTTGGAGCATGCATTTTTTTGTGTAATAATCTTACCTCTGGCTTTATTTAAATGACCCACATCCCCCACTTTGCTTCTCTCTCCATCAGATCTGACTGCCTTACACACATTTTTCTAAAATCCTGTTAACTGATGTCATCCACTAATAACAACATGAGGGAAAACTATTTTCCTGCAAGATTAAACAGATTTCACTGCCTGTAGTAAATTTCTTGGAAATTGGCTGGTCTGTATCTTTGGTAGGCTTTAAATTGAGATACCAGTATGTTAAAAAATCTTTGAGACCATGTGGTGACAATAACAACTTGAAATGCTTCCTATGTTCCAGGTTCTGTGGAATCCTCACATTGACCCCAGTAGGCAAGTATTATTATGAGCCTTCGTTAGGGCTGAAGACCCTGAAGGCACAGAGGGTGCATAAAGCAGCTGCCTGAGATCTTACCAGCACACGGCAGGGCTGAGACTTGCAGCCAGATTCTAGGCAGTCTGATGCTCAAGCCCATGTTTCTAATTCGTGTAAAAAGGCCAATGAAATGACAGTGCTACCACTTTAAACCAGCAAACATTCAAGAAGAAACATACCCATATCCAAATACATGGGCAGAAATAAAAATAAAGCACCAGTGATATTTAAGCCATTTATGAGGCTATTTATGAAGGACTTAGTATGTAGTCAGCATTGTGTTAGGATGCTGCTGGGAGTAGAAGGGCAAGACAGGGAGAAAGAACACAAAAGAATGAGAAAGCATATATTTTGTTTCCGAGAATCTTGTAACTTAGTTGAACAGCAAAGTGAACAATGAAGTATTAACAACACTTCGGATTTCAAAAACTCAAACAACTAGTAGAAGAATTAAAACCTAAGCCAAATCTTGTGGGATAGATAGGGATTTCAAGTGGATTGTTATTGTTCTAACTTCTCTAAGAGTACCTATCAGGTCTTGGACAACTTGTAGTTAAACTACTATGGCATGAGAGACTGCCTGTGGGTAACTCAGCAGACCCTCCTGAGGAAAGCAGAACCCACTGCAGCCCTAGAGGCGGTTGTGCCAGTCTAGGGAAATTAAGTTACCAAAGCACTCTGAGAATCATTTACAAATCTCTGAGGGACACTATTACCAGGAATGTCTGACACTGATTCAGCACTAGAAGGCTAGTCCCATGACCTCATTTTACAATAAGGACGGACTTCTAAGTCCCCAGCAGTTAACTACCCTGGTCATGGCCACAGAGAAGTTAGCAGCACAGCAGGAGCAGAGCAGGCTTTGTCCCCTCTGGCCAGTGCTGCTCTCATCCCCTGGGCCGTGCCTCCCTTCCTCTCTATTTGTATGCAGTAGGGATGTGGGGCAACTGATGGAAAGCAAGGAAAAGTTAAAAAGTCAGACAATATTTTCATTTTATCTTAACTGTACTATTATTCAGCAGAAAAATGCTCTATTTTTCTCTTTCAAAGTAAGAAAAGATGCAAAGGGCAGTGTGTCAATCAAGAAGATCTGCTTTTATTAACATTAGTGTCACTAAAGTTGGTATATAATTCCCCACTGCTAAATTTGACTGGCTTAAAACAAACAAACAAACAAAAAAAAAACTGCTTCTGACCAAGTAACACTCTTTAAACTGTTTCAATAGAGAAATGATTACAGCACCACTTAAAAACATCATATCTGCAAAATACATATCCTGGTAGAAAATCTAGTTTAAATCTTTCATTTCTGGTAACAAAAGTTACAATGTGTTATTTAAAAATAGCATTTCATATACTTACCCTATCATAATGCTGTTCCAAAAATTCTGCACTGAGCAATTTATGTCTTGTAAGTAAATCCTAAAAAAAGAAAATTTATGTTTTTACAGTTGCTCTCCATTCAAATTCTTTTGAATTTGAAAAGAGAATCCTAAAACATTCCACGCCATTTTACCTGATAAAAACTGTTGTTAAAATTACTATACTTAACACTTGAGCATGAATTGTACTGAAAATGTTGATTCTATATAAGAGCAAATAAAATCATTAATAATTTGAAATTGCAATTTTAATGATTATAATTAGGCATGAATCTATAGCTCTTAGAAAGAAAATAAAAAAACAAACAAGATAATAAAAATATAAACTAAAAGAAAAGGACTAAAGAATTGTAGTGAAATAAGTTAACAGTAGTGGTAAAATGTCAAATAGAATCCTGCACCCATTTAGTGCTCCTGGTGGAGAAAGAAGAAATTTCTTTTATTAGAAAAAGTATCAGAGGTTCTATTTTCCTTCCTCCTAAATTTAATTACTTTCAGTTTCATATCTAATGTAATCTTTTTTCAGAGGTAGAATATTTCTTTAAAAGCCCCATCATATTATACCATTAGCTCCTATGTAAGCAGAATAATGCTATAAAAACGTGGGATTAACAATTAGTTTGACCTATGGTCCAATTCTGCATTATCATGGAATGTCTCAACCCATAGCTTTCCTAGGAAACAACTCGAGGATCAATCATTCAGAAACATCTACTATGTGCCAGGTAAAGTTCTAGGTGCTGGAGCTTCAAAGACAAAAAGGTATGGTCCCCACCTTCACTGACCTAAAAGTTCACAATGGACCAGGCCTTGGTCTCATCGGGTGGGAAGAGAATGAGAACAGGTGACAGCAGGAATGCCTAGTCAGTGTCTGGTGAACAACGAATTAAGTCCCTTCAGCACCACTACGACAGAGGTTAGTGTAATAATCTTTCTCCAAACCAACTTTCCTTAACTTGTTTTCTTTCCCGAGGTTTCCCAGGTTACAATGAACTAGTGTTTCCTGAAATATGTTGAAGTGTAATACTGGTCTTGAGAAATGCTCTATCTGGGTAATGCTCCATGGTAAAACAAATGTGGAAGTCGCAACAGCTCGAGTTGCCTTGTACAGACCTATCAGGTCTCTGAGATTTTGCAGGGACTTTTTTGTCACCTACCTTCTGTTAACATCCTTTTCCAAAAGGCCTCCGTATAGGCTTTCCCCTCTGCCTGGCTACCTACTACTCATCCCTCATACCTCGACTCAAGCATCACTTTCGCAGGGAGCCCTTCTTGACAGGTCACCAGCATGAAAGTACTGGTAACAGCTGTGACTTTACATCTGTTTGTGGGATTAGCTGAGTAAAGTCTCTCTTGTACTAGTCTGTAAATTCCATAAATACAAGGCTCATGTCTATTTTTACTAACCTTTGAATCCCAAGCACCTATGCAGTGCCCAGCACATAGTAAGAGCTTAATATTTAATAAATCAATGAATGAACTAATAAAACCAGGGAACCTGTTTAGAAAAATATCACATTAAGCAATCTTCAAAGTATGCTTTTAAGAAGGCTTCTAACCCCACCCCAAAGATTTACAGTTGTTCACACTGCTGGACAGGGTATATATCACATTTCCTGATTATAACAGGGATGTCCAGAAAGGACCTACCCAATTTTTTCCAAATCTTCCTTGAGGATTAAATAGGCAAAATTAGAAAACCTGGAGTTTGAGTATCCCCAAGAATTTTGCAAGAAGTGCTACAAGGCTTCTCCTATAAGGAAGAGGAGGACAGTGGTAGGAGAATTTATATTATCTTAGTCCACTGGTCCATGGGGTCAGATACAAAGGAGAGGAACATGAGGACTGTAAGGGGAACGTATCAAGCATAGACAGCATTTAATACATGCCTATTAAAGAGCGCTTACCACCCTTTAACACATTATTGTCTTTGTTCATGGCTGGTGTCCCCCTGTGGAGGTGCCACAAGGGCAGGGTTTGTCTGTATGGCTCACCACTGAATGTCCAGCACTCAGGGCAGGTACTCAGAGACATGGTGAAGGAACAAATGAATAAGTGAATTAAGGGATTAATGTGTCAGGATCCATGGACGACTGAGTGTCACTTCTACTTTTTTGTGGCTAAATTGTTTTGGAGTCCAGTACAAGGAAGTACAGTGGAAGGAACCCACTTGCTTGCTGTTCTGTCATAATCTGATGAAAGAGGATGCCAAGGGAGAGGGGTCTTAAGAGATGCTGGCTCTCAAC
This sequence comes from Daubentonia madagascariensis, assembly GCA_023783475.1. NCBI lineage: Eukaryota > Metazoa > Chordata > Mammalia > Primates > Daubentoniidae > Daubentonia > Daubentonia madagascariensis. The sequence goes on along the minus strand of JAKFHU010001078.1, from coordinate 174,090 downwards.
TGGGGTTGGATTCTTAAGAACAAGTAGGTAGAAAGTATCTATTCTACAAGGTAAAGGTCCTCTAGATGTAAACATGCTGCACAACAGATTTTTACTGAATGTTTGATTAAAGTGACTATTCACTCTGGAGGACATCTCAAGCAGAAGCAAGAGGCTCAGAGTTGATTCCAAAGTATGGTGGCTACTAAAAAAAAAATAAAAAAAGAAAAAGCAGCACACAGCGGGTCCACACACAAAAAGGGGGGCCTCCAACATCTCCCCATCTAGGGGAGATTCTATTTGTTATCATCTGGAAACTCAGGAAACTGTTGCCAACTAGGAATCAAGTCTCAATGGCCTTGGCACAGGAGAGACTGAAAGGGGGCGCTGAGACTGCTAAAGTAGGAGGAGGACCCAATGCACAACAGGACATTAAGAAGGGGTGGGTGTGTTGGGGGGAAACACCAGCAAGAAAGGAGCAACTACTGAGAGCTAGCACCGAGAAAAAGGCTAATACTAAGCTGGGAAAAGGAAGAGATGGGGACTTGGACAGTGCCTCTATCTGCTGAGAGATGAGGGGGAACCTTAGCCTAGCAGCTAGAGATAAAAGTCACTCAAAGCCGGGCTGCGGGTGGGAGCAGAAACCAATAGAACAGAAAAATAAGGGCAAAGGGCATACAGTCAGAATCTGGCCAGTGATCCACAAAGCTGACAGGGTACATGTAATCCCAGACCAGCACAGTTGCTGTCAGTCAGCAGAGGGGAGAAGAAAAGGATCTCTGACCTCCCACCTATCTGAATTCCAGTCTACCCAGGGCCCTGGCATAACTTGGAGAAAGACCAGGGATCATATCCCAAGTCCAGCAGACTGAGCAGCCAACTTTTGGGGTGGGTTGAATTAAAAAGCTTCCTAAAAGTTTGAGTTTGGGCCCAAACATCATGTGACAGACAGCCCTGGAATCCCTGAAGAAATACTGCTAAACTGGGGGGCTTATTTTCACATTCACCTTGGCAAATTATTCAGCCCCGTTTCCTATTTGATGTTCAACTATGTCCAAGGACAAGGAACTCAATTCTTCCAATTGTGTGGCTGGCTCACCTTTGGAGCTCTTACAATTAGAAAGTTCTTCCTGTGCTAGAGTCAAACCTATCCTCAAGTTCTTTCCAGAAACCGTCAGAGCCAACAGATATGTTTAGTCCATTTTCTATAGGACCCCACTTCAAATACAAGTAGTACTCTCATGGCAAGTCCCTACCGAGTCTTCTCTTCTCCAGGCTAAATACGTCCAGTTCCTTTAACCACTCCTCGAATGACAGGGTTTTGAGTCCCCCTCACCATCTACTGTCTTCTGAAAGTCATCTATTTGTCTATGTGCCTCTTAAAGTGTAGCGCCTGGAATGGAACACATTTATGTGTTGTTACCTGATAAGCTTATAGTGGAGTGAGACCATCAATTAGCTCCTTAGGTTACACACTGTGTTGTCACAAGGAGCTTTGGGGGCAGCAGCATCATACTGTTTCGTTTTATTGTACATATTCAGAACTGTATACTCAGAGTGGGCTCTGCAGTCAGCCTGCCTGGATTCAAATCCTGACCTTCCCGTTTATTGTCTGACTTGACTCAACATCTCCAGGCTTCACATTCCTCATGTGTAAAGGAGACAGTAACAATACCTCCTTCACAGGGTTATTTAGGTATGAGATGAAATGACCTACATTCTAGTAATTATTATACTTAGCAATTACTTCATTTAGTTTCAACTATTATTATTATGTCTTATTCCTCCATCCCATATTTATACAGTTGGGTCCTCAAGTGGAAGACCTTAGTTATCTATATTTAATTTCATCCTGTTATATTCTGGCTTCTCTGGAACTTTATAAATTTTAGGATCCACTGTTATCTGCTGTCTTTCCCTTCGTGGCTAGCATCTACATATTTGCTAAGTATGCCTTGTCACCCTTTTTTTTCCCCAGTCATTAATAAAAATGTTCAGCTAGGCTGGGTGGGGAAAGCCCAGTGGAGTTCCACTAGAAGTTTCTCTCCAGTTTGATGCCAATCCAGTTGCCAACAGTGTATGGATATGGCATTCGATTAGTTGTGAATCACTATACTGAAACTACATCTAGCTCAGCTTTTTCAAATTGCTTCCATGAGAACAGATTTGTAGAATTATTCAATATCTAGCATATCCTCATCATGAAGGAACAATTCTAATAGCTAATGTTTACTGCATACATACTGTGTGGAAGCATAATAACCCCGACATGCTTGTATTATCACCCGCATGCTAACAGACGAAGAAATGGAGGTTAAATCAGCAGCAGAGCTGGTTCGAACGCAGGAAAACCACCCCTCTCCCTGATCCACTGGCATCTATGAGATCACTATGACTGAACTTACTCTTAGTGAATCCATGCTGGCTGTGGGTACACAATGTCCTTTCTAAAATGTTCAGAAATCATCTCTTTAGAAATACTTTCTAGAAACTTACATAGGTATAACATCAAGCCCCAAGCTCCAACCAGCCTCTCTGGGGGAACCTACCTTCTTTTATTCTGGAAAATTGGAAATATATTTGTTGGTCTTCTAATGCCTCTCCCCATCTCCCTAATTCCTCAAAAAAGAAAAAAAATTAACAAATATTTGGCCATCTGGTTTCCTAGCTCAGTATCCATCCATTCAAGCTATGAATCTTGGATACATTTAGAGCAGGTAGTTTTAATTTCCTTTTAAGACTCAGTACCTATTTCAGGGGCTTTAAATACAAGGTTATGAATGAGCTACATTTGTTTGAACATTTTTGTGTGTAGTACACATTTTCTGGAAGGGAGCTCTTGCCACATTCTCAAAGGAGAGCATGAGCCACAGATTTGGTCTCCTTTTCCATTTGGGTATTTCCAAAAATATCCTCTACAATGAGGACCCAACAAGGCAGGAGAGGAGCAGTTTCCCTTTCCTCCTTGTCGGTGCCTCTGCTGTGTAGCTGTATGACTGCCCCTGCCGGACTCTCTGCTCGCTCTGACTACAGGTTCTTCTAGGGTGAAGTGGGGAGGCAGCTTCAGCCTGTTTGGTAGCTTAGCCACCCTGAGGTCACGATGGTAGGCTGTGCCTCTCTCTTACACAGTGTCTTGGTTGCAGGCTCTGCTTCATTTTGTTTCTTGGTGAGCTCTGTTTAGGGTCCTCTTTCATCAGCTCCCCCTTTCTGTGGAATCAGGAGCACCTGACGCAGAATCCACACAAGCCCCTCAGTGCTCTCTCCTAGAGCTCACCCCTAGAATGCTAAGTTGTTTACTGAAGTTCCCCTTTTTTAAGGGGTACTTAGTCTTTCCCCCTCTGGCTACCATGACATGACAGGGCTGTTCTGCCCACAGTGATGCTATCACCACCATTTCCTCCTTGGTGAGAATAACTGAAAGAAGCAACCCTAACTGAAATGCAATCATCAGCAAGGCCAGTCAAGACTTTGTCAGATACTGCAAATCACATTCCGGCATGTAGTCAGCACATCTCTCTCACCTGAGCCACTTTTGCCATCTGTGCCGGGAGCATGTCCTCCACGTGGTCAGGGGTCTCGCTGCATTCTCCCACACCACTGCTGCTCCTCAATCCTCTTCCCTCACCCTCATGTGCCCAGAGTGTTGCCACTCTCGGGCTCCTGGCTGTCCTTCCACACAGGGGAATCTCTCCTTGACACATGGTGCTGCTACACCTCCCTCCATGCCGGGTCTGCTGCTTCTGAATGGGGCACACCCTTCCGTCGATGTATTCTAATCATGAGTCCTATCCCACCAACTGCGGTGACACCTAAGACATCATATTGACCACTCTAGGTTATAATCTCAAATTCATTTCATTTTGCTTTGTACACTGACATATAAACATCTGAGGTCTTACTGAAGGCTTCTGACACCCTCACGGTTTTGGGAAATAAATCCCTGGGCACCTCTCATGCTATGACCTTATTCAATGTGAAACCCTGATGACCAGACCCTCAGGCTTTCATCCTATCTTAAGAGCCTTCACTCACTCTGAGGCTGAGCATATTTTACCAGAGACCAAGGTGTGTGCTCATTATCTCACGGGCTCTTTTTAATCATAAAACTGAACCCTCCCAAGGAAAGTGGCCACTTCTTACTGTAATAGTGTTCATGGTTTCCAAGCACAGTCATCTACATGTAAGTGTGCTAAATATTGGTTATATTAAAATAGTTCTAAACATTTACGTATAAAGTCAGACTTTCTATATTAGAAAATGTAACAAAGAAAGGCTTGCTCTCATTGTGAATAAAACTAATAAAGATTACTGCTTTTATTTATACCTTAAACAGCACAGAACCTTGCAACTCAAAACAAAAATCTGCATGTTGTACATTGACTCATATCACATGTGTGTTTAATTTATGCAACTACACAAGGGAGGTAAGGTAGATGGTGGTGTGGGGAGGATGCATAACAACTTGAATAGTGCAGGTGATTCTGTCTCCACACTGTATTTAATAGATATGCTCTGGTGTGAGCAGGAGATACAAGAGGTGAATTGACTGTTCCCTTGGGCCTGTCCACAATGTGGGTATCTCTGTCCTGAATGTGGTTCTAGTGTTTAATGACATGTATATTCTAAATTAACACGGACCCTGAACAGAGTCAACTACTTCATCTGGTGTTTAACCAAAGAAACTGCTACAGAATGTTCCAACACAGGAGAAAACCTGGTTGTTAGGTGTACTGTATGGTATACCATACTTAATGGCTAATTTAACAGAAAAGCGTAATTTTGACCATACAGGACTTTTGTCTTTTAGAAAAACTTTAGAATCTAACTCTTCTACCCCGTTTAAGCTGTGACTTTACTGCACATACCTAAATCACACAAACACATATAAAATATATCTTCTCTCTTCCCACTAGAGGGCGGCTATGTGTAGATTTAGGAGGGCTTGGGAAAAGCAGTACACCTGTTAATCTGACTTTCAAGTATACTTAGAATTCTACAGTTTTTATGTTACCTTGAATGTGGCAAATGCATCTGAAGCTATGTCAAATGTTGACATTTCCACATATCTGAAGAAATCATAAAACTGTTCCGACCACAAAATGATTTTTGCAAGTGGTTCATGTCTGATGCATTCTCTTAACATTATTCCACAATTTAGAGCTATTTCTGGAGATTCATACCTGCAAAAACAAAACAACAAACAAACAAAAAAACCCAAACATGATTCCCCTTTTAAAACTCCAATACTGAACAGTTCAAACTTTAGACCAGGAAGTTTTCAGACATGTGTCCTAAATAAGGCATTTCCCTCAGAGTAGAACATGTGCTCGGGTAAATTTACTCTAGTGCACGCAAATCGGCTGGCGATAACGGCCTTCAACCAAAGAAAAATAGCCACGAGAGTGATCTTGTGAATACAAGTTCATTACTTAAGCTAAAAGATTTGAAGACAAGTATTTAGGGTGACATCACTCCATATAGCGGTTAGCTTTTAAATATGGTGTTTTCTCAACACTCAGAAAAAAAGCTGAATCAAAAAACAATATAAAACAAAATATTTTTCCAAATTCAGAAGCTCAGAATATCTAAATAGGTCTATCAAATATATAGCATTTATACTTCACTGTTTCAACTGAGTACTCAAAATAGTACTTTGGGACTCCCAGCCACATGTAAACACCGCAGAGCTGGACGCCTCCTCCCAGGAGTCCACAAAGTGCCTCCCCAAGGAGGGCCCAGGGCCTTCCTCCACCGCCGCGCTCACCCCGGAGTCTCTCACCTCTGCCTCGCCCGTGATCAGAAAAAAGCCCCTCAGCCAAGCTGGCGAGTTCTCCCTTCTGACGAGCACCAAGCCCTGGGCCCGGACCCTGCCACCCTGCTCAACACATCACTCTCGTTTCTTCCACGTCCTCTCAGGCCGCACGCACTGCCTTTCCTTCCCCTCTCATTCCCTTCCAGTTTCTTGTAGTCACATTCCTTTCCCAACACTCTAGTGAAATAACTAATTGGCCAGCAAAGAACTGCTCTTGGCTAAAACTAGCGATCTTTTCTCATAACACAGATTCTTCTGTTAAGTGTCCTAACAGTGCTGATCTTTGCACTTTTCTCTTTAAGAAAAAGAAAGGGAAAAAACCTCTCCCAGTTCTCCTTTCTCTCTCTCTGACTGTTCCTATTTCTTGCCTGGCTGAGGTCTTTACCTGTTGCCTACGACCTGCTAATGGACGCCCACACAATCTCCTGGCTCCCACCATGACTACTACCCCGCCCCAAGGCTACTCCTGAACTGTAGTTAGGCATTTTCTGTCACTGCTGGACAACTTCAGTTAAAGGTCTACCAGACATGCAACATGTCTAAAATAAAGTCTCATCTCTTTCTACAAAATAACTCCCCAACTCTGCTGCTTCTTCATTTCTATAATTTGGCATCATTACTTTGTTCTAGATAGCCAGGTCTAAACCAGGTCTAACAGAACTTTCTGTGATGGAGGGAGTGTTCTAGATCTGTGCTGTCCATTATGGTAATTACTAGCCATGTGCAGCTACTGAGTACTTGAAATTTGGCTAGTGAGACTGAGGGAATGAATTGTAAATATTTAATTTAAATTAATTTGAAATAACTTTTCCTTCTTCATTCCAAATCTTCCCATTTTCAGTGTCATCAGGCTTTTAAAAATCCTTGTTCGAAGTATCTGTTTCATTTCTTTTTATCCATTCCCACTGCTGCATGAACTCACACCTAGACAACCACAAATGCCTCCTACCCATCATCTTTGTTCAAGCTTTCTCTTAATAGATGTACCAAACACACAGTATATCAACAGCACTTCCAGCTTAGGAGCTTAAAATTATTTCTTCTAGGTAACCAAATAAAGACAAACGTCTGGGCTCAAAGTCCAATCTTCTCCTCATCATATCTACTACTCTGGCACAACTCCGTCTCCCATCGGCCCATAAAACTTCCAGATTATTGTTGTCAATCACGTTGTGTTCATTCCTGCCCAGCAATACACCATAAGGATACCTTCTCTCTTTTTTCTGCCTATACAAATTCTAAGCTATTGGGAACTCCAATCTTAAGTCCCATTCCTTTTACAAACTCTTGCCTTTTTAACCAAAACTACATTTTATTCTCTGAAATCTTGTAGTACTAATTTGTTATCTAATAGTATTATCCTCTTGTACACAAGCTCATCATAGATCCTCAACAAGATCAAAACCACATTCCTTTATATCATTTGAGGTATGGCAGCTAGAATGCTGACTGGCTCTTATCTGAAATGTTTGTTCACAAATGGCTGACCATACAATTTATCTTTGCTGATCTTTAATAGGCAGCAGACTAGAAGGACAAGGGTAAGACAGTTTGGTACAACAAGTTGGGCAGGTTTTAACGGAGGTTTGTCAAGCTTGTCTAAATGATTAAACCGTAAACCAATGAGTACAAGGCAAACAGTTATGCTGTATAACCTGTTAGCACTAAAGTGGAGAGCACATTAACATTTAAATTGCCAGTAAAAAACCCTATTGCCTTTCAAATGCATACTAATATTAGTGGCATACCCCCCCATCTCTAACATCAAAATACTTATAGCCTAAGAAGATAGTCAGATTGTATGTAAGTAGTCTGAACTAATTAAACAACAAAAGTATAAAAAATATTAAAAGGTAGTTCACATGGCTCCTTAAAGAAATGGCTGTTTCCAGGTCTGTCAGGAACTGTATAAAATGAGCAAGGTGGTCATCTTGGGCCAGAAAGCAAGGAAGCTATCACAGACTAATGGGATCTTGTCAAAGGACATAGGAGCCAATTTGGAGGACTTCCCAGTGGCCTAAGATTGGGCAATTTGGACATAACTAATGACTACAATGGATTGACACACATCAAATGTATTTTTTTAAAAAAACAAAAACTTGAGTTTATAATGATGCTTAAAACAATAACTCAATGCTTATCTAAGGAAGTGGCCAGGGCACCAACTGATTATACTTTTTAGTATAATGATATCTGTCTTTCCCATACATATTGTATTTTGGGATAACTAAATCATCAATGAAGAAAGATTCTTTATAGAAGAAATACATTTAATTATATGGAGAAGGAATAACAGAATCAAGAAATTGCCATTTTGAATCTAGACAATGATCAATGAATACTAGAACCATCAAGTGAAAGGTCCATGGAAAACTGCTAAGGAAGTCCAGAACTTGTAAGGACATCACTGACGTACACCTGCATCCAATGCAACCACAAGGGCCCAAGTGGACAACTAGTAGCTACCAATATAAAAAGAATTTCCCCCCTAAGAATTTTCACCAAACTCTAAGTAACCAATTTAAAATCTAGGGGGGGGAACGTAAATGAAATTAAGGAATGCAATTCCAAAATACATGATTTTTCACAAACCAAACAACCCTTGCTTAACAAAAAAGGCATACATTTTTGACAAAAAGGCATATATTTGAAAATAGGAAAAGGTAATAGTATATAAGTAAATTCAGTTGTGACCTTGTTGAAACCGATTTAAGACTAACTGTAAACCTGATTAAATATTGAATAACAAGACATCTGTGAAATCAGGAATTGTGACTGCTACTGTGTATGTATGTTACACTGTGTATTATGGGATACACTGAGTTATGTATTCCATGGGAGCACAAAGGATGTCATGTTGAGAGGAAAAGGAAGGCAAAGAACAGAGGATACAAGAACGACAGAACATGAATAACTGCTGAAGCTGGGTTATGGGTGGGGATGGGTTTGTTGTATTGTTCCCTCCAGCTGTATCTGTATTTTCAGTAACAAAGTGAGGGGTCTGCTGGATCCCAGTACCAGCTGCATTCTCCATGCCTCTCCTCCTCTCCCCTCCCTGGCTGAGGTTTCTGCTCCGACCAGCTCAGATGAGAGCTTTAAACTTTAAATTGTACCTCCAAAGTCTAACTTCACAGGATGTTTAACAATGTTCATAACATATCTCTGGCTACTCTAAAGAGAAAATGTAGGCAGAGTTAACTACTTTATGGGTTTTAATAATCACTGGTTTCTATGGAAAAGGAAATATTGGCTTTAAAAATACAAAGGCATCTGGAAGGTCTAAGAACACTGCAATTTCAGGCTACTCACTATATTTACACCCACAACTCTGAATTGATACAACAACAAATTAGATGCCAAAAGTTCTGTATGGCAACATCTGAAGAAGCAACATGGATGGTTAGAAATAGAAAGAAGGAAACAGAATGCTGGCCTGCAACACATGCACTGACTCATGCTTTGTCTAAACAAGTTTGAACTTGGAGGAAGTGTTAAACCACAGAGATATGAATCAGAGTGAGGCAAGCTATAAAGCCAGGAGCAGGAGAGCAAGCTGATTCACGCCAACAGTCATGCCAGTAACATGCTTGCCCACCAGTTTAACAGAACACCACCACTGCTGGGACAAACAGATGCACACTATACCCAGAGCTGGCAGACAACTCTGGTGTGAAATAATAGGAGGTTACCTTGCCAGTCAGGAAGGCTCAGTGATGAGGGAGAAGAGGATTTGTTTTTCATTTTTTTTTTAAGTTTTAGTTTTTAGGCTTTTTCGGTTTTGTTTGTTTTTAAACTGACAACATTACCCAAACATTAATGCCTACTTAGTCCAGTAGTAACTCCAGGAAGATGCACTGTGAACTGCCAAATTAAGTGGGTTAGTGATGGACACACAGAGGTAAAAATCAAAGGGTACTGCTCATAAACACATGCTTTGTTGACTGAACAAAGTGAAGCTATATAGCATCCATGCTCTGTTTATGAGGCAGCTTGTACTGCCTTTACAGTATGCATATTATGTCCAAAGGAGATGTCTTTAAATACACAACTTGACTGATATTTCAATTTAATCTTAAAGAACAGAAATAAGACCACAGAAGACTTTTTTTTTTCCTTCAGTCATGTCCGATTTATGAATTTAAAGGCTCACAATTATCCGAATTTTAAACTCTCATCAATAGGGCATTTTCTAATTCAATTTAGCTCACAGGTTGAATTTTAAGGAGGGAAATGTGTTCAAGTTTTATGGAAAAATTATTTGACTAAACTACAGAGAGAATGCTTCTCACATTCACCATCCTGTTTTTTCCCAAGGCAATCTTCCCTTTTTATTTTAAACTAAGAATATAAATTTTATTACATTGTACATACCCTTTCAATAACATGAACAAAATATTCTGTTGGGTGCAGATGTATTCAACAGTAGGAGTTCTTGTACCAATTTGTCTTCTGAGAATATTGTTGAAAATTTGAGCCACGTCTTTTTTGCCCTATTAGGAATACAATCATTAAAATATTTACCTGACTAAACATCAAAATGCCCATTTACCCTCCCAAATAAACTCAAATAAAGCTACTGTATATTTATAGTTATGACTGAGTATCTGACTTTAACATGTTCATAGACATTAAATTTTCTTATTTTATCTCTTCATTTGTAATTTCAAATTCTAAGTTTTAACAGTATACTACTTTTAACATGAACAACGTGTTGACAAAGTGAAATCTCACTACATTCCACACATAATATCAACCATTTCTAACTCTCAGGATCATGCTGACTCAGATATGAAAAACAAAACCTTGCTATATGTTAACAATCTATAGGGATCTGAATCCCACTCAAATGGAACAAGTAGCTTCAAATTAGATGCTTGCATTGTGAACAATACAGTTACTTTCCTCTTCTCGTGATGGAATGAGGGGAAACTATATTCTGCCATTATAATAAAAATGAAAGAATTCTGTGAGAAGCTGAGCTTTAATGGCAAGTAGACATATCTCCCAATTAAACTAGATCTACTTAGGAAAGATTTATACAGATTAATAACAAAGATGCTAAGTATCACATGATACAGTAGTTCAGAGATCAGAACTTCATTATACCACTGTACAAAATAGATGGACCCATTTGGTGAAGCTTACACTCAGAAAGCTGCACAAGAAATTAACAAATGAAGAAATGGGCCACAAGAGATGTTTCAGAATGGCCACTTGTTATGAGGCTGACAAGCCCATAGGAGAATGAGTGAAATGCTAGCTTTCCAGCTACCTAAAGCATAAACAGATCATATTGGGTCAGAAGCAGTAATGGAAATCTCTAAAAACCAGTCTCAAGGGCACACATTTCTTTTAAGTTGATGTCTCTAAAGTCCCTAATGAATATTAAACTCAGCGTCCAGTTTGGGGAGCAGGATGGGTGTGGATAGACAAAGGAGACGGAACCAGATGCTCCAGTGCTTCTCCAACTTAGCAGAGGAAATAAAATTTGCTGTTGCTGGAATTTGGTACACTATTAAAAATACATGAAATCAGCTATATAAATGGAAATATCCTAGTTCTATCTGTTCTACAGGACAGAAATAAATTTTTATTTTCTTTTATTATCAATATTATATTCAAGTAACCTATGAACCATACCCTCTCATCCTCCTCCAAAATTTAATCTGGCTATACGTCTGTCACTTTCTCCCCTGGAACATGTACTTGTCTTTCAAGCACCTGCACAGACACCCAACCACTCAGGCTGATAAACACTGAGCCTTAAAACAAAGCACACTCATGACAAAAGTCAAAGAGGAGACTGTCCATGACCATGTCAGAGTGCTTCATTACGATATACGCTTCTCAGACTAGTTTACTCAGACTGGTATCAAGGACCATTATTCTTGCTATGAAATTCACTAAATATTCACCATGGCACGATCCAGTTGTATTAGCTTGGGTAACAATCTCTATTGCCCACCAGGGCAGAGCAGCAGATGCAAATGGGTAAAGCATCTCTCCTAGGCCCTGGGATAGAAGTGCAATCTGTACCGTCTATAGCAAACCCAGGCGTGGATGCCCTCTGCTGCTCCTCTGTCCAGCCCAGAGGCCAAGTAGGACTACAGGCTCAATGTTGCCAGAGTTAAATTTTTCAAGAGAAGCCAGAAATTTGGAATTGTGTATAAAATCTCCTGCTATTTAAATGTAATACTACTTTAAAATTTAAAAGCAGTGCTGAGCAAACAAAACACATATGATCTCTGCTGTAATGAATATCAACAGGTTAAAAAAAAAAAGCATAACAGGATGTTCTCTAAGATCATATCCACCTCTAAAATTTTAACATTCTATGGTCTTCTTTTTTAGATTGTTTATTCCTTAGAGCTAAACTCCATATACAATGTGGTAGAATAGAGGGAAAAACCCTGTCCCGAGCCTGAGACACCCTTGGGTTCCTGACCTGGCTCTGCTCATTAGGCAGGCAGCCCAGGCATGGCTGACAGGGACCCCTGCCAAGAGCCCGACAGGAATCTTAAGATGCTCCAAAGGAGAGAACACATGGGAAAGGACTATGAATAGGGTGCTATTTTTGAAAAACAAGAAATTGATTTCTTACCTCAAAGTCAATGAGCTGCAAATCAGCTACCAGGGTGCTGAGGAGCCCGCTATTATATAGTTCCTGAGCGAGCTGAGCCACTGCTTCTGTCTGTGGCTCTTTTTCATTTGTGCCATACAGAATTTCTTTCATGGCAACCAGATTTTTGGAAACTTCTTCTGTAGCCTGATTTTGGGGGGAGGGGTGGGGAAAGAGGAGAAAAACAATTCATTTTAACAAACATGTAACACACCTACATCTGTTCAATAACTTTTCCCTACATTACAGATCCTCTACATTATGGACCTATGTACAAGAGGCAAAGGTGGGCAAGCTCCACCCCTGCCCTCAGGAGCTGGACACAGTGCACGCATGCACACGGGGGCCAACATGCTTACTCCACAGGAAGGCCAGCCTGTGCACAGCAGACACCTGAACACTGGAAGCCAGGTTTATGTATGGTAGAAACAGAACAGGGAGAAAAGGTTCAGTTCCTCCACAAGTGGGAGGGAAACATTACCGAAGAGGTACCTGAGGTGACTCTGAGAATGAAGAGACTCTGATAAGCAAGTATCAGGGAAAAAGAGTGGCACAAGGCAGTGATGAGGGAGAGGGGAAAGTACAGGGTCTGTCAGAGAAAAGGTGTGGAGGGATAAGGGAGAGGGAGTAGAAAATTAAGCTGAAAATGGCTCTGAGTACAAAGCTAAGCTGTTAGTGATAATTAAAAAGTCACAAAAGAGATTCCACTTCTGGCCAAGATGGAGGAACAGGGACCAGATTTATCTTCCCCCATGAAAAAGACAAACAAATAGGATAAGATATATTAAGCCAATGACTTTAAACACTGGACTTCAGGCAGCACAGGACAGAGATCCCTGAGAGAAGAGAAACAAATGAGGGGAACTCTACAACTGCCCTAGCTTGCTGTCAGGCCACAGCACAGGGAGAGGGAAGCCAGGCAGAACGGGTGGTCTCCATGAGTACAGGAGGCAGAGCTGGGAATCCAGGGAGGCCAAGGAGACTAAAGTTTGCAGGGCAGAGTACCAGAGAAGAGAGAGCTACACAGAAAGAGCACGTCAGGCACCTGCAGAGCCCCACTCGCATCTTCAGCTGAGTATGGCTAAGCAGATGCATATGAGGAAAGTAGCCAAGGCCAGCAACAGAACCATGGAGCTCACATGGCTGGAAATAGCTCTTGTTCTTATCAGCCTAAATGGACAACTTCATATTCACAGGGCATCAAGCAGAGTACTCGGGAGCTTTGCCTCAGTAGTTATGCAAAATCAGCCCTAGATCAAACTCTGCTCTGGTCCTGCCCAACAAAGCTTAACAGCAAGCCTGGAAAGGATCAACACCGGAAAACATGACCAATAATAAACTGATCAACAGAAACAGCCCTGGAAATGACACAGATGGCAGACTCCATAAATAAGGACATTCAAGTAGTTACTATATTCAGTGTGTTCAAGAAAAATTGGGCATCTTAAATACAGGAACAGAAGACATAAAAAAGACCTGAATCAAACACTTCAAAATAAAAACTACTATGTCTGAGATAAAGGTTAGTAAACATGAAGACCATGCAATAAAACTGGGGGCGGGGGGAGGACTTTCCATTAGTGAGCTACAGGATGACTTTAAGCAATCTAATACACATTAACTGCAGTCCCCAAAGGAAGGGGGAAGGGCCAAGATATTCGAAGCCATAGTGACTGAAAATTTTCCAAATTTGATAAAAACTATAATCCCATGGAGCCAAAAAGTTGAAAAATCTCAAGCATGAGAAACAGGAAGAAGACAATACCAAGGTATGGAATAATCAAATTGCTTAAATTCAGTGATAAAGAGAAAATCTTAAAAGTAGCCAGAAGGAAAAAATATTATGGACAAAGAATTACAACAGATTTTTTGACAGAAATGATGCCAAAAAAAAAAAAAAAAGAAAGAAAAGAAAAGAAAAGAAAAGAAAAACAAAGGAAGAAACGATGCAAGCCGAAGGACCACGGAGGAATACTGCCCAAGTGTTGGAACAAAGACCACACACACATCGTCATCCTACAATTTTACACCCAGTGAAAATATCTTCAAAAATACAGGCGAAATAAAGAGCTTTTGAGACACAGAAAAGTGAAAAGATTTTATTAGCAGAAGATTTGTACTATATGAAATGTTCAAGGAAGTCCTACTGGCAGAAGAAAAATGATTCAAGATGACAATCTGTATCTACATAGAGGAATGAAGAGAAACAGAGATAGTAATGTGAGTAAATATAAATTTCTCCCTACAATTTTAAAAAATGTCTTTAAGAGATTTGGCTGTTTAAAGCAAAGATAATAATGTATTCTAGGGTTACGACATGTGGAACAAAAATGTATGGCAACAATAGCTCAAAGGGGGGTAATGGAAGTATAGTGTTGTAAACTTCTTTCAATAACTGGAACAGTATAATATCTTCTACAGACAGACTGTAATAAGTTAAAGGTATACATAGTAAGTCCTAAAACAACCACTGAAAACGAAAACCCAAATTAAAGATTTATAGCTAATAAGTCAACCAAAGGAGACTCAAGTGGAATATTAAAGATATGTGAAAAAACAAAGGCCGTAAAAACCTATATAAAGTTGTGAGCTAAAATAAAATCTTAAGCTCCCCTCACCTGACTGAATGGACCCCCTCCTGGCCAAGGGGATGCCACGAAACTGAAGTGCTGGCCATGAGGAGGTCAGACATGCCTCACCATGCCCCCTCCCTTCTTGGAGACATCCTTTTAACTCATTAACAGGCCTAAGGCTGTGCAAGACAAACCTGCAGGTCCTCAATTTACTTAACAGATCACTTGAATCTGGGTATATGGCAGGTGGCTTGTCTCTGATTAACAGACTTCCTTATCTTAACTTAAAATATTCCAAGTCTTTAGACAAATCTTCATTTCTTTAACCAATTATAAATCAAAGGGTCTTTAAACCCACCTATAACCTGTAAGCCCCCCGCTTTGAGATGTCCCACCTTTTCAGGCCAAACCAATGTACACCTTCCATGTATTGATTTATGACTTTATGTGTAATTCCTATCTCCCTGAAATGTATAAAACCAAACTGTAACCCAACCACAGTGAGTCTACTTGCTCAAGCCTTCTTGGGTGTGGCTCCAGGCCATGGTCCTCAAATTTGGCTCAGAATAAACCTCTTTATTATTTTACAGAGTTTGGCTTTTTTTCCCTTGACAAAGTGAAGCCATTTATGACAAGATAAATACTTCAGGGAGATTACTTAGCATAGATTCATAGAACATCAGCATTTAACAGTACTTAAAGAATCATCTATTCCCATGGTACTCCCTTCTACCACCTTATAATCTTCTACTAAATGATCACATTGCTTCATCTTAAATACTTCCAGTGTCCAGTAATGCAGTATTAGCAGATTTCGGAATCAGGTAGCTGTCATACAATTTCATAATGAGACAAACACTGCTTCGCTATGCTGTCTGCTGGCCCTGGGTCTGTCCTGCAGTGCAGGCAGCATATTCTAACTTCTCACTTACATGAACGCTCCTATTTGAAGGCAGCTTGCCTACCTTCCCCACATTGTCATCTTCTTCAGAAAACTCTTCTTAAATTACCCTAAGAAAGGCAGGGCTAATGTTCCAACCCTATCCAACCCTTCTTCATGGAATGATGCAAATGTTAATGCAGCCCAAGAGTACCTTTAAGAATTTTTGCAATTGTATCATATAATTGACTCAGAGAGAGCCCTGAGTGAACTAACCCTTTGGCTTTCACAGGCACTGTTTGTTCAAGCCAGGTCTTTCCAAATGTTCTCAAACTGGAGTGAATGATACTGTAATGAAGACTTCAACTCTTCTCACTAATCTCATATCAGCCCATCATTCAAATCATATTCAAAAGGCTTTTATTAAATACCTTGATAGAATAAAAATATAGGATTTCTTCCCTATTTCCTTTCAGAAAATGAAATGAATTTGGTATGATCTTTTTACTAATCCTACACTAATTTCTACTGACGACATCCTTTTCTAAATGCTTATAAATCATCCTCCTAATAATCTCATTACAAAACCTTATTCAGTATCAATGTTAAGCAGAATCTACTTTTTCTAGTCTGCTGTCACTACCCCATTCTCGGTAATGCCTCAGAGATTTCAGACAGCAGTTTATCATCCCATATGCAAATTTTAAGTAACCCAGAATATAATTTTTCTGGGCCAGGAGAAAATCATTTAGCAACAGTAGGTGTTCTCTTATATCTATTTACACGTGTTGCCTTTTCAATTCCATTTTATTAACCTTTATCCTTCAGATGATTCTGACAGGGAAGAATCTGACACTTAATATGTTTTTTGAAGGTATTGTCTGTTGATTTTACAACAGTGACCTTAAGCAGCAGGCCTCAGCCTCCTTTGCTTCTCTGGTCAGGTCAAAGTTTTAAAGCTGTTAGCAACCCTTTATATACCTCAGTTTATATTCTTCTCTGAAATCATTATATGATTTTAAATTTAAATTCAGATCATCGTCCATTCTGACGGCAAAAGATGAATGAAAAAGAAGGGGCATAGACAGCTGAAGGGCATGGGTTTCTTTTCGAAGCCCTAAAATATTCTAAAATTGACCGTGGTTATAGTTATGCACATACGTGAATAAGCTAAAACCACTGAATTGTACCACTTAAAATGGTACCACTTAAAATGGGTGAACTGTATGGCATGTGAATTACATATTAGTAAAGCCATTTTTTATAAAAGGCAGGAGAGAGGCAGGGACATAATTAGAAAGCTATTAATTGTTCTTCTGAGTTGAATGGCAACCTACACTCGTGCATAAAGCCCCTTTCCCTTTTGGAAGATGACACTGTCACTTACATTACAGGGGGGGGAAGAAACACCGATGGACTTTCCTTACCACCTGACCACTGTACTCACCTTCCTATACTATCCTTACCTGTTTCTGGATCCCTCCCCCTTCCTGCCTTCTCAGGAACTCACCCCGCCTGCTATCTCATCTCCTCATGTAGTCAACCCCCTCACCTAACTTTCCCCTATCAGTTTTTAAACACAATCAAGATTCCCCTTAACAAAATTAAATAATTTTAATTACTTAAAATTATTAAAAAAATTATAATTAAATAATTTTGTCTCCCAGCTCGTCCCCACCCCATAACTAAACCTTTCAAAACAATTGCCTGTATCCACTATAGTCCACATCTCTTTCCTCATTCTCTCTTCAGCCTAACCTTTTTGGCCAGTCACCACTGTCTTCATGACACCTGAACTCTCAGCAGCATTTGGAGCTGCTGATTACACTCTCCTTTAAAAACTGTTCCTCCCCTGGCCTCTGTGACTCACCACCACTCTAATTTTCCCTCCTATCTCTCTGGTTGCTCCTTCTCCATCTCCTTTTTGGCTTGGTCTTCACTAGGCCATTTAAACATAGGGAATTGCTCAAGGCAAGGTACCAGGCCTCATTCTACAGCCTCTCTCTAAGTGACCTCATCCACACCCACTGCTTTAATTAACAACTAAATGCAGATGCCTCACCGATTCCTATCTCTTATCCAGTTCTTTTCTCCCAGGACTTACCAGTACATTCAGCAGCGTACTGGAAACATCTCCACTTGTATATCTCAATAATGCTGACCATTTAATTGTCCTGAGCTTAGGCCTCAGCGTGCATGCACAGCTCATAGTGTGGACATCTCCCCAAGCTAAGCCTACTGAAAGCCAACTAACTACTGCATCTAGTACTCAACTGAAGAAAGAGCAGTCTGTTTCAATGCTGGAGGAAATACTTGCTGTGTTAGAAATCTTGAGTCACAGTATGCTCACACTGGATATGCTCTCTATGGGCAACTGAGGGGTTTTCAAAGGTAAGTTGTGATTTGCCTTGTGCTTAATTTACAACCTAACTCCCTGCGATCTCACAGAGAAAACAGTGTGGGGGAATACACACCAAACCGAGTACGGTCTACCTATGGGGAGGGGTAAGAAGAATACTTTTACTTTTCACTTGCTCTATTTCAGACTTCTTTGAATGTTTTACAATTCACATTTTACTTTTATTTTAAAAAAACAAAAAAATAAAGGGGACGAGATAAATAGATCAAAATGTTCATTAGGTTGGTACTAATTGGTTTATCTTCTAATTTCTTCTTCTATTTCTCCTTTTTCATCCCTCCCCTCAAGACATCCCATCATCCAAATTTTAAAGATTTATTTCTAACAAATAACCAAATATGCAGGTCTACGTATGTAGGTAGGTCTACCAACTACACTTTGAAAAGCAGTACCACAAACAATGCCAAATATAAACCCAAAGACTGGAGTAGGATTTAACAGCTAGAAGGTACTCAACTACTCAGAACCGGATAAGGGATGTTGGGAATAAGAGATTTCCAAACATGGGCATTCCCACAGCTAGTTATCACAGGATTATCATAGGATAATCATCAGCATGATAGAAAAGAAAAACTAAAATTAATCAACTTTATTATTTATTAGCAGTCCTGATAAACAAGTGAGATTAAGTTCATATTTCAATTGATAACTTTTAATTATATGTATATTTCAATTATGTGTGTGCTTTCTGTTCCCTATTACATGGACAATTACAAGTTGATTAAACAAAAACCTTTAAAAAAAGAAATAAACATGTCCAACTATTACTAAAAAATGATTTTTTAAGAAGTAAAGTATTTCACAAGAAAAGGCAATTCAGCAAGTATTTACTGACTGAAAATACCACAAACAGCACAAATAAACTTGGTCTTGTTTAGATTTGGCTTGGTGCCTCACATTAGTGACCATGCCCAGTCCCCCATCTCTGGCCTGCAGGCATTATATCAATATGTTCTCTGCTCCTCTGACCACATCCCTCTTACTTGCCACCTCCCTGTTTGTCCCCTCACACCTACTGAGTAAGCTATTCACACTTACAGCTCCTTCGAACACTGTGTCCTTTTCAAGCTGCTGAAATCATCATATGTCAACTAACCTACTAGCCCCTTAATGCCCAGGTTACCTGTCCTGCTAAGATTGCATATTTCAGTGCCACCCATGCTAGCAGCTTAACTTTGTGGCTCCCCTACACAATCTTGGGTAGACTTTACTCAAAACTTTCTCTACTTCATCTCCCAGAGTTCTGAGCACGGTAGAAAAAGTAATGGAACCTGTGTACACTTGATTCACTCATAATTCATGCTGTTCAATCCAGCTCAGAAACATTCCACTAAACTGGGTTGATTTCCAACCAGTAATACCTAGCAGTGCATATTTCAAAACTGCTTCACGTTTCTTGAGACTTTAGTCTCTCTTTCTCTACTCCATCTCTAAACATCTAGCTTCATTCCTTATATATTAACATAAGACTTGCTAGTTAAAGTATTCTCAACTTCCTCACTCATCTTGATGTATTTCTGCCATCCTGTCTCCACCCTGGCAATACACTCAGAATGACTTGAGGAACTTTTAGAAAAGAAGCCCAGTTCCCCAAGATATTTATTAACGACAAAAGGAAAAACAGTAATTTTACAGTGTAGACGCCACCTTAACCAAGTGCTCAAAGTGCACATCATCAGTTATGGGACCACTGATACCATGTGCTTCTGGATCACCTCTGTGGCATTCTTGCCAAAAATGCTTCACTTACACTGAATCATGAGCAAACATCAGCCAAACCCGAATCAAGGGACATTCTACAAAATAACTGGCCAGTACTTTTCAAAAGTGTCAAGGTCATAAAAGTCAAAGACTGAGGAACTGTTCCAGATTAAAGAAGACGTTGCAACTCCTTAAATGTAATGTGTGCTTATGAATTGGATCCTGGTCCAGAAAAACGACCTTAGTAAGACAATGGATGAAATTTGAAAAAGGTCTATAGATTAGTTAATGCTATTGTATCAATGCTATTTTCCTGATTTTGATCAGTGTACTGTGGTTATGTAAGATGTTAACCTTTAGGGAAGCTGGGTGAAGGGTGCTTTGTTTGGCAACCATTTTATAAGTCTGACATGTTCATCAATCCTCTTATTTTGCCTTTTCTTCACAGGTAAGGGGCATTCTACTAGTTCCAAGGCTGATGGCTCTATCTGTGTGCTGAAGAAAGGGCCCCTAAACAAAAAAGAGATTTGCCTTGACTCAAGTTTCCCCTGTGCAATTTTGCCAGTTGTGTGGCCTCATGGAAAACTAAGGGAGCTGGACCAGATGACTCCTGAGATCCATTCCATTTCTTAAGATCTCAAATTCCAAATAAAGGTCTTTGGATTTTCTTTTGCCCTGTCATCTACTTTCATTCTCTCACCCCGGACATCTGTCTGTCTCTGTTCTCTAGATAAGTACGTGGCAAACTTTCACGGCCATAAGGTTTGTGTCATGAGTCCTCAACTTCGCCACTGTAGCAGGAAAGCAGCCATGGCCCATATGTAAACGAATGGGCATGGCTGTGTTCCAACACAACTTTATTTAGAAAACCAGGTAGTGGGCCAATCTGAGCTGCAGTCTGTTGACTCATGCTCTGGAAAATATTTGGTGGATAGAAGAGATGGGCAAAGGGTATGTGAACCTGGAGTGGAGTGTGGACAACCATTAAATCCTCTTAATTCTCTCAGAAATCTAGTTTCATACCTTATTTCTCCTCCTTACCCCTAACCTTTGTCACTAGAATTCCCTTACCAAATTTGTCTTCCGTCATTACGTCTATATTCCCAAACACATATTCAACCTCTCTCCATCTCTGACTTTGAAACCTTGCTTATGGGAATGTAAAATGGTACAATAGCTCTGGAAAAAAGGTGTAGCAATTTCTTATAAAACTAAAAAATGTGCTTACCATATGACCTAGGGATTGTACTTCACACAAAAACCTGTACAGAAATGTTTACAGCAGCTTTATTTGTAATAGCCAAAAACTAGAAACAGCCTAGCTGTCCTTCAACAGGTTAATGGCTAAACACACTGTGGCGCACCCATCCCACAGAGTACCTACCACTCAGCAATCAAAAGCAATATTAACTATTGACACTCACAACTACTTCATGGATCTCATGGGAATTATGCTGAATGAAAAAAAGTCAATTTCAAAAGGTTACATTTTATATGATTCTATTTATATAACATTCTAGAAATAACAAAATTTATAGATTTGGAGAACAGACTAGCAGTTGCCAGCAGGGGTGAGGGATGGGGGAAAGGTGGGTGTGGCTATAAAGGTGGTGATGGAACAGTTCTACATCTTGAGTGTAGTGGTGTTACAAAATGTGATAAAATTATATAGAGCTATACCCACACCCACACAAATTGTTAAAACCGTTGAAATCTGAATAAGGCCTATGGATTGTACCAATGTTAATTTCCTGGTTTTGATACTGTAGTTATGTGAGATGTTACCATTTGGGAAAAGCGGGCGAAGAGTACGTGGGAACTCATTTTTGCAACTTCCTGTGAATTCATAATTTCAAAACAAACATTTAAAACAAAGCAAAACTACAACATAAGACTTCTTTAGCTCCCCCAGTGTATCTTTAGGTTTGTATATACGGCCCTTGTCAATCTACCAAAACCTACACCTGCAGCCTTACCTCCCACCATTACCCCATATCCCTACCCCTTCAAGTCACCCGGAACTTGTCACTGTTTTCTGAACGTGCCATAGTTTAGGCTGTTTCACATTCTTTTCCTTCTCATCTCTGCCTGCCAAACACCTTAAGACCAGCTCAACTGTCACTTCAAACCTAGTGACATCTCTGTACCTGTCTCCGACAGAGGTAGCAACTGCCTTATCCTTTAGGTTCCCACAGACTATATTATTCATACCGAGTTCCTCTATATTATTTCTATTTCTTCTACTAGATTATAAACTCCTTAAGAAGAGAAATTTGATCCATATTACCTATATGTCCGCACAAAGAGGCACTAAAATGTGTGTGGATTCAATCAAATTGGAAATCCTTTGTAAGGGATAATGACAGAATTAATGACAGTAGATGACAGCAACTCTGTCCTGCCAGTGACTGTGTACAGGAACCCTGACATGAGGAAAACATAACCCCAATGGGCATTGTTGATAAAGTCATCTTTTTTAGGAACAATTTTGAAGTGATCTGTTAAGCACAATTTTCCATGCTTCAGTTCACCATTAGTTTATATAACTAAATTTATTATAATTTACATATAACAAGTTATTATTGAGAAATGCCTCAAAGAGCTCAGATTTGGGGGAATGGGGAGGCTTAAATCATTTATTATATCTTATTATTGTCTTTTTTTGAGTTTCTTTAAACCCACTCTTTAGCAAAAGAATTATTTTAAACAAGCGTCCTCTAAGTACATACCAATCTACATTTATTGCCTTAAATATCAATTCATTCTCAAAAAGAGATTAAATGACCTCATTGAAAAAAGAAAGTTCTACATCAAAGTAAGTCAAGACAAAGATGTGAGATGGAATCTAAAAGTAAACTGACAAATACTGTTGGTGCCAAGTATTTGATAATGGGAATAATCGTATTAGCACATTAATTGCTGGGATAAATGCTTTTTAGTCCCCCTATCCCCCTTTAATAAAGAAACTGAGTATTCCAAACTGGAAGATCAGGGACTTAAAAAAAAACCTATTAATAACCTCCTGGTGTCAAAGATTACTCTAAACAAGTTTAGTAACCATGAGTCACTGTTAAATCGCCATGCTATGAAAAGGCTCTGTTACTCCTTTTCCCCCTCTTAAATATGCCAGCAAATGTATTCCTCTCATGAAATGAGTGAATATAGCTATTCAACCCTGTGAACACATGCATTCATGCTGATGAAGGAAACCAAGTATAAACTGTGCAAGGTGGCCATCCTTCTTTATATAGCATGTAGTGGGTAAAGAGTGTGTAAACAGTCATTACATATACCACATCTGTTTGGGTGTTAGCAGTGAAAGAACAAGTCCCACCCCACCTCCGTTCCCCAGTTACCTAAAAATAAAGATGGTAAGATTAACAATTTTTTTAAAGGTGTAAGAAAATTAGTTTTGCACAAATTCTTCAAAAAGCTGTGGCATAGTTCCTAAGGGACAAATCTATTTGTATCATACACGATTCTTAACGTGGCAGCCATGTACCATATAAACAAGTAAAAATACCAACACATTACAAACAAAGAAATAAACACTCAACTGTTGTATTTATCATTTCGTCTAGCAGATCACAAGAAATGAATGGGAAAATGCTCATGGATATAATGAATAAAGTGGAAACAGGCATGACCATAGGTCTGGCAGAGCTGGGTGTGCATTCTGTCTCTGACTCTAATGTAATGGGTTACCTAGGGAACAACAGCTTTCTTCACCCAGATCATGAGAATAATAACAGGAAAACTATTCTACCTCAAAATAAGATGGAGGCCCCTCTACTGAGGCACCTTGCAAAGTGTGGTGTTTTACCAATGTAAGGACATGTCAAAGATGCAAAGCTTGAATTCCTTCTACAACACTTAACTAGGCGATCACCTAGCCCATGCCAATCTGTCCTCCAGAGACGAGAAACTTGATATCTCCTGAGAAAGCCAACTTCGACCTATAATTTTTCCTAGTATCAAGAGAAAACTGGACTTCCTGTTTTTCTTCCACTGAATTCTATCTCCTGCCACCGTGTGAAATACTGTCTAAACCTTTCCTCACATTAGATGGTCCCCCAAAAACATATTACTAAAAGGTATAGTGATTCATTCCATTCTACAAAGTTACTCTGCTCAAATCTTATTCTCTCTCTGCCATACCTCACATGTCCAGTTCATTCAACTGTTCCTCACAGAAGAGGTGTGAATTTCCATGCCAGCCTGCTCACGCCTCTCTCAACACACTCCAGTTTCCACATCCTCAAGCATGGACTTGCCCACACAGGGCAGAAGATTATCACTTTGAATTTCAATAGTGTATTTCTATTACTGCAATCTAGCCTTTCAATAGCCTTTCTGGGTACTTTATTACATTGTCTATTCTCAGGGCACACATATATGGTTTCTAAGCCACATCTGCCCCAGTTGGTACACAGTCTTTTCTACTTCTCTACTGAGTTATAACTGACACACAACAAACTCCACATATTTAAAGTGTACAATCTGTTATGTTTTGACTTATATATACACCCATGAAACCATCAAGACAGTAAACATATCTATTACCACCAAAAGTTTGCTGACACCCTTTTGTAGTCCCCTCCCTCCACCCACCCCACTGTTCCTTGCCAGCCCCAAAACAACCACTGATCTGCTATCTATAATTATGGATCAGTTTGGTTTTCTACAGTTTTGTACAAATAGAGTCATGTATTATGTACTCTTTATAGTCTGGCTTCTTTCATTCAACATAATTAGAGATTCATCCATAGTTGTTGTATAGCAATAGTTCATCTTTTTTATTGCTGAGTAGTACTCCACTATGTGCCTGTACCACAATTGGTTTATCCATGCACCCAGGCTATTTCCTGTTTGGGGCTATTACAAATAAAAGTGCTATGAGCATTTACAGCCGAGTCTTTGCGTGGACATACATTTCTTGTTCTCTTGGGTAAAATGCTTAGAGGAGTAGAATGGCTAGATCACATGGCTGGTTCAAGTTTAGTTTTTAAAGAAACTGCCAAACTGTTTTCCAAAGTGGTTGTACCATCTTATATTCCCACCAGCAGTTCTAGTTGCTCTGCATCCTCATCAACATTTGGTATAGTTAGTATTTTCAATTTTAACCATTCTAATAGCTGTGTGGTGGTATCTCATTACGGTTTCATGTTGCAATTCCCTAACAATTAATGATTAACATGTTTTCAAGTGCCTATTTGACATTTGCATATCTCCTTTGGTGAAGTATATATACAAATCTCTTGCCCACTTTTTACTGGATTGTTTTCCTATTAAGTTTTGAGAGCCCTTTATATATTCTGGATGCAATCTTTTATCATATACATGCTTTGCAAAGATTTCTCCCAGTTGGTGGCTTGTCTTTTCATTCTTTTAACAGTGACTTTTGAAGGTTTTAGTTTTGATGAATTCCAATTTGTCAATTTTTTTAATGGATTATGCTTTTGGTATCATATGCAAAAATTCTTTGCCTAACCCAAGGTCACAAAGATTTTCTCCTGTTTTATTCTGGAAACTTTCTCATTTCAGGTTTTACATTTAGCTATGTGATCCATTTTGAGTTAATTTTTATATATGGTATGAAGTATGAGTGCAACTCTTTTTTTTTGCACATTTGCCTACTGAATTGTGTCAGCACCAATTGTTGAAACGACTATCTTCTCTGCAGAACTGCATTTGTGCCTTTGCCAAAAATTAATTTTCCATACATGTGTAGGCTTATTACTGAACTCCCTGATCTGCTCCATCGATCTATTTGTCTATCTTTACGTTGATACCACACTGTTTTAATTACTGTAGCTTTATGATTCTTGAAATCAGACAGTGTGAGCCCTCCAACTTTGTTTTTGTTCAGAGTTATTTTGATTATTCTAGGTCTTTTGCATTTCCATACAAATTTTAGAACCAATTCTGCTATTTAAGGATGCTGCTGGAATTGCACTGAATCTAGAGATAAATCTGGACAGAACTGACATTTTAATATTGAGTCTTTCAACTCATGAACAATGTATATCTCTCACTTATTTAGATCTTTAATTTCTCTTAGCAGTGTTTTGTAGTTTTTAGTGTACATGTCTTTCATTTTTTGTCAGATTTATCCTTAAGTATTTCATAATTTTTGATGCTATTCTAAATGATATTTTAAAATTTCAATTTCAGACTGTTCATTGCTACTATACAGAAATACAATTGATTTTTATATACTGACCTTGTGACCTGTGTCCTTACCACCCTCACTTACTAGTTCTACTTGTTTTTTTTGTTTTGTTTTTTGGTAGATTCCCTTAGCTTTTCTATGTAGACAATCATGTTGTCTACAAATAAAAAGTTTTAGTTCTTTCTTTCCAATCTGGTTGCCTTTAATTTCTTTTTCTTTCCTAACTGCATAGGCTAGAACCTTCAAGTACAAAGTTGAATAGAAGTGGTCTTACTCTTGATCTTAGAGATAAAATGATTCAGCCTTTCACCGTATGTATAATGCCAGCTGTAGGATTTTTGTAGATGCCCTTTATTAGGTTGAGAAAGTTCCCTTCTATTCCTAGTCTGCTGAGAGTTTTTAATTAGGAATGGATACCAGTCTTTTGGGTTTTTTTGCTTTTCATTGATTGACATGTAGTTTGCTAATACAGTGAATTACATTAATTTTTTAATGTTAAACTAGCCCTGCATTCTGGGAATAAACCCCACTTGGTCATAATGTATTATTCTATAGTTAGATTCAATTTGCTAAAATTTAGAATTTTTGCACCATGAGGGATATTAGTTTGTAGTTTTCTTTGAAATGTAATGATTTTGTCTGGTTTTGGTATCAGGATAATGCCGACCTCACAGAATGAGTTAAAAACTTTTCCTTCCTCTCAAATTTTCTAGAAAAAAAAATATCAAAATTATATTATTTATTCCTTAAACATTTGATAGAAATTTCCAGTGAAGCCACGTGGGGCTAGAGTTTTCTTTATGGAAAGGTTATTAACTATATAGGGCTATTCAGGTTATCTATTTTTTCTTGAGTGAGTGTGAACAATTTGTGTCTTTCTAGGAATTTGTCCATTTCATCTAAGTTGACAAATTTATTGGCGTAAAGTTGTTCATATATTCCTTATTACCCTTTTAATATCTGTAGAATCTGTAGTGACGTCAACTCTCTCATTCCACATATTGGTAATTCATGTCTTTTTTCTCCTGATCAGTCTTAACTGGAGTTTATCAATTTTATTGATCTTTTAATTTTTTCTGTTTTTTTACTTAACTGATTTCTGCATTGATAGTTATTTCCTTTCTCCTGCTTATTTTATGTTTAATTTGCTCTTCTTTTTCTAGTTTCTTAAGGTAGAAACTCAGATCCTTTTTTCTTTTTTAATATAGACATTTAATACTATAAATTTCTCCAAGTAACACTTTAGCAGCATCCCACTAATTCTAAAATGTTGTGCTTTGTTTTTATTCCACTCAAACTACTTTCTAATATCTTCTTTGATCCATGAGTTGTTTGGAAGTATGATATTTAGTTTCTAAATATTTTGAGATTTTCCATGGATCCTTCTGTTATTGATTTCTAATTTAATTGCACTGCAGTCATGGAACATATGCTGTATAACTTTACCCTTTAAAATGTACTGAGACTTCTTTTTATGGCCCAGAATATCCTTGGTAAATGTTCCATGTGAACCTCAAAAGAATGTGTAGGTGTGTTCTGCTGTTGTTCAGTGCAGCGTTCCATGAATGTCAGTAAGGTCAAGTTGGTTGACAGTTATCATTTTGGTTTACCTAGAAAATCCCTCCTGATTTTCTGCCTACTTGTTCTATCAATTGTCAAGAGTGGGGAACTAAAATCTCCAACTACAATTGTGGATTTGACTATTTGACTATTCTTGCCAGTTCTCTCAGTTTTTATTTTGCATTATTTTGAAGCTCTGTTATTAGGTGAATAAATGTTTAGGATTATTATGTCTGTTGGATTAACGGACCCTTACTTTATCATGAAATGACTTTCTTAATCCCTGGTAATATTCTTTGCTCTGAAGTCTATTTTGTCTGCTATTAATAGAGTCACTCTAGCTTCCTTTTGATGAGTATTAAAGTACATCTTTTTCCATTCTTTTACTTTTAACCTATTTGTGTTGTTACCTGCAAAGTACATTTCTTATAGGCAATACATAATAGGGACTTTTTTATCCAATCTGACAATCGCTGCCTTTTAATTGAGGTGTTTGGACCACTTATATTTAATGCGATTATTGATATAGTACATCTGAGTCTATCATCTTGCTACTTGTTTTCTATGTCCCAGCCTATTATTTAATCCTTTTCTTCGTTATCTGCCTTCTTTTAGATAATCAAACATTTTTAATGATTCTGTTTTATTTTCTTTGTTGCATCTAGTAAATTTTTTTAGATTGAGTACAGAGCCATACTTTTATCTGCATTGTGTTTTATCAGTTAATATTATACACTCTCTCCAACCACTGCCCCACCACCCCTAGCTAACTGACCCTTTGTTGGAGCTCGATTCAGTCACCCATAGAATTTGCTATCCTCCTCCAATTTTTGTCATTCACAAACTCTGCTAATTAAGCCCTTTAATTCTCCTCACATAAGTTAAACACAATAAATGTCAGTTTAGAGATGAGAACTATCTTGCAGATCACCAGAACCAACAAGCTCATAGTAATTCAATCATCAGATCCACTGGGTATGATTATTCATCTAATCATAAAAAATGTCCCCTGATTATCCTTAACTACAGGGGAAGATAATAAACATAAAACCATATGGACAACACTAGGACCAGCAGTGTAGATCTCTTGAGAAAGGTCATTTATCTTACTACTTCTGTGGGTTGTAGCACTAAAAGGAAGTATGATACAGTACTTGGCCACCATCACAGAATCCAGAGAAGATACCTGGCTATGGTACTCTCTCTTAAGTCACAGACTCAATAAAAATTGTTACAATAGTCTTAGCGAAATGTCTTATCTAATTCAGCAGATATTAAGAATTCAGAAGAGAATAAATAAGGTGGTAGCAATAAAGTGACAGTGTTTCACGTTATCTCTTTCTATTCCATTTTCAATAAATATAACTATTTACTGAGATCTATCTTTGAAGGCTTATATTCTAACAAGGGGGAAAATAATAAACAAATATCATTAAGTATATTATATAGGGAAATAGAGCAAGATAAGGGGGAATAGAAATGCCATAGGGCAGGGCTGCATTTTAACTAGGGAGTTGGGTGAAAAGTGGCATTTGAGCAAAAGACTTGAAAAAGACAGGGAGTCACCCAAGTAGAGAGCTGGGGAAAGAACATTCTAGGCACAGAAAACAGCCAAATGCAAAGGCCTATAGGCAGCAGTGTGAATGGAGTGCATGAGGAAAGGAGGCCAATGTGGGAAGAATGTTAGAAGAGACGGCTGACGTCACAGGCCTGACTGTCCAGGGAAGGGGTCAGCATTTATTTTTCTGCAAAAGGGCAGATAGTTAATATTTTAGGCTTTGCAGGCCATATAAGGTCTCTGTCACATATACTTCTTTGTTTTTTTAACCAACCTTTTTTAAAAATGTAAAAACCATTCTTAGCTCATGAGACTTAACAAAAATAGGCCTAGGCAAGATTTGCCTGCAGGACTTACTTTAGGACCCTATTAGGACTTTGACTTTTACGCTAAGGAAAATATCATTTGACTCATGTTTTTAAAGAATCACTATGGTTGTAGGGAGACAAGGGAGACCAGTTAGAAGGAACATACAGTAACCCAGAGCAGAGAGAATGATAGCCTCGACCCGGGTGGTAACAAGGAAAATGGGGAGAAGTGGTTACATTCTGGATTTTTAATTTTTTTTTTCAGATGAAGTGGTTGGATTTGGGGAATGAGAAAAGAGTCATGGATGGATGACTCTTAAGACTTTTGGCCCGAAAAACTGGAAGACAGAGTACTGTTAACCACGAGTGTGAAGAATGCGAGTAGAAGAGGTTTTGAAGTATGTGTTTTGCTTCAAAATAGAGTAGAATTTGTATTTGTCAAGTTTCAAAAAAGATCCTGCTGTGATCTGAGTTGCTTTAAGCATAAAATTAATTTGGAAAGAAATGGCATCTTAACTATATTCTATCTTTATAGCTGATAACATGGACTAAGTATTCTTTTGTGTCTCAGAATAAGGTTCTGTAGTTTCCTTCACATAGGTTCAGCACTCTTCTTCATTAAAGTGTTCCTGGACATCTTATACTTTTTTTTGTTGCTATAGTGAATGAGAGACTCTATCAAAAAATTGTAATTTCCAGACAGTTATAGTTGGCATTTAGGGAAGAAGCTATGAATATTCTATTCATTTAGCCTTCCAGAAAAACTCTCATTTTCCCATTGATTCTCTTGCACTTTGTAAACATTTATGAATATCTCAACACTGTAATTTTGCCTCTTTATTTGCAATTCCTGTATTTTCTATTTCTAAACCATTTCTTTATCCATTGACTAGAATTTCCAGAACAATGCTAAACAACAGGTAGCAAGACACCCTGGTTTAAAGGGACTATTGTCAGGTTTTCAGATGTCAAAGTTGTTTTTCATGTTTTTAATTTGGTGACGAGATTTTCATCTTTCCATTGTTTTCAGGTCTCTCAGTTCCCTCTTATTCACCATTTGCATTAGTTGCTACTTCCTTTTGAGTCTGATAAGAAAGTGACTCAGAAATTCCAGGGTTTTTCCCTCCTAGTCATACTCTATTTGTGCATAAGTAATTTGCATGAATTGCTCTTCAGAGTTGTCCCCTTCTTTTGAATTGAAATTTATTTTCTTAAACTCAACTATTTTTCTTTGTTTTGTTTATCCTAAAGGCAGAAGGTCTATTCTTGTTTAATGCTGGTTTAGAGCAGGATTTCTCAACCTCAGAATTGTTGACATTTTTGGCCAGGTAATCCTTCGTTGTAGGGGGTGGGGTACACTATTTATTCCATGCTTAGCAGCATCTCTGGCCTGTACTAACTAGATGCCAGTAGCAGCCCTCCCCTAGTGTCACCACCAAAAATGTCACCTGACATTACAAGTGTCCTCTTGGAGGGCAAAAGTGCCCCTGGTTGAAAAATCACTGATTTAGTCAAGAAGATGACATGGATTCCATCAAAGACTAAACTTACCTTCTATCACTGTAGGACTCATTTCTAATGTCACCTTCTCCAGACTTTCCCTATACAACCCATCTAAATTAGGACATTCCCGCTACCTGCAGCCACCCACCCACCTACACGTACACTTCCATTAACTCTCACTGTACATTTCAAAGTATGGTCCCTTGAGGTCCTCAAGACCCTTTCAAAGGGTCTGTAAGGTCAAAACTGTTTTTATACCAATACTAAGACATTATCTGCCTTTTCCCCACTGTACTGCTACTTGCACTGATGGAGCTGACACCCCAGCAAGAACCAAGGCAGTGACACCACACTGGGGTAGGAGACATTGCAGTCTTCACCACCATGCACTCAGTTAGAAAAAGAAAGCCAGTTTCACTTAAGAATGCTCATGAAGAAGCAGCAAAAAATTAATTTTATTAAATCTTGACATGTGAGTACACATACATATTTTTAACATTTGGTGTGACAAATGGGAAGTATATATACAGTACCTTTGGCTCCTTATAAAATATGACAGATTGCCGCAAGGAAAAGCACTTCTATGATCGAGCTGTAAGTTGAACTAGCCACTCTTTTATGGAATATCATTTTTACTTGGAAGGAAAACTGACAAAGTATTCAGATTCAAATATTTGGCAGATGTTTTCTCAAAAATGAATAAAGTGAACCTAATAGGATAATATTAGTAGATAACCCACCTACACAAAGCTCTTTCAGGTCCTCCATAAATTAAGGGTGTAAAAGGGGTCTTGAGACCAAAAAGTTTAAGAAGTGTGCTCTATCATCACACCAGTCCATTTTATTGTTTTTGTAACACTTACTACCACCTGAAATTCTTGTTCAGTTATGTGTTTACCTGTTTATCATCCATCTTTCTCAATTAGAATGGAAGCTCCAAAAGAGTAGAGACCTTGCCCATCTTATTGAGTACTATATCCCCAGTGCCTAAAATTTGACTCGGCACACAATAGGTATTTATTATTATTTTGATGGACAGAATGAATTTAATGTGTGGGCAGCATATCTAGGCACAGACAAAAGAAGATGGATCATTTTTAATTTATGGAACATACACATTATCCTTTCATCGATTAGCAGTTTTAAGATATGGATGAAGGAACAGCCAATTGAAGGCAGTTCCAGCAGAAAGATATCAGGTCTACTCTGCAGAGTGCTCTCTCCCTCAAGTTGCCTCTTTAGCCAACTGGCCATACTAGGTACTAGTCATAGGTGCCATCCCTGCTTTCTGCTAGCTGTAGCTCCCCCACCTCATGGAAACCCTGGAGACTATGAGGACTGCTTAGTGCTTCCTAAAGCTGTACATGTCTAAAGTGAGAGGGGGGCCAAGTTATGTACTCTTACTGAGTTAGCAGTTGTGAATGTGGTTCATTCAAATGTCCCCACTAACTTCCTGATGACACTTGTGTCTGGTTTTTGGAGCTAGACTTTTCATATTTTTATATCCCATTGACAATTAAGATGGGAAAAGAACTCGAATCCTGTGTTTACAATTCCACTTACCTTACCCAAAAGTTCTCTTAGAATATATATTCCCTTATTACAAACTGTTTTAATTAGCCTGGTTTCCCAGGCCAAAGGGCATTAGAAACACTGAACAGAATGAGAAAATGAAAGGAAGCTTGATAAGGGTAAGATCAGCCAGCAACACATACCAAAAGATCACAATAAAGTAATGAAGGAAAACATAGACAAAGGAGAAATAATAAGGCACAGGCACAGAAGCTGGGACTATTTAGAGTAGGAATAAGTCACATACCCCTCAAATTCACCTGAAGGCACCCGTACTACACTGCAGTATAATAATATTTATAACGAGAACCCCCAAACAATGATTATGACATTCTATCTAAGAGGTAAAGAAAGCATCAAATATTTCTGAGGATTTCAAAGCAAAAATAAAATCGAAAGACAAAAATTTTTAAAATCCAGCTGGGTGTGGTGGCTCATGACTATAATCCCAGCACTTTGGGAGGCCGAGGCAGGAGAATCACTTGAGGCCAGGAGTTCAAGACCAGACTGGGCAACATAGCAAGACCCCATCTCTACAAAAAATTTAAAAATTTAGCTGGGCATGGTGGTGTGCACCTGTAGTCCTAGCTATTCGGGGGGCTGAGGGAGGAGGATTGCTTGAGTCCAGAAGTTTGAGGTTACAGTGAGCTATGATTGGGCCATTGCACTCCAGCCTGGGCAAAAGAGCAAGACCCAGTCTCTTAAAAAAAAAAAAAAATATATATATATACACACACACACACACACACACACACACACACATATTTTTTAAATCCTCTTCCACCCCTTCATAGACCCAAAAGACAAATTTTAGCTGAGGATAAACATATATATATTCTATATATACTACATAGAATAGTACATAGTATGCTACATTTTGTGTATGAAAAGAAGAAAAATAAGAATATGTTCATATTTCTTTTATCTGGGTAAAGAAACACAAGAAAGTAAAAAAGTAGTTATCCATCAGGTGAGAAGGAGAATAGGGTGGGAATAATACTTCTCAATGTTTACTTTTTGATTTTTGAACTACGGAACTATACTGCATTAAATTTATACCAAAGGCAAAATTCTTTTTAATTACAAAGGATTTTAAAAATAAGCTTTAATATATTAAATTTTATCCACAGCTTTTACTGTGGATATGCAAGAAATTGTCTAGAATTTCCATGAAAGATCTAAAGTTGAATTATAGAAAATTTTACAAATTGTATATTGCTTCCAAAGAAAGAAAAATATACAAACTCAATAGCCTGTAATTAGAAATCTTAATCCCATGAGTGTGGAGTTCTTTTCTTTTTCAGAACACAGGTAAATTATAGTCCTAGACTTAAAAAGATGGTGGTACTTAAGCAGTCTAACCTTCATTCCAAGACAGAGAACCTCCAAATAAAAGACAGGGTGGAAGATTTCATTCCAATCAAACACTGGTTCAATAAACAGCAGGCATCTAGCCCATGACAGTAAGGTACTGTGCGGGGTACATGTAGGCTGGAAATGACACATTGGTCAAAGAGCTCATGGTCTAGTAAGGGAGACAAAAATACAGCAAAAACAAAATCAGGATGAAGATGGAAGCATTTTCTGATGTCTCCCAGATAGGTGCTCAAATGGTAGAGAATTTGTTTAAGGGGGCAAGGCTGGGAAAGGACAGGGAGTATTCTGGGAAGTCATCTCGGAACAAGAAATGTAAATGTAGTAAAGAGGAATGGAGGTTTTGCTGGAAAAGGGATGAGGGTGAACAAGATTCCAGGCAGAATTAACAAGACAAAGGCATTAAAAACAGTATATAATTATTTAAACCAGTTGCGACTGCTGGAGTCTACAGAGTAAGGGAGAGAAGGGTTACAGGTTGAACATCCCTAATAGGAAAATCTGAAATGCTCCAAAATCTCTAACTTTTTGAGCACTGACGTGACACCACAGGTGGAAAATTCCACACGTGACCTCATGTGACAGGTTGCAGTCAAAATGCAGGCACACAACAATGAAGATGACGTTGTTAACACTGCAGAAAAAGTGTCTATAGATGACATGGTGAAAATGTGTGATGGGCTTATTGAAGGACTAGAGCAGTGTGCATTCATAATAGAACAAGAAATCACGGCAGCTTATAAAATTAAAGAGAGGCTTCGAAGACAAACACCATTGTTATTTAGGCAGATAACTCTGGAGGAAACATTTTAAAAAACCACCTAGCAGAATGCCTTCGCATCCCGGGAGGACCCACTTCCTGGTCCCTAAACTGCTTCTGATATTTCTTCTCATCTAAAAAAAATAAAATACAGTGTCTAGTAACTTCTTAATCAAAACACAGCATTGTAGGTGGAGATGGAAAGTCTGCTCCTGTTTGTTGGTGCTGTTGTTTAACAGCTGCTATAGGTATTCTGGTGATGCTGCTGTGCTGCTTAGTTATCCTGGACACATTATTTTTTCACAGTATTAATAGTACATCATACTTTTTACTGTTAAGTACTTATTATATATGTGCATAAGTGTAAGAAAATGATTGCTTATTGGAAGCTGATAAATTCAGAGTCAGGAATGATGGTGATGCCAAACAACCAGATTGTCCACATGGGTGGTTGAGATAGTGTCATCTTTGCTTTCTGATGGTCAACATACACAAACTTTATTTCATGCACAAAATTGTTTAAAATATTGCATAAAATTACCTTCAGCCTATGTATATAAGGTGTATATAAAACATAAATGAATTTCATGTTTGGATTTGGGTCCCATCCCCAAGACATCTCATTTTATATATATGTAAATATTCTAGAATCTGAAAAAATCCAAAATCCAAAATCCAAAACACTTCTGGTCCCATGCATTTTGGATAAGTGATACTTGACCTACAATTTAGTACAATTTACCCAGAGAAGCAAAGACCAGATCATAAGGGGTCTTGTGTGTTTTGGGAGGAGTCTGCCCTGGAGCAGGGAAGATATTTCAGAAAGCGCAGTAAGAAGGCTACTGCTGAGGTCCAGCAAAGAGAATGAGGATCTTCCGCAAGAAGAAATGGAAATCAGAATCCATTCATAAACGGTTTAGGAGGCTGAACAGCATTTAGTGAAAACTGATGTTTTAGGGAAGGGGGGCAAGACACAACTGGGAAGAAAGTCAGTCGTCGGACTGTGGTGATCAGGTAGTTGGAGGTACTCGCATGGACACAGAGAATGCAGAAAGAAAACCAAGAGAGGCATCCTCCCAGGAAGACTGCCAGTGGAAACGCTGATTATAAGAATCAGAAGACATACTCCAAGAATGAAATAAACAATTTAAATAAACTTGAAACCCTAAATTGAAAAACTGAGAAAAAAGTTAGAAATATTTTGTTGGATGGAAGTACAGAAGAAAACTTGTGTTTCAGCAGCAGCATATGCTGCTTTAGGACTATATTTTTAAAATCCCAAATAAACCCAAATTGGGATTTATTGCTTTTTTAAAGTTACCCCATAATTTGACTTGCACTTGCTCCTAATTAAGAGATTCCAAATATAAATAAAGCCAAAATGCATACCTTTTCTGCTTTTTTGTCAGAAATGTCTTGCTTTTCCAGAACAGCCATGCTCTCCTTCAGGTTCTTCACAATGTCTGCTGGAGATTTGTGAGACTTCCCGAACGGGAACGGCATGACGGCAGCGCCAGAGGCCTCCGCTGCACTCTGCCTGCTCTACCTGCAACACAGCACAAAGCTCATGTGAGAAAAAAGTGGGATCAACAGAAGACATACTTTCTAAATCCTAATTTGGGAAGAAAACCAGTGTTTAAGAAAGTCATTTTACATAACTTTCAAAATCAGCAGGAATAGAGAAACCCACTAACATACACAAGAAATGATAATACAGAGATGTCTTAGAATTACAGAATACCTCGTTACTTCTCATAACACTTTTTTTCGTTTAAGTCATCTGCCCTCCTAGTCACCCATCTGAGAACCATGCCGATTGCTGCTGCTGCTGCTGACGTGGCTGGTGCGCACGGCAGCCACCACTCACGGGGCGACTGCTACCGCCAGACCCAGCAGCCACCGCTCACGGGGCGACTGCTGGCCCGGTGCTCAGCACTTCCATTCATCATCTCATGGAATCCTTTCCAACCATCCCCTGAGGGACATTATATCTCCTGTTTACTGGTGAAGTTTAGCAAGGCTGAGAATCAGGCTCAAGGTACTAAGTGGTAAAACGATCTCAGGTCTGTCCTGATCCAAAGTGTCCTACCACACCGTACCTCCAATTAATAGGTATCTCTGTCTTACAGTTAAGGAAACTGAGGCAAAAAGTTAGGTAAGGAGCTTAGCCAAACAGCAGTGGCAACAGGTGTACTGCCTAGGTCTCTCCAGATGCTCTTTCCCTAGCATTCACGCTTTTTCTCCTAAGCACCCCAGTGGGCTGCACCAAACACAAACACACTTCCTCCTAGCCAGTCAGTCACAGGGTCTCAGAGCTGGAGAGAACCTTGGATGGCACTATGGACAATTTTCCCATCAGATCTTCCAATCCTTTATGTGACAGTTTCCACATGTACTCCTTCTGTATGGATGTGACCATCTCCTATGAAAGAACTCACTGGATAAAACCCTGGAAATAATGAACTTTTGGAAGTTCTTATTTTTTTGTGGGTAGCAGAAAACATTTCAACTGCATAAACCACAATATTACATCATCCAAAAGGAGGACATGCAACTATCCCAAGAAGCCACTGTGAAAAAATGAAGGTAACAAGACAAACAATAGAAGTGACTTGGGAACACATTGGAAGCTACAATTTTTCACTAAATAAACTAAAAGAAGTTAAACTCATAGGTGTCAAACAGCCTCATATCAGACATCAAAAGATAACACTTTTCAGAAGAATCTTGTGGATCACTCATATCAGTGGTTTTCAAACTGCGAGTTCCAACCTCCTATATTTACCCGCCCCAGGTGCCCCTCACACACACCAAAGTAGGAAGAGGTAGGTCTCAGACACCCCAACCCTACTTTGTTCTCCCCCAATGTAAACACAAAAAATATTCCCACTGCACAGTATCATAACACTTCTTT
The DNA here is from genome assembly GCA_023783475.1 of Daubentonia madagascariensis. Lineage (NCBI taxonomy): Eukaryota > Metazoa > Chordata > Mammalia > Primates > Daubentoniidae > Daubentonia > Daubentonia madagascariensis. Next base: position 136,386 of record JAKFHU010001078.1, on the reverse strand, counting down.
TGAACTTTGCCTAAGAAGAAAGAACTTGAATGTTTTTTCCCTAAAGTTCGAGATAGAGTGACCTATGTATCTGTTTACAGAGAATAAATGTTTAGTGGAAGAGCATACAAACGAACGCTAATGTTAAGCCTACAATTAAATCATAAGTATGTTATTTCTCAACATGTTTTGATGTGATCTGTTCTGACCAACCTCTATCCCCAAATATTGCCTATCTTACGTTCTGTCAGCTTGTAAATCCTTTTTGATCAAATTAAAACCACATTTTCATTAATCAAAGAGAAACAGACTGATATATGTCCTCTACCACAGGTTTTCAAGATTCAAGGATGCTTAAGTCCACTTCTGAATAACTCTTCTACGAAAAGAAGTTTGGATTGACTATAGGGGAGTCACTCCCAACTAGCTGTTAAATTCTCTCTCTGATTATCCAGCTAGATGGGGCACAAATCCTGCATTGTTCTTTTCCATTCCTTTTTTTTTCTCCTTTGTGGGGGGGACATGCAGGTTGCTTCTCCACAAACATAATGGGTCACACTCTAATAAAGTCCTCTGAAAATATTATCTTTCTTATCTGTAACTCTGCAAAGAATAGCAGTGATGCTATATATGTCAATGCTGGGTGGAGGGTGGGAATGTTTAATGGTATTTTGCAGGAAGTGTTACGGTGCTATGCAACAGAGATATTTTCAGCTCTGGCTCAACAGTGGAAGAGGTGACTTTCCAGGGTAAAGGAGGTTTAAAAGTCCTACCACACACCAAATGCGGGTCACAGCAGAAAAAGTACAGTGCCAAAGAGAACACACATATAAAATACTTGTGAGCGGGAAAGCGGCAGTGTGACACAATCATTCCTCTTAATTAATACACAGGCAGCTAAGATTTTACACAACATATGAATTCAGTAAGACTGCACTCTGAGGAAATACAGTTAGTAACAAGTACCCAAAACAAGAAGTGATATTCTTCAGCAGGATCCAATCACATTGGTGAAGTTATTCATGACATGCTCGTATTCTCTCCCCCCTCACTTTATAAGTCTTTTTTATATGATTTAGTTTTAAAAATGATTGTTTTTTTACTTTCTCTTAAGTAAAAGTATATAGTTCTTATTTTTAAAGTATGAGTGCAATAATTCTCAACAAATCCTTTATGTCCTCAGATTTACCAACTCTTAACATAACTACCCAAGACTTTGGAGGGCAAAAGCAAGGAAATAACACTACCTAAAACTTCTATATTAGAAAATTTCTGTTTCTTATGTCTAGGTTTGCCATGAATTAAGCTTAACACATTGAGTGCCACACTAGAAAAAAAATTTTTTTCCACAGGGCCATGGTGTTTTATTAAGAAAATAGAATAAAAACTTCGAAAACAAAATGATCCTTTCTAACGTAATGAAAAATCTGTTTTTTTTAATCATTTTCTGTGCGTTGAGTTATATGCAACTTGAAAAATAGTTCACGCAGCTCAAGGTAAAGAGACGTGTGAGTTACACATGCTTCACGAGGCCCCGGACTCAAAACTAGTGTGAGTTAAATACAACTCACATGGCAGTTAATGTGTTAAATATCTTGACATTTCAGTCAACAAAAGACCACATATGGTCCCATAAGATTATAACATAGTTGAAAAATTCCTGCCACCTAGTGATTTGTGTTACAATTGCCTACAGTACTCAGTACAGTAACATGCTGTAAAGGTTTGTAACCTAGAAGCAATAGGCTATACCATACAGCCTCCGTGTGTAGTAGTCGATACCATCTAGTTTGTATAAGTATGCTCTAAGGTGTTCCCATAAGGAAAGTGCCTAACAACACATTTCTCAGAAGGTGTCTTCGTCCTTAAGCAATACATGACTGTACTAATGTATGCCACTCGGTGATCCAGCTCTTAAAATAATTAATTGAAAATATAAAAAAGCTTAGAATTAAAGAATAGCCCCTAAGTGATGATCAAGTAGATAGACGATACACATGCCTAGAACATTGCTAAAAGGAAAAAAGTCATTCTTTAAGAAATAAAGCTCTTAATAAGCATGTTAGATTAATTTGCATAATGCTACTAAGTCGTGATTTCGTGTTACCAAATTTACAATGAGTACAATAAAGAAAACTTAAAGCAGCTACTGAGGTAAAAACATCTGCCTTGATGTACTTTGTCTCACAAGCTACGTGGTGAAATCCTAGATGTGTCTTACAAGGATGTTCATGAAAGACGTGAAGAAAGGCACCAAAACCATCAGTCAAAACAGATTAAAGGTATTACCTCTGGGGAGCAGGAAAAGGGTAAGAATCTGGTATTTTTTTCTTACAAGCCTTTCTGGTAACTATTTGACTCCTTCAATTATACACATGTATAACTTTGATATACATACAAACTAAATTTAAAGAAATCAGTGAATAAAATAAAAAATCCACCCTTAATACATAAAAGTACTGTCCATAAAACTCTTGAATGCAAGGCTAAATGGCAGGGAAAAGACAGACTGCAACTTCCTAACCTTCAAATTACGCAGAGCCAACAGAAGCAGCAGCGTTTCTCAAACTCTGTCACGATCTACAGTATGAAACCTATTCAGTGTGTTACAGACATGTACACACGCACACACCTACACACATATGTACAAAGCTAAAACTGATGTTTTCTATTTTACTCAATTACATTTTAAAAAATACATGAATGACTAAATAGATTTCATGAATCACTAATTGGTTTTAGTGATAATAAAGAGGAACAAGAAAACCTGAAACAAAATACAAAGTGAGTTTTAAAAAGAATTGAGCTTCATGCTTCAACTCTTGTTTCAATCTCCTTACTCCAATCCATACTTGCAAGAAACAGGAGTTAATTCCTTCACAGAACAACACATGACCTTCAGACAATGCTCAAATGACAGGAAGAGCACCTTTAAGAGTAGACTCTTCAGAGGTCACTACTTTCTCCCAGGAGTGAAAACAATGCCTTCCAAAGGGCCTGGTCTTCCACCAAGCAGTACCATTCAGAGTGCTCTGTGAGCCTCAAGGATGTTAAACACACAGCTACATGTCTAAATTTTGGAAATGACAATCCCAAGAGCATGGACACACCCACGTTGGAGGCAGCAATAGTTCAATAAGGGTTAAGGCAGTTAAAAGATATCTTTCACCACAACAAGCTGCTTGCCTTCCTCATTTCCCCTTTATCATCAGCAGTATTTCCTACTAGAAGTATCTGGGGGAATTCTAGGGAAGAATAGCAACAAAACCCCACTGATTAAGGCCCTTCCAATGACTTCTCATTGCCCTTAGAATAAAATCCAAATTCCTTACCATGGCCCTCTATGCTTTACCCACCTTCAACTCACAGCACAACCTCCTGGCCTTTATCCCAGAGGTCCAGACACACTGATGTCCTTCCTGCTCCCCGAAAATGCCAACTGCTTCTAAAAGAGTATCACATTTGCAAATATGATAAAATTGTAATTTTAAAGTCTGCATGGTGGGTATATGGGTTTTCATTGTTATTCAATTTTTCTGTATGTTCAAAATTTTTCTCAATATTGTTTTAAAACAGCCTAAACTATGCTTTGGACATAACTGGACTTCCTGAAGGAAATGAGCAGACATACATATTACAACTGAAAAAAATCATTTTGCTTTCAAATACAATTTCCTCTGTCCCTTCAAGAAGAAATGGTTCATAATAAACCTCAGCAGGATTCCTTGGGCTGAGCCAAAATTATTAATGCAATTGGGACAAAGCCAGGCACTGCCAGGATTCTAAAGGGGGCTGCAGAAACCTACATGTACATTTCTCAAACAGGGGGTAGACTTGCTTCCGATGGTACTCGGTGTATGCTTGGAGGGAAAATTTAACTTGAAAATAGGGGTGGAGGGATTTAACATACTACTTTTAAATGAAATGAACACTGCATCTGCATGGACAATTAGCTCCCCCCTTAGATTTCATGCACTGCTCTCTGCTAGTTGTTTTCTGCTCTCTCCAAATTGCCCTTTTTCGCCTGCATCTGTATTTATTTATTTTTCTTTCTGCATTTAATTCAATGAATCATCTTTACTCCAGTGTTGATGTCCTTCAAGGTTTCACCCTTGGCTGTCTCCTTACCCCATATTCCCTGTGGGTGATCTCATCTATTTCAACAATTTGAAATCTATTTCTGGCCCAACCAATGGGCATTTTCCAGCTGCTGCTCCCTATAGATATCTTCCAGGCAACCAAACCTCATCCAAGTCCTGCTTCTTTTTCTATGTTCCCCTTCACAGTGAATGCATCCACTGTTCACCCAATCACAAAACTTGGTTGTCACAGCAGACTCCACTCACTTAACTCATCCATATATAATAAGTTCACAATTACAGTTAATTCTATTTTCTAAATCTCTCTCTCTCTTCAGATGACACCCTCACCATTCCCCACACAGGTGAGGAGTTGTCAATGGGGCCAATATCACCTCTAGGGGATTATTATGGTCTGAATATGCCCCAAAATTCACGTGCTGGGAATAATCTCCAATGCAAGTGTTGGGAGGTGGGGCCTAATGGGAGGTATTTAGGTTATGAGGGCTCTGCCTTCATGAACTGATTAATGTCACTATAAAATGGGTTTGCAGGAGTGGGTTGCTCTCTTCTGCCATGTAAGGACCAAGTGTTTGTCCCCTGTTTGACTTTCTGCCTTCCACCATGTAAGGATGCACCCCTCAGCAGACACCAGATGCTGGCGCCTTCATCTTGGACTTAACCTTTAGAACTGTCAGAAATAAGTTTCTATTCTTTATAAATTACCCAGACTCAGGCATTTTGTTACAGCAGCACAAACGGACTAAGGCAGGGATGTTCTGGAAAATTTGGTTGTCACAATGATTGGGACATTTACTGACCACTGAAATCACCATTTTTTTTTTTTGAAGCATTGCTTTTCATGCTGCTGTTCACATAAGCATATCCTTCTGTTAGCTTCTATTAATATATCTTTGGTGGGGGCTGAGGGAGTCAGGGTAATGAGAGTCTTTCTATCTACTCTTGCGTCTAAGTCCACCACTGAAAGCTAAACTTCTAGCTTTTATAAAATGGTTACACTGTTGATTATGCAAAATTCAAACATTAAAGGATTACATAACGTAAGAAGTGAAAACCACCGCAAAGCCTATAGAGACAGCCATTATTAACAGTTTTGTATACATTCTCCTTTTAATTACTTGCTTTATATTTGCAGTTTTTTACACTGGGAGTCTACAGCTCTTCTCCAAAACAGATGGAGACCAGATGATACTAGAAACAGTCACTTCTATCTCACACAGCACAAAGACATCAAATCACCGTTCTGTTACATTAACATTCCTAAGAGTACAAAACTCCACCCCAAGAAAGTGCTGGAGAATACAGAGAACACCCACTGGGAAAACAAAAGTCCACCTCATTAAAGTTAAGACTGTTAGGTACTGCCCATCTTTTGCAATCTGATTGTTTTTGGCATCCATAACACACTCCTATTCACCTGTGTATTGACAAATACTGAAAAACAGTCAAGAGATCCATAAGCCAGTCATTAGGACATTCATTCATTCATTCAAATACTATGTATTCACTATATGCCACAAATGTAAGGCATCAAAAGAGGGCCTGCTCTCAAGACAACATTCTGGTGTGTATGGATGTGGGTGTATGTGTTTAGAGACAATACTGAAAAACTGCTGAATGACAACACATTCCTAGACAGCTGAGTTCACAAAACTCTACACTAACATATGTGTTAGATCTGGCTCATAAACTTCATGGTCAAACGCAAAAAGTGCAAAGAAAGACAAAACCCACACACAATAAGATTGTTGTATAAAAGGAGTATTAAGGTCCTTAATTAAGCAGTCATGAAAAGTGTGAAAATGTAGTACATGCACGAATCCATTTTTTAGATAGCTGGCTCTAAGACCTAATCCCTTGCTTTCAGAGTTAATGTTACTCAATTCAAACAATTACTGAATATCTACAGATACTGTGTTAGGTGCTAGACTATATTTGGTATTGCTGAGCAATTATGTAAAGCACAGTAGTAAAAATAGCCTGGGTTCAAATCCTGACTTCACTATGTTTGAACTGACTTAGACTTTTCTAAGCCCCTTTCCTTATCTCTAAAATGGGGAAAGCAATAGCTACCTCACAATGTGGTATAAGAATTAAATTACATGTGTTTAAAGTTCTTAACACAGCATCTGTATATGGTAAAATCTGAATAAATAGTAGTAGGGGATAGTTTTTCCCCCTTGCCTCTAAAATCTGATTCATGACTATTATTTCCAGAACCAAAATGGGTAGATAAGGTATCTATCTACAGAGACTGTCTCACAATATAAAATGGAATAAAATGAGTGACCTTATCCTCCTTTTTAAGCCTACATCTAAAAGTCTTGATTCAGCTTTTTGATGGATGGGATGCATGCCCTTCTTAGCTTCAAATAAGATGTGACGACTTAGCTCCATTAAGATAAACCATGAGTAGTTTTAAGAAGCCTCTGAACCTTTGGTTAATTACCAAAGCTACCAAACACACAGCTCCAAATCAACTATGTCAAAATCAAAATCAAGTGTTCAAGAGAATACAAGACATTGGAGTGTGTTTTGCAATTAATATATCTTGACCAGACTTTCAGGGGCCAAAGATGTTCAACACTGGATACTACACAGGACTAACAGTGAAATTCCTTTATAATCTAGATAGTAAACCAGATAGTCATAGTAAGTGGCAGTAGTAGCAGCAATATTTAAAATAATGTAAGATCTTCTGTGTACAGTTTACAAAGCACTTCTCTGTTTAATCTCCTGCCCCACCCCTCAATGACTTCCCATTTTATCCAATAAAATCCAAATTCCTCACCAAACCTACACGGCTCCTTGTGATCTACTCTTCTCTGTTCTCATCTCCTGCACTCTAAGCTACAGTAATACTCTCTGGTTTGACATTCCTAAACTTGGCCCAGGCAAATTCACATGGAGAGCTCTTAGCCCAAATCGCCATGGCCTTGTCCCTCATTTCATTCATATTTCTGCTCAAATGACACCCTGTGATAAGGCCTTCCCTAACCACTGTTTCCAATAGCACCTCGCCCCCATTCTCGTCTCCTTATCCTGCTTCACTCTCTTCCAGCACTTATCACCACAGCCTGTCACATACAGGTATGTACCACATAATGACATTTTGGTCAACACTAGGCCACATATATAACAGTGATCCCATAAGATTATAATACTGTATTTCTATTGTACCCTATGTTTAGACATGTTTAGATATACAAATATATACCACTGTGTTACAACTGCCTACAGTATTCAGTACAGTACCATGTTGGCCAGGTTTGTAGCCTAGGAACAAAAGGCTATACCATATAGCTCAGGTGTGTAGTAGCCTATACCACTTAGGTTTGTGTAAGTATACTCTTTGATGTTTGCACGATGAAACTGCCTAATAACATATTTCTCAGAACATATCCCCATCATTAAGCAACATGACTGTATTTATCTGTCTCCCTTCTCTACTAATATGAGTCCCATGAAACAAGGACTTTGTTGGTTTCATTCCTTCACTGTTGTATCCCCAGAAATTGGAATAGTGTATGGTACCATCTTAGTCTGTTTTCTGATGCTATTACAGAATACCTGAGACTGGGTAATTTACAAAGAAGTCTATTTAACTCACAATTCTGGAGGCTGGGAGGTGCCAGATTGGGTGGCAGCATGTGGTCAGCTTCTGGTGAGGACCTTGTGCTGCATCGTAACATGGTGGAGAAGTGGAAAGGTAAGTGGACACATGACAAGAGACCAAACAGGAGAGGTAGCCTCACTTTATACAAACCCACTCTCCAGGTAACTAATCTTATCCCAAGAGAGTATGAACTCACTCCCATGAGAAAGGCATTAATTTCTCTTCATAACCTAATCACCTCTTGAAGGTACCAACTCCCCAATACTGCCACATTGGGGACTAAGCCTCAACATGAGTTCTGGTGAGAACAAACCATATTCAAACCATAGCAGGCACATACTTGTAAATTATATGTAGAATGAACTTTTCCTTTTGATCCTCAAAGAAGTAGTGGGACTCTTGGTCCTTCATTCCTAAGAGAAGTTCTATTATTTCTGCTATATAGATCAGTAAACTAAGGTTCAAAAATATTGGACAATTTGTTCAAATATCATGAAGCTAGTTAGTAAAGTAGAAAAGCTGGGACTTCAAACTAGGTTTTGATCAACTCTTAGCAGTATCTATCAGGTTATCCAGTATCTTTCATGCCACAATGAATATATTCATTATGTACTGGTAGACTTAAAAATGTTTCTCTCTTAACCCCGCAATCCCACTTCTAAGAATGTATCCTAATAATTGCTTCTCTAAGATTTATGTACAAAGATGGCTACTAAACAGTTATTTAAAACAGTGGAAAAAGGAAAAACCACCAGAATCCTCAGAAAATATAATTGAACACTGCGAAGTTATTTAAAAATCAATGCCTCTTAAGACTTCTACTGATGTGAAAAAAATACCTACAATTCCCCTTAAGTAGAAACACTTTGGATATAAAGTTGCATACATATTATAATCCCATCTGTGATCTATGTATGAAGAGGCATATGCTGACTAAGAAAAAATATCAAAGGCCAATAATGGGTAGTGAGAATGTGACTTATATATTTATATTACACTTTTTTTTTTTTTTTGAGACAGGGTCTTGCTCTGTTACTCAGGCTGGATTGCAGTGGCACTATCATAGCTCACTGCAGCCTTGAACTCCTGGGCTCAAGTGAGCCTCCTGCCTCAGCCTCCCAAGTAGTACTACAGATATGCACCTCCACACATGGGTAATTTAAAAAATTTTTTTGTGGAGATTGGGGTCTCACTATGTTGCTCCGGCTAGTCTTGAACTCCTGGCCTCAAGTGATTCTCCCGCCTTGGCCTCCAGTGCTAGGATTACAAGTTTGAGCCACTGCGCCCAGCCTATATTATTCTTAAGGGTAAGTATTTACAATGCTCATGTAATACTTTTTTCCTGCAATATAAAAGTAGCACTAAAAAAAATAATACAAGATCATTTCCCACTAAAAGGAATCAGGGCTCCATGAAAGAGCCTGAGACATGTTACTCCATTAACATGCAAATTAAACATTTGCATATATGAAAGTAGTATATATTTAACAATAATATAAATATACATAATGTAATTAATATAAGTAAAATATTAAAATCCATTAAAATTATGATAATACTAAAAAAATTTCATCAGTCACTTTGGTGGTTGTGAAGGCAACAATTCGATACTCCAAAAACTGGTAAATAAAAGAAAGGAGCTGGGCGTGGTGGCTCACATCTGTAATCCCAGCACCTTGGGAGGCCAAGGTAGGAGGATTGCTTGAGGCCAGGAGTTGAAGGCCAGCCTGGGCAAGATAGCAAGACACTGTCTCTACAAAAAATTTTTTTAAAAACTTAGCTGGTCATGGTGATGCACGCTTGTAGTCCCAGCTACTTGGGAGGCTGAGGCAGGAGGACTGCTTGAGCCCAGAGTTTGAGGCTGCGGCGAGCTATGATCATGCCACTGCACTCCAGCCTGGGCAACAGAGCAAGACCTTGTCTCTTTTAAAAAAAAAAAAAAAAAAAAAAAAAAGAGAAATGTACATCCATCTTGCCTTTTCTGTACAGCCTATATTTCAGGATAACCAAATAGTTGACAAGGGAAAGTTCTTTACAGAAGATTCACACCTAATAAATGCAGACAGAAAACAGAAAATTGCCATTTTGCAATCCTTAATGAAATAATGGATCTAGGCAACAATTATCAGTGGCCGTTAAAACCATTAGGTGATAGGCTGATGGGGAACTTCTTAGTGGACACACAGGCTGACCACACAGACCAAACAGATCTATGAGTAAAATCAGGACAACCAGACACCAATGTGTCTCACGATACAATGCAATAGGAAGTACAAAGTTACCATCTACAAACATATTTGACCCTTTTCTTCTCATAACTACAAATCTGAACCTAATCAAGTTTCTAGATGTATTGGTCTATAGGAACAAGTTAAACAACACCACAGGGAAGCAGTAAGTCAAGCTCAGAACACAACACACTTGACAGGACAAACAGTGGGTTTCTCTAACAAAGCAAATAGCACGAGAGGGGAAATAAAGGCAGCAGAGACCCTTAAATAATAAAAGAGACTCACGAGATAGTCAAATACAATGCATGGACCATCTTTGGGCCCTGACTCAAATAAACCAACTGAAAAAGATATGTTGGCAATGAGGGAAATTATATACTGGGTATGATAATTAAGGAATTATTGTTAAATTTGTTAGGTATTACAATAAACTATAGTACATATGTTAAAAAAAAGTTCTGATCAGGTAGACATACATACCAAAGCATGAGTGACTTGGGATTTGCTTTAAAGTACTTCAGCACCACCCCTCCCAGAAAGCAAGGCAGGGGGACAAATGAAACAAGGCTAGCAAAGTATTAATAATTGTTGAAGCTGAAAATTCATTATACTAGAGTCTATATATGCTTAAACACTTTCACAATTTAAAAAAATTAGTAAGAGGGAAAATTTCTATTTGAAGAACTAGTATGTTTCTTTTTAAAAAAGTTACTGGAAAGTGAACTGCACAATCCATTGTGTTATGTTCTTCTTAATTTTCTCCCTTATTTGCCAAGAAGTTCTAAGTTAAATTTATGTATAACTGCAAAATGACCACCTTATTCCATGTTTCTGACATAAAAACCACCTTTCCCCTCTATAGGGTCTCAGAGCCCTTACTTAACTGTTCCATTCTACACGTTTTCATTTTGTCCACTGCAATTCAACTAAACAAATTCACCGTGTTGGTGGCAGATAAGAGAAAGAATATCCACAGAGGAAACAGGGACATGGGCAGTGCCTTCAACAACTGGTTCACAGTGCCCCTTCCCTCCCCCTCTGAAATAACTCTGGGAAACAACAGCAATGGCAGCACAGTAACTCCTCCTCAGGACACCCTCACTTCTCTACTTGTCCCAAATCCTGCCTAGCTCTAGGCTCCACTATTAAACACCAGCTTCTCCATGAAGACTCCCACAGTAAAAGTAATCTCCCTCCTTTCACTCCTAAGATTTTTAAAATTTTGATTTTAGTGTGCTATTATTATTTATATATGTATCACTCCCAGTCTAGAAGCCCCTTGGTGGCAAAGCTGTATATTAACCATCACTTTATATGCCTATAACATTTGGCATGCTGCACTGCACAAGACCCTAGACACATTTATTGACTAAAATTAAAAAACATTTCTCAAAACAAAGAACACACCAACAAAAAAATCACACATAAATGACTGACACATAAATGACCAAGAGTTACGTGGAAAATTTTCATCTGAAACCCAGCCAGAAAGGGGTTAGAGGCCAGAAGCAAGATGGTCTTAGAGGGTAAGTGAGCAGAAATTTAGGAAAGTGCCTATAATTTACCTATTGCCATGCACAAAGCTGAGTCCACACCTTTGCTCAGCCAACTAACTTGTCTACTTGTATATCGTTTGTGCCATGAATACAAACATGGCAAAATTCTGACTAAACTGTGATGGACTCATGTAATTAACCAAGATGGAATACTGAAAAGGGTTGATCTGGGGTCACAAGATTGAGGCACGATTTATAGAGTCATCCTGTCATGGAGCATCACAACTTTTTGGCATTGACTGTTTTTATTAATGTTAAATTAGAATGAACTTAATAACTGATTAACACATATTATATTGTGATGGGTATTCCCTAATTCAATGGCTATGAATACTTTCTATTCATGAAACTACCCTGCACCCTTTTTCCAACTCCTATGGAAATTAATTCCTGTTTATCTTCAGAGTCACATAAAAGACTGGCCCTGAGATCACACATCAAGTTTATGTGTCAGGATTCAAGGCAAGTCTCTTGACTCCAAATTCTACTCTGTACTTATTTGTTCTGGCATCTTACATACAGATGAAGTACTATTATACAAAAAAATGTACAACATAAAAGTATGATTTAATTTTAAACACAGTAACCACAAATGTTTGCTGAGTGGCTTTTTAAATGTACAGATTTTTAAATTCTGATCAAAGAGGCAAAAGGCAATTTCTAAGACTGTGAGTCAAATATGAAAAGGATACCCCATTCTTAAAAAAAAAAAATTAAAAAGATTTTTAAAAAGCTTGGCCCATTCTTCTGCTTCATATGCTTTCAAGAGGATTAATGCTCACTGACGACCCAAGTTCTTTTTCAATTAACTCAGATATGCACTTGCACAGGGAGCTAGGATATGAATATTGTATACTACCTTCCAGTCCCAACCAAGTCTCTGGAGCACATGCACAGGTCTGAGTGACTATGAGCTTCTCCACATACTCATTCATTGGGAAAATGCTGTCTTAATTAAAACAAAGTTCCTTTAGGCACATGCCTACATTTTTCTCAGAACATTTTTAAAAAGACAGATTTTTCCAAAGGCTTCAAATCTTTTTAACCTTCTCCAAATTTAGAGGTGAGGGTAGACCATTGTTATTGGAACATTCTCCATGATCCTAAAGCTAAATGTACCTGTTATACATGTCATATGGACCATTAATTCCACTTTTGTAATCTAAAGTATTAAATAATTTTTATGCTAACCTACCTTTAACTATATTCCCATAAGTTTAAATGTTTAATAAAAAAGTAGCTTATTTTAAATTAATAACTTTTATTCTGAATGAATTATAGAATGAGTACTTAATGAAATGGGCTCAGTAAACAATGTTTAGAAACATTTGTTTCTCTAAAAAAAAGGCTTTCTGTTAATCCTTAAAGGTTTCCTTTTACTTACACAAAACATGACAAATGTCAAATTATGAATGTTCATGAAATGTGCTATAATGATAAAGTTCATTCTTCATTGGCGCAACAAAGCAGAATACACTTGCTTATAGGAGAGAGAGGACTTTGCTTTAGTAGCTGATTTTCTAGAGAAAAATCATTTTATAAAGATTTTTTAAAAAAGGAACAGCTCTTGTAAAAAGCTATGTGTTAACCTTACAAATAGGAATCTCAGGTTAAACCTCAAATAATTATTGAGAAAATCATACTACTCAATTGTCAAGTTTTACTGTAGAAATTTCAGTGTACCATGTAGTCATTACGGATTTCAAAGGCTAAAGTTACGGGAAGTACAACAGAATATTTCAAGCCGCCTTAAATCCTTTCTAGACCAAGGTAGGGCATGTACAAACATCCACTTTCACAGTTCTAGAATTACTTAAAGATATGGCTGGAAGTTTTTTAACCAAATTGAACACAGCTAAATAACTCCTAGGAGTTAAGAATGTATCATATATCAGAGCTCTGTGACTTCATTCTTCTAAGTTCTAATAATCATATATACACACATAAATAGACACACACATGTACTAACCTGACTTCTGACTGCTGCAGGAAAAAGTTTTCTCTTTATATATTTGCTTTTTGCCTCAGTTGAATATTGGCCCCAGTAGTAGTTCTCAAACGTCTTTTGTTATTTAAAAGAAAGGTAGTCTTGCTTAAGTATTGAAAAAAGTTGTCATCAATGGGAGTACTCTTCTAAAGGAATTTCTTCTAGTTGTGACTAAAAGAATATCAAGTTCCAAATCAGCTTAATAATATCATAAATAAAGTCGAGTTTAAAAAATTAAGGTCTATGTCCTTATGTTTCAATGTTCTGCAAGAATGTAGCTTGGCAAAACTTTCAATATTTTTTATCAATAATTACACACAAAACTACTTTTAATAATGTCTTTTAAATTAATTTTAAAAGTAAATACACACTTTCTTCATAGCTGAAACCGTCAGACCAACACAGTTCTTTTCGGAGTCAGCAGGAGGGCATCACAGTACCTCTCCAAGGGACAGATTGTTTTGTAACCATTTCAGCAAAAAGACCCAAGTCATAGGGTTTGGGTCTTATTTCTAATGAATTACTATATATATGTCCCTTCCTTTCTGTGCAAACCTACCAGTTTTACTTTGTCTTAAGGTTCCAGCCCAGTTGTCCCCTGGAAGTCATATAAAGTGAGTGGGGGAAAGAAACTCCAATTCCTTGTCCTTCTCTCTACTAACCAGAACTAGCTGACTCAGGACAGTCACTGAAGTTAAATGTCAGTTTCCTCATCTTTATAAAAATTGAGGAAATGATCCCTGAACTGCTCACCTTAGAAAGCTAGTTATTCATAAGGAATGACTAAACAAAGGGCTGCTCTGGTCACAGATACCACACAATGTTCTATGCAGTTCTGTATAGCAGATACCAGAGTAAGATGAAGCCAAGGAAGATTGTGGGTGACTCAGGTAAGGCAGCAGTCTGAGAGAGACAAAACATGATGATTCTTAACGCATAGCAAAAGTTTATCCCAATTTACACAGCCATCAACAGTGCATGAGGGCAGCCATTTCCTCACCAGCTAACACTGGGACCCATCAATCCTTTTCATTTTTGCCAATCTGCCAGATTAAAAATGCTATCTTCATGATTTCTTCCTCTTCTCACCCTTCTGATCAATTCAATCATTTAGATTTGAATTACTAATCATTGATGACAATGAACATAATTTTAATTTGTATTTCCTTAGTAAAATCATTGGTACATCTCTACTGCTCATCAGTCAACTGGATTTGGAGTATTATTAAGCCTATTATTGATTTGTGGGACATTGTATAATTATGAATATTATCCCTTTTGTTATTTTTTTTTTGCAAATATGTTCTCCTAGTTTTCCATTTGCATTTCAATGTCACTTAATGCAGAAAGTTTTCATTTTCTTACAGCTTTACCTGTAAGTCTTTTTCTTTATGAATTTCGGATTTCCTACTAGGCTTGCAACTGCATGCTGAATATAAATGCAATGCAAGATTTCATATTTATAGATATCAAACATTATTTATAATTAAACAGTGATACCTTTTTAACAAAATGAGCCATCCTAGTAGAATATCATTTAACAAATCTCACTATACTATCCAGTCTGACAAAGGGTGGCTGCTTTCATTATAGCACTGCGTAGTTGTGGGTGAAAAAGTCAACCAAGAAATCCACCATAACATATGAATTCATGACTTTTCTCCAGTTAACCACCAACTAATTAAGTTATTTGGGGAGGGAGGGGGCATAGTATATGCTTTACATATGGTAACTATACTTAAATACATGTTACATAAGTATGACATTAAATAAACGTGTTTAAATTTGATACATTTTTCAAAATTACAAGCCTATGATTTGAGGATATTTTAAAAATTGAATTTAGACATGCCTTTTAGCAATAGATTCCAACTAATGATGTGACAAAATTCCCAGTCCTAGACCTCATCCCAGCACAAGCCAAGCCAGGGGCAAATACTAGAAGTTAAGTTGACAAAATATACAATCAAACCTGAGTAGCCATTTCAGTGGGTATCAGGTGGGAATATTTTAAAGTAGAGGGAATATCTTAAGCATAGAGGCATCCAGGATTAGAGTAACAAAGTGAAAGATGTCATGAAGAAAGAGCTCAGCATTTTGAATAGACTAATCAGACACATTAATATAATATATAAATTACCATCTCCACACTAGCCTGTGAGCTGTCTGGGAACAAGAGCCATATATTCACGTTTGATCTGCACTACAATTAGCATAGCTGGCAACCAAATTCCTATCAAATTTATCCAGCTGTGGTTTTGTTACAGATGAAGATGAACCATTCCAGTTTGTCACTGTTCCTCTCAAAGTGTCAAACCGGATCCCATACTCCGTAAGTGATCTGACCAGCCAAGACTACCTATCCATATATTTCATAAATGTAGTCTTAAATTCCATTAATAGTTTTAACAGTCACACTATATGGCTAAGAAGCTTTCTACTGAGAAATTTAATTGACCCAAGTCTTTTGTAATGCATGTTCTGTAGTAAGTTACATTTTTACCCATTATTTACTACTGCATTTGGGAATGTGCCCACAGGACTGAACAATTATTTCTATTAAATTCCTTCTGATTTAGAATCAGTATACAATATGACATTTAAAATTTTTTCTTGGATCTTAACACTATTATCCAGGGTATTATTAGCTTCCCCTACCAGATTCCCATCAACTATAAATCTGATCGGCAAGGCACACAGGCCTTCTTTTATTCCCTGTTAAAAGTACAAATAGGTCAGGGAAGACACAGTACTAGAGTTTTCCAAGAAAGCCTGCCATCAATCTGTATTTTGTGTGTAGTCATTAAAAGAAACACAAGGCCACCAGGCCACCTAACTGAATTACACTACCACTGATGGCTTACAGATTTCTTTGACCTCATGACACACATATATTCATATTTAAGAAAACAGGTATCACCCAATAACACTTATTCTTACTATGTAAAATTATACTGACATTCTCTATTATATTTTGCTCTATTCAGTCCCCTATTTCCTCCCCTCCTTTTAAACGCTGGTCAAAACTCCTTAAGTTGACTTCACAGCTCACTGATAGAATGGAACTTACAATTAGTACAATAAAGATTTAAAAACAATGAGTAGTTCTTTTACTAATGATACTGAGCTTATTCACAATGCTAAACTTCTCAAATCATCATAAAACACAAAGATTTTATCACATGATTTAAGACGTGAAATTACAGCTATATATTACAAAGCATTATTTAGAAACACCTGTAATATATGACTGATTTTTATGAATATGTTAAAGGTCTTTTATCAATATGGATCTCCCATCTTTAGTTTTATCTACAATGATTCATTCACAGATATCCTAAGGAATTAAGAGTTACATCGTATTTTTAGAATGAGTTTCAGAAAACGTGAACTTCAATTATTTCTAGACAAATTAGCACTATATTTTAACAACACAAAAGGTTAATCTATGTCTAAATTTTTCAAGGTGAAACTGTCAATCTTCAAGGATGAAATTATGAATCTATTTTTCTTCTGGTTAAAGTGACTACTCACTTTGCCACAAGGTTGTGTAAACACAGTCCATATGATCATGGGCAAACATCATGGCCGTACCCACTTTTTAGTAAATAAGAAAAGCAAATAGGCAGTTCTGTTCTTCTAAAAAGATAATTCCTTAAAAAGAACGCCTTAAAAAAAACCCTGAACTGTAAACAAATGAGAAAATTTGACAGAAAGTTCAAATATGGGAAAAAAAGGCCTTCCAGAAAATTATTTTTTTTGTCAAAGAATTGAGGGAGATTAAAAATGCTGCGGTTCTAAAATGTTATACCTGAGAGTGATGAAATGAATTTTATTTTTTCCTTTTAGTCATTCTGACGAAGAACTGTATTTAGAAAAAAAAGTTTTCTTTTTAAAATTTACAGCCTTAAACTTATTTCTACAGGATCGGTTATAAATCTAGAAAATCACTCTCCTTCAAGGTCCAAGCATTGCTATTTCTGTTCTGGTCAAATGCCCACAAAAGCACACAAACATGCCACAGAACCAGCCTGAGCTGAACCACCATAGTTGGAGATTTGAAGATTTGTTTTCTTTTTAAACTGCTCAAAGGCTGTCGTGTGGTGGTATTTAGTGTAAGTAGACTTTTTCCAGCAGAAGTACTTAGAGTCACAGAATGCACAATTACAGGGCCCTGTAGATGATCACGTAGAACATTCTACACAAGGATGATTTCTCTGAAAACTCTCCTAACCAGCTGACATATCCTTACTAGCAAATGAAGGCTTGATCTTGAGTTGAGAGAAAAAGTCTAGATGAAATAATGAGGCTAAAACCACATTTAATTTCGGAGGAAGTAACTGAACTTCGTTTGTCAACTCACTGGCATGATCAAATATAAAAGTTCTTGTTCGTGCTTTTGGGGGAAAAAAGTTCCCAATCATACAGCCAAACTCAGCTCATGAACCAAAAGATGAGAACTTAATGACATCTAAGTACAATAGTGGTGCAGAACTTGGAATACAATTGGGAAGACAGGCACAAATACAGAAAACTCAAATCTATGGAAGACTAATACATGCCACATTACCGGACCCTGTATGAAAAAACCCCAAATAAGTGATACGGGTAGCAAGTTCAGAGGACAGATAGGGCACTGTATGCTGAAGGTCTCAGACTTGAATGGAGGAGATGTTTCTTGAACTGCATCTTGTGGAATGAAAAATCTGGATAAAGGTCAAAAAATGTATTACAATTGACTGGAGAGCTTTATGCAACAGTCTCAACTATGATAAGGAAACAAAGATTATTTTGTAATTTCATCAAGCTCTGGTGGGTAATAAAGTATCAACTGAAAAGGAAGGCAAAAGGTGAAAAACTCACTGTAAACCCAAGTGCTGTTTACAGAATAACCACATACCTTCTTTTATTGCTCAAAGATCATGCCACATGGAGTGGTGCTTTCCAGGTAAGTGTTGACATCACAATATAGCCAAACTAGAAAGCTTGCGTTTTAAATCTGAAAGCTGTATCTAAAATGCACCAACAAAACCATCTTATATTCAAGGGAGCGTAAAAAGTTAAGAGGCTTCAAAACAATCAGGAAGAGCTACAATGGATACATTTACTTACATCAAAAACTCATTTTCCTCTACTTTTTTTTTTTTTTTGAGACAGTCTTGCTCTTTCGCCTCCGCCAGAGTGCAGTGGCGTCATCACAGCTCACTGCAACCTCAAATTCCCAGGCTCAAGCGATTCTCCTGCCTCAGCCTCCCAAGTACCTGGGACTATAGACAAGTGCCACCATGCCCGGCTAATTTTTTCTATTTTTGTAGAGATGGGGTTTTGCTCTTGCTCAGGCTGGTCTCGAACTCCTGCACTCAAGCAATCTTCCTCCTCAGCCTCACGGTGCTAGAGCCACCGCTCGGCCTCTACTAAAATTTTGAACATGGGATTTCATTGTTCCTTCACTATTTCAGCAGAAGAATGCTACTAACTCAAGTGATTGTAATGACTAAGTAAAATGTTTGTGAAAGTGCTCTGTAATCTGCCAAAAAACCACACAAATAGACATAATCATTCCTGTGCAAACTTCGAAAAATCTATCTTCTTGATTTTTAACTATAGCTCCCAAATGTTGGGGTTATTGTTAAACATACTGCCAACCTCTCAGAATCACAATGGTTTGAACAGGATGTTATATTGATTAAAATTAGGTTTTCTACAGGTGTTCAGGGTGGTGGGGAAGATAGGGTGAGTTTGTTACTTAACAGTGGGGGTTGGTGATCTAGACTGAATTTTTTCAGACTAAAATGACATTAACCATGATTCTGGCAGCGGCTTTTAAGCCTTGTTCTAAGGTCTCGAGCAGATGAGGGCCCGCCTCTTCTCCTGCCCCAAACACCTCACTCCTATCAGTTTTATATATTGGGCTTCTATGTCACAAATTTAACAAATTTTTAAAAACTACTACTTTATGACATAAAACAATGTTTATTAAACATGTCTGCACGTTGGACACAGAATTATTTTCTGAAGAAAACACTGACCTGGCCTCCAATTTATACAAGTAGATTTGAAATCAAGTCCTGGTTAAGTTTTCGAAGGCAGATATTAGTGCTGCCCTCTGGCTCAGCCAATTGTTAAAGCCAGAGCTCTCATTCAAAGGGAAGAAAAGTCAAGCCAATCTACTGAAAACCCTTTTGGTTGCAAGGAAGGACCAGCCAGCTGCTATGGCTCCAGAATTAGTGCCTGGGGGTGGGGGGGACTTGAGGACCTGACAGCAGCCTCATACCCTTAGCAGCAAAAAAATGAGAGGAAGGGGTCAAGAAACAGCTAGTGTTGCAATTGCTAAATGTAGAGATGACAACTTATCCAAACCAGAACAACTTGGGGAATTAAGGGGGCACAATGAATAATTAGGCAAGGACAATAGACATTAACATGTACTTTCCCTGGCAAATCAAATTTGGACTTTTGGTTACCCCTACTACACTGTGACTATCTTGATTTCCCTATGACTAGCCAACTTTTCTGTGCATATCCATTTCTCCATCTAGCCAGGGCAAAGCACCCTCCACTTAGAGGAGGGCCCGGCAGGGTCGCCTGCATATAAATATTTGTTAGTGATGATGAAAAGATATTTCTCTTGGTAGTATTTGATATTTCAAATCAGCAAACATCTACAATCTACTAGGTTTATTGAGGAATAAGCCCAAGTCATGGAATAAATAACTCTTCAACCTCCCACCAACCACACTGATCCAGGCCAGGTGTGCAACGAGTTGCTATTTCCCCTATAGGCATATGCTTCATTATTGTCATGATTCATCCTATCCTGTTCTCATCACTGAAGGATTAGAACAAGATGATCTAATTGATCTAATTTCCCCAACAACCCAATATCTCAACATGAGATTTTTCCCCCACTGAATCTTTGAGCTATTTTACCCTGGTTTATGCACCCTTGTATTTGAAAATTATAACAAATACTTTTTCATGCATGCCCCTGGAGAGCAAGGGCCATCTTCATGTATTCCTCACAAGGTGGGATACTAAATGAAAATCAACAGTGAGAGACTGTGTTTGTGTGCACATGAGTTTTAAATAAAGATGAGGTGGCCCATGACTCCTAAAACCCAAGTATGTGGTCTTAAGACTGACTTTGATAAACCTGAAACTACAAAACTTCTGAGTTCTGTTAAGAGATGACTTCACTGAGCTATCAGCACTCTCTCCTTTGACCACAAAGATATTCTTGGCACTAACTCCACTTTCTATAGGTTTATGATACTACATCAAACGGGGTCTACCAATAAAATCAGTGCAGCATAAATTGGAAGATTCTAACTTGTTCAAACATCTTTAACAATCCAAATTTCAGAGAAGCTAATTCTCTTTTCTTCTTCCACCTAATAGCTAAAATAGCTAGGTATTTTTAAATTACAGCTTTATTGAGATATAATTCACATACCATACAATTTACCTATTTAAAACATACAATAGCTGTCAGTACATTCAGCGTTGAGCAACCACTACCACAATCAATAAAACAGCTAGATTTTTTAAGACACTGGAGATCACTTATAGTAATGATGAAAAATAAATTTTATTTTTCCCTAGCTTACATGAAATGAACATCTTAACAATGTGGCTATATACTGGACCAAACCATTTCCCAGAAAGGCCCTACCAGTAGTACATAAACTTGTCTCGCATGTCTCAATGCAACTCTACCAGCATCAAGCATGACTGCTTTTTAAAAGCTCTATTTAACAGCCCTCCCCCCCGTTTATTTACATTTATTTTATTTAGCCACTATCTCAATTGACTGCTCATTTATCCAGTATTTTAGCCTTTAACTTGTTTGAAAGGTAGCATGCTTCAAGGGTTAAGAGCATAATCTCTTATCAGACTCAAGTTTGAATCTCAGCTCTGCTGTTTACTGAGGTGTGAACCAAAACCCTTCAGAAAAATATTCACCTCCTGAGTCTCAATTATTTGTAAAATGATAAGATGACTTAGAATTTGAACACGAATAAAATGTCCAGGCAGCATTTAAAACATAAGAGGAGCTTACTAATAAATGGCAGTTATCATTTTATATAACCTTTTACTATACTGAGGTAGATATTAACCCTCTGTCCATCATCAAGCAAAATTTTTTCACACATGTATCGTAGTTTTTTTTTTTCTATCACTTGACAGCAATGGAAATAAGCCTGTTTCCTCATTCAAAGGTCTGATAAATACTCATATAAATTTTCCTCTAATTCGTGTTTTTTATTCATTCTTCCATCAGATATATTTTCATATAAAGGGTAACTTAATTATCAAAACTGATTTTCCAAAAGGATAAAGATTTTAAAATATTTTGCTGAATAATCCTTTCTCCTTCCCCACTAATGTGTGATGTTGCTCATGTAGTAGGTTCATATATACCTTTTACTGAGTTCCAGAAGTTGACTTTTAAAAAATTCTGACAGTATTCTCTGGCCAATACTACACTGATTTAACTTGGGAAAATTTTCTTGCCTCATAACATTCAGTCTTTCAATTCAAGAACAATGGTAACTCTCCATTCTTATTTAAGTCTTTTTTCACTCAATTAAGTTTATAGTTTTCTCCATAGAGATCCCAAACGTTTCATATAGATTCCCTCACCTTAGGCATTTCATTTTTTTACTGCTATAACGAATGAGATTTTTCTTCCAATATTTATCACTAAATGCTACTAATTACTTAAATATCTTTATGTGATAAAAAGCTATCTTACTAAACTCTTATTTTTTAGCTCTTGAGTTGATTCTCTTTGTTTTCCTAGGTTTAAGATAGTGACCATCTACAAATATTGCTATTCCACCATTTTTTCCCCAACAGTTTTGCCTTTTATTTGATGTACTTTTGTACTGGCATGGATAATATCAAATATCATGAGTATTACTAGGCATCTTTGTTTTGTTTTCTGATTTCAAGAGTTCATAAATCAGGAAGAACTGTTCAATTAACATTGTTCTCTTGGCACATATTGGGATATAGCCCAAGGGTTAAATATAAACTGGTGCCAAACTCCAAGGGTTCAAAACCAGGTTCTGTGGGCTTACTCAAAATTAATCTTTGGGCAGACTATTTAACCTATTGGCTTAAATTTGTTAATCTGTAAAATGAGAGTAAT
The DNA here is from genome assembly GCA_023783475.1 of Daubentonia madagascariensis. NCBI lineage: Eukaryota > Metazoa > Chordata > Mammalia > Primates > Daubentoniidae > Daubentonia > Daubentonia madagascariensis. The sequence continues at coordinate 113,763 of JAKFHU010001078.1, read as the reverse complement.
AATAATAACCTCTTCTGTAGGGTTGTGAGGATTAACTAAAATAGCACAGGTAAAGTGCTTAGAATAGTACTTGGCACATAGTAAATACTATGTTGCCCTCTTTGACAATTTCCTATTTAATTAAATTTGCTGGTATTAGAATTTTCACGGCTTTAGTAAGTGAAGTTGGAATACAGTTTTCTTCCTTGTCTTATCAGATTGCTATTCTTATATTTTGTTAGTTTTTTAAGAGCTTATACTAGTTTTATGACATGAATTAGATATCTTTTGGCATTTTCCTAAGATCTAGTATAAATGAGATAGTTTTATTAAGTTTTTTCATATATATAAAAAGAACATAATTTCTATATATAACATATATATAATTATGTAAGAGCGTGTAATTTCTATACTATCTGGATCTGGAGGCCCCCTCCCTTTTTTGGTGACAGGCCATGGCCTCTAATACATATTTAAGGTATTCCATGATTAACAACCTATTCAAGTGCTCTACTTCTTAAGATAATTTTGAAAAGCAACCAGTTTCACCTTCATCATTAGCTCTTTCGAAGTTGTACATGACATACAAATTCAGACCCAGTGTCTCTCTGGTCACTTTCTTCTGGATATACTCTTACATCTTGTTCCTCCCCCCTCTCTTTCTAATTATTCTTTCCTCTTCTCAACAACAACAAAAGCTTTTATAAAAGACATTCTTGACCCTTTCAAACACTTAGGGACTTTTGCATACAATACCCTATGCTAACCACACCGATCCCTTCTGTCTTCCTTTCACTACATTTATTTATTTTTTTTCTTTTTCTTTTTTTTTGGAGGGACAGGGTCTAGCTATGTAGCCCAGGCTGGATTTGAACTCCTGGGCTGAAGAGATCCTCCCCACTCAGGCTCTCAAGTAGCTGAGCTGAGATTACAGGCACATGCCACCATGCCCAGCTTCTTTCACTACATTTAATTTAAAAAGTGGGGGAGCTTCCATAAGACAAAAAAGAAAAAGCTAGCATTCCCCACTCCCCTTCTGTGATGAAGGGACACCCTCTTCCTATCAATTCAGCTTCCAATCACCCACTCTATGAGAACAAGACCAAGACTAGCTCTTGAGTAAACAAAAAATTTTGGAGCAATCTTAACAGGAATGGATAATTTAACAATATAAAAATAGGAAGTATTTATTTTACTGTGTGCACATATAGGAAGATGCTACCAGTTCCTAGTTCCTTCTTGCTTATTTGAGAAGGTAAGACACAGGGATGTAGGCCACCCTATCTGCGACTACTTTGCCATATACAGCTCAGGAAAAGCACAGTAGACAGCTACATTCTAATAAAATGAACATAAGTAAAATGATCTTGTAAAAACATCAAAATTACTTTCAAGTCCTAGAAAATATTCCAACTTAAATTGTATGATTTAACATTTTTCAGACCTCAAAAATGTATATAACAATGAATTCTTTCAGATATCCATATCCTGCCTACAGCCTTAGCCAAGACACTTAATAGAACCCTATTGGGGAAAATACAAAAAGTCAATAAATGGATGGTAGCTTCTAGAAATCAACACTTAGCTAAGCACTCTGTTCAGCAATCAACATCAAGTTCAGCCTCTGTGATTTGTGGATTTCATTTCTCTTTTATGGAAAAACAGCACTTTAACTTTTCTCATCTTCCCGCATGGCTCCATTTCATCACAGCTCCTCAAAGATCATTGACAGCGACACAGCAATGTGAAAGTTCTCTCAGTGTCTTGGGATATCAAACGTCCTGACCAGGAGACTTGATCTCATCTGTTCCTGTATCAGAAATTTCCTATGTTCCAGGATGATTCTACTTTCCAGTATCTTATGGTAGAGGCAGTATGGTAGGTTACAAGTTCAAACTGCAACCATAATTTCAAATCTAGCACCCCTTTCTAGGTGTATAACTTCAGATCAATTACATATTAATAAATAGCTTCTCTTTCTCCATTATTCACCTAAAAATATGGGGACAAAATTTCATATTAAATAGGGTTGTTATGTTAGCAATTATTTATTCTTGTTACCTCACACAAGTAGAGAATCTTTATGCTATTTTCATACTGAATTTGTATGTGTCAGTGATGCTGACTGGAACCTCTTATTTCAGCAACTTCAGCCATACTGAAGACAAATGGGCAATAAAAGAAACAAATTGAGAAACATTTAATCCAGGGCTAGAAAACTCAAATGCCTTAGTTAATGACATAAATATATGAAGTAGCCAGCTATGTTTAAGATAATAGGGAATTTGGCTTCCACCATTGTTAATCGCCTCTAAATGTCCCTTTTCTTAGGTCAGGACACAAAATTTAAATCCCCCAATAGCAGTATAAAATATTGAGAATGGGGTAACTAAAAAAAACTGCAGAAATGGTGATAAAACAGGAAATTGCAACTTTTATCTTGTTCTTTTAGTGAATTAAAACCGTAAGAAAGCTAAGTTAATAACTGATATAGGTAGGTACATATCCATGTTTAATTACATACTTATAAAGATTATTCTAGCCATACCACCCTGATCATCATGGTCAATCTCATTTGATCTCAGAAGCTAAGCTGGGTCGGGCCTGGTCAGTACTTCAATGGGAGACTGCCTGAAATACTGGGTGCTACATGTAGGGCTTAAAAAAAAAAAAGAAGGATTACTCTAAACTTAAGATAGTTAAAAAAGAATAGTTTTAAAACTATATAATAATATAACATCAAGCTCAGCAACTATGAGTCCATTTGCAACTATGAGGCAAAACAACTTTAAGTGGCTCCCTTTTGCTAATTTAAAACTTACTATTTCAGAGGGCTGATACCACAACAAATGATACATCCAACTACAGATCAAGAACCTAGGTTCACTTACAGGCTGCTTAAACACCCTCGAAGTCTTAAAATATTTTTGAAAGTACATATGGTACAGCAGGAAGAGTTTAAGAGCTTCAGTCATCATAAAAGCTAAAATGTACTGGGCACTTAGAGCATTATCAGGCACACTATGCACAACATTTCTTACTGAACCCTCACAACTACTTTATGCGTAAGTTCTACTGTTGCTATTTTACAGTTGAGAAAGCTGAGGAAGAATGGGCATTAAAACCCAGCCCAGCAACACGCAACTAGGATTTAAATCCAGAATTTAAATCTATGGCCAGAGCCCCTCCTCTTATCTCTACACCGACCTTTAGTTTTCTCACTTATAAAACAGTTTATATGGTATATTCTTATTCTAACATCTTATGAGTTTATAAATTCAGGTAACCTTGCAGTGTTTCTCAAAACACATGGTGATACTCAGCGCAGTGCCTCATGCCTGTAATCTCAGCACACTGCCAGGCCGAGGCAGGACTGCTTGAGGCCAGGAGTTCGAGACCACCCTGAGCAAGAGTGAGACCGTCCCTACAAAAAGTAGAAAAATTAGCCGGGCGTGGTGGTGCACACCTGTAGTCCCAGCTACTCGGGAGGCTGAGGCAGGAAAATCGCTTGAGCCCAGGAGTTTGACTTTGCAGTGAGCTATGATGATGCCACTACACTCTAGCCAAGGCAACAGAGACTCTGTCTCCAAAAAAAGCACGGTAAATTATTTTAGTACCTCATAATAAGAATTAAAAAATAGTTAGTATTAAAATGCCTCATACACAGTAAGACCTATGTATTGTTTCATGAGATTTCTTTTTCAGTTTTGAGAGAGTATGTGTATATGTGTTGGGTCACTGATCAAAATCCTCAATGCGGGTTGAAGTAAAAAAAAAAAAAAAAAAAGGGCTTGAAAAGCCACTAATCTACTTTTTTCCTTAACAAAACTGAAAATAAATTATTCCAATCTTAGTTGGATCTCAATCCTGATAGAAGTTATCATCCCAATCAGAAGGTAAATACTTTGAATGCCATACTAATAAGTGCACAAATAAGAGGGTTTCCCAAACTGTGTTCCAATAGAACACTCCTTCAAGATGTCTGTGGATATTTCCTGGGGGAGGGGGTGACCAAATAAATTTGAAAAATTGAGAAATATTGCATATTATATTTCCTTCCTAGACAGTCACGATGCACACTATTAACACACTGACCGCCACACTAGAAAAAAAAATTTTTTTCCTTGGGGCCAGTGTTTTATTACGAAAATAGAAGAAAAACTTCAAAAACAAAACAATCCTTCCTGATTTAATGAAAAATTTATTTTTATTGTTTTCTGTTTTTTTTAATAAAAGTAATATTAAAACCTGAAAATTAGTAATATAAAAAATAATGTGAAAACTTGAAAAATAGTTCATAAGGGTAAAGTGTTTTTTTGACTTGTCAGGCCTAAGTGTAATTTAAAGGTAAACATAAATAGAAAAACAAAAGGTAAAGAGACATGTGAGTTATATATGCTTCATGAAGCCCTGGGCTCAAAACTAGCATGAGTTAAATACAACTCACATGGCAGTTAATGTGTTAAAAACTTACTCTGACAAGCTTTGCAGAAAAACAGTAACACAATCAACATCAAAAATAAAAATCTGATTACCTATGTTTAACCCAGTGTTTTCCCAAGTTAAAATTTCATTCTGAAACCTCTCCTACTAACTACTACTAATCTCTCATAAGACTAATATTCTGCAAAACACAATTTCGCAAATGCTGTTTTATGTGGAACTTATCTGTGAAAAGGAGATCCTTATAAGCTTCAGCTATTATAATATGTAAATCACTTTCAAATAAGCACAAATATAGCAGAGATTAAAAAAATAAAGTATTTTGGTTAAGCATTTCATCTCTGTTAAGCAGAAGTTTTATCATACTATCACATAGCTGTATCATTTAATATTTACAGAAACAATGTATAGTGCTCTGAAAACACAAGATGGGAGAAGAAGGGAGAGAAGAAAGATTTTAAAAGGTAAAAAAAGATCCTCAATTCAAATAAATTACAATCTAGAGAGGCAAAACTTACATACATAGGAAAAACTTATAGCTCACACACAAACGCTGAACAGAGGATAAACGCATACTGTAAATAAAGTGATAGGAGCCAAAAGATCTTTGTACGATCATGTTAGTGACCTGAGTTTCTGTCTCTCTGCTGGCGAATCCAGAAATAAATGAACTGGCCGATAATATGCCATCAAAGCATGAAAAAGTTGTTTACCTAGACTAAGAACTCCTTGAGGCTAGACATTTAGAAAACTATCCAGCAGATTGGGCAAAAAACAAACAAACAAAAACTGCTCATCGACCAAATTAATTAATAATAGACATTTGAGGAGTTATGAATGCTACCAGGTGGTGAATATCACCCTCACTTCTTATCAGTGGTAGAACCCTGGGCTGGAAAGAACCCTGTGTTCCAGCCATACCACCTTTATGTAAGTAGAGGATTAATACCAATTATGGCCAAAACATTTTCTTTATATCCCAAAATTTGATGCTACACTTTTGGTCCTTTCTTTTCCACTCCTATTGCTTTTGGTTAGTATTTTTCCTTTCCCCAAAACACACAGCTCATAGAACTTCACCACCACACAGTTGTGACAATGAAACTGATGTGAAGCTTGAGGATCTGTTGTTAATCGATAACCTGACTTACTAAGCCTGTACTTCACAACCACATAACATTTAGTTCTTAATTACTTATTCATAAGCACAAAGATAGAAAATTTGAAAATACACATTTGGATATTATTCACATTACCCTAAGCAGAAAATTTCAGTACTGTGAAATAACACCAAGCATCTGACTAACAGGAAGAAAAAAACTGTTAAACCATGGTCACATGCCATAAAGTTCTCAAACAGAAACAGACTGCCAGACCACAAGCAAAAGGGGATGTATCGCATTCAGGAGAGAAGGGCAAGTCAGAAGACTACACACAGGATCACTGAAAATAAGAGCAAAAGAAACTTGAGCGGTTTTCAATCTGATACAATAATGGGAAGGGTGAAGCCCAGAGAGATGGTGTTACTTGTCCAGAGTGGTAACATGATTAGTCACTGAGTCAGGACACAGCCTAGACCTTCAGATTCCCAGGCTTCTGTGTTTCCCACTGTAACACAGGCCCCCCCATCTTCTCTACATGACTAACATGAAAATTAAATACTACCTATTGTCCTAACTATAAACCACTGACCAAATTAAAAAACTATACAACTAAAGCATTTAGAATAAATTATCTCATTTTGGATTATAACATGTGGTTACTGTTTCGAAACGTATTTAAAATCTTCATTTGGCTCTACTTATAAAACTCATTCTAAAAGACTAAATCAAAAATGCTCAGCAAGAAACCGAAACCCTATAGAGGAAAATAAAACTATTTCGTATGAGGGAGTTATCCTTATTCCAGGAAGCACACATTTTGAAGTGAGGCAGACCTAGGTTCAAATCCTATCTCAACTGTTGAATGTTTGTGTGACCCCAGACAAGCCCTTCACTTTACTTTGGTTTCACATCTGTAATGATGCTGGGGACAATACTACCTTCCTCAGAACTTTGCCCAACATTTAATGAACCCAATTAGGTAATCTGTTCCCACAAGCTATTTAATTTTTATTCATCTCCCTTGATTCTTTGTCTATTTCAACTTTTAACTTCACATAATCCCCCCAAAACTTGCCAACTACATTGCAAATATAATGAACATTAGTATATTAAACCCTTAAAAGATTATGTGTCAAAAGCATTTAATGTATTTTGAATATAATATTTGTAAATATTAGTGAAAAGGTTCAAAGAAGATATTACTGCATAAAGTATAAAACTTAATTTCACTCAAGCAAACTGGACAAAGAATAAGGAGATCCAGGCTCTAGATCCAGTCCTGCGGCTAATAAGCCATGCAACCCCAGGCAAGTGACTTTACTTCACAGAAAGCTCCACCTGTTACAGCTCAAAGTTAACCAAACACTGCTCTAGTCACAATGGGCCTCAATCTTCCCACCTGCAGAAAGAACCATTCCACCTAGATTGTTTCTGAAGTTCTAAAGTTTCTTCTACCTGGAACAGTCTATCATCAGCATCACAAAATGTATTGTCAGGGCATTTGATATGTGCCAGGCCCTATTCTAAGCATGTTAGATGTAGTAACACATTTAATCCTCCCACAGCCCTCTCAGATATGGCCTATTATTATTCCCATCCAAGGAATCTAAGCTAAATAGAAGTTAAGGAACTTGCTTAAGTTGATAGAGACTACATAGAAGGAGGGGGTGACGGTTCAAATCCAGGTGGTCTGGCTGTACTTGTGCTTTTAACTACCAGATAAGAACTGCGTCTCCGAATTCTATAAATCCAAGGGCCTTAACTACAGCCATATAAACAGAAACCTGTTCATGTTATTTCTTCCTTGTGCCTAAATACAGCTGATATATAACCTACTATGGAGGGAAAGAACAGCGACTAACATGTTAACAGTACCCTGTAAAAGAGCAAGCTACTGTTCATTAGTCAAGGTCATAAAGTAGCAACTTAATTAAGAGCAAGCTACAAAATGTGTGTTTTGTTTCTCAGACAAACATTTTACCAAAATAATCAAAGTGTTGTGAATTTTAACATTATCATACTTCCTTGATCTTCAACAATTTATCTGCTGGATAATCATCCCAAGGAAATAATTACGATATAAAACCAACTGCCACTAAATATTGGTTAACTAGATTTTCTCAGTCTTTGTAACCACGCACATGAAAATGCATACGCACATATAAACTAATAAACACAAACCTACAACTTAAAACACTACATTCTGAGTCTGAGTACCAAGATCTCAAGTTAGACACAATCTATTAAGGATCATGCAAATAGGTACACAATCTATTAGGGATCATACAAATAGACAGGTGCTGGATGAGGTCAATAAAAATGGCCAGAGCAGGCTTTACCTTCCTCCTTTGGGGCCACTTCACACCTGACTAACCTCTTGCAATTCTCTGCATGCCATTCTCCCTTCTTGTGCTGGCTTAAAATCACAGCTGCTATAAACCACCATTCTGCCGTCCCTTTAGCCCTTCTATTTCAAGAGAAAAGTTAAAGGCACAGTGGGACTAGGAAGCTCAGTGAGATAGAAATGGCACAATGGAGGACTGCACACATATACATGTATACACCCACACATGCCCCCCAAACAAAATGCTGATGGAAACAAGCTGTTAACCTTATTTCGTCACCACCAGTCCATGACCTGCTACCTAGTCCAGCAATAACTCTTGTCATAATCTTTGGAGGGCCCGGGAAACAGGAGCAGAGAGCATTTATCATTTTATTTACAGAGTGATCTACTCTACAAATGGTGGTAGTGGAAATATTTGCCTCACTTTGCTCTCCTCATATTCTAGACTGAAAAAAGTAGTGGTTAGTGTCCAATCGAATAGTCATTAAGAACTCTCACAAAGCTCAATTCCTTCTTTAATTACAGAAGGCTCTACTACCAGTCTTCTCTCCAATAAAAGCCAAAAGATAGACTGATGACTAAATTCATTGTGCAATTTTTGGCTACTTGGCTTGATCTGCATTCATACAAATGTAAGATCTTTACACCTCAATAATTTAAAGACAAAACAAGTCACAAGTAATCTAACTCAGAGATTTGTGGAGATTTGGTCTTCTTTTCCACCATCTTATCACTCAATGAAGTTTCGTTTGTAAAAACCAGAGTTTTACCAACCACAGTCTTGCCATTATCCATACTAATCCACCTATCACATTTCCATTTCTGTAACACCTGAGGACATCCATAAAATCAAACTCCTAATTAAAAGGAGCCATGGATAAGAGGAAAATGGATTTTTAAAACAGAGCTGGAATAGAACCACCACCAGAAAGGTAACCAAAAGATATTAACCGAAATGAAATTCTGTCCTATTATTGGATTTTATCTTTTCAGGGGGTAGGGGGGAGGTTGGATTTGTGTCTGTATTTTTATGGCAGATGGCAAAACTGTGAGTGATCAGCGGTCTCCTAGGGAAAAAAAAAAGGCTCTTAGGAAAGTATGGCAGTAGCTACAGAAATTTATAATCCCACAAAGGTTGATCAAAAGAAGAACCTTCAGTAAATATTCCAAAGTAATAAAGATGCTGTGTGGCGTACACATTTGTAATATATGAATATTCAAATAAAACCAAATTATAAAACCAAACCCCACACTTAAACTGGACCTTCTTAGCTATTCTTTTATATTAACTTCATGAAAACTTACATAGTCTAACTCAGCATCTCACTAAAGTGAAACAGAAACAGAGACCTTATTAGTACATCTTAGAATGTAAAGTGCAAGGGAAAAAAACTGATTTAATACAAGAATCTGCTGTCTAAAATGTTAATGAACTGCCTTGAAATGAAAAAACAAACAGCTCCCCCTTCGTTATAGTAGCAAATCATTTCATGACAAATTCTACACTTACATCCAGCCTGAATCTTTGTGATGTCGTGATCAAAAAGTAGTTAACCTGTAAGGATAGCCCTAGTATAAAGACTAGTTTTTAGGAGTGAAGTGGGGGCTGGGAAGAGGTGCTGCATCAGTGTATGGGAGATAGTATACCAGCCACGAAAGTAATCTTTTCAGAGTGTTCCTTTAAAAGTCCATTCACTCATATAGCAGAGATCTGTGTGCTCTCTTCCATACTCATGACAATATGCATCTTGTCAAGTAATAAAAATTTTATTCAACAAGGAACAGGATCCAAGTCCTAGAGAAATTAATAAATATACTTCAAACAAGAAGCCTTTAGAAAAAGTTCTGTCCACACTAGCAGTTATTAAGCATGACTACTGCATTTCACCTGAGGTAAATAATGCAAACTTGTTAGAAAAAAACAATACATTTAAGAAGACTTCCCCTGCTTGGATAAAAATATTTTTATATGAAGATATTTAATGACAAGAAAAGTTCAATGAAAGATACGTGTGTGTGTATATAAGCACACAGTATATTTCATTACATAAAAATACACAGAAGACTGGAAAGTAAATAAGCAAACATGTTAACAGTAACCAAATCTAAGTGATAAGATAACAGAAGATAATGTTTTAAAATTTTTCCAGTACCTTGTGCATTTTACAAGGTTTTTACAAAGATCATGTATTAATTACTTAAATAAGCAGAAATTTTTTTAAAAGTTGGCATTCACTTGTCATATATGCAATATAAACAATAAAAAAGTGCTTACACAACTAACACTGGTTCTAAGCTGCTTTCACAGACCATATATTCTAGACTTCAAATACAGCTAGTAATTATTTGCTAGTAATTTGAAAAAACTAGCAAATAAAGCTAAAAACTTTCACTTCTGGCTCTCCTACAGAGATTTTCATAACTAAAAACTAATAAAAAAATTTTACCTTTCTATAAAAAGGTCTATTCCAACTTTCTATATCAGAATATTAGTAACAATTTGAATTTTTTAAATAATCAATTCATGGTATTTCACATAAATGCCATCTCGAAGAAGTAATTTAGGTTTAGCTCAGTAATTCCAAAGCATAGGCACCTAATAAACAGTGCAAGTTTTGATGCATTGTAGTGATTGCACCAACATAAACGCCTTAGGTGTACAGATGAGCTTATTTTGTATACACCTTTCCATTATCTCTAAAGAGCCTGATATATAATGAAGCTTTTCGCAAAAGGTATTTTGCTTTGCCTGGACATGGATTTACTTGAATATCCGGGAAGCTGTCAAAACTGATCTCAAACTGCATTATATTCAAGGCACAGAATGTCAACTCCTGACTGGGCCTCCTCCTCTCCTTTCTTTCACAAGAGCGCCTTTAATATCGCCTAGCCTACATTTCCGGGCTCATGAGTCACTGAAAAATGAGCTCTAAGTTTCCCTTAGAATGCCGCTCAAGCAGCTCCTCTACAGCATTCAAGGATCTGGCCCCAAAACACCTCTTTAACCCCCACCATGGCCCTAGACAGCAAACTGAATTATCCACAATTTCTAGATTATGCCTTTTTACCTTCGTCCTCTAGCTTTGCTGCCCCCTCCACACACCGTTTCTTGGGCAACCCTCCTATCCCGAATCCCATCATGCCTTCAAGACACTGCTTGGCACCGCCTCGCCCAGGAAGCCTTCCAGATTTCTGCTAGGCAGAAATGATCGATCGGTCCGGTCTTCCCCGGTGCCTTTCTAACACTTTGTCGTTCTTTCACAGGACTTATCTCCTCCTTCCTGGTATCGTGGTTATTTGTGTACTCCTCTTATCTCCCACACCAGAGCGTAAGCCCTCGGGGGAGGGGACCGCGGGGCCCAGTTCACCTTTGAATCCCTCCCGCGCGGACCGACTACGGCGCCTGCACGCAGTCAGCGTTCAGGTTGGTTCAACCGAACTCTACAACGCTCCGACCGCATAATTCCTAACCAGAAATCAGTTAGGCACTTTCCCGAAATGATGATCACAAAGATGCTATCTGCCACCTGATAACAGGAAGTTTACCAGAGACTGGAAGCGAGGAGCCCGGAGCCCCGGGTGCAATGGGAGTGACAGTTGGCCCGGCTCGCACTTCCCTGCCCTCCCGACTCTGGCCGGAGACGCCCCACGCCGCCAGCCCCGCCGGGGAACCAGGGAGGGGGTGGCAGGACAGTGCGGGTCCGCAGGCCTCGGGGCGCCCGGCGCCAGCGAAGGCAAAATGGGAGCGCTCAGTGAGGGACCCGAGCCGGACGGAGAGGGCAGGCCGGGCCCGGCTGCTCCCGCCGACTCCGGGGCTGAGCTGGCCCGGGCCGCGGCCGCCACCACCCGAGAAAATGGAGGCAGCCCCGGGGCCGGTGACGGGCCCGGCGGGGCAGACGGAAGCCAAGCGGGCGTCCGCGCCGCGAGCAGGGCCGGGCCGGGGGTCACTCACGGGGCTGGGCCGGGCGGCTCCCTCTCCGCGTCGTCGCCGTCCCCGTCCTCAGCCGCCGCCGCCGCCTCGGGCTGCTCGCTCGGTCCCCGCGGCGCGGCTCGGGCGCTCGGCCCCTCCGTTGTCTTCCGCCCGCTCCTGCTCCCGACGACGGGCTCCCGCAGCGGCGGCGGCGGCTGCGCGGGCGGACGGCGGCCCAGGGGCTCCCGCGGCGGCCGCCGAGCTGCTGCGCTCGCTCGGGCTGCGGCTGCTGCTGCGGGGCCCGGCGCCGCTTTCGCCTTCGCCCTCGCCCTCGCCCCGGCTCCGGAAGGCTCTGTGTCTCCCAGGCCGCGCCGCTCCCGGATCCCCGCGCCCCGTTCCCGGCCCGAGCCCGGCTTTGACGTGCGCACTGCGCAGCCGCTGAGGGCGCGACGTCGGGCGGCACCGCAACGCCCCCTTCGGCCCCGGGCGCCCCCTGGAGGCCGGGAGGACCCAGGGGCGCCCGTAGTCCGCGCCCGGCCGGCGGGGAGGGGCCGCAGGGAAAAGCAGAAGCCACCGCCGTGGTTCCTCTTTCGTCCGCCGCTTACAGGTGGGTGCTCAGTCCCTTCTCGTGGGTCTGAGCACTTTTCCTGAAGGAATCTCATGCCCGCTTTCAACGACCACTTCCTCGACTCTTAGCAGGCTTTAATTCTGCGAAAGGCCGGGAGCCGACATTGTGCACACCGATTCTTTCATACTTGCGGGGAGCAGATCGCTTCATTTTAGCATCTCCTGAAAGAGCGTAGCCGGTGACGGAATGTTCCAGATTAATAGGAGTCTACAGCCTGGATTTAAATCCCACCTCCTCCATTCAGTGTCCATGGGCTGTTTCACATCCCTGTGCCTGGGTTTCCTCACACAGTAAAAAAAAAAAAAATAACTAAAAGCATGTATAATAATACAGTAGTACCTGCCACAGGCTTATGAGGATGAACAAGATAATGCATTGCAAAGCTCTGACAACAGAGTCTGGCACATAAAAATGCAGTGTATGTGTATTTTTCTTTCTTTGTTTTTCATGTGTAATTGAACAAGTATATTTGAGCACCCAGGCACTATTCCAGGCGGTGGGGCAGTGAGCTAAACCGTCCCTGCTCTTGAGACAAGCGGTAAGCAAATACACCAACACAGATAATATCGGACGATTTTAAGTGCTGTGGAGAAGAACAACACGGGCTGAGGAGGGGAGAGAGTGCATGCAGGGTGTTGTTATTTTCAGAGCCCCTGCGGGGAGCAGCCCCATGGAGAAAGCGAGGGCCTGTGAGCTTTGTGTATGGAAAGGCAGAGGGAACAGCAGCACCAAGGCCCTGAGCCAGGAATGTAATGGCTCAGAGCACCGAGACAGAACAGGAGATGAGGAGAGACTGCGGCCCTGCAGACCAAAGTGAGGACTTCAGTTTTCACTCGAAATGAGATGGGAAGTGATTTGCAGGATTGTGAGCAGAGAAGGGATGTGGGCTGACATTTCAAAAGTATCCTTGCAGCTGTGGTGTGAAGACTGGACAGCAGGGAGATAGAAGGCTGTTGAAATAATCCAGTCAAGAGAAGAGGGTGGTAGCAGTGGAGGAATAAAGAAGTGGTCACTTCTGGACACATTTAAAAGGCAGAGCTGATAGGGTCTTGCTGATTTCTAATTTTTTTTCCTCAGGCAACTGTAGGATACAATTTGGTGACACGTGGAAGACAAACAGAAACAGATGTGAAGGGAGGAACTTGGGAATTCTTTGGGGGGCATATAAAGTTTGAGCTTCCGTTGGACACCCAACTTGGAAGTTGGACATAGAATTCTAGAGTTCAGGAGAGAGGCCCAGGCTGGAGACAGTTTTGGCAGTGTTCAGCGTGGGTAAAACTTCAGGACTCAGTGAGACCCTTTAGGGGGTGAGTGTTAATAAAGAGGAAGGCCAAGGACTGACTGCCCAAGTCCCCCAACAGTAAGAGGTGTGGGAATGACAAAGAACCAGCAAAGGACTCTGAGGGGGTGGAGCCAGTGTGGCAGGAAGAGACCCAAGAGAACCATCTGCTGGACACCTCTGAGGGAGGAGGATGGGTTCCTGCTGCCAAATGTGCTAATAGTTCAAGTAAGGTTAGGATTGGTGATTGGTCATTGGCCTTTGTAAGAACTGTTTCAGTGCAGAGGTGGGTGGGAAAACTTGATTGGAGTGGTCTCTAGAAAGAATGAGACCTAGAAAGATCTCTAGAAAGAATGGAGCTCTACAAAGAGCGGACAACATTTTCATGACATTTTGTTTCTAACCAAGTAGCAGAGAAATGGCGTGCTAGCTGGAGGGGAATGTAGGGTCCAGGCACATTTTTTGTTTTATTTCATTTTGTTTTTAGGATGGGAGCGCTTACAGCAGCCTGCTTAAATGCTGATGGGAATGATTCAGGAGTGAGGGAAAATTTGATGGGGGGGGTGTTTTCTGGAGAGCTGTCCTTAAGTAAATGAGAAGGGAAGGATGTGGAGTACAGCCCAGGGTCTGGCCTTGATTAGAAGCAGGGCAGTGTGCTCTCACAGTGCCAGGAGGGCAGGTAGAATGTGGGCAGAGAGGCAGGGAGCCAGGTAGACAAGGTGCCAGGACCTTATGGGCTGTCCCTTCTGAGGGCTTCTGTTTTCTCAGGAAAACAGGAAGAGCAGTCATTCATTTGCTTAGAGTGCAGAGTGGAGGAGGTGTTGGAAGTTTGAGGGGAGAGGAGAAGGCATAAAGGACTAGTCGGCAGGGTTATTCTGTGTTTTTCAGCAGCTACATTTTGCTGGGAAGGTGTAGGCACAGAACGGGGGATATTAGATTCTACCAGGGTTATTTTTGCTAGATAATTCCATGGAGAGAAAGAGAGGGGAAAGGAAGGTGAAGGTATTTATAAGGAAGTCGTAATAATGGTGGACTATTGAATCCAAGCTTGTCAAGGAGGGAGTGAGGAGGGGGTGGGGCAGTGGAAGGAAAGAGACCCCATAAACCAGTAAATGAGGATCAATGGATTGTTGGGATCACACAGTAGGGAGAGGGAGCTGGAAAGGAGGAGGTGTCAGTTGGAGAGCCATGTTGCTTGACACTGAGATTATGGAAGGAGTGGTTTTCGGGAATGACAGGGCTTGAGGCAGCTTCTTAAACTGTATTATGCATATGCATTTCCAGGGTATCTTATTGAAATGCGGGTATTGGTTCCAGTGGTCTGAAGTAGGGCCCATGATGATTCTGCATTTCTAACAAGCTAGGGGTAGGGGAGGGTGCTGTTGACTCTTTTTTTTTTTTTCCAGAGACTGTCTTGCTATGTTGCCCAGGCTGAAGTGCAGTGCCTACTCACTAGTGCAATCATAGCTCACTGCAGCCTTGAACTCCTGGGCTCAAGTGATCCTCCTGCCTCAGCCTCCGAGTAGCTGGGACTGCAGGCCACCATGCCCAGCTTATTCTTATTATTGGCATGATACCAAAACCTCAATAAATGCACACAAAAAAGGAAGACTGGATGAGTCTTGCTTGTGAATATAGATAGATGAAAGTGTAATTAAGAAATATGAAATATAAGTAAAATATCAGCATGTTAAAAGTAAAGTTCATACCAACCAGGCACAATTTATCTCAAGCATATTGGAAGCCATTAGAAAAACCAGCCAGTCTCACTGAGGCCTACTGGGCCTTGTGGGGCAGTCTGGGCTCAGAGAGAAATTAGCTGTCCTGTGCGGCGCTGGACCGCAGTTGTGGTGGTGCGGGTTTGCAGCTGTCCCTGTTCCTCTCTGCTGACTGTGGGAGGGTGGAAGGGAGGTGACCGGCTCTCACAAGTGAGACTCAAGTGAGACTGCAAAGCATTATCTCATTTTGAAACTTTGTTCATTGAGGACTTTACCCACGCAGCTTTTTTTTTTTTCTTTAAAGATGAGAGTTCTTCTTAACTGTAGTCCCAAAGAGAGGTAACATTCCACAAAAACAAGTCCAGGCCCAATTTCCCACAGAATAAAAGAATGCGTGGGGGTGGATTATCCCATATGCAGGGCTTTGATTCCTTTGCTTTAAGGGTCAGAGTAGGATTCCAGATTAATCTTTTAACTGGGATAAACCCACTATAGCTGAGAATTGTAGCAGCAAGACAGTAGAGATTTCTGGGGCAGGGGTTTGTAACACATTCTGAAACCAAATTGGAAGGAAGCTTGTCATTTGATCATTTGAATTTACACTGGGGAGACAACTTCTAAACCCTTCTGTTGGGCTTTCTGGAAAGCTCTTTCTATTAAAATATTTCTTTGTAGGTACTACCACTTTCTGGAGAATTCCCCCACCTCTTCCTCTTGAAACCCTCTCAGACAGAGGCCCTGCATTCCCCTGTGGCGTGCCCACAGATGTCAGGGTCATGGACAGGCTTGTTGTTCTCCTTGAGTCAGTGGTGGGCCTCTGTAAGTCTCCCATCACCCTCATTTCCTTTCCTCCCCCTTGGAAGCTGGGCCATAAGATGAAGGCACCTCCCTGCCTTAATCAGACCATGTATGAAAGGACTTTGGAGCCTGACTCACAGCTTCGCTCTCCACCCAACCCTGACTTCTCCTGGGCAATTCGAGCGCCACTCATCTGCTCTGTTGGATCATGGTTCCCTTGTATTCTCTGCTCCAGTGACCTTCACTTCCACCCTACTTCAACAGCCACTGGTGTGGCCCCCTCCTGGACACTGCAGTCACCAGAACTACTTACTCTGCTTTTGAAGCTTGAACTCTGTGGCTCTCCTCCTCCTCCCAGGCACCCACCCTACCCACGCCCTCAGACTCACCAAACCTGCTCTCAATCTCATTGAAACTTTGTTTATTCAACAAATACTAATTGAGGGCAAATAATTACTGAGCACAAACAGTGCGAATGAGACATTGAACAATACATGGTCCCTGCTGTCAATGAGCTTGTAGTCCAGGAAGGACACACAAGTAAACAGGCAATTACAGAAGAGTGAGGCTTGAAGCATGAATAAGATTTGGTCAGTTGAAGATGTGGGTAAATGTTCAAGGAAAATCACGCAAATAGCACCAAAAGCATGGCGAATTTGGGGAACTGCATATGAGTAGTTCATTACACAGAACTTAGAGTTTAAGAGGGGAACTGGTACCAGGTTGGAGAGAGAAGCAAAGGTCCAATCTTGAAGAGCCATATCATCCATGTTAAGGAGACTGGGTTTCAACATGAAGGCAGTGGGCGTAGGTTGGGTAGGTGAGCACTGAAACTTTAAGCCATCGAGTGATGCACTCAGCTGTGTACCTTAGATTTAGAAACACCACTCTGATCCTGGTGCGTGCTATGGATGAGAGGAAGGCCAGATTAGAGAAAATGAGACCAGTAGGAGGCTCTTCTCATTCTGGCAAGAAAGGGGTAATGGGGACCTGAGCTAGGATTGTGGCATCAGACATGGGTAAAAGTGAATCAGTTAGGAAAAAAAATATTTGGAAGGTAGTACTTGGTGATTTGATGGATGTAGCTGGTAAGGGACAATGAGGAATCTAGGATGAAAACCAGGCTTTTGACATGGGTCACGGGTTGAATAGTAGGGCTATTCATACAGATGGACACCATCTAGGAGCAACCAGAAGGTAGGAGGAAAACCAGGAGGGTATTGTGTCCCACAGGCACATTTCAGGAGAAAGAATAATCAGCAGTCCAATGCAGCAGCAGGGTTAAGTGATACAAGGGCTGAAGAGCACCTCCTGGATGCAGCAACAGGAGGCCTTTAGTGATGCTGGAGAGAGCTATATCAGCTGAAGGATGGGTGAAGAAGCAGCCAGATGGCAGTGAGGGCAGCTAGCCTAAGGTGTGAATGGGAGGTATGGAAATGGAAATAATGGGGATAGTAGCACTTTCACAACAGGAAAGTGGGGGAGCATAGCTGGAGAGGGGAGTCCGGAAGGCAGCAGAGCCTTGAGTGTATTTAATGCTGGTGGGAAGGAACTACTAAAGAAGAAGTTGAAGATACAGGAAGGAAAAAGGATCAGAGATCCCTAGAGGTCCCTAAGGAGGGAGGAGGCGCCATAGAAGCACAGGAGGAAGAGGGGTCCCTCTTTCTTTGTAATAGCAGAGAAAGAAGAGAACAGAGGTCCAAGGAGAGGGTGGCTAAGTGAAACAGAGGGGAACTTCCTGGGAGCTGAAGCTCAGGATGTGTCTTGCTAAGGGAGAAAAGAGAGTAGTTTTATCCTAAAGTAAAATGACTACTTGTTCTAGAATGAGGAAGAGGAACGTGTAGGGCACAACCTGAATGGATATAGAAAACTACAGAAGATTCTAGAAAAGGGAGTTTCGTCATAGTCAAATCTGGCTAAGGTTTGATGAATTTATTTATATGATTTTTAAAAATAGTTTCAGTATCAAATACACTAATGCAAAGCTAGAATTTGGTTTTCTGTCTGTTAAAAGGAGAAAATTATTGGTCTGGCCTTCATAAGCAGATTGAGGTAGACCGAACAATGCCCATCCTCCGCCCCAAGATGTCCACATCCTAATCCTTGGAACCTGTGAATATGTTACCTTACGTGGTAAAGATGTGATGAAGTGGAGAACTGTGAGGTGAGATTATCATGGCTCATCTGGTGGGCTCGGTGTACTCAGACAGGTGCTTATAAGAGGGAGGCGGGCGAGTCGGAGTGAGAACAGAAGCGGAGGGAAAGAGACTGGAAGATACTTTGCTGCTGATTTTGGGATGGAGCAAGGGCCATGAACAAGGAATGAAAGGGACCTTCAGAAGCCGAGAAGGCAAGGAAATGGGTTCTCTCCTGAAGCCTCCAGAAGGAACCAGTTTTGCTGACACCTTAACTTTAGCCCAGTGAGACTGATTTTGGACTTCTGATCTCCAGAACTATAAGATAATAAATTTGTGTTGTTGTGACCCCTTACGTGTATGGTTATTTGTTGGAGCAGCAAGAGAAAATGAATACAAGACTAGGAAAGATTATTCTTTACTTTCTGCGTAGTTTGCCCAGGGAACAAAGATTCTGTATTTTACCAAAATAACCTTCTCTGGTTTATGCTGCCTTACGATGTCCTCGATTATTTACGAGAACAAAGTTTTGCCATTTAGGAAAAAGTAAGATTCTTTATAATCATGTTATCTCCTATGTTTGCTTCAAAAAATATTTTATTGTCATTGTAAGTAAGTAGTCCAGTATTGTTTCACAGTAACTCATGATCCTACCTGAATCAGGTGTTCAAATCTCCTGACAACTTGTAATATTTTGCCTTCCACAAATTGACCCTAAATGATATCTTTTGTACCTGAAACCGTCTTTGAGATTTCCCAGAGAAAAAACCACAAAGGATTTGTTCTTTCACTTCATAAAAAGAGGAGTGTTAGAAATAATTAGGTTTATGTGGTACATTACTATTGATGAGTTGCATGGGAAGAGTTGTCAAATCAGAAGAGATACTTAGCCTTCCACAGGTTAAATTTATATGGTAAAATGTTTTTAAATACAGATATTTCAGGAATTGTATGCTGTATGGGAAGTTCCTAGAGATTTATCAATGCCCTCATTGTCCATGATATGTTTCTTGGTGCTGCTTTACCTGATATGGTATTAGACAACCACTGAATAGTGTGATCAGTCATAATTTCAGCTATTTCTTGAAGTGGTAACTTAGTCACAACTTTTTTACTTTGAATCTAGCATCTCCTAGGCCAGCAGTTTTCAAATGGTGTCTTACATCACTTAACTGTGGAATTTTATTAATATGCAGATGTTTAGAACCTATTCCAGATTTTTACAGAATTTCCTTACTTGATGTTCTTTATATATTCTTAGTGCACTCTAACAATATGTTTAGTATAGTCATGATACATTATGTCAGTATTAGTATATGTTATATCCGAAGATTTTTTTCCTCCGTAAAGATGATGTTCCTTTGTTTTTACAAATTAGATATAACATCCATTCTTCTTTGGAAATAGGGTTACTCGTGTTTGTAAATATTTCATTTTTTAGATTGACTTTATTATTTTGGTGCATGCCATGGAAACTACCAAATTTCCTTGTCAGTTTTACTATTCTTGTTATGAACGCCCAGCAGATCTTTCACTTCTGAAAATTGTCAATAATAGGTAACCACAGCCATTTTATTTTGTCATCTACAAATAGTTTTTGTTTTACTCTGATGCTTCTCTGAAAGCTCTTGTAATCAGCTACAGACCAGTGGGAAGGCGCTGCTGGGTAGAACAGTGCTCCATCTTCAACAAAGAAGGGCTGTCTCGGAGCCATGTGGTAAAGGACTCTGCTAGGTACCTTTGGATGCAAGCTTCTGATGGCATCATTTGAACAACTTTGAGACCACACCAGTGGACTGAGTCAGGATATCTGGAACTCTAATTGAGACACTGATGAGTTCATGAGACAACTAACCCAAAATACAGTGGAATAAGAATTCATTACCTAAAACTAAATGAACTGATGAGGAATGATGGTGGGTTTTGTTTGGAATATTTTTGATGTTGTTTTAATGTTCTATTTTCTGTATATATAAGGAACTCCTTTCTCTTTTCTCTTAACCCATCTATAACTCATAACAATTTGGTAGACTTTGGTAGCCAGAAACAAACCATTTGTGAATATCTTATTCTCTCTGGCTAACCCTTCCAAAAATTGGGAACTCTCATTGAATATTCTTAATTTCATGGCAATATGATTATTTGCATAAGTTCAATGAGAAGCTGCCTTCCTTATTAACAGGACATAGTTGGAAATATTTGGTTATGCACCCCAGGCATGGCCTGGAATATCATATTTGCAAATGATGCTCATTTAATCAGAAATGACCTGATACTTTTAAAGAACTAAGAATGACTTTACGGAGCCAAAGCCTATAAGCCCTCTTGGGAAAGCTGGCCTGGCAACTGGCTTATAGAGTTCCCAGCCTTACAGGTGAGTTAGGAAGGTCAATTCCTGGCAAGCCCATGAGCTTTAGGATATTAGGGGGACCTCGAGAAGAGAGGCATTTGCTCAAATTTGTACGTACTGGAAGTGGTTTTGACGTCAAGTTCTTGGTGTGGCTTCCTAGTCTCAAGGGACTTTCAAAAATCCAATTTGAGATTCTGTATTAAAGCTTTCAGCAAAGCAAACCTAAGAAGGCCTATAAAGTAAGTTACCATTCTTGCAGCTCCTATGTAAATAGTGAGACCAAATCTAATAAGACCAGCCTTTTGTGATCATGAAAAATCTTTCTTTGAGATTATCTTTGTCAAAAGAGGAATGACCGAAAAGAGAAATTTTGTGTTTTATTATAATATATAGCACACCCTTCCAGGTTGTGAGACTCTATCCCTGTTCATTGCCTTTGAGTTTGCTTGCACCTCTTTATACATTGCAGGACAAAGATATACTTGAGCAGGAGTGGCTCAAGTCTTGGAGCTGACTATGCAAACTCTGTCTAGTTTGATGAGATTTAATTGGCTTCCTTCTCCTACTCCTCATGGAAAAACCAGTTTGGAGACCTTCCTTTAAACTTGACTGGATCCTATTGCTGTGCCCAAATTGTCAATCTTTACCAAATTTTCAACTCCTTCAGTGTTCTTCAATACCTGACTTCAGTCCTCCATACTAGCTTGCACATTTTTTTCCCTCCAGCCTGAATTGTCATCACCAAGAATTAAAATCTGACTGCCCAGATCCCTATCAGGACTGTCTTTGTCTCCCAGAATCTGAAGAAGTTCTGCAAGCTGAAGCCCAGTGACTTAGCATAAACCTCGAAGAACTCAGCAGTTCAGCAGACCATGCACGGGTGGGAATTCTCCCTGGGCAAGCCACCATCTGGACCACTAATGAAGTCCAGCAAAATGCTTGGGTCATGTATGCAGTTATGTGAGAGCAGCCAAGATTGTGGACAACATCACCAAAGTCATTGACATGTTTGCTTCAAGAAACTCAAGGAGCAGTGCTGAAAGATTTTCTTCTGCTGACGTCTTGGAATCCACTGAACTGAATTCTCAATGTTCAACTATTATTGTTGGCTCTTTAATGTAACTTTTACATTATTAAATCATTATTTTAGGCATCCCTCTTTTAAGACGCCTGATCTCCAGGACCCTAAAACAACTCACCTCTCAACAGATGGTTCAGCTGGATTTATGGGAACAACACCAACCCAGTGAGACAGTTTATTAGGCCCTGCTTCATGCCACTCAGGAGGTTGCTTGCTCCAAGTTGTTCCATGATGAATGATATTCATCTTGAACAAAAGCTGGGACTGACAATATTGAACTTTATCTGAGCCCTGTGAAACCTCAACAGTGATGGTTAAGAAATGTTCCCACCCTTTTGTGTTTCAGAACTGGTGAACCTGCTGACCACAGAGGAACATGCTGCCCTCACACTTTCTGATGGAAGAGTCATCTGCATCCTTCCTCCCAACTCCCGTGAGACTCCAGGATGACTCCTCGTTTACCTGCCTCTGTAAAACCCCAGGCCCTCTTCCTTTTCTTTGAGATGTCCCTCATTCAGGAATGTTCTCCTAACATACTAGCCTGAATATAATCATCTCCTTAATGATCAGGTGAATGTTGCCTGCCAGAGCCCCAGTGAGGACCTCCCCTGATGGCAGCCAGCACGTCGTCCCTGATGGTCCTGCTGGAGTGACAACCATCTGTGTTGAGACTTTTTTCAGTCTTCCTGTGGCTTATCCCTGTGGAAAACCACTCTTTAAACATCTCAGGGCATGAGTCAATTCGGAGAAGGAAGGCATTACCCTGAGTGCAGTTGTGGAAGGGACACTTCACCACTTGAATAAGATAGAAAGGAATCAGTCTGAGATGCTTCTGAGCTGAGATGGTGGTGAAATACACCCAGCTGTGCCTTTATTGGAAGGAGACAATAACATCCGGGTAGCCAAGGTCCCAGCCTGGACAGGCAATGGGCAGAGCTGGCCTGGAGCAGGAGTGGCTCAAGTCTTGGAGCTGGCGAACTGACCAGTATGGAGGCCAAGGGCGAGCCTGGAAGTAAAAAATGCCAGGGGCAGCAATCTGGGGGGAGGGGAGGTCCCAAAGAGGAAAGTCCAGGAGATAAGACTGGCCAAAAAAGGGGTGTGTGTGTGCAAGCCTTTGACCAAACGCACCCTGTCTCATTCCTCTCCCTTGTGGGGAGTAGAGGCAGGCAGGGAAGGCACGACTGGGTAGAACGTGCACAGCCAGGGGTACTGGGAGACAGCAAGTGATGGGATTAGCCATCTCTGTGACTTTACAGGGATCAGAAAGTGGCCTTTCCGATTTCAGCAAGGGCATGTTACAAGAAGGGTGAGGAGACCCAGATGATGTCTCCACCCTGTAATCATCTCTGTTGTTGTCTGAGGGCTCCAGGCATCCATAGTAGGTTTTCCTCTGACGTGTCAGATATCTGTTTCCCTTCAGTGAAGCAAGAATGTCTGGGGCGAGGTCCCAGTGGCCCGTGGTAACCAGAGGGCCCCTGAAAATTCTTAGGGCCCTTAGCTATATTCTCTGTGGTGTCCCCAGGCCTAGCACAGTGCCTGGTGCTGAGGAGGCATTTCATGGTGCTTAAGAATCTGTAGTTAATGTGGAAAGTGCGTTCTGGGTCATATAAAGAAAGTCAAAGCAGGAAAACTCATCAGAGACAAGTTAGGGGAATGGGTCATGCTGACCATGTGGTATATAATCAGGGGTGATATTAAAAATACTCAATAACTAGAAATACACTCTGTATACCTACTAAACAGAATGGATTCTGGCTGAAAATAAGTCCTGTGCAATGGTGGGACCACTCTGGGATCTGGCCCATTTATTCTTTTAGCAAAAATGGAGGATAGAGAGAGAGATTGGCATACATTAGGCTCTGAACTATGCCTCCAGATCTGGGATGCAAACTGAGGCCACCAGGTAGACAGTGAGGCTGGAACTCAGTCTTGGTGAACAGGGCTATGATGGCTGGAAGCGGGGCTCTGGTGTAGGAGATGGCATATGTTGTCTTGATGACATCCATAGTGTCAGCATTTCAAGGGCCCAAGACCATTCATTATAGAGCCCAGCTTTCCAGGGGCTTCTGCATCAGAATTGAGTAAAGGAGCCTTCAGAATCTTCCTGGGCCTGACCTTGACCTGAGCACGTCTGCCAGAAGACCTGACATCTGGGTCCTTGTGGGTTGGCATTGTGGCAGAATACACACCTGTGTCCTCGCTTTTCCCCAAGGAATATGCTGGAGGGGTCATAGTGGCAGAGCTAACCTCCCCCATTCTCTGCACTTTGGGAGTCCCTACAGAATGGGGGCTGCTAAATGTAGGTACTAGTTTGTGGCTGGTATCTTGTTATGTTGGTGGGTTTTAAGAGAGTTTAGCTATGATTTTCATAATAGAAGATCTTCCTCAAGTCAAGGTGGCCTTGGCTGACTCCTGGTATTTGAGCTTGTATGACAAGGTTTTAACCAAGTGGTTGCCTAGAACCTAGTTGTTTGAAAACTCCAATCATTAAAAGTCAAGTGCCCACTCTAAGTGACCAAGGCTAAGTCTTCCTGTCTCAGAGCAGTCTCAAGCTTCAGTGGTCATACCTCAAGGGCCTCTGATGCCAAGTTTCATCTCTCCAAGCTTTAAAGACTGTTCTAATGTTATTTGTGCACTGGAAGTTGGCTTTGAACAGAACTGTAGTCTGAAAAATAGGCAGAAGAACAAAAGTCCTCTAGCAATATGATGGCTCCATATCTGGTTGGGAGGCTTCCCAGCCAGACAGATATGGATGAGCTGAGTTAGGGTAGGCTTGGATGAGGGTGGAAGAGAGTAGGAAAAGTAAGTTTTTGAATATCTATAGTAACCATAGAATTTTGATTGTTCTGAGTATTACAAGAGTTTGCCACTTGACTGCAGATACTTGGCCAAGTCAACCCCAAGTATTTTGAATATATATTTGGGGTAGGGGTGCTAGCTCACACGTGTGGTCAAGACAGGGCCCAGGAAATAACTTCCGGCCAGGACACCAGTCAAGCATGACTTCATCCCAGCTCAGGAGGCCTTGGAGGATCATACCTGTGAGTTGTCGGAATACATGTGGAGTGACTCAGGCCTCAGAGTATCACCAAATTCCTGGACTGGTCCAAGCATGTCCATAAGGCTTTCTTTGCTGGTCCACAGGTCCATACCTGAGCTGTTTGCCCCTAGGAGGTTCAGCCTTATGAATGGACGGCTCCTCTGAGTTGGCTCCATGAGTTAAAAATGATCAGAAGTGAGTGATGGTCTCTTGTTGTGATGGCCCTGATTAGGGCCACCAAGACAAGGTCTTGGCCCTGGTGAGAAAAATGGGGGTGGGGGCTTAGTGGCTAAAAGTATTCACATGGGATTTGCATGAATATGCAACATAGGTGAACCTTCCAGAGGACTTCTGTTGTCTTGGTGGCCCCTGCCCTGACTCTGGGCAGTCCTGTTTTAGCTGGAGTTCCTAGTGTTCCT
Organism: Daubentonia madagascariensis; assembly: GCA_023783475.1. Classification (NCBI taxonomy): domain Eukaryota; kingdom Metazoa; phylum Chordata; class Mammalia; order Primates; family Daubentoniidae; genus Daubentonia; species Daubentonia madagascariensis. Next base: position 88,533 of record JAKFHU010001078.1, on the reverse strand, counting down.
TCTTTACAAAGATGTCTGTCCCTGGTGGGTGTGATCAACTACCAGCAAACTTCTCATGGTAAGTTTCTTACAGGTTGTCCTGGAGGGAAGACCTGAACTTCAAAAGATGGATATAACCATTTAGTGATGCTTCTGATGTAATCTGAATAGAGGACACCTGCCTAGGATAGTGTTGGTTGTAAGAAGTTAGATGAAGCTCCATGTCCAAATATCTAAGTAAGGGAAAAGCCAAGGGCTTCCAGTTGTATGGGGCTAAGAGCAGTGGAGTGTCCAACAAGGGTTACAGCAGCAGTCAAGGAGCTCTGTGGGTACGCTTTTGGCAGCAGTGGGGCATCCCAGAAACAGGGACTCATCTGTGGTGTCTGTTCATATTGGTGTGGCCCAGAGTTCAGAAGGCTCCCTGACATCCTATAATCTGTTGTGACAAAGATCATAGTTATCTGCACCTCCACAGGTAGCCAGATCCTTTCTGCCCTGTGTCTTAGGGCAGAGGGTTGGGTTTTGATTCCTGGTAAATGACATCATTCTTGGGGGCTGGGAGAGGATAGTAAAGGATCATCTATTAAGCAGAAAAATGTGCCATGGTTCCCAAGGGTGATTTGCCCATTTGGCTGGTGACAGTGTGTGTGTGTGGTGCACACAGGCAAGTAAGTGTGTGTGAGAGTAACATGATGGGTAGACATGTGAGGGAGGTGCAGTGAGAGGTGGCCCAGAGAACTTATATAGAAAGCCCTTTGGCCACCCTGGGCAGTGCCTGCTGGGCTGGTCAGGAGGGCAAGAAGAGGTAGAGCTCTGTTAACCTGGGATCTTCTGCCCAGTTCATTCCCTACCAAAACAAAAAAATGAGTTGAGTCTTGCAGGTGGGACAAGCCCCCGTATGGGCAGCCTGACCTCCCACTGAAGGGCAACCAGTGACCTCTGCTAGCGGGAGCACTGGCTCATCCTCTAGAAGAAGAAGGATCCAGAGGTCCTGGGCATGCAGGGGATGGGATGAAGGCACCAGGCTCACACACTCAAGTAGCAGCTGTGGCTGGAATCCAGCCTTCTCAAGATTCTGCTACAGTGGAAAAGAGCCCGGGGAAGCTGCCAGCCACTGTGGTTTAGTCCCACTGCTTCCAGAAGGGATTGTTCAGACTCTCCTGGAATGGTGTGGATTGGGGCTCTTTCTAGTCCAGGCATGGTCTGGGTGACACTTGCCCGGACTAGTGTGGCTGGGAGGCAGCTGATGTGCTTGGCAGCTGGCCTCCGCTTGCCAGCAGGGCCCCCAAGAAGGATCTACAATATCTTCAGCTATTTTAGGACTGATGCAGAAGATATTGGTATTGCCACAGTGTCTGAGGAACAGTACATAGCAGTACATAAGGTACATAAAGTGTGGTAGAGATGGCTCAGATCAAATCCATCAAACTGAAACTTGATTTCTTCCAGGGTGAGGATCCACATGTCTAGTCACACTCTCAGTGCAGCTTCTGCAAACCCCGGTGCATCCTGCCATTCCAATTCTACATCCACAGCACATTCTACTGGCCACCCCCAGGATCATTAAAATAAATTTCCAGCCATTTCTGGAACCAGCCCAGGGATAGGGACTGACTATGTAATAAACAAGTTACAGATTAAAAGAGATAAAAATTACTTTTACAGTGTATAAAGTATCAAAAATGTAACATCGTATTAAATGTGTCCATAATCTGTCTGTATATTTGAGTTGATCACTGAATTTCAGTGGCACAAGCCTAATTTGCGGTGATTATACCACAAACCACCCGAAATCACAAGTCCAGGTTATGAGTAGATGAGATACCTCAAAAAACATAAAATCCCAGTGAATCTACCAGTAATCATTGCATGCCCCTGGTTAAAATTATGAAGCAAATTAACCCTAATACCATGGAATGTTTATAATTAAATTACACTAAAACAGCACAATTTCTAACTCAGCATTTCAAATTAAGTTCTATCACTGACTACTTTAACAAAAATTATCTAAAGACATCTTGATTAAATTAAAGGACAAATTATGTCACAGAAAATATTTATAAACATGTGACTATTTGCCAAGCTATCTTAGAATCAAAAAATCAGTTCTGCATTTTTGTATTATCTTTATTTTCTGAATATAAATCTGTCATATGACTTTATACTTTTATTTAGCAGAACTGGCCACACTTACACAATCATATGCTGAATTGTATATAAAATTGAGCATTTTCACATTTGATTTATTCTGTCATAAGTGTAACATAAAATTGGCAATTCTACTCCTAAAGCAATTCATTAATAATGTCTTTCCCCCCAAATAATGAATGCCCTGAGTCACTACTTAAACAATTCCTGCGTAAACTTATTTATCTTGATGTTTTTGATGCCCTTCCTGATTCTTGTAATTTGGACCTGCAAAACCATAAACATTTGATATCCTGCAGAACTTCTCCAGATCAATACAGATCAGACCTTGATTTTACTTTAAAAATTACCCCAGTCCATTAAGTAATGAAATACTTACATAAAAAGCATTTCAAAAAGCAAATTAGACCTTGAAATACTAAACTCGAGTACACATACCCAGATATTCACACACTAACAAATTTTTAACGAAAATTGGTGCGATTCAAATTGAACAAATCACTTGTGGTGGTGGTGGTAACCGTAAGGGGGAAGGGGCTGGGTTCTAAGCCCCCAGAGAAATTTAGGCATCCTTTCCAGATCTCCCACATACTAACGGTATTCCTGCCTTTCTTTAAAAATCAGTAGGGAGCTTTGCACCAAACAACAGTTTCTATCTTTTTAATTAAAAAGAAAAGTTTTACATTTACGACTTCCAACTTTATCATAAATCAAGGTTCATGATGTATCAGTTCTTTCAGATGTCTGGTTCTCTGAGGCTAAGGAATATTTCTTCTTCTGGATGTTCCTCTGTGCCCTTGGCTGAGTCATCCATGAGGCTGGATCATTTCATTTGGGTTCCTTTGCCCTTTCCACAGGCTTGGAATCAGCATCTCGTACATTTCAGTTGCTGCTATAAAGCTCCAACAAGGTGATCGATTAATATTGCACTTTTAATTTTTCCTCCTGCTAATCTCTTTCTGTACTCTCTCCTCCCCCAACCATCCCTCTCTCCCCTCTGTCTTCTAGCCTTTTTCCCAGTCTCACCTTTGAAGTCAGCGTACTTTGCTCAAGTCTTACAAGGGCACCTCCAAAGCCTGTAATGACAGTTGTACAGAGTGTGAGGGTAGAAACCAAACAACTCACAAAAACTTTTTTTCTTTAAATGAATTTTATTGTATGTATTTGAGATTGATAACATGATGTTATGGGAGACATATAGATAGTAAAATGGGTGCTGTAGTAAAGCAGATTAACATATCAATCATCTAGCACAGTTCCTTTTTGTGGTGACAAGAGCAGCTAAAATCTATGGATTTAACAAAAATCCCTAATGCAGTACAATTTTATTAATTTTAGTCCTCATGTTGTATATTACATCTGTAAACTTGTTCATCCTATCTGTCCCACAAAGACTTTGAGATTGTTTTTTATATCTTGAAGTAATAGGGTTAAAATAGCGATTTTTTTTTGCATGTGGGGAGAATCTACTATGTAGAGGTTCTGTGCTAGGCACTTCACCTATATTATTTCTGATCCTAAAACAAAAGGGAAATGCCATCTTTCATCAAATCTAAGACAACTTCATTGTAAGACTCACCATTATTTTGTGTCACATTAAAAAAAGAGCCCTACCAGCTATTAATATATTATAACATGCCATTGATTGCAAATTGCATCCTAGTATCAGTGAGGTTAAAATGTGAGGGAAGAGAAAGTGCATCTTAGAGTTGATGATGAGGAATTTTACAGACGAGGAAGCAGAAGCTCAGAGAAGCTGGGTGATGTGGCCAGAACCACAGAGCTGAGAAGAGGCAGAGCCGGGTGTCACCTGTGCCAGCGCCCACTGCCTCTCCAGAGTTTTGAAGGCTTTTTGCCCTGAGTGGTTTCTTCTTCCTTGCCTGCCTGTCCTCAGGAACCAGGGTTAAGCCATCTGTACTGGAAAACATGTTCCCCCTTTAGAGTACCCAGACAGCTACCAGAGCTGAAACAACAGCCCTTTTGAGACCACATCCCCTCCTCACCAAGCTTAATTATAGAGACTATCCATTTTGCTGCTGCTACGTTACTTTTGGCGGGGGTGGGGTCACAGGGGAAGCAGTGAGTGTTGGTGATGGCTGCGAAACCTCCCCCTTCTTTCCCACAGCAGTTTGTGTCTCTGCTGCTTGCCCCTGAGCGCCCCGGGGAGGGCCACAGCACTGGTAAGTCATTTAATAAAGGCTGATTTAGTACACTGGTAGCTACTGGGAAAATCTCCCCAGCGCCCCCCCTCGTCAGATCTCCTTGCTCTTCTCTGCCCCTCTGATCCCTAACTCAGTTTCACCCCTTAGACTTCCAAGTTTTGTTCCCACTGAAATGATATTTCTTTGTCCCCTGAAGTGAACTCCCAACTGCTGAGCCCACGGCCTGGCCCCATTTATTCAGTTCATTCATTTGGTTATTCAATCAACATTTCCCAATCACCTAGGACACACGGGTAGTCTGCCATGCCCCGAGGAGGGGCGGTGAGCCAACATGCACAGTTCCTGTCCTCATGGAGCTCACAGCATAGTGAGAGAGACAGATGTCATTGGAGAAGCTCATAAATGCATGTAAAATGACAACTGTGATAACAGGCTCTCAGGAAAAGCTGTGGCAGAGACAGGCAGAGCTCTCTAAATATTTTGTGGGCCCCCCACATTTCCCAACCCCCTTTCCAGTTTAGCCATGTGATAAATTCTGGCTAAGGACCTGGAGTGGGTGTGATGTGTGTCACCTCCAGGGAAAGACTTTAGGAGCTGGTGCGCCTCTTTTGACCTTCTCCTGCTCTGCTTAGATGACCTTGGGTGCTGTGTGTTCCAGGTGGCATAGCCACAGGATGATGAAGGGCTACCCCGCCCACAGGGAACTGTAAAGTAAGGAGTAAACCTGTTGTGCTTGCTCACTGGGATCTCAGTAACTGGTGGTAATTACCTTCACTAACACAGAGTCACATGTTCCTAGGAGGGAAAACAGGGAAAGAACTAACCAGGCAAAGGGCCAAAAAAGGCACCTTTAGGGAAGTGATGTTTAAGCTGGAGCCCAAAGTATGAGTGGGAGTCAACTTGAAGAGTGGCGTGGAGGGGCATTGCAGGCAGGCTGACAGCATGTGCAAAGACCCTGTGGTCTAAGAATGCAGGGCATGCTTGATGGAATGGACGAAGGGCAGAGAGACAGGAGGATGCTGCATGAGGGACTTATCTCTGCACTGGCTGATCTGAGCAAAGCCTGATGTCCAAGCCACACACTGGGATGCCACTGCTGCTGGATGGCCATAGGCTGCTGGGTGGGTCACCCAGGCTTGACGTGGGAGTCAGCCTTGCCCTCCCCCTCCTCAGCCCTTACAACCAGCCAGAGCCACCAGGGCCCTGTCTAGCCCATGGTCTGCCCCTCTGTTGCCCTGTCTGGTTCTGTTCACAGGACCAGAGTGCCCGGTGTGGGGGGCAGGAGAGGCCTGGGATGCTCTTGCCCAGCGTTGCTGGGGGTGGAGCCAGAGAACAGCTGGGCAAGAGGGCTGGCATCAAATGAAAGACCACGGTGAGGACCAGAGGGCATGAGGAAGGGGACTGGGGGTAGGGACGGCTGTGGAGGGCCAGTCTGATCTGAGTCCCCTTTGCATGGTGTGCCACAGGACTATGCCTTACTCTTGTGAATGCAGTAGTCTGGATTGCCCAGTTCATGTTTCTGGGGTGCCTTGAGGCCTAAAGGGGGTGCCAGAGGCCTAGAGGGGGTACTCCCACCCAAACTGCTGCTGTGGTCCTCATCTGCCCCTTTAGCCTAGCCAAGTCTGCCTCTTCCATCCACCTGCAGACAACTCTGCCTGTCTCACGCCTGCTCAAGACACTGTGGAGAGCTCCCCTCTAAGCACAGGGGGTTCGTGTCTAGGCTAGTGGATGCTCGGGGCTGGTGTCCACGGAATCCTCAGCTCTGGCCTCTGACTGCTTTTCATTATGCCTCTTCCCAGTCCTGTTCTCAGCTGAACTTAACAACTACTGCGTTCCTCACTGGCCTGAGTCTCAGCCCTCTGGGGCAGGATAAGACTTGGTTCACCACACAGGCACCACACCGCATCAGATCTCACATTTGCCTAACCAATATCCAGTCTCCACTTCCGTCTTCATACTAGGACCCCGACTTAGTTCCATGCAGCAGTGTGCCCAGCCATAGGTGCCACCTAATCTATCACAGCAATGCTGTTCCCAGTTCTCTTGCAGCCAGGGAAGGCCAAGTGACTCAGTTCTGTCAAGGATACCTAGTGAAATCTGCTGGGAGAGGGGGAGTGTTTTCTGGAAAAGCTTTTGCTTTCCTGATAACAGGGACATACACAGCTAGTACCACCTTTCCTCCTTCCTTCCTTGACTGCAGATGTGATGGCTGGAGCAGAGGCAGCCATCTTTCAACCATGAGGAAATGGAGAACAGAGGCCACCCTGTCATCAAAAGGCTATTGAACCATCACCAACATCTGTCTACTTCTGGACTTCTTATTATGTATATCCCTTACTCATTTAGGCCACGGTAGCCATGCTTCTGCAGCTAAATACATTCTTATCTGGTACACCTACCCGAGAACTTAGCCTCACATTTCTCTGATCTCCTCAATCCCAGTGACCCTCACCTCTGCTCCATTTTAGCACCATACCACATCCAAATCCTGGACCTTGCCATTGCCTAGAACTACTCCACACCTGTGATATCTGACACAAACACCTCATTTTCTGACCCAAACTCTGATCCTTCCTTATTCCTGGGGTGACTTTATGAGGGTGCTATCCATTGGGAATTGGAAAGTTATTATGGACTCCCTTTGGGAAGGATCAGGATCTGCAGTTAGCTCTTATTAATGTTTCTTTCCAATGCTTGTCCTGGATTGAACATTGCTACAGCTCCCACCATCCTGCTTTTCCTGGGTTTCACACAGACCCGCCCACCTGCCTTGTCTCTGAGGATGAGGTGTCCCCTCACGGTCAGGTCCAGCCCCCCGGCAAGTGCACTCAACTTCGTCCCTCTGGCACCTCCGTGACTTGCTCCATTCCCTCCTAGCTCTCTCTGACGTCTTCAACCTCTCCCCCCTTGCCCTCTACTACAGACATGCTCCAGTTTTCCCCACACCTACAACACCCTGCTTTGATCCTGAACTCCCCTCTTGCCACTTCCTCTTTCCCTTCCTTTTGCCCTGAGCTTATTAAAAGAGCTGGGGTGATCCTAGCTCTCGCTGCTCCATCGCTCTCCACCCCGGGGTGCTCTGGGTCTGTCCCTACCACTCCGCTGTAGCTATTGACCAAAGTCTCCAGTGACTTTCAGATTATCAAACCCACTGGATACATTTCAGTCCTTATCTTTCTGGACTTGTTTGTTGCATTCGACATGGTGCTCACACTCTCCTTGCCACTTTCGGCTTCCTTGGCTTCCAAGACAGCCTCTCGCCTGGTGCTTTTCCTACCCGTCCTCCTGAGACCGCTTGATGGAGGCGCAGGGTCTTGAGACCTCGCTCCTGGGCTTCCGTGCTCAGCTTGGTGCCCCTCTCTTTCTTGCACTCTGCCTGTCACTTCTCACCCACATCAGAATTTCCATCACCTCTGCGCTGCCAACGCTCTAACAGCTACCTTCAGCCCCGACGCTGCTTCTAAGACTCAAAAAATTATTCTGCAACCTGTAGATTGCATCTCTAGCTGTCCCGTGAACATTGCCACGTGGTGGCCCGTCAAGTCTGAGTTCCTCAGGACGACATCTGTGCCCTTGGGTCTTGGCTCTGCTCCTTCTCAGTCTCGCTCCTGGTCCAGTCATTCCAGACACATGGGACTTCCCACGACATGCCACGATGCCTCATACCTTGGAGTTTGATACGTGCAGCCTGAAACGCCCTTCTGTTCCTTTCTTCTCTGCCTCATTCTTACTCATGCTGAGTGCCCACCTCAGGCATCACCTCTGCCAGGAATCTTTACCTGCCTGTTGTGTTCAGGCAGAGCCACATGCCCCTGTTCTGGGCACACCTCCCTCATGCACATATCACAGCACGTTGTCTCTCTCCTCCTAGACCGTCCTTGAGCACAGGGACCATGTCTGGGTATCTCGAGCCCCTAGTGTAGTGCCTGGGGCAGAGGAGACATGAGCGACCCCCCTCTGGACTCCTCATTATGATGACATGAGGCAGCTCGCTGTTTAGCCAGGTATGTAGGGTTTTCTGTTGCTCACAACCAAAAGGATCCTAACCAATGCATTTAATGAATGTGTTTGAACAAATCTGAGCTCCCCATAATCTTAAGATATTTGGAGACAGCTTGCTGGCTTTCTGAGTTTATATTCCTCCATGTTGACATCCATATCCACCCCCCCCCCAGCTCTTTCTTTTTGTTCAACTGAACATATGAGTGTTGGTCAAGTTGAATTGAGTTTGTGCATCTCAGATGAGGAACTGAGTGTTCACTATGCAGTCATACCTACTCCTTCCTTGGGGGCCTTGACAAAAATCCCCTGGCTGGGAGATGGGCTCACAGTGTGCTCTCGAAGGGAGCTCTGAGGACCTTTTGCAGGATCATCTGGGTGCTATCAAAAGTGCAGATTCCCAGGCCTATCCCAGAATCACTGGGTCAAAATCTCTGGGAGCCAGGTCCAGTACTTTTCATTTTTACCAGAACCTTAGGAGATTCTAGTGAACACTTGAGTTTGAGAACCCCCTGTGGAGAGAAGTAAGGACGAGGTTCATGGGCCTCTGACTCTGTGAGCTCTGGGGCCAGTGCTAACCTCTGTGTTCTGGTGTCTTCATCTCCCAAATGATGACAATACTGGAAACTTCCACCTGTGATGTTCAAGTGGGATAACATGAAGGCCCTTTACAAAGTACTGACAGATCTTTACATGTCATCTCTTGTTATTGTACTAATGTAAGCTCTGCTTATTCTGGTCTGTTTCTGTCCACGGCTATACTCCTAAGAGCCCAGAATAGTTCCTAGGACATAGTAGGTGCTCAATAAATATTTGTTAAATGAATTCATTACTCACGGTGTATTCCCAGCACTTAGAACAATGTCTGGTACCTGGTAGGCTCTTTAAAAATATCTGTTGAATGGAGCCAACATGTTCCTTAAGCCAACATACCCGGTAATAATTCCCCTGACACTTTAAACTGAAGGCTGATACTTTGCTCAGTACATCATAGGCTGAACTCTTTCTCTTGCAATTTAAGTTTCAGGTCCAGTTGGGTTTGTATCCGTATAAGAAATGGGAGCCTTTAGGGTGTTTGCTGTGAGGAAATAATGCATTTGCTCATGGCTTCTCCTTCCTTCCCCCATTCTGCCCCCCACCTCCCTCTTTTTTGCTTAAGCCCCATTTGTCTCTCTCACTGTTTCTATCTACTCTTTTGGTGTGTGCTTCTCTCTCCTCAGGCTGTCCTGGGAATTCTACTGCTGGAATTACAGGGAAACAGCTAGGGACACACCAACATAATCGAGCAAGTTACATTGGCTTGAGAAGTTTAAGGATCTTCCTGGAAATGTTGACAAGGCTAGGCTTTCATCTTCAGTAGCACCTTTCCTAAATATCTTTCCAATGTGGCCTTGTGGTTTCTTTAGTTCAGGGGTGTGGGAGGCAGCTTCTGATGTGGCCCCCAATAATCCTTACCTCCTGGTATTTATGTCCTTGTGAAATCCCCTCCCCTTGGGTATGGACTAGACCGAGTGAATTGCTTAATTAACAGAGCATGGCAAAGGTGATGGGATGTCAATTCCAAGATAAAAAACTGTGACTTCCCTCTTGTTCACACTCTCTCTCTGGCTTTTCTCATATACTTGCTCCAGTGAAGAAGTAGAGGCCCATGTCATATGGAATTGAGCGCAGTCTCCCGTTAACAGTTGGCAATGAACTGAGGGCAGCCCTCAGCCCAACAACCCTGCCAGTGACCACATGAATGAGCCCGGGAGTGGCTCCTTCCCCAGCAGAGCTTTCAGATGACAGCACAACCCCAGCTGACTCCTTGATTCCAGCCTTGTGATAGACCCCGAAGCCAAGGACCAGCAAAGCCAGGTGAATCCAGGTGGGTAGCACATGCAAAGGCTTAGAAGGAAGGAACGTCCTGCTGGGTGTGTGTCTGGTTCTGGCTGGCTGCCCTCAGTGCAGAAAAGCTTCATGATGTGAATGCAGCTGCAATTCACTGGGGGCAGGGGCCAGGAGGGTAGATGCTGACTGGGGGAAAGTAGAGCTGAAGCTACAGCTGTACCCTCCTTGGGTGGGTAAGGCTGAGTGACAGACAGGCCCTCACCCCTGTGTCAGGCCTTAGCATGAGACCAGGTGTGCGGTGGCCTCTTCCTGTAATAGGACAGCTAAGCCCCTCTGCAGGCAGTCACACTGGGCCATGGAACCCAGGCGGCATTTGGCATAGGATATTGGTTAGCAGAGGGACAGTTGAGGCCAGGACCTGGAGACAGGTGCTCTGGATGGAACAGCATTCCAAATGCCAAGGGGACAGAGAATGGATGGAGACTTCAGACCAACTCCTTGTTCTGGCTGACTTTGCTCCTGCCCCTGCCACACGGAGTTGGTGCTGGGAAGGGTCCTACATGGAAAAAAGTTTCTTGTTCCCTGCTGGGATGGTGCCCTGGCTTCTCTGCTTTTAGCACAGACAGCAGAGGAGCTCCTCCCTTGGTTTCCTGAGGTATGAATGTTCAGTTTACATTCTCATGCTCAGCTACAGTCTCTGAAGGCCACTCCCTGGGGAAGCTGGGTCTGTCTACAAGCTAAGCTCCACATTCCAAGCCCTAGTGTTGGGCCTCAGCCCTGAATCCTGTCTCACAGGGAGTTTTCCCTGAGGCCCTTCCAGCCATCACTGCTCAGCTGGGATAGTCTCAGTTCATCAGAGATGTTCTTATGATGCTGAAGGTCAAAAGGCCTGGGACCAAGGTCTGGCTTGCTTTTGTTCTGGGAGGCTCCTTGGCCCCTAGGGCCAGCTCTGCAGAGGTGACCTTGAACTCTGAGGCAGTTGCCCCCTGCCTGGGAATCCATGCTGTGTCCCTGGCAATACTTCAGCAGGGTCACACCACGGCTCATCCCACCCCAGCTCTCACTGGGGCTGAAGACCCCTCTGAGGTCTGCCTGGAGCTTGTACTTGGTTCCAACCTCAGTGGTTTGCTTACACCAGAACTCTCCAGCTACAAAGGCCCCCTCTGGGAAGCTCCCCATCTAGACATACAGCTCCTTCAAAGTCTGGCTCAATGCCACGAGAGTCTAAGGGTGGCTCAGCAGAGCTCAGCTGTGGGCAGCCCCCTGCCTAGCCAAAACACACTGATGAAGCCACATCCCAGGCAGGTACAGACAGCCTCTTGGCGGCTGTCCCGAGAGGCCTGAGTAGGGAGTAGGGCGGGTTGGGAAGAAGTGAGGAGGAGACAACTACCCCCTACCCTCCTCCTTGTTTGTGTCCTGTCTACCTCTCCTGATGGGGACACGCATGGCATTGCTTTGCTTTCTTCCACCCTGTCTTTGCGTCAGTTACTCTATTTCCTGGGCTGGAGGGGCCAGCTTTTCTCTTGCTTCTAAACAGGATGGGGAGAGCATATCTTGTTGAAAAATTGACTTTGGAGGGTGTTGTAGATAAAGTAATCTGGAATACCATTTTTTTCAAGGCAGTAGCCTAGCTAGCAAGGCTATTTTTTTTTTTTCCTCTATGGAAGCTGAATACCACCTAGATTTTTTCCTTAATTTAACTTCTGTAACAAATCCTAAAATTTCCCCAGGCAGATGGAGTACAGACTAAGGTGGAAGTGCAAGATCTCATTAATATTTTTCAAACCCATCACACATTTTTCTACTCATCCTTTCTTCATGAACAAGCACAAATTTCTTGCCCAAAAAAAGAAAAAAGTTTTGCTTTGGCTGTTTGAGGAAAGCCACTGAGATCTCCTCTTTGTTTCCTTCTTTATATTTTCTGGATAATGAATGGGTCAAACAGTGCAGGAATTTGTTGAGGGCAGCCCTTTGTTTCTTCTCTGTCTCACGTTCCACCATCCCCGCTTCATTTCTGGCCTCCCGCGTAACCCATACAGCTGTCCTACATATGATGGAAGAATGTGGGGTATCTTCCTCTGGTCATCTGCTGTGGAAAAAATATTCTCCTGAGAGACCATGTCAGGATTTCAGGACACAACCTGAACAGCCGAGAGCACACTTTGTGCAGTTGTTCCTGGGTTGGCAGCAGAAAGGTCAATGGGACACAAATGGGTGGGTGGTGGCAATTCCCCTGGACTCTGCCATCTGCACATTTGCTCAGGGGGATGGATAAAGGGGAAATAAATTACATTTCTTCATACCTGCCTGGGTTCACTGAGTATTTATGGAGCACCTGTTGTGTGAAATCCAAGGAGAAGGATAGAAGAGAAAATAGAGTCCCTTGCTCTGTGGGACTCCGCGTAGGCAGTTACAAAACTCGTGCATGCATGGCAATAATATTCATCAGGGGGCGGGCAGGCGGGAGGGGGGTGCAGGGGATGGGAAAACTCTCACTGAATGGATGCGGGGAGCACAGTTTTGGGGATGTCCACGATTGTAGCTCTGACAAGGGCAGTGCATGGGCAATATATATAGCCAAAGTGTTGTACCCCCATAATATTCTGAAATTAAACAAAACAAAACTCGTGCACGAACAGAACCCTGGCAGTGCTGACAGGAGTGGCTTTGTGTGCAGGAGTCTGCATCATCTTCTGACCCCCACCCACCAAATCTGCATGGGAACCCAGGCAGCCCCTTTGACCTACAGCCCATCCCCAGTACTCCAGTGGTTAAAAGCCTGGGATTTGGCTTCTGAGTGACCAGCTCAGGTCACTACTGAACACCTCTGCCACTTACTAGTGTGTGAATTCTGTCAACCTCTCCGAGCCTCAATTTCCTTGTCTATAATTTAGGGACTACACTAGTGTTCACATCAGACGGTTTTGTGAAGATTAGATGAGACTGTGTTTGGAAGGTGCTTAGCTCAGTACCTAGCTCGCTAGGAGTTGGCATTCCATGGCGATTCTGACCTTTAGCAGGCTGGAATTGACCAACAAACCCTGGCTGTGAACTCCATGCCACAGGGGAAAGAGGACAGTATTAGGCTAAGGCTGGGGAAATACAACTAATCCACAGGGAAAAACAGAGGACAAATTTAGAGCTAAATTGTGATACTAGCCACAAATGAATCAGGAATTTATTTAAGAAGGAAAGCTGGATGGACTTGGGTGGCTAAGGCAGTCTTCCCAGAGCTGCTAGAGCTGGTGTCCGATGGGACCAGAGGGGTCATCTGGTGGTTAGGCAGAGGCCATTCTTTCAAGACAGAGTCAGGGCTGATTCAGGCTCAGCCAGCCTGTTGCAGGCCCAGATGGTGGGCTTTGAAGACTTTCTACTGCCCCAAAGGCAAAGTTTGTGTTTGGGCTTATTAAGGACCTACTATGTGATAAGCATACATTTATAGAACAGCTCCAATTTCACAAAACATCATTTGGGGAAGTATAAATATATGACTTGGAGACTTGCTGTTAAATATGCATGTAGAGGCTTCCCGGATAGATGTTTGGCAGGGCTGAAAGCTCACTTGTTTTTCTGTGATGAGAACCCAATTTAGAAGTTTTTCAGAACAAATCTAGGCTTGGTTTGGTATAATTTTTCTCTGTAATCCATGACCCTCCCTTATTTTTCTAGTCATGCAAAACTTCTTTATTTAGAAAAAAACATTACAAGTTTTTTTAAGAAATTCAAATACCCGTTAAGCTTGGTTTGGTGGTTATGTAGGAGAATGGACAATTTTTAGCAGATGCATCTGAAGTATTTGGGGCTGACGTGTCATGATTTCTCTAATGCTCTCAAATGTATCATATATAGGTAGATAGAGAACAAGGAGAAACATTAACAGTTGAATACAGATGGAAGGCTCATGAGTGTTTGTTGTTTTCTTTCCACATTTTCTATATGTTTGGAAATTGTCAAATAAAAAGGCAGGGAAAACTCATTTTACCATAGGGGGAATAAACGGGGTGAGAGGAACAGGCTTCCCCTCCCGGCTGGCTTTTTTAGGGTCTAGCCTAGGACACTTCCCGTTTTATGCCTAAAGCTGGAGAGTTTCTCCCCTTTTCTTGTTAGAGGCGTACTTCAGGGTTCTTCAAAACCTGGGCATTCCAGCCCAGGCCTCCAATTTCTGCTCTTGGCCTTGGTGTTCCCTCACTGCCTCTCACTGACTTCATCCTCAGCCTGCTGGACTTCCCGAGGTTCCGCCAGATCCTGTCCTGGCTGCCATGGCAACTGGACTGCAGCCCCTGGAGGGGGCTGAGGGGGATGGAGAGCCTCTTACAGTTAAAATTTCCAGATATGGCTCCTTTTGGAGGCATGTTGCATAAACCTCAAGAATCCCTGAGCAAGTGTCTGTCAGTCCCAAGTCTTGGGCCGAGGGTTGGGGAGCTGGGTCAGAGGACCAGGTCCCTCTCCCCAGGCTGGGGGTCCGAGGAAGCAGGTCTTGTGGAGGACACATGGTCATACTGGACTTATTGAGAGACTTAATGTCAATCCCAATGAGCTGCCTTCCTGATGGAGTGTCAAGGGTGATTTAAACTCTGAGCTCTTTCAACCTCACTTGCTAACTTTAGACCTAACCTCCATGTAGCATGCACTGCCACTGTGTAATAAAGTGCTCATTCATTCATTCCTTCCACCCATACTTACTGAGTGCTTATTTTGGGTCCAGCACCGTGCCAGGGCTGGGAACACAGGGCTCCACTGTGGCTTCCCCCAGGCGCTGGGGGAGGGAGAGCTCTCTTTGTGAGGTGGTGGTCAGAGCAGGTTTCCTGGGATGGGTGGAACTGGGGCAGGTAAAAGACAGATTGAAATTGGACAGAGGGAGGTGCTTTCTTGGGGGCTGGGGGTAGGGGCACCATGATTGAAGGCATCCTCTGATCCATGTGCATTCTCTGGGGTGATGGAGATTAATGGGCCTCAGTCAGGCTGGGAAAAACCTAAAATTAGCCTGACCAGCTGGGCCTGAGCTGTGGGGGACTCCCCCTCACCCCTCTCGCCTCCTCCGGTTTCAGAAAGCACGAGCGTGTGCAGGAACTGCAGGAACGGTTTGCTCCGCCCAGGTCACGGCAGGCAGATCAGGGCACCCGGGGCCAGACCAAGCAGGGCTGCGGCTCCCAGCAGGGACGTGGTCTGTCATGTGGGAGGCTACCCAGTTCTGCAGGGCCTGGCAAGAGGGAAGTGGGAGCCCTGCTCTTCCCATGTCCTTCTTAACACCACTTCCTCTTCGGCTTGTGTCTTCCTTTTCCAGATCTGCAGGGCCCTAAGTTTGGCTCTGCCCTGGCTAGCAAACCAGAGACAGCAGTGGGGCATGCCCAGCCAGGGGGCACAGGCCTGGATAGGCAACTTCCTGGGGCACTGGGGGAGGAGCAACCAGAAAACCTCACCTTTACCCACTTCACCCCGTGCCAGCCTCCTCTCCGATCTTGCCTGAAATTCCCTCCATTAGTCACCACCAGCAAAACCACAGAGCGGGTGCTGTTATCAAGGCTTAGAAGTTGCTGGAGAAGCTATTCTTGCCTTAGAAGGTGCTGGAGTTGGTCTGAGTGGATGAGAAGCAGTGGTGTTGGCACCGTGTGAGTGGCGGGAAAGAGATGGCCAGCCTCGTAGTGTTGGCAGTGGTGGAGGTTGGGCAGCTGGGCAGCCTTTCCCATGCAGTGCCTGTCCGATCCCCACATCAGACATCCATGACTTGGTTCTTCTCCCCAGAATGCCCTGTCTGGTACTCTGTGCCTTCTTACCTTCCTCTAGTCTCGGGTCCCTTCTCCTGGGTCACCAACCCCAAGACAATTTGCAAATGCCACCTCTGGTCATGAAGCCCCCTTATTTGCAACAGTACTGGAAGTTTCCAGAGCATGAAGCTTTGCCGAGCATGGGCAGTAGGGGCCTAGGAAGGCTTCCTAAGAGGTAGGACTGATACAGGGCTGTGTAATGAACTGTTCAGCCTGAGCTCAGGCCACAATCACTGTTATTTGCAGTATTTGGGGTCTTACCATCTGCCCTGTGCTACGCTGGGCATTCCATGTGCCCAGCAGCATTATTCACTGAAATGTTAGTTTGAGTTTTCTCTCCCCACATGCCCTCACCCCATTCCAGGTGCAACACCATGCTTTGTCCACCCTGGCCCTGGGAATGGGGTGGAGCCTGGAATGGCCTGTTTTGGGAGAATCTTCAGCGGGTGACAAACTGGCCGCTCGCAGGGTAGACACATTTGGAGGACCACACAGGATTTTAAAATTCATTGCCCATTTAAAAATTGGGAGATTTCACATAAAATCAGGATTTTTGACCTCTCTTGAAACATTAGAAGATGGGGCCCCCATTTGGGGTGACCAACCATCCCGGTTTCCTGGAACTCTCCCTCTTTGGGCACTGAAAGTCCCTTGTACCAGGAAGCCCTGGACAGGCTCCCAGAGTCCTGTAGGGCAGTGGTGGGCTGGAGCAGATGGGGCTGCCCCTCAAACCGGGCTCACTCATACTCACTCACTCACTCTCCAGGGCTCACTGGCCCTGTTAAGGACAGAATTGTGCCCCTCCAAATTCATATGCTGAAGTCCTAACCCCCAGTACCTCAGAATATGACCTTATTTGGAAATAGGGTCATTGCAGATGTAATTAGTTAAGATGAGGTCATACTGGAGTAGGGTCGGCCCCTAATCTGACTTCTGTCCTTGAAAAATGGGAAATGCGGACACAGACACACACAGGGAGAATGACATGTGAAGACAAAGGCAGAGATTTGGGTGATGTTTATACAAGCCGAGGAACGCCAAAGATTGCCAGCAAACTACCAGAAGCCGGGGGAGAGGCCTGGAATAGATCCTTCCCAGCACCCTTGGTGGGAGCATGGCCCTGCCAACACCTTGATTTCAGACTTTTGGCCTCCAGACCCATGAGACAATACATTTCTGTTGTTCTAAGCCTCCTAATCTGTGTGTACTTTGTTATGGCAGCCCTAGAAAACTAACCACCATTCCCTGTGGTTTGGTGGTCATACATTCACCTGGCCTGCCTGGCCCCAGAGGCATTTATGTTCTTACTTGCAGTAAATCCCCTGATGAGTTAAGCCGGGTGTTGATGAGATCACTCCAGGTGTCCTGGGAGGGGAGGAGGGAGATTGGTCTGGAAAGCATAGATCCCAGCCCTCAGGGAAGAGAGTGTTGGTGTTCCCAAGCAGCAAGGACTCCACTACCCCATAGCATCTAGGAGGTGACCAGAGATGCTGGGATGGGGGGCTGTTAGGTGCCTTGGCAGAGATCTCCCAAACTGTCAGGGGATTGGGGAGTCACACCCAGTGAGCCTGGGCAGCCAAGAAGCTGGGTTCACCTTGATCAGGGTGTCTTCTGTGCGTTCAAGGCATCAAAGACTCCTGGTTCTGGTGGGTGGAAGGGGAGGTCCCAGTGCTGATAGAAAAGGAAACCTAGGCCAACCCTTCCGAACAGGGCCAATTCAAGAGCAATAATGAAAGTCAGTCCCCATTATACAGATAAGGAAACCAAAGCTTGCAGCAGTTAAGTCTCCCAGGCTCACACCTCTGGGAAGTACCAGAGCCAAATCTCCCACACCCTGGGGTCACCCTGGGCTGCTAGTTTCACCCACCCCCTCCCCAGCTGCAGCTCCCAGTGGGCCCTCACGGGCTTCTCTGTCGGCACTCGCTGCCTCCTGGCACCGCCAGCACATGCTCAGCCTGTGTTTCAGCTGGAAGCTTCCACTCTAATTCTCTCCATGTTTCCTAGGGTGGTTTTAAGAAGGCAAGTCTGAGGGACATGCCAAGTCATCACAGCCTCCTGGGGGTCACATAACATCTCATGGTGGAGTGAGCAGGAGGGTACCTTGCCAGAGAAGGAAGAAAAACTCCCTGCTCCAAGATTGTCCGCACCACACAGCCCCCAGACCGCAGCCCCAGCTCTGTTCCTCCCAGTACTGGGCCCACTGCCACTAATGGCGACGGCCCTAATGTGCTGCACTTGAGCTCAGCTGAGAGCATGTGCCAGGCACCTACCCAAGGACCAGCTTCCCCTTCTTCCTTACTAACAGCACCATGCTTTGGGGGGTGGCAATGTGCCCAGCTAGAATACTTCCTGGGATCCTTTATAGCCAGTGGTGGCCGTGTTGATCCAGTTCTGCCCAGTGGAATAAGAGGGCCGTCAGTGGGTGGATACTTAAAAAGGATCCCACTCACCTGGCATGCTCAGTAACCCTTTGCCTGTGATTCCAACTTCCCCCTTCCCCTTCTACCTTCCTGGAAGACAATTTGGATGCCTGGAGGTGCAGCAGCCATATTCAACCATGAGGGGAAAGCTAGGTGCTAAGTGTGGCAGAGGAGGAAGATACAAGGAGTCCAGATCCTTGCTGACACCCCTAAGCAGCAGCACTAGCCTTGACCAACAACTCTGAACTTATTTTTCTGCACAAGACAAAAAAAAAAAAAAATCCCTTCTTTATTTAAGCCCCTGTTACTCTAGTTTTCAGTTACTTGCAGCTGAATGCAGTCCTAAGTGAAGCACAGCTCATCCCATGAAACATCTGGTAGCTCCTTCTGGGATCCCAGCACCCAACCCAGCTAGCCTGGAGCAGGCCAGCCCACAGATGGCTGTCCTTGGGCCATGCCTCTACTCTGACTGCACCACATGGAGGTGATGTCCCAGAGTGTAGTGTGTGGGGCACAGGCTCAGAGAGGTGAAGTAACTTGCCCAGCTTTGCACAGCTAATAAAGAGCAGAGTCAAATGTTAAAGTCAGATCTTATGTCTCAGGGGCACTGTATCTTCTCTGATACCAGAGTGAGTAGGGGTAAGCAGAGATATGGGGGTTCGAGCCCAGATTCTGATGTGATTCCCTAGGAATGATCATAGACAACAGAGCACCTCCTTGAAGGCTTCATCAAACGTTGCCTCAATGAGGCCTACCCTGGCCACCCTATTCAAAATTTTGACCCCATCTCCTAATTCCCCTTACTCTGCTCTATTTTTCCCCCATAGAATGGATCATCTTCTAGCACACTACATAATTTACTTTTTAGTATGGCTGTCATAGGATGCCTGTCACCCCTTCCCTGCCTCTAGGATGTAAACCCCACAAGGACAAGGAATTGGGCTGCTTTGTTCATAATGTATTCCAGGGGCTTAGATTAATGCTGGAAGAAAAAAGGTGTTTGTTGAACTGAATTAAACAGCAATGTTTCCTAAGCACCAACTGTGATGGGCTGAATTGTGTCCCCTAAAACTCATAGGTCGAAGCCCTAACCCCCAGTACCTCAGAACATGGCTGTATTTGGAGATAGGTATTTAAAGAGATAATTAACTTAAAATGTGGTCGTTAAGGTGGGCCCTGATCCAATATGACTGGTGTCCTTATAAGAGGAGATTAGGACACAGACACACAAAGGGCAGACCGTGTGAAGACACAGGGAGAAGATGGCTGTCTCCAAGCCAAGACTCTCCTGGCCTCTAGAATTGCGAGAAAATAAATTTCTGTTGTCTAAGGCACCCAGTCTGTGGTACTTGCCTATGGCAGCCCTTGCAAACTAATACTCTACCTATATGTGGCTCTGTTCAAAGGGTTTTACATGGGTTGTCTCATTTGAGCCTAACCACAACCCTAAGAGGTAGGTACTATACTCACCTCTTGGATGCAGGAGCTGAGCCCCAGGAGGTGATGGTGAGGGGCCTGGGGAAAGGCTGGATCTTGGGGTGCTGGGCCTTGTGGGGCTGGGGAAGGGAGCTTTGGTTGCCTGACCTGCCAGGGCCCGTTCTCCATATGGAGCTCTGGCTAATCAGGCCTGTCCTCCATCTGCCCCCCTTGTAACTCCACCCCTAAGCTGGCCTACGCTGGACCCCTCCGCACCCCAGGTATGATAATGCACCTGCATCTCTGTGCAGAACCCTCCACAGGAGAGGAGTAAGACAGCCCTGGGCTGGAAGCATTTCCTATGTTCCTCAAAGCATTTAGTCCTCACGCACTGACTTGCAGGCCTGCCTGGAGAGGCAGATTCTCCAAGGTGAGGGTATGTGGAGCCCATCAGTTCTTCTGCTACCATTCCCAGTCAAGATGACAGTAGTGGCTAATATTTGCTGAGGTCCTACTCCATGCCAGGCCTTGTCGTAAGTGTGTTCTATAGTTTCTCATTTAATCCTCTTAGCAGCCCTGCAAGATGGTCACTTAAGCTATCACCATTTTACAGATGAAGAAACTGAGGCTTAGAGAGTGCAGATGTGGGGATGGAACCCTATTGGACTCCAGTGCTGGCTGCCTTAATTGTTAACTGACACCAGCTGTGTACCCTGCCCTGTGCTGCCTTAGGCTGTAGTTGGTGGAGCTTGTTCCCCAATCTTCTTGTGCTGGGCACAGAATCAGGAAGGAAGCTTGGGGGTAAGAGGGCGGAAGCTGCCAACCAGTGTGATACAGATCTCAACTCTGTACCTGTGGTCTGTAACCTCTTGCCCACTTTCCTTCCCCCACCCGTTGTCCACCTAGGAGCTGAGATTGTCCCTCTCTGTTAGAGTTTCTGCCTTTCAAGGCCACCCGGTGTTCATTTCATCCAGTTTCACAGGGATACTGAGACCAGGGCACAGGAGGTGCCGCTGCCATCAGCTCTTTGTCATTGGTGGCTGGTTGTGAAATGCCCTGGTCAGTCCACACCAGAGGATGGAGGGGAACTTCCCTAGGACTAGAATTGCTCAGTCCTTCCTGGAGGAACAAGGACAGCTGGAGACAAACCTGAAGCCAGGGCCTGTGGGGACGGGTTGGGTGCTGCCTGCCTCAGGACACCTCCTGTAGAGAGGACTAGTGCAGGGTCTTGTTCTTTCCTCATCAGGGACAGTGTGAGGCCACCTCAGCTCTGCTTCCACAGTCTGTCTGGGAGCCCTTCCTTCCTTGCTGGTTTATATCTCTGGAGACCCTGTCAGCCATAATCTGGGCCCTCGGGGGGAGGCCCTTCTCCACACCCTCCTCAGGCTAAGGGGACTGGCTGTGAGCCTGCAGCCTCTTCCTGGTGGGAGTCTATGGCTGAGTCTGGTGGGGACACTGTCCTCTGTGTCTGATGTGCCCTCTGTATGTGCAGGGTGGGGTGGGGGTGGGGGTGTGTGTGGGGGGTACACGTGCTGGGGAGCACAGTCCATGTCTGTTAGGGGCCTGCCTCCTGTCACTGGCCCCTGGCGGCAGACTGGAAGTTGCTTGGCACAGAATGAGGGCAGTGGTGTCAACGGACCGGGGATGCAGAGGTAGGTGGACTGGGCAGCCTTGGGGGGAAGCCAGAGGGCACGACGAGGGCACAAGGCCACGCCTGTTTGCCTGAGTCTGAGGAGGCTGCAGGGCCCCAGGTCCAGGTGCCCGTCAGCCACCGCGGCCCAGCCAAGGCCTCTGGCTGCACGTCCGGGGTCTCTCTAGCTGCTTGGCACAGACTGATGGAGGCCACAGGGAGGAGGTGTTCCTGTGCATCCTGGCAAGGCTCTCACCTCCTAACCACAGCTCATCCTACTTACGGGCTGGTTTCTGGGCTCTTCTTTAGAAAAATTAGCATAACTGCTGCCTTCCCTTCTGGCCCCCCCACAACCTGCAATCCCCCAAGTCTTTATCTTCACCTATCAGACACCCGACACCCTGTTTCTCATTCTCTGGATGACTCCACAGTTCTAGAAATTAGAACCTGCTGTGTTCTGAGAAGGTGCTTTCTGTTTCCCCAGCACATACCTCGAGAGTCCATGGGGCACCTCTGACTAGGGCAGAATTAGAAGGGCCAGGGCCTGAACAAGACTCATGGGGGGAGGTACCGAGACAACCTGGGGTGCTTAGAGAAAAGCTTGGCAGGCAGGCAATGGAGGGGGCATGGGCAGCGTCTGGGAGGGGAGCACTGGTGTACTCCTGACGGGGTGTGGGGGGTGGTGGAAGAGAGACAGGAAACCAGGGAGCAGGTGGGCGCAGGGCAGTCCGGGGATGGCAGCAGAGTGGCGCTCAGCAGGGCCTGGGACGTGAGGCAGGCTATCAAAGCAGGAACTGTCTGGGGGATGTGGTCACCAGGCCTGTGGCCGAGGGTCCTGGGGCATGGCTGAGACCACCTGGGCTCAGGCAGAAGGAAAGTGCAGATGCTGTTTGCTCCTCATCAAGACTGTTCCAGGGATCACAGGAGGCCTGGGAGGAAGCAGGTGGCTTGTGTGCAGGTCAGGGCGGGGCCAGAGACAGGAGGATCAGGCATTTTGTTTTGGAAGAGCCTGGAGAGGGCATTGCTGATGCGGAGTCCTCCTGAGGCTGTGATGGGTGCTATACCAGAGGGGGCCTGGGGTCTGGAGGAGGAAGCATGTCCAGGAAAGGGTCTTTGAGGACATTCAGCCATCTGGTTGCTATAGGTCTGTGTTGGAGACCTGAGGTCTAGGACACACAGCCACCGAAGGGACCATTGCCCCAGTTTAGGGAGCAGAGGCTACTGTTCCTCCAGAGAGGCGGGGTTCCCAAAGAAGAGCCCCACGGCGCTGAAGGGCTGGTTCCTCCCCACCACGAAGCAGTTCCTCCCAGCCGCACATGAGGACGCTGACATGCACATCACACCTCAGGAGAGAAAGGCAGACCCCCGTGTTTATCTCAACACAGAGCAGAAAGGCCCATGCTCCCCAGAGAAGCAAGGACTCAGAATGGGGGCACCCAGAGGAGGGGACATCACGGCAGTCTGGGGCGTGGAGCCGGGCCTTGAATCAGGCCTTAAGGCTCAGTGGGCCACAGACTTGGAGGTGGGTGTCACGGGAGGGCAGGGGATGACCTGGGCAGAGCCGCAGTAGAAATTACAAAGCTAATAGTAACTACAGATTGAGATTTGCACCTCTTTCACTATGAGCATAAAATGAGATGCCCAGAAACGCTGGCACAAGGCCAGGCAAGAGCACACTTGTGTAAACGGTAGCTGCTATCATCCCACTGAGGTGGCCCCAGCAAACTGACAGCGTGGAGCCTCAGCCTATTTTGGAGTCAACCTGGGTGCCCTGGTGCCCTTCCTCCCCTTTCCTGCCCCCTCCCTGTGGGCCCCATGTGGATCCCCCATAGCCTGGTCCTTCAGCTGGGACCCTGCATGACAGCGCGGCAGCCCTACTCCTTGGGTGGCTCTGTCCTCAATTCTACCAGACTGCACAGAGAATCAAGATGCCTGCCCTGCTCTTTCACACCCACCTGGCCGTTTCTACCAGGGGACGATTAGTGAATTTAGAACTGTCTGTGATACCAGGAGAGGGTCAGGGACCACAGGCTCCTTCCGAACATGGGGGCCTCTGGAGAGAGGCCTTCACTGTCCTGGAGGGGAGACCTGGGTGTCCTTTCAGTTACTTTGGGGCAGCCTCAAGGCACTTTAGAGAATGCTCCAGAAACCAGATGAAGAAACTCCACCCCAACCCCAACCCAGGGAAAGCAGAGGCACGATTCAAGTGACCTCTGTGCCTCCAAACCTGCTCCTCATCCGGAGATGTGGCCCCATAAGCTACTCAGTCATTAATCTCCTCCTCACGCGTTTGGTGACTCCACACTCACCCACATGCATCCCTGGACCAGTCCATTTGGACGCCCCACACCCCCCCTTCTCTGGCCGTCACTTCCCCCCCAGTTACTGCCTCAGCCTCTCCATGGCAGACTCCCTTCCAACCCAGGATGCCCATTCCAGGCCCTTCTCTGGGAGCTGCAAAAGAGTGTTTTAGAAATGCAGATCCCCACAGCCACCTCCCCTAGGTGGCTTTCAATTCAGTTACCTTCAAGATGAAACCCAAATTCTTTAGCGGGGCAAGCCTGGCCCTGCTCCTCCCTTTGGGCAGTTTGTCCACCATCCTTCCTGTGTCCCCCTCTCAGACCTGGGGGGACCCCTCCCTCCCAGTCTCCCCCCGAAGCCCCACACCTCTTAGCCTGCTCCTCTGTCTGGAGCACCTTCCCTTCCCAGACCTTTTCCCCCCTAACTCCTACTTATCCTGAATTTTGTTTTCTATGTTTATGTTGCTATCTTATTTCTAGGTTTTAAAATTTTAAATACAGATGTATCCCATATTTTCTGGCTTATAAAAGGAATGCCTGATTTCGCAGCTCAGGGTCACTGGACGAGCTGGACGCCTCCCTGGCTCCCCCACTCTGGGTGCCCTCAGAGGGTCACCAGGTGACATGTGTGTGCTCGGCTGTCTCTCACACTGGGCCCTGCACTCCTCAACATTTTATCCTCCGTACCCAGCACAGTTCCTGAATTATTCTATACCTCCATCTCTACCTCGGGCCCCATTTCTGCCTTATGGTGGAATACTTTAGCCATTTCCAGTTAATCCACCTCTTCTGTGCCCCCCTCCTCCACAGTTCACTTTATACTCCAGTGTTCCATCTTCCTCCTCCTCACTTTTGTAGCAGAATCCAAGTTGGGGTGCCTCTGTGTGGTGTCCAGGCACTGGGCGGGGGTTGGGGGAAGGGGGGGTGCATGGGGGGACATTCTTAAGCCTCGTTGGCCTGGGCTCTGGCCTTCATCCCATAGCTGGCATTGGTCCCCCAGCCCTGGCTGAGATGTGGTTTGCCAGAGAGAAAAGGGGAAAAGCTCTGCCACTGCCGCTTCGTTCATATCAAAGAGCTCCTTTCCTTTGCAAATCCTGAACCTCCAGATCCTGCTTTGAGAAACAGAGCCCTGGAGAGGGAGGTGTGGACAGGCAGTAAAGCATCCACCCCCCACCTCCTTCCTCGCAGGTGGGGGTGTGCGGAAGACCTCAGCAAAGCAGCTTGAATCTGCAGAAAGTACTGGAGGCCCAGGCAGGTATTTGTAAGTATTTGCTCAGCATAATAAAGTGGGGAGGAACGTTTTTGGAGTTGGGGATGGAGGTTGGGGCGTCAGCAATGGTGTGAGGGGGCTGGGCGGGTAAAGCCACCATGTGGGAAGCTGGCTGAACAGGGGAGGGACTCAGTAAGAAAACGAACATCTGTGTTGCCACTGCAGTGGGGTAGGCCCTGTCTGTCTCCCCACATCTTCAATAATGTAAGCTGTATAGGAGTTGGCGTGCCCACCCTGAGAAAGGAAGGGAGGCTGGTTCCATCCCAAATTCAAATTTCCTCCCACCTCCTTGCCCTTGGGAGGCCCTGGGGGAGGCAGGGATCCCAGGAGACTATGATCCTGGTGTGACCAGCAGCCAAATGAGCAGTGGCCTCTGTGGAGAGACAGTTCCGGGAAGGAGGTCACCTTTGAGAAGCATGGTCACCTGGACAGACCTGGGTCATGGAGGAGTCAACTCTCCCACCCTCCTTTATGCATACATTCGGCTCTTTCAATAAGCACCTTGGGGGGGGTTAATGTATGCTGTCGATCCAAAATAAATGACTAAGGCAAAAATCTCAATCAATGGAGGTTTATTAAGCCTAAAGTGAGGACACACCTGGGAAAACCACAAACCACAGACAAAGCTGTGGCTATTTTTCCAGAGGGGAATTTGGAATTTTCAGCATTCGAAGGCATACAGAAAGGGGGGCAGTAGTGAGACAAAATGGTTACATTTTTGTGAGGCCCAGGAAAGTCTATATTTTACATATAAGATAAGGGAAATGTTAGAAGAGAAAAACGGAGTGAAGGAAGCATCAATTATGTAGATGTCCCTGGGTAGGTAGAAGAATGTTTGATCCTGTCTTGTCTCTGTTCTGTACCTGTGAAGATAAACTTGTAATTCATTATTAGTGTGGAATCAGACAGACTTTAGTTTTAGGAGCTAGAAGTAGCCTGCAGGCCTAAAGCTACAATTTGCATACCCTTGCTTAGTGGGGGCCAGTTAGCAATTCCCTTGATGAATGCTCTGTGGGGCAAGCTCTTCACAGGTGCATGAGGCCTTTACGTTTTTTTTTGCATAAGGGGTGGGGGGAGTGGTCCTGAGATTTGTATTTTGTTTTTACAATACCAACAATCTGTAAAAGAAAAATTGTCCCCAAACTGGTCTGGGATAAAACTTGTTTCTGTGTGACAAAAAAAAACTAAAAAAAATTTTGTGGGGGGGAAACAAAAACCTTCTAGGACAAAAAAAAATCAACATTCCTAAAGAAATGCCTAAGCAATTTTCTGATGAACTTTAGTAGGATTAAGGCTTATTTTGGGAAACCAGTGCCCTTCCCACCCAGCTTCCTTGAAGAAGCAGGGGGTTAGTGGTCATGCCTATGTATATGTATGAAGACCTGGAAATAGCCGTTTCTCACCTCCTCCCACAAAGAGAGTCTATAACACAAAAACGTTCCCTGCAATAACAATCAAATATATGGCAGAAGACCTGCCTGAGTTTAAGCTGAGACGCAGACAGAAGTGGGCATGTAGTGATCTATGTGCCCAGATGGGTCCTAGGAGGGAACACCACTTCCTGAGGGGTGGGGAGCCAGACACCAGGAGAGTGAGACATGGTTTCCCTGTCCATAGAGATGGTAGTCGCCCTGCCTCCCTTGTGGGTTGTGAAAATCAAATGAGGTAAGGATTTGATGGGCACATGCTTGGAAAAGTAGAAAGCAGCTTGCAAGGCAGGGATTATTATTAGTATCATCTGATTCAGAGATAATCTGCCCCATGACAGAACAGCTCAGGATGACTTCTGGGTATACACCCAAAAGAACTGAAGCAGGGTCTTGAAGAGACATCTGCACGCCCATGTTCACAGCAGCACTGTTCACAATAGCCAAAATGTGGAGGCAACCCAAGTGTTCACTGATGGATGAATGGATAAGCAAAATGTCATACAACCACATAATCGAATATTATTCTGCCTTAAAAAGGAAGGAAATTCTGAAACATGCTACAACATGGATGAACCCTGAGGACATTATGCTAAGTGAAATAAGCCAATCATAAAAAGATGAATGCCTTATGACTCCACTTATAGGAGGTACCTAGAGTAGTCAAAATCAGAGAGACAGAAAGTAGAATGGTGTTGTCAGGGGCTTGTGGGAAGGGGGAAAATGGGGACTTATTGTTTAACAGGTACAGAATTTCAATTTTACAGGATGAAAAGAGTTCTGGAGATGGATGGTGGTGACGGTTGCACATTACGAATGCAATTAATACCACTGAACTGTACAGTCAAAAATGCTTATGATGGTAAATTTTATATAATATGTATGTTACCACAATAAAAAAATACACTTTTTAAAAAGAAAAGAAAGAAAAGCTCAGGATGCAGATTCTACACTGATATCCCTAAAATAGGCCTCCATTTCAATAGCACGTAATTCCCTGATCACCCTCCTTTAGGACACGTGCATCTTGCCCTCTGTATTTCCTGTTCACTGTGTCTGATCCGGCTTTGAAGCCCACAGTGACTCTCCTCACTGTGGCCACCCAGGATCTCCACCATTCAGGCCACCACTGTAGCATTTCTGGCAAAGCCAAGGCCACAGGAGCTGCTGTTCCCCAAGGCCCTTGGCACTTCCCAGCCTCCCTCCCCAGCCTCCCAACCCATGATGTCTGTCTCTCTGCTGATTATGAGCTAGCTCATGGCTGTTAGGTCTGCTTGAATAAGCCCTTTTGTCCCAGAGAATTTTCCCATGTCAAACATTTAGTCTGCTGTGTTATGGGTCAGTGAGCAAGGAGATAAGTCTGAATTCTTAAACAACCTTGTGAATGTAAGACATCTGTCTGAAAGGAAATCAAACAACATCTGTCACACTGTCCCCAACTTTCGAAACCCTTTCTTAAAAAACAGACTATTATTTTATGTTTTAGAGCCTAAAGAGAGACATTTTCTTTTAAAAATTCGAATATTTCAGAAACACATACTTCAGAAGATGAAAGTCCCTCATAAATCTCCTGATTGGACACCCACTCCCAGCACCTAGTAACTATTGTTAATAATTGTAGTGTTGTTAGATTTTTGTTTGCAATTTAACATAGTGTCATGTTATCATAGTCCTCATTCTTATTATTATCTTACTATAGATATTGTTTTGCAACTTGCTTTTTGACAACGTATCTTGAACTTTTTTCAGTATTAGGATTTCATTCTTTTAAGTTTATAAGTCCATTGTGTCTAGAATTAAACAATGCATTTAATGAGTTCCCTATGATTAGGTATTTGGAATCATATGGTTCCTTCCATTATTCCTTTATAAGCAATAATTTCCATGGATATCATTGAACAAACATTTGTATACTTGTGAGAGTGTTTCTATGAGTATAGGATACATTTCTACAATCAGAAATGCTGGGTTATAGGTATAAATACTTAAATCTCAGTAAGCATTGCCAAATTGACAAGGCAAGCATTGCTATGGTTCAGTTTGTGGATTCCCTGAAGGTTGAAAATGCCACTGGGCATTTCCTAGAGGAGGGGCCCATACCTGCAATGAGAAGTAGCGGTGGTTCACCTTGGGTACACCTGACAGTGTTTTCCCAGCTGCCTGCAAGACTTGGCATGTGAGGAACAACCCAGAAGAGGACAGAGGCATGAACTGTTGTTCTGGGAAAGACAGAAGACATCACTGAGCAAATTCCAGGAAAGCTGGGACCTGAATTGTGTGGATATCTATGAGCCTGTCTGTCTCTCACCCATCTATCTCTTTGGAGAGACCACCTTTGGGAGACCTCTCCCATCCCCAACTCCAACCATGGGGACCTAGTGGGAGCTGTCTATTCTATTGTCAGACTAGCCAGGGCTCAGTATATATAATCTCTGGCTAATTAGAAGGCTTCCCTAGCATTTTTTGAATGGGAAGTAAGTGAAGAGAGGTCTTATTCCAGGTGAAGGGGCTGGAAATGTGTGTGTCCAGAGTCTGCCAGGGGCCATGGATTCTGCACTACAGAAAAAGACATTTGGAGAGACTGAAGCTGACTTCTAAATAGAAGCTGAGACAAGAGGTAGAGAAAGTTCCAGAGCCCAGGTGGCAATTAAGGTCCTGATTCTTGCCATCTCCATGGCTGAAGGCTTCTAGTTCCTTCCCATACTTTTGATAAAGGTAGAAAAATTAGTTTTGCCTGTTTTTGACTTTCCTGTAATGGAATCATACAATTTGTACTAATTTGTCCAGCTTCTTTCACTCAACGGGAGGTGAATGAGATTTATCCACATTGTTGCACAAAGTAGCAGTGTTTTCATTTTAATTGCTTCATAGGATTCCAATTATCTTGGGTATATACCTATGAGTAGAATTTGTTGGGTCACATGGTAACTCTATGTTAACATTTTGAGGAACTGCCAGTCTGTTTTCCAAAGCACTTGCACAATTTTAAGGGTTCCAGTTCTTCCACATCCATGCTAATCCTTGTTACTGCCTGTCTTTGAGTACTGTATAGTTATCCTACTGAGTGTGGTTTTGATTTGCATTTCCCTAATAAGTAATGATGTTGAGCATCTTTTCCTGTGCTTGTTGGCCATTTATATGTCTTCTTTGGAGAATTGTCTACTCAAGTGTTTTGCCCATTTTAAAATTGAGTTACTTGTCTTTTTTTATTGATGAGTTGTAATAGTTCTATAAATATTCTGGGTGCTAGAACTTTATCCCATGTTATTTGCAGATATTTTCTCCCATTCTGGAGCTGACTTGTATTTTTAAAAGATCACTCTGGATACTACTTTGATAGTAGATTATGTGGAGGGAGCAGAGCTGGAAGCTGGGGGAACAGAGAGGAACTAATGCATCATCTAGATGAGAGATGATGGTCAGAATAAATTCTGACCCTCCCAGGTGTAAGGCAGAGCCTTGGGTTCTGGCCCTGACACTGCCTTTGACCTTGGCTTCTCCACACTCCTTGGCTCTGACCTGTTTTCCTACCTACAGTTTTGCTCACCCCTGCCTGATTCCAGTTTATGTCCATGTTCCTGTTTTCCCTTCAATTTCCTTGTATATTAATTTTGTCTTGCCAAATTGTAGGCAGTTTGGTGAGTCACCTCACATGCCCTTAGAAATGAGTATAAAGCATGAGAAAGTAAAGGGGGATAGACAAGATGCTGGGGATGGGCTCCTGGCCTCATGGACATCCAGAGGCTGGGCTGCTCCTCCTCATCTTGAGCTTGCTCTGCCCAGGCTAGTCTGGCTCTGATTTAAAGTTCCATTTCTTAAATAAGCCAGGAATTAGCATGTGCCTGTGGTCCTAGCTACACAGGAGGCTGAGGCAGGAAGACTGCTTGAGCCCAGGAGTTCAAGTTTGCAGTGAACTATGATCATGCCACAGCACTCCAGCCTGGGTGACAAGTGAGACCCTGTCTCCAAAAAAAAAAAAAAAAGAAAGTTCCATTTCCTGGATTCCCAGTTGCCTGTGATGCACTGGGAGCCTGGTTAGTGACTCGGAAGTGGAGGGATGCAATAGAAAGCTTTGGGGGAAAGCCCACAGACCCCTGGAAACCCAGATGCTCCATTCTTTTTCCATCTGGAATACCACCTTCTGAATCTGCCTGACACTGAGCTGTCATAGTTACCAGTCAGGGCTACAAAGGTGGCTGGATAGAAAGTCTATATATGAGAATCAGTTGAATTTTTACATACCAGAAACAAACTAGTAGAAATAAAATGAAGGAAGTATCATGTAGAGCAGACAGGGCTGGGACTAGGATGAGGCAAGATAGGCATCTAGGACACAAAACTTGGGGAGGCATTCACTCTCCTGCTCTCTTGCCTCACTCTAGTCCTGGCCTTGAGAAAACATCAGAAAATATCACATAGCCAGGAATAAATATAATGCAAGATGATGGAGATTTCTATAGTGAAAACACTATACATTACTGAATTTAAAGGAGACCAAAATAAGTGAAAATATTTACCTACGTTCAGGGGAGGTGGGTCAGAGAATTTCCCCATGGCCATTATGTTTCAGGAAAGAAAGGCAGGAGAAGGTCAAAGAGTGACCTTCTTGCTTCTGTGATTTTCTCAATTTCTTTCAGCTTAAAATACTCAGTATGCTAAGGTGCCTTATTTTGGGGTAGCCTTCCTGTACCACATCAGAATTATATCTTGATTGTGGTGGTGCTTATATGAGCTAGTTAAAAGTTTGTCTATTTAGTGACAATTCATCCAAGTATATATTTATGTTTTATGCTCTTAATGTATGAATTATACTTCACAATAAAAATTTTTTTAAAACCAAAGAAGTGTCAGAACTATACAAAAAATGATTGAATTTTACTATATATAAATTACACATTAATTTAAAAAAGGCAAAACAAAGTAAGAAAGGATATTGGGCTGTTGGAAACTAGCTATCCTGACTCAGATCAGCCACCAGCCCCAGCCTTATGAACTCACATCACGTGGGCCATGCAATTCACCTCATTCCTAGGGCATCAGTGGAGGACATGGAACATTCAAGAGCAGGAAGAAGTCAGAAGAGTTGTGTGATGAGTGTCTTACTCTTTAGCTTCAGTTTCAAGATGTGGTGAACATGCAGAAGAGAGTGGAAAACCCCTGTGCCTCCTATCCCCAGGTTTTAGGCAGGAAACTTAATTATGAGTAAAACCAAAACCCTAGTGTGGTTGATGTATTGAATGGACAAGCAGCAAGAAACAACCCGACCTTCTTCCCCTACAAAGTCAACTCAAACCTGCTGTTTGAAGTCATCTTGTCTATTCCTGGTGTCTTGGTTTGTGTCTCCCCCGAACAGACTGAGACATGAATCTGAGTGAAAATAGTGAGGAAGTGAGACAGGAAAGGGAATGAAGCCATAAAGAGTGAGTTTTCAGGCCGGAGATCACAGAGTTATCCCTGCTGACAGGCCAGGAAGCTGTGGTACTTACCCAGCAACTTCCCACCCATCACTGGCTGAGGACTGCTTCTGGGTACTTGAATATTCCACACTTCTGGTTTGCCTGGCTTGAGGGTTGAGCACCCTCCTTTGCCAGAAAAAAGCCCTCAAGGTATTGGCAATACACAGCCTTCCTGCATAGGGTGAGTGCCCGGGAATATGGGCACAACAGTACCCACTAGACCTGGTTAAAGTCTGGGGAGGGCCATTGTTTTCCCAGGCCCTTTTTTTTAGTCATAGGAGAAGACTCCTTTTAATAATCAAAAAAGTCTCATCTGTGCTAATATTCCATATTTTATCCTACTAACGCCCTCTACCCTACTTCAACAGACGCCTGTCTTAGGCTGGGCCCTGTGGGGAGTGGTCCAATTCTTTCTGACTCAACTTCTTGCCTCCTCCACCACCTGCTCTTTTTGATCTCTGCAGGACTGGAGTGGGCAGGGAGGAGAGGTGAGGGGCAGGGAAGGCTTGGCTGCTCCACTGTAATTTGGCCCTGGTGCTCTCTGGATGGGGCAGAGGCCCAGTTGTGGGATCATTTTCTCAGGCAGCATTTTTCTGGGCTCTTCAGGGATTCTACCATTGCTGGGTATCTTGCACCCAAACAGTTCCCTCGAAGTGGGAGATGCCTCCTCCTGCTGGCCAATTGATTACCAACACAAGGCTCCTCCTTCTGCTTTCTGGTTCATTCTCCTGCTGTACTTCCATGCAGTTCTCCTGGGCAGAGTCTCTCTATAGTAGACCTGGCCAGGCTCCCTTCCTCAAGCCTACACCTGGCCTCTGGGAGATGTACCTTCATCCATTCCCACCACAGTCATGTCTTTTCCTATAGCTGCCAGGCAGGGAGAGTTCTGGTCACAGCCTCCAGGCTTTAGACTCTTCAGGTGTGGTTCCAGCCCTGTGTCCTTCATGTCTAGCTCTCCATGGGGTTCTCTTAAAGCTTCTCTTGCTTGGCTTGAGATGGTGCATACTACCCTGTGATGCCAGCTTGTCAGCTAGGAAGCTTTGGGTTGCAAGGAATGCAAAATCCCAGTCAAACTGGCTTAAACCATAAAGCCTTTAACTATAAGGCATTCAGTGCTTCAGGGCAAACTGATCTAGTGGTTTGAAGACATCTCCAAGGACCCAGGGTCTTTGACTCTCTTTGATCTGTTGCCCACCCTGTTGGCTGTACCTGAAGATGGCTGTTGCCAGATGCAATGCAGATTTATGCTTTCTGGTTCACATCTAGTGGCTCACATCCTTTTCTGTGATCCCTGTGTCCCACCATTCTGAGTGAGAGTCCTGTGAGTCACTCTGGTTGGCCCAGTTTAAGGCAAGCATCCACCCCTGAACCAGTGACTTATGGGTGAGGGAATTAAAGATGCTGATTAGCTAAGCCGGTTAGGGTCCAGCCTGGCACTGGGGATAGGCCACTTACTGTGTGCACAGGGGTAAATGCACAAATGAAAATTTGGGTACTGTTAAGAAGAGGGGATGGATACTGAGTAGGCGACTCTATTAGTTTCCTAGGGCTGCCATATATAACAAAGTACAGTCATATGTTGCCTAACAACAGGGAGGTATTCTGAAAAATGCATCGTAGGCAATTTTATCATTGTGCAAACATCGTAGAGTGTATTTATACCAACCTAGATGGCATAGCCTACTACACACCTAGGCTATATGGTATAGCCTATTGCTCCTATGCTACCAACCTGTACAGCATGTTACTGTACTGACTACTGTGGGCAATTGTAACACAATGGTAAGTATATGCATATCTCAATATATCTAAACATAGAAAAGGGACAGTAAAAATATGATGTAAAAAATAAAAAATGGTGCATCTGTATAGGGCACTTACCATGAATGGAGCTTGCAGGAGTGGAAATTGCTCTGGGTGAGTCAGTGAGTGAGTGGTGAGTGAAGGTGAAGGCCTAGGACATTACTGTACACTGCTGTAGACTTCATAAATGCTGTATACTTAGGCTACACAAAATTTATAAAACAATAAAGTAATTGCCCTACAATGTTACAATGGCTATGATCTCACTGGGTGATAGGAATTGTTCAGCTCCACCATAATCTTATGGGACCACCGTTGTATATTCAATTCATTGTTGACCTAAATGTTGTCATTTGGCACATGACTGTATCAAAAACTGGGTGGCTTAAAACAACAGAAATTTAACTGGAAGAGCTTAAGTCTTAACTGGAAGTCTTTTTTTTTTTTTTTTAATTTATTTTTTTAATTTCAGAATATCATGGGGGTACAACACTTTGGCCATACACATTGCCCCTGTTCTGCCCGTGTCAGAGCCACAATCATGGTCATCTCCCAAACTGTGCTCCCCACATCCACTCAGTGAGAGTTTTTCCCATCCCTTCCGCCCCCCTCCCACCCGCCCGCCCTCAGATGAATGTTATTGCCCTGTGTGATGTAAGTGTTCATCTTAACTGGAAGTCTTAAGTTAAGATGTCAGCAGGCTGGCGATCTTTCTGAAGATATACAAGACTGCAGAGTAACCACTGGGAGGCAGAGCAGTCAAGAAGCAGTTGAGGCCGGGCACAGTGGTTCATGCCTGTATTCCTAGCACTCTGGGAGGCCGAGGCGGTAGGATTGCTTGAGCTCAGGAATTCGAGACCAGCCTGAGCAAGAGTGTAACCCCGTCTCTACTAAAAATAGAAAAATTAGCTGGGCATCATGGCACGTGCCTGTAGTCCCAGATAGTTGGGAGGCTGAGGCAGGAGGATCGCTTGAGCCCAGGAGTTTGAGGCTGCAGTGAGCTATGATGACACCACTGCACTCTATCCGGGGCAAAAGAGTGAGACTCTGCCTCAAACAAAACAAAACAAAACAAAACAAAAAACAGTTGAGACCACTCCACTGAGTGACCACTCCACATAAACTTTTGACACACACTTTTTCTCCCTAGGGCAGAACCCTTCCTTGCCTCTTCAAGCTTCCGGTGTTGCGGGCAACCCTTGCCATCTCTTGTCTTGCAGCTGCATCTTTCTGGTTTCGTGGCCATCTTCTCCCTGTGTGTCTTCGCATTAGTTTCTCTCTGTGCACGTCTGTGTTCAGAAGGTGTTCACTTCTCTTACGAGGACATCTGTCATATTGGAATAGGGGCTCTCCCTACTTGAGTATGACCTCATCTTAACTAATCTGCAATGACCCTATTTCCAAATAAGGTTACATTCTGGGGTGGTGGGGGTTAGGGCTTTAACATATCTTTTTCTGGGGGGTGGGACACAATTTAACTCAAGACAACAACAAGTATCTACTTAAAACTATGCTTACTGCTTATTTTGCACAATATTGTTTAATTTGATCATGTAGCTTATTCATCACACTTGAATCCAGAATTAAATTTGTCCATTTCATATAAGCAGTTTCACTTAAAAGAAAAAAAAAGAAATATCAACCCTCTCTGAAGTTATTCAAAAGTGTATGTTCTCTGTTCTGAAGAGAAATTCCAAAGAGGACCTTTAAAACTATTTTTATCTTGGCAGCATCATTAGAATATAGGCAAAGCCTCCAAAGGATAGCACTGTGGGCACTCACTCATTTGGATGAACATCTTCTGATGAGTTGGGGAATAGTCACTCACTTTATTTCCCTTTTAGAAGAACCTGGAGAAAGGTCAGAAAAAAATCTCAGTGGAGTGGTCGCAACTGCTTCTCGACTTCTCTACCTCCCAGTGGTTACTCTGCATGTCTTGTATATATTCTGCTCCTTCTCTCTGATATTATACATTCTATCTATTTATCTATCATCATTTACCTATCTATTTATCTATCACTCATCTGTATTTCTATCCAATTTATACATATTTAACTTTTTTATTACATAAACAAGTCATGTTTACTGTACATCAGTGGTTGGGGGAGTGCAATCCAGAAGCAACATTTGGCAATGTCTGGAAATATTTTGGTTGTCACAGTTGAGGGGGTGCTACTGGCATCTAGTGGAGAAAGGTCAAAGATGTTGCTAAACATCCTACAAGACGCAGGACAGCCCCCACAACAGAGAATTATCTGGTCCCAAATGTCAATAGTGCTGAGGGTGAAAAACCCTGCTATAGAACAATACAAAGTTCAAAGAAGCAAATGGAAAAATAATTACTGCTGAGGATTCCCACAATTAACAATTTGACTAAATTCTTCCAGTTTTCTATGTACAAGAATGTATGGAAATCATTACAGATGTATAAAAAAAGAAATGTGATTATCATCTACATGCTCTTTTGTAACCTGACTTTTTCACTTAGTAATGTTCCAAGTCAGTAATTTTATATCACACCATTTTTATCATTTAAAAAAACTAGCTTTTTCATGTTTTTTAACCATTCATGTGGTTAAAAAAATAAGAATTGCAAAAGTGGGTAAAATAGAAAATGTTTTTTCATAAGTGGTTACGTGTATTTTAGTACATGTGAATTCTTTACAAACCCCACAAATTAGATTATGCTATAACGCTGTTGCATATTTTGCTTTCATTACTTAATAATATATCTTCGGACAATTTCCATATCCACAATACAGATCCACTCTGTTCTTTATAATGGTGCCTAGCATTACCTATTATCCTATTGATAGACAGTTGGCTCTTTCTAATTTTGCTGTCACAATCAGTGATTTGTGGTCATTTCCACAACAACAATCTGCAGACCTGTGTGAGTATACCCCAAAGAAACGGAATTGGTGGTGAACTAAAGAATATGTAGTTACATTTTGGAAGCTATTGGAAACTTACTCTCCAAAGAATTTGCCTTGTTTACATCTCCCACTGCCTCACCAATCTAATACTTAAATTTTGCTAATCTGCTTTAGTAATTGTTTTTAGAAACGAGGTCTCGCTATATTGCCAGGGCTGGTCTGGAACTCCTGACTCAAGTGCTCCTCCCACCTCAGCCTCCCCAGCAGCTGGGACGAGGCATGCGCCACCGTGACTGGCTCTAATCTGATTTAGTAAAAATGGTATCTAGTTGTTCTCATTTGCATTTCTTTCTTTTTTCTTTTCATTAATAAAAATTGATACATAATAATTGTACAGATTTATGGGGCACAAGTGATTTTTTGATACATGCATACAATGTGTAACAATCAAATCAGGGTAATTAGCATATCCATCACCTCAAATATTCATCATTTCTTTGTGTTAGGAACATTCCAAATCTTCTAGCCATTTTGAAATATACAATAAATTGTTGTTAACTATATAGTGACCTACATTTTAAAAATTATTAGTAAAGTTGTACATTTTTTCATGCTTAATGGCTGTTTTTATGTTTTCCTATCAACTGTTCATTTCCTTTACCCATTTTTTTTATTGGGTTATCTGTTATATTGTTGTCTGTTAAGACTTCACTGGGTTTAAGGAAATAGCCATACATCTGTAAGTACTTTCTCCTGGTTTGTCTTTTTTTCTGGAAGAAGTTTAAAGTTTTTATTGAGGGAAAAGTCAAAAATCTTTTTTCCTTGTATGGTATCTGGATATATTATGCTACAAAGGCCTTCTCTATGCCAAAAATATAACTAAATTCACATGTTTTCTTCTTTTATAATGTAATTTTTGCATTACATTAAAAAAATCTATCTTAAGTTTATTTGGGGGGTAAGGACAAAAGGTAGCTGGTCTCCCTGAGATCATTTTTGAATCATCTATCCCACCCCACTAATCCAAAATGATATCCTCACCATATTCTTTATCCCCTATGCATTTGGGAGCTATTTCTGGGCTTTCTGTTCTGTTTCATGCGTTGGTCTATTCCCGCACTGACTACGGCCTTTTAATTACTGCTGCTTTGTTGTGAGCTTTTATATGCAGGCACTCCAATCTCCCCCATCACTCTTCCTTTTCAAAAATTTTCTGGATAATTTATATATTTATTTTAAAAATAATTATGCAATAACTCAAATATATAAAAATGTATTAGGAAAAATATAATGAACACCCAGTTTAAAAAATAAACATTACTAATACAGTTGAAGCTCCCTAGACCACATCTCCCGCCCTCTTTTCCAACAGGAACAACACTTATGAGTCTAGTATTTATTATTCCCATGATTTTTTTTATACTTTTAATCTCACTCTATATTTATTCCTAAAACTATATGCAGTATTGTGGTGTGTGTTTTAAATGTGTGTGTGTGTATTTTAAAGAAAACATGCATGTTCCTAAACAAACCAACCCATCAACTGTCTACCTAGGTGTGATGGTTAATTTTATGTGTCAACTTGGCTGGGCCACGGCGTCCAGATATTTGATCAAACATTATTCCAGATGTCTCTGTGAGGGTGTTTTTCAATGATTAACTGTAGACTCTGAGTGAAGCAGATTGCCCACCATAAGTGGGTAGGCCTTGTCCAGTAAGTTGAAGACCTGAATGAAACAAAAGTCTGACCTCCCTTGAGCAAGAGGAGATTCTGCCAGCAGATGGCCTCTGGACTTCTGCAACATTGGCTCTTTCCTGGATCTCCAGGCTGTCAGCCTACCCTGCAGATTTTGGACTTGCCAGCTTCCATAATTACGTGAAGAATTCCTCGAAATAAATCTCATTCTGTATATACACATCTGTTGGTTCTGTTTCTCTGGAGGACCCTAACTAGTACATCCGGCCTCTGGTCTTGGCAGCACCAAGTTTAAGTTGCATTTCTTCCCACATTATCATATTCTAAGGAAGGACTCTGTCTTCACCAAGGAAGCAGAAAGATATCTTGGTCAAGCCTCCAAGAGTAACTGGGGTGGGAAAGCATTTTCCTGTTGACCAAATGGTGCTTTAACATAGGGACCCAGCCTATAGTTGGCAAAGAAAGGCCTTTTTTTAAGGAACATTTTCACAGAGGTGTGGCTCTTCCCATACTTTCAATGACACTATTCATGATCACAGTCCGCTCCATAGGGCCACAGATTCACAAATATCTCCTCTTTATAGTTGTCTAATTAGAGAGACTATTAGTCTCCTGTTGCTGCTGTGACAAATTACCACAAATTTAGCAGCTTCAAACAACACCCATTTGTTATCACAAAGCTCAGTTGGTCAGAGGGTCTGTCTGGGCTCAGCTGGGTCTTCTGCTAAAGGGTTCCACAAGGCCAAAATCAAGGTGTCAGCCAGCTGGGTCCTTACTGGGAGACTCTGGGAAGATCCTGCTTCCAGGCTCATTCAGGGTGTTGGCAGAATCCAGTTCCTTGTGGTCGTATCACTGAGGTTCTTGTTTCCCCACTGGCTGTCAGCTGGAGCTGCTGAGAAGCTGTGAAGCTTCCAGAGGTTGCCTGTAATCCTTGACTTGTGGTCCCCCCATCTTCAAAGCCAATGATGATGTGTTGAGTCTTTCTCACACTTTGAATCTCTCTGCCTTCCTCTTCTGCTTTTGAGGGCTCATGTGACTACCTGGGGTCCACCCAGACAATCCAGGATAATCTCCCTATTTTAAGGTCAGCTGATTAGTAGCCTTAACTACATCTGTAAAGTCCTTTTTGCTGTGTAAGGTAATATAAAGGCAGGCATGACACCAGAGAGTGAAGCTTTGTTTATTTTCTGTCTCTTCCCACTTGAATGGAAGTGCTAAGATTTTTATTTGTTTGTATTTGTTTGCTGCTACATCCCAGTGCCGAGAAATGTGCGTGTCATATAGCATATAGTAGAAGCTCCCTTAATATTTGTTGAAAGGATAAACACACTGCATTTTCTGTAAGGTGTTGTTCACTTAATTTAAAAGATTAGAGTCTGATGCCATGATTATAATAACCATAATAATAATGACCAATGGCACTTTAAAATAACTGTTGAGATTTGTGCTGTTAGCTGGCATTGATGTGGTATTTTCCCAGCGCACCCAAGAGCACAGGAAACCTGCTCCCAGACCACAGACACCCTCACCCTTTGTGAGATTCCCCATGTAGGGTACATGCCCAAGGAGTAATGGCAAAGAAAACAAAGGTGCCTCTTTACTGTTAGCTGGACTTGAACCTCAAACCCCAATACAGAACTCCGAGAGGTAGGGCTGGACCATGTGTAGAAATCCTTACTAATTAATTGTCAGGCTTTAAATTAAAGCATAAGGTGATGTAAGTGCTGTTTCCCCTCTCTTCCAAGCCCCCCTCCCAGGGCCCCATCCTGCCCCGACCACCAACCAGTGCCCCAAATGGAGAGTCACATCTGATCACTCTGGCTGCATCGAAGGAAGGGATGGTGAATAAGGGAGCTTGGTCTGGACTGAGGGAGCAGGCCATGGGGATATTGGTCAGGATCCTTTTGCTTGGACATGATAGAAACCCAGTTCAAAACTTAGGAAAAAGATATGTACCTTATCCTCACCTGAAAAGTCCAAGAGTGAAAAGTTGGCTGTGGCTGATATGGGGGCTCCGATGGTGCCGTCATGTTTTCTTTCTTGGGCTCTTTTCCCTCTATCTTGGCTCTGTTTGCCTCTTCTCCTTAAGAATTGGCCTCATTCTCTCCTGTTTTAGACAAGAGTGGCCACTAGTGGCCATTTAAAAATGACAGTTGGCGACTCAAAAGGAGGAGAGACAGGCTTTAGTGCTGGTTCACAGGGAATGAATTCTTGAGGACTGATGGTCCATCTCAGGTCAAGTGCTCACGCCTGCAGGAGACACGTGAGACCCCATGATTTATAGAAGCAGAGCTCCCCAAAGAAACAGGGACAGAGGGAATGGAAAAGCCCAGTGGGCAGACAAGGCTAGAACTGTTATGTGTGCCATGCTGGCTAGCTCGTTCAATCTCTCTCTCTCTCTCTCTCACACACACACACACAGATACAGGTGCCCGCCCATACACACTGTGCATACAGCCTCTGAGTACCCAAATGAAGGTGTTTCTGGGGGAAAATCTCAGCTTTACCTAACTCATTTGTTCAACACACATTTATTGAGCACCTAGTTTTGCAGTTCCAGGAGCTGGGGATATAGCCGAGAGTAAAGCTGGGGCACAGCCAAGCAAACACATAATGATGGGACAGGGATTCTAAGACCACCGGGAAGGGGTTGGGGCAGGTCTAGATCTACCATCACGTCTTTACAACAGGAACTCACATAAGAAAAAAATAACTCGGACAAAGAGCTGGAAGTGGTGGTGACCTCAGGACGGCTGCAGCGGGAGACCTTCAGGGAGGAGCTGCAGAGGGGCCTACCTCAAAGGCAGCACAGGAAGGGGACCTTAGTACACGAGGGAGGCTTCTGGTTGAGGGAAGGAAGGTGCAGGCGGAATAAAGCAATGGA
This sequence comes from Daubentonia madagascariensis, assembly GCA_023783475.1. Taxonomy (NCBI): domain Eukaryota; kingdom Metazoa; phylum Chordata; class Mammalia; order Primates; family Daubentoniidae; genus Daubentonia; species Daubentonia madagascariensis. The sequence continues at coordinate 47,472 of JAKFHU010001078.1, read as the reverse complement.
GAAAGCCAGAGGGAAGGAGACACCCAGAGAAAGAGAGGAAGCAAGAGCGAGAAAGTGGTAGACATGGAGCTGAAGGCCGGAGTAAAAGGAGAAAACAACATAAACACAGAGAAGTATGGGGCAAAGGAATATTCAAAAGGAAATTGCCGTGAACTGTATTTAAGTCAAGTTTTCAAATCTTTGGTAATATCTGGAGCCTCGCAGTGCCCCAGCAGAGGCCGTGGAAGTTTCTAGCATCTGACAGCTTCCTACCCAAGTGCCTGGTCCCTCCCCTTCTGTGCCTGAGAGATTTCTCAGGCACTGTGGGGGCTTGTGGGGCTGCAGGCAGGAGGACGTGGAAACTCGGAGCAGCTGCTGCCCCCAGGAACTCCCCCGGCCAGTGGGGATGGAAGTGAGCACAAAGACGCGTGGCCTCCCTGTCCCACGGGCGGGTTCTGCGAGGTTTCTCCGAGGCCTCCAGCATGTCCCACCTGTCCACTCCCTCGCAAACGGGCCATTTGTTGGCTTTTCTTTCCCCACCCCCATCACGTGGTTCCTGGGTCCATCTCTCACATGAATGACCTGCTCCCAAGTCCTTGCCTCGGGCCTGCCTGGGGAAACTGTGCTAGGCTGGCCTCAGTTTCCCCGACTCCTCCCAAAGCTCTTACAATGAAGCGGGTCTTAGAATGAATCCAGGGTGAGTGAAGGAAGTACGGGAAGGTGGCTTCGGAGATCATTTTAATGACTTTGGCTTTTACTCTGAGCAGGATGGGAGCGATTGCAGGATTTTTAAAAAATATTTTTTAATAGACTTTACTTTTTACAGCAAAATTGAGCAGAAGTTACGGAGAGAGTCCATACATCTCTTGCCCCCACACAGGCACAGCCTCCCCCATTATCAACATCCCCCACTAGAGTGGTACATTTGTTCAACTGAGGAACCTACACTACTCATCATTATCACCCGAAGTCCAAAGTTTACATTAGGGCTCACGCTTGGTGTTGTACAGTCTATGGGTTTGGACAAATGTATAATGACATGTATCCACCACTGCAGTATCACACAGAGTATTTCACTGCCCTATAAATCCTCTGTGCTTCACCTATTTATTCCTCCCTCCTCCTCACCCCCGTCACCAACCTCTGGCAATCTCTTTTTACTGTCTCCATAGTTTGCCTTTTCCAGAATGTCATATAGTTGGAATCATACACTATGTGGCTTTTTCAGATTGACCTCTTTTACTTAGTAATATGCATTTAAGTTTCCTCCATGTCTTTTCATGGTTTGGTAGTTTGTTTTTTAGCTCTGAATAATATTCCAGTGTCTGGATGCACCACAGTTTATCCATTCACCTACTAGAGGACATCTTGGTTGCTTCCAAGTTTAGGCAATTATGAATACAGCTGCTACAAACATTGTGTGCAGGTTTTTGTGTGGACATAAGTTTTTAACTCCTTTGGGTAAATACCAAGGTGTGCCACTGTTGGGTTGTATGCTAAGAGTATGTTTAATTTTAAGTAAAAGAGCATGTTTAGTTTTGAGTAAAAGAGTATGGTTATAGACCACCAGAGTGGTGGGAAAATGCATTTTGCATTTCCACTGGTAGTGAACGGGAGTTCCTGTTACTCCATATCCTTGCCAGCATTTGGTGTTGTCAGTGTTCTGGATTTTGATCATTCTAAGAGGTGTATAGTGGTATCTCATTGTTGTTTTAACTTGCATTTTCATGATGATATATGATATGGAGCATCTTTTCATATATGTATTTGCCATCTGTATATTTTCTTTGGTGAGGTGTCTGTTAAGGTCTTTGGTCTATTTTTTAATCAGGTTGTTTGTTTTCTTATTGTTGGTTAAGTTTTAAGAGTTTTTTGTATGTTTTGGATAACAGTCCTTTATCAGATATGTCTTTTGCAAATAAACATTTTCTCCCAGTCTGTGGCTTCTCTTTTTATTCTCTTGACAGTGTCTTTCACAGAGCAGAAATTTTTAACAAAGTCCAACTTATCAATTCTTTTTTTCATGGATTGTGCCTTTGGTGTTATATCTAAAAAGTCATTGCCAAACCCTAGGTCATCTAAATTTTCTTTGATGTTATCTTCTAGGAGTTTTATAGTTTTGTATTTTACATTTAGGTATGTGACCCATTTTGAGTTAATTTTTGTGAAGGGTATAAAGTCTATGTCTAGATTTGTTTTTTGTAAGTGGATTTCCAGTTATTCCAGCACCATTTGTTGAAAAGACTATCTTTGCATAATTATTATATATTGCCATTGGAGGATTTTAAGCAAATGAGTGACAAGAAATGGATCACACTTTAAAGGATCCCTCTACTCCAGGTGGAGATGGGAAGTAGGCAATGGATGTTCAAATAAACTCAGGTGAGTGGTCTGGCTAGGTAACACAGGTTTGACAATGATAAGCACAGAAATGGCATCTAAAGCTGTGACATAGCTGAGATCTCTGAGGAATAAGAATAATTAGGAAAGGGAAGAGGTCCAAGAAGTGAGCCTGGGGCACCTCATCATTTAGAGGTCAGGCAGATGGGAAAGACCCAGCAAAGGAGACTGGAAAAAAAGCAGCTGGTGAGATGGGAGGAAATCCAAGGGCAGTAAAGTCTTGGAAGCCAGGTGCAAAAAACAGGTAAGGAGGAAGGAATGCTTGGTTCAGTCAAATGCCACCAGAAACTTCAGTCAGAGAAAGGATGAAAGTCAACTGTTGGATTTGGCAACATGAAGTTTGCTTGTGTCCTTGACAAGAGTGGTACTGGTGAGTGGAGGGAGCAAGAAGGGAGAGGAGGAATCCAAGAAAGTGCACAGAGGGCTCTCCTGGGAGTACTTGGCTGCAAAGGCAAGGACAGAAATGGGGCAGTAGCTGGAGAGGGCAAAGGGGTGGGGAAGGTGTTTTTAGGACAGGCAACTATAACAGCATGACAAAAAGAGAATCAAAGGTGTATACGAGCTGCCTGCTCCGTGGATGGAACCAGCCATAGCAGTGATTTTGTTCTTAAAACTTCATGTCACAGCTCAAGGGTTTCGTCTTTAAAGAGGCCTTCCCGACCCCCACAGCCTATCAAGTCATCCTTTCATTTACCTCATATCCCTGTTCAACATCTGAAAATAGCTTGTCAATCAATTGATCAATTCTTTGATCTTTCTGTGCTAGAACATAGGCTCTTCTAGTGTTATGATCTTGTCTATTTTGCTCACTACTGTGTTCCCAGTATCAAAAATAGTGGCTGGCCAATGGTGTAGTGGTAAACCAACTCTCTGAAGGGAAAAAAAAGCACCCTGATTTGTAGCATTTGCCGATTACTATGGTATAAACACTTCTACCATGGCTGATTTCCTACCCCCAGCATGGCACCACTGAACGTGAAGTTGGGAAGAGATGCGCACTCTTGGCTTTCGTGAGTCAGTATGTGCTGGCTGCACTGTACTTGGCACACAGGTGACGTTCAGTACATGCTGGTTGAATGAAAGGATGAATGAACAATCACTAGCCCCTGGATATTCTTGGAAAGTTTATATTTTTCCTGTTGCTTTTCAGGCACTGTAAGTCTCCCTCACTGCCTTGTTGAAAACTCCCCATGATGCTGCATGTACCAAACTTTCACTGAAGATTTGAGGCAGTGGAGGGGAGTTCTGTCAGGCCCCGAACCCAGCAGCATCTTCCTAGTTGTCTCTCTGCACAGAGCTCCAGCTTGCAGGGTTATGGCTGGGCTCTTTTCTTTTTTTTGTCCACCAGCTGCCTCTATAGAAATAAAATGTTTTCCTCTAATTCATCTCTTTTCAGGCCCACCAAACCAAGCTTGAATATTTATCTTTCCATAACCAAAAACTCATGAGTGTGTCCCCTCTACCCCCAAACACACTTCTCTACTCAGTGTCTTCCAGCTCGCAGGGCACTAGGAGAAACCCTGTAATTTTTCTTTTTATTACGGGCAGGGTTACATTGTCAGCAGGATTGCCCTCCTGATTCTTTTCTCCTCGCTCCTTCCTGACAATGTCACACAGCTGACAAGGCAAAAAGGCTTCAGTAAAGTTATTTTTTTCTTCACTATGAAAAAGTCTTTTCTTATAAGAAGAACAAGTGTAAATGGGTTGAGAAAGACAATTTCAAAAGCAGTCCCTGGGCATCATATTGAAATTGTAAACTAAAAATAAAATCCGAAGCCCCCAACTTACGGAACAGACCCCCTCTTGGCCAAAGGGATCCCAGAAAAACCTTAAAACTGAGCTTCAGGACATGACGGAAAGGGAGGTTGGGCACGCTTCATTATACCTCCTCCATTTTGGAGTTTAGACACAACAATTGACCAGCATTAATGTTAAAATAGAGACCCTAAGACTGACAAAACAGACTCTTTCTGGCACTAAGATACCAACTTATGAACGAGACCCAAGGCCATGCAAGACAAGGGTTAAGTTGTGCCTTACAATCCATAATATCTAGTTAAATAGGTCTTTTTTTTGCTGGCTTGGTATCCCATGACAGGTAATGGCACCCCTTATCTTATGCATTCCTTTATACTGACTCCAGGTTTTTAGACAAGGCTTAACACTCTCAACCAATTGCCAACTAAAGAATACCTATGCCCGTCTCTGACCAGTAAGCCTCTGCTTCGAGATGTCCTGCCTTTCTGGGCCAACATAATGTCTACCTTGTACACCTTGTATACAACGTATGCCTTCCGTGGACAGATTTATGATTTTATCTGCAATTCCTGTTTCCCTGAAATGTATAAAACTGAACTGTAATCTGATCACCTTAGGACTACTTGCTCAAGGTTTTTTGGGGTTGTGTTTTTCTGGGCCATAGTCACTCATATTCAGGTCAGAATAAACCTCTTTAAATTATTTACAGAGTTTGTTTTTTTCCTGTTAACAAAATGATTCCACGGTTTGGACTGCAAGTGTCTGTTGGTATCTCCAGTCAATAGGGCTGTTTTAGCCATTACCTGGAAGTTTCTCTGACTCAAAACTTCAGAAAAACAACAAAAGAATTAACAAGTGAACTAATTAATGAGTGAATTGATTAAGGTGAACTTCTGATTTCTCTTCTTGAGTCAAAACTCATCCAAACAGAGCTCCAGAATGGTCACTTCTCTAATCCCACCTGGATTTCTCTTTGTTCTGTTCCAGTTCAGCCCATTCTGTTCCTCATGTCCCTCAGAGATCTCGCTCTGCCCTGTTCTGCCCTGTGTGGCTGGGGACTCCATAACTCAATGTTCAATGCAGGCACATTTCTGTCTCTGCAGCTGCTCCAAGTAAAATCAAACTCTTTATTCAGCTGTGATGGAGAGTATTTCTCTCCAGTTCTCTCTGCAAAAAGACCTGTTGCCAATTGTTTATAAGTTTGGAAGTGATTTTTTTCCTATTCACATGGTTCTCTGCCTCTCTTTAGCATTCTTTACTAGCTGCCTTTGTAGTTCCCCATTCTGTTACCTGTTCACCTGGGCTGCGGAGAAAAGGGACTTATTATGGGTGTTTATTACCCAAAAATATAAAGGCCATTAAACTTCCTGAGTAACTCTTTGAAGCCTCTTCCCTAAGCTTAGGAGATTTTCTGTTTTATCAGTTCACTCTAGAGTGTGTTATTAAAGCTCCTTGACAACTTTATGAACTGATTAAAAACTCTTTTCAACTTTTCATTTCTTCTCCAAACAACAATGAAAATGGAAATAATGACAAAAATAGTTACCATTTATTGAGTATTACAGGCCAGGAATTCTGTTCTTGTCACATATTTTTAATAATTTAATTCTCAGAACAACTCTGTAATTATCCCTATTCTCATATAAGGAAACAAGCACATAGAAAATACTGTGCTCCAGGTCACTCAAAGTAAATGACAGATCTAGAAATCAAACCCATGACTGCGTGACTCGAAAGTCTGTGCTTCTAACCTTTTCACTAAATTTTGAGATCTGTCTCTTCCATGGCCCATTGCAGACAGATTATTTTATGGGCTGGAGCCATAGTGACAAAAGCCACATTCACTATGGTTCTAATGAAATGAAGTCAAGGGCTAGCACTGCCCAATGGATGGAGGATTTCCACCTTTAGATCTCTTGTGTTGTAACAATTTCTGTTTCATTGATCAGTGCCCACTGAGGTTGCTTCTTTAAAAATTGTTTATAAGGAGGTCTAAGAGATACCCAGCATCATGGAAGTATTTGTTGCTCTGCGTTAGATAGTCCGAGATGACTAATGTTAGTGAAATGGACTTTGGATCCATCTCACTGATGATGCTGTTTTTTTTTTTTTTTAGTTTGAGCTTATTTCTTGACTTCTTAACCAAAATGTCAGAATCTTGGACTTTTCTTAGAAGATATTTTTATTCCTCTGGAGGGTATAAGGAGCTATCTTTCCTGGTTACACTCAGTTTGTAATTAAAAGCCCTTTTCTCAAAACCTAACTATATTCCAGATGTACCTTCTTCTTTGGAAACTTGATAGAAATGCAAATTCTTTGGCCCCAAACCAGAGGTACTGAATCAGAGAGTCTGGGGGTAGGGCCCAGCGATCTGTGTTTTAAGCAGCCCCCCAGGTGCCTGAGAAGTTCAGGTGTGGACACTCAGTGACTCCTCTCCAGTACTATCCTCTCTCAAGGCTTCAGGGACTTCCAAATCCGATCTGCAGTCTAGACTGGTGTTCTGAGCTCTGGACTCAACATAAATACCTGTCCAAATGATGTCTCTGTTGGATATGTCACAGAGGCCTCAAATCCAGCACCTTAATAAATATTTAAGTTTCAGTTTAAGTGGCGTTTTCTCATATGTCTGTCCTGCCATCTCTGCCATTACATATACTTTATTAAAATTTCTTGTTTAAACTGTGCCTTCTCTGCCCTACCAGCAGTTTGTCGAGGGGCTATTTAGGAATAGCTCACTTAGGAACACAGTTAATATTTATTGAGTGATTAAATAAAAGCTCCTGTATCCTCTATACCAGGTGTTGACAAAGTATGGGCCATGTGCCAAATCCAGTCCACTGTCTCTTTTGTATATAAAGTTTTATTGGAACACTGCCACGCCCATTTGTTTATATGTTGTCTAAGGTTCCTTTCGTGCTATAATGGCAGGGTTGAGTAGTTGCTACAAAGACCTTATGGCCTGCAAAGTCTGAAATATTTACCATCTGGTCCTTTATAGAAAAAGTTTGCTCCAGGGCCACCCTGATGTGTCTCCACAAAAGCCAGACCCAGGTGCCCTTCTGTGGTATGATTATGCTGAACTCTAGGTTGCCAGCCTGGCTCAGTGGTACTTCACTTGGCCCCAGAGTTAGCATAAATGCACCTGAGGAAGAGCCAGTGTTATGAGGGAAAACAAACTTGTGGGCTCAGAACTTATAAATGAGCGTTGGCATTTATGTGAACTACATTTCCAGAAAGGAGAAGGCTGGAGACAAAATGCCCAAGTTCCCTAACACATCAGATTTGCACACTTTATTTTATACATTGTCAGGAAAAATTAAGAGATTACTGGGTACTCCTCCAGTGCAGTGCTTGCTATGCAACTTTGATCAACTTTTTATTGCCCAGCATACTTTATAACTCTAAGAGGTAGAGGTTAACTTGCAGAAAACTGATACTAATAATATAAAGATTATTACTGGAAAGTTTTGTAAATGATTCTGCGTGTAGTAATGCAAATGAATTTTGCCTAGGAGAGATACAATTATTTACTATCTGGTAGAAGAGATGACTTCAGATAGTTTACTGCTTAGTAGCATGTTAACCAGCTTTGCACATGTTAGCAAATTCATTTCAGCATACTTTTGACATGCCTGACAATATAAATCTCAGTGCTTCAAATTCTCTTTTGAAGTAGTTTTAGCATATTTCTGGTTCCTTCAGTAATTAATGAGTTGAATAAAACCATTGGCATGTTTATTTTATATTTGTATGTGGGTTGTTTCTAAGTTTTTTGAAAATTATAACATGAACACAACCTATTCATCGTTTCATGAGTTGCTCTGGGGAGGCTGGCCAGGGAAGGCCTCATGACAGGTGGGTAAAGAAGATGAGGCCTTGTGACACTTAGCAGGGCATGGGCAGGTGTAACACTGTGGTCCACAGTTAACATTCTTCAAAAAGGCCAAATGAAAAGAGTACTGGACACAAACATTTGAAAAAGGTCATAGTCTTTGTTCAGTAAAACATTTAGGATTTACAAAGGGTTCTCAATGTTCCGGCAGGGGAGAAACATATTAAGATTCCTTTGTTACTTGGGATTTTAACTTTTAGGATTTGTAGCATGAAGTTCTCTTGTTTATGGAGGTTGCCTCCCTCCTTACAAGGCAGGGGAAGTGGGGACAACTCCCAGCGCTGTCGCACTTGCTCCAGATGCTTGGCTGCCTCGGTGGACGCTCTAGTTAGACATTATTTCCTAGAGCCAGAGCTGTGAGGCCATCTTAGTTATGGCTGTCAGACTGAGAAGACATACCTTACCCATGAGTGCACACAGTGTTTGGTTCTATGCCCGCCAACCACACATTTCACAGAGAGACCTCCTATTGGTGATCAGGGCCCTCTTTGAGTCGCCTCTGTTTTGGATCCACTTCACCACACATCATCTCCAGCGCAAAGGTCAGATGCTGGGCATTAATCCATGCTGCAGGGATGCCTCCCTGGCCATGACAGCATCCACTTACAACAACCCACCTCTTGTCTCCCGTGATAGGCAACTATCTGCTATAGTTAACTCAACTCATAAGCCCCGCTTTTTCTTCTCTGCTCAAGCCACCATCGAGACCCCACTTGAAGGAAGGTTCTGCAGGGCAAGCCAGTGGAAGCCAACAGGCTCTGTGCTCTGGTGGAGGCTGTCCAGATGGGTGTCCGGGTGCCACCTCAGTTCTCTGCAACTTCAGTATCCCCTGGCTCACTGCTCTGTGCCCCTGGGAACATGAGTCACTGTGTGAGGACCCTCACCTCCCAGCATTCCAGCATAGGGGGAGGTCCAGGGTGGGCAGGGATACATTGTCCTTAGGGACCCCTACGCCCAATGAAGCCCCCAGGGACCTAGGAAAATGGAAAGATCATAAAGGGGATGGGGAAGAGTCAAAGATACAGCACCTTCCGCACTATTTGAACTAAGATGTCTCTGTTCAGGCCATGAACCCATTTATGGGTGCATGAATTGCAAAATAGGAAAATCATCTCCTGTACCCCTTGTTAGGCAGGGACCAAATCTGCAGGTGGCAGATACAGGCCAGGCAGATGGTTCCTTAAGGGCTGGAGCAGGCGGGGACCAGTCAGGGGAAAGGACTGCAGGAAAATGCAGAACACCTGTTAAACACGTATGGCGACACCCCACACCTCCTGTCAGCCCGCCCTGGACCAGGCCAATGAAAGGAAACCACCCGGGAGTCCTTAATGTCTTTCTGCGCTTCTGGGGACTGATCCATTCGTATTTTCGCTTTGTGTAGCTTCTTTTCTGCGGTAAAAGCTGTTTGTGTGGAATTGCTTCCTGCCTGCGATCACTCCGTCACATCGGCCCTGCTTGAAAATTTTCCAACCAAGGAGCCAAAGAGTCCACCAAGAGGCCATACGTGACACCCTTCCTTCTGTTCTTCCACCCATATTCCCTTATTTAGAAGAAATAATGGCACTCTAACCTTGACTTTGTGAAGTTTGGTTAGAGGGTAGATAAAAGACTTCCATTTTTCCCAGGAGGGACAGCAGGATGAATTACGAGAGGAAAAGGCAGAGGCGGCTTCCAAAGGGGACTGTGCAACAGCAACATCGCGCCGCTAGAGGGCAGCGCAGACTTTCCGGAGGATCTGGAGCGAGAAAAACGGTTCTGACATTGCGGGGGACAGAAGCGGCAGTCAACCGCAAATTTCAAATGAAGTTTTACTTGCTAAAAGGAGAATGAAAAACCAACCCCAGCACGAACGTCCTGCCTTTCACTGTGCTCTGTGTGCTCCTACTGATCGGAACGGACACCTGGCGAAGTCTGGAGCTGGTTCCAGGAGGGTCCCGGGCACCAGGCTGCAGACCGGGGCGGCCTGGGGAGGGTGGCGGGGCTGCGGGGGCGGGAGGCTGTCCCTCTCCCCTCTGCGGCTCGGACGACTGAGTCTACGAGGTAACTAACCGCGGGCTAATTAACAGGAGGTGAGGAATACTAATTTATCACCTCCCCAGGGGCACCCCAGGGAAGAAAAGCGAGCGCCCCAAATGAGGGCGATTGAGGAGCTCATACACCCTCTTCTTAGGGGAGAGGGGCGGGGGCATGGAGGCAACTCAGGCGACAGTAAATGATACTGGGGAAAGATGAATGAGCCCCCAGGAGACGACATGATAGCTTGTGGCAAAGTTTGCCCGGGTGTGGTGTCGTCCAGCCTGCTCTCCCGGTGGATCCAAGTCCCCGGGAGGGGATTTAGGATGTGTCTTAGATGGTGAGGGGAGCTGAGGGAAAGCCCCTCTCTGCATTTGCTGTTTTTCACGTGTCTTCAGCTCAAAGTGATCCGTACACCGAAGCGGCCTGTTTCGTGCTGGCCTTTCCCGAACTCCGTCAAGGGGCTCAGGCAACTGGGTCAAACGCGTGTTAATCCTTGCGCAACGTGCACGGCTTTCGGGCAGCACCCGGGCGGACATTGCCCCACCAGGCGGCCCGGGGCTGTTCCGAGGCCGGCTGGGCCCCCGGGGGCGGAAGTCGTGTCAGCAACGCGGTGCAGTAGGTGGCGGGGACCCGGCGAGCGGGCCCAGGCCTCCGCCCTGCGGCCTGCGGGCTTTGCCGGGGAGGGGCGCGGGGCAAGGCGGACCCCGGCCCCGCAGGAGCGCTGCAGCCTGGCCTGGGGGCTCGCCCGGGAAAGGCACTGGAGCAGCTCGCAGTTCCTTCCTCTGGGGGAAGGGCGGGGAGCTGGGGCCGGCCATCTCCTCCTCCTCCTTAATTTCTTCACTTCTGTTTCCTTTTCTGTTCAACCGCTAAGTTTCGCAGCCAAACCTAGCTCGCACCGGGGCGTGGCTAAATCTGGGGAGGAGGCGACCCCGGAAGGCTCGCTCAGGCGACGCCCTGTGGTTCTGCTGCCGGGGCTTTGTAGACCCGTGAAACCGGCCGAAGCAGCTCGGCTGTGGCTCTGAGAAATTTCTGATGTTTGTCGTGACGTTTGTTCTGTACAAATTCTCGCCCGCACTAAGCTGAGAACCCTCCCCCCTTTACTTTTCTGTCCCCAGTTGCGCTTAGCGCTATTGTGTGCCCGGGCTCTCCAGAGAGCGCCCCGTGATGGCTTAGTTGGAATGATAATGAACACAAAGCTCCAAATTCAAATAACACAATTGTTATTATTAATTGTGGTAAAATACACAAAGCATAATATTTATCATTTCATCATTAAAACGATATATTTTAACGCTTATCATTATCAATTTATCATGTAACCATTTGTAAGTGTACAATTCAGTGGAATTAAATACATTCACAATGTTGCATAAACATCACTATTTATTTCCAAAGCTTTTTCGTCATTCCCAACATCAACTTTCTACCCATTGCACAAATAACACCCCATTTCAGTGCCCTGCAATGCACTACCGTGGTCAGTCCTCTTCCGATGGGGACATGGTTTCATCAGAGGAGGAAGGAAGAGCGGGTTAGAGATAACCTTCACCCCCAAGAGACCTGGCATGGTTCCTCATCAAACCTTGGTGGAATTCCAAAGAAGAGAATGACAAACAGAAGTTGAGACTGTTAACATTGGAGTGTCCACCACTTCCCAGCTCTCATAGCCCAGAGGTCAAAGGAAGGAAATGTTTCCTTGGAGTCAGTGGGGGTGCCTGCATAGACACAGAGACACTTGGGTCCTAGCCTCAGACTTGCTGAACTACAGTATCTTAGGCGGGATCCCTGAACTGCATATGTCATGGCAGCCCTGGTGTTTCTTTAGCTCCCCGTGCACTGGGACTTTGCTGCTTTGGCCTCATTTGGAGCTCTGGTGAGAAGCAGAATCAAGAGGCAAGACAAGCCAATGATGGAAATTCCTTCCATTCGCCAGTGGCTGAGAAGCCTGTGCCTGTTCATAGTGAGATGTTTGCCATCCAGAGGGAGGCTGGCTTCCTCATGGAGGCCTGTGGATGCCACTTGAACTGTAGCTGCCCTTGCTGGTTCTGGGCCCTAAATGGATCTTTCTTCTCTGGTGCCATGGGTGGCCCAAGCAACACGGCCTTCATCCCCACAGGGGCCCTGCTCCTTGAAAGTCAGTCTTCTGTGTATCTGCCCACTCAGCCAGGTGACTAGGCCCTTACACAGGGGTTGTGACCAGGACTCTGCCTAGGTCATCTCCTAACTTCAAGTGATAGATCACAGCGCACGCTCAAGGGCTGGGGTGGGGGTGGAGGGCGCAATCTGCTCTTTGTGGTAGGACAGTGTGGATTTGCCCCTAAGGCTGCTGTTGTTGGCCTAAACCTGCCCCTCCCTGTTCCAGTGGCCCGGGAGGGAGAGGAAGCTGCTCTCATGTGTCAGGAACTACAGAGACCCTTGTTGTCATGGGTATAATAGGAAGGAGTGTCCAGGAGTGTCCAAATCTAACCTAGTCACAGACAGTCCTTCTCCCGTGAGGTTCCTGAGGGAATTGGAATGATTAAAAAAAACAGACTTTGGGAGGTGGGAATTCAGGTCCAGTATGTCATGAGCAGGCCAGCGTATGATACTGCAGCACTAGTGACCGGACTGGAGCACGGGGTTTAGAACCAAAGGGGTTCTTTCTGAACCACAGGTTCTAACCTACCATTGGTCATCTGACGGATACCAAAGTACTTTGTTCTTGCCAAGGGAGTCAGAGAAGTCAGCACATTTGGGCCACTCTCTGCTCAGAAGTGGCCTAGAACAGGGCTGGGGCAGGAGCTGAGTCTGGATGCTGGAGGGGAGGAGAGGGGGGAGGGGAAGGAGGGAGGGGAGGGAGAGGAGAGGGAGGAGGGGGAGGAGGGGAGGAGGGGAGGAGGAAGTTGGGGAGGGGGAAGGAAAGGGAGGGAGGGGCAGGGGGAAGGAAAAGGAGGGAGGGGAAGGGGGAGGAGGAAGCCTCAGAAGTGGCGAGAGTGTCTAGCAGCAGGTCTTGTTGGGGTTAACTTGCTGCATTATGCACAGGAGTGAAAGAGAGCAGAGCCCCAGAGAGACGGGTCTGCTCTGAGGGAGCACATCCTGCCTCAGCTTAACTTTGTGGCCCGCAAGTGACATATCAGAACCAAAGAGAGAGAGAGAGAGGGACAGAGAGACAGAGGGACCCACGCGTGTGCAGCATCTGGTAGGCACAGCGAGCCTTCCTGCTGGTGAAGATGTCCTCACCAGTGTCCTGGGATCTGTCCCAGTCAAATCTGTGTGGAAGAGACAGCAAGCCAAGAGGTTCGGGGGAAGAGGGTGGACACCTCTCCTCCCCACATTCTTCAGTATTTGGGCATGGAGCCCTTACGTCCAAGAAGTCGAATCCAGTGGAACATAATTTAGAAAATACTGTTCCAGAGGACTGTCTGTTCTGTTCCCTGAACCCTCACTGCTTCTGCCCTCTGCTCCGTCTGGGGCCCTGGGTTCCAGCACCGCTGGGCTCCCAGCTGCCTCCATGGTTCTGCCTGGAGTTCTAGTCCCTGGTTTTAGTTCGTGTCCTATCCTCATTCTCTCTTTGTTCCAGTATATCTTTATGCCGATATATTTTCAGTATTTTAAAAAGTCACTTTATATTCTTTCTCAAATGATGGCAGAGTATGAGTGAAAAAATCATCGTGGGCAGACATAGACGTAGCTATCTGTTCATCTTGCCCCTTATGCTCTAGGCCTGTGGTCCCCAACCCCCAGGCCACGGACTGGTACTGCTCCGTGGCCTGTTAGGAACTGGCCACACAGCAGGAGGTGAGTGGTGGGCTAGCGAAGCTTCATCTATATTTACAGCCACTCCCCATCGCTGGCATCACTGCCTGAGCTCTGCATCCTGTCAGATTGGCATTAGATTCTCATGGGAGTGTGAACCCTACTGTAAACTGCACATGTGAGGAATCTAGGTTGTGCACTCCTTATGAGAATCTAATCCCCACCCCATCCATGGAAAAATTGTCTCCCATGAAACCAGCCCCTGGTGCCAAAAAGGTTGCGGGGACCACCGCTGTAGGCGACCTTGGTTCCAATCCTTCTGGCTCATCCCATGAGAAGCCTTCTTGGCTTCCTCAGCCCTCTGCCTAGAAATCTTCTTAACTAAATCATTGAGTTTGTTAGGAACGTTTTCTACTTCCACATTACTGCAGGTGAGAGTTTTATAAAACTTCCCACCACTACGTAGCAAGGGTCTCCTTTCCTTCAGCTTCCGCTAGCATTTTTCTCACCTTCCCGTAAGCCCCACCGACAGCATCTCCGGGACCTTTAGGCTTCTACCCATTGCTCCATCCCACAGCTAGTGCCACATGTTTTGATTTTGTTACAATAGCATCCCACTTCAAAATCTGTTCCAGTTATACTACTGTGAAAAAACCCAGCCCAGTAGTGATTAAAAAAACCCAGTAGTGATTTAAAAACAACAAAAATCACATTTTATTTTGCTATGTATCTGCAGCTTGGGCAGAACTCAGTGGACACGGCTTTTCTCTGCGGTAGGTGGGTATCTCTTGGCGGCTCGACTGGTGCTGGAAGGTCTACTTCCGGTATGGTGCACCACATGGCCGGCTGGCTGGGGCCGCCTGTGTCTTGAGATCTGGGCCTGGCAACTTGCACAGCGTCACTTCTGCCATATTGTATCAGTTAAGCAGTCATAGAGCCCAGATTCAAGGAAACGGGACATAGACCCCACCTCTCAATGGGAGGAGCATCAGAGAATTCTGAGGGCATGTTTTAAAAGCCTCATGCCTGTACTACCTTTAAAAGCCTGGCTATTTTCGCCAACTGGGTTCCTGCCTCTGGCTCTCATGGCCCCGAGGTTTCTCTCTTTCCTCCCTGGCTGCTTTCCAGAAACTCTAAGAACATTGCCCCCACTTTATAAGGCAGCACATTTCAGCTCCCTCCAGCCTTGTGTCTAAATGCTCGGGGTCTAACTTGCCCAGTCAAGGTCACGATGTGCCTGGCCGACCCATAGACCTGAGAAAAGCTGGAAGTTTCTGTCTTTCCCTTCCCCTCCCATAGCGATCTCTGCAAGGGGAGGAGGCAAACGGATGGGTTTACTTCTCTCCAATATAAACTGTGTTGCTGCGCCTAGAAACAACTTCAATCAATTTTGGCCAAGTAGACTCTTCTGCCCTCTTTCCTTCACACAAACACATGGTCCCTGTCTTCCACGGACTCCTTGGAGCTGGCCTCCTGCGCCTACTCCTTGGGTTGTGCCTTCCGCTGGTCTTCCAGGCCCTGACTCTGTAAGTCCTTCTCCTCAATGCCCTGCTACCACATTCCCACGAGAGTTGAGAAACTTGGAGGTTGAAAAAGGAGACCAAAAATGTCTGTGATCTAGTTTTCACAGGTATTAATACTTTTACTTCCCTTTTCTACTCTCTTGTTGAGTCAGTTCAGACTCTCTGTTCTGGCCCCTGGGAGCCATGCTGTGAAGCCCAATCTGGGCCTGGGAGAGCACAGATGGTCACCGATGTTGAGTCATCCCCTCTCGGGCTCTTCTGCCTAGAAAGTAGCAGGCCCAGGAGGCCGACAGGTGGAGGCAGCGGGCGAGCAGAGGATTAGTCTTTATCTCCCTTCCTTCATCATCTTTATCAAAGTAGGTTTTCATTTGCTACTTACTTATACACAGTTTCATCCTGAAACTTCTTTGAATTGGCTTATGAAACCAATTATGTATTGTGAAGTAGGAAAAACTAAGCTGTGAAAAATCAGGTAAAAAGTGGCAAGTGATAGCTACTGGTGAAGACACTACCTACCCTGACTTGTTAACTTGCAAAGATGGTGTGACAAAGCCATTTGAACCCTGCGGTCTCTTTTACTGGCTTTGCTTTGTTTCTCTTGGTGTAGACATAAGAGCCCAATTGCTAGGTCATAGAGTAGCTTTAGTAGACATGGCCACTTTTCCAAAATGGGGATACTAATTTTCACTCCACCAGCAATGTATGAGTGTTCCAACCACTATATTTTTTTCAACATTTGCTATTGTTAGTTTCCCGCCCCCCTTAGCCATTTTGGTGGATATATAGTGGTGTCTCATTGAGAGTTTTTTTTTTTTTTAATTTTGCTTTTAGAGACAGGGTCTTGCTGTCATCCAGGATGGAGTGCAGTGGCGTGATCATAGCTTACTGCAGCCTTGAACTCCTCGGATCAAGCAATCCTCCTGCCTCAGCCCCCTGAGTAGCTAGGACTATATGCACACCACCACCAAACGTTTAAAAAAATTATTTTGCAGAGATGGGGTCTCTCTATGTTGTCCAGGCTTGTCTCAAACTCTTGGCCTCAAGTGATCCTCTCTCCTCTGCCTCCCAAAATCCTGGGATTATAGGAGCCACCACTCCGAGTCTCTCATTGAGGTTTTACTTTATTTTTCCCTGATAAGTAATGCTTTTGAGCACCTTTTCTTATGCTTATTGGTAATTTGTTAATAGATATCTTCTTTTATAAAGTGCCTGCTATTTTGCCTATTTTTTAAAAATTGGAGCTTGTGTTATTCTTTCTAATTATTAGGAGTTCTTTCTATATGTTCTACATATGAGTCTTCTGTGGGGTGTATATGTTGTGAATATCTTTGCACATTCTGTGGCGTTTCTTTTCATTCTCTTAATAGTGTCTTTTGATGAACAAAAGCTCTTAATTTTACGTATGTCTAATTTATCAGTGATTTCTTTTGTAGTTAGTGTTTTTTGGGTTTTGCGTAAGAAATCTTTGTTTACCTCAAGCCAAGGAGATATTATCCAACGCATTCTAGAAGCTTTATTGTTTTATCTTTTATACGTAGGTCTATAATACACTTGAAATTAATTTTTTTGTATGGTATGAGGTAGGGTATTCAATTGCCCCAACACCATTTCATGAAATGACCACCCTTTCCCACTAAAATGGAGCAGTGTCTTTGTTGTAAATCTGGTGACCATATGTGTGTGTGTCTGTTTCTGTGCTCTCTATTCTATTGATTTATATGTCCATCTTTGTGCCCATATCACATTCTGTTAATTACTATAACTCTATATTGAAGTTAAACGTTGTCATTCTTTTTCAAGACTGTCTTGACTAATCTCGGCCCTTTGCATTTCCGTTTATATTTTAGAATCAGTTTGTCAATTTCCACAAAAAATCCCACTTGGATTTTATTAAAATTATATTGGATTTATAGATTTGTTGGAGAGAATTTATATCTTAAAATTTAGTCTTCAATCCACAAACATGGTATATCTTTCCATTTGTCTTGAATTTCTTATTTCTGTCAGCAAACGTTTTGTGATTTTCAGTGTAGTGTTCGTGCATATCTTTTGTTAGATTTATCTTTATTGTTGATAGTTTCTGATGCTTTTGAAATGATATTTTTTTCTATTTTTATTTCAACTTGTCATTTGCTAGAAATACAATTGTATGTAGAAATACAATTGATTTTTGCATATTAACCTTGAATCCCATTGACTTACTAAAATTACTGATTAATTCTAATAGTTTGTTTATTGACTCAGGTTTTCTAAGTATATAGTCATCTGCAAATAATGATAGTTATATTTCTTCCTTTTTAGGTTTATACTTTCTATTTCTTTTTCTCACCTTATTGCATTGGCTAAGATTTCTAGTAAATGTAGATGGAAATGGTGACAGTAGACATCTTTGTCATGTTCTCAAATCCAGTAGGAAAGTATTTAATATTTCACATTTAAGTACAATGTTAGCCATAGGGTTTTGTTTGTTTGTTTATATTTTATTAGATTAAGAAAGTTACTTTCTGTTCTTGGTTTTCTGAGAGTTAAAAAAAATCATGAATAGATGTTGGGTTTTATCAAATGCTTTTTCTGGATCTATTGAAATTATCATATGTTTTTCTCCTTTATTTGGTCAACATGGTGATATACATTCCTTGATTTTTAAATGTTAAGGAATTCTTACATTCCTGGAATAAGTCTCACTTAGTCATGATGTATTATTATTCTTACTTATGGCTGAATTTGATTTTCTAATGTTTTGTTCCAGTTTTCCCATCTATGTCCTTGAGAGATATTGACCTGTACTTTTCATTTTTGTAATGTCTTTGTCAGGTTCTTGTATCAGGATTATGCCGTCCTTCTCTAGTAAGCTGGGGTGAGTTCCCTTTTTCTTTATTCACAGAAAGACTTTGTGTAAGATTGGTAATGTCCTTTCTTAAATGTATGTTTTGAAGAATTTACAAGTGAAGTCATCTGGGCCTGGATTTTTTTTTGGACTGAGAAAATTATCTTGAAATCTTGATTTTTATTTTCTCATTGTATTTTTTTTCCTTAAGATGTTTGCAATTCTCCGGAAGAAGAAGACTTTCTATGAGCTCTTTTTCAGTCACTTCAGGGAGAGTAAGGTGGAGATATCAAATGCCATAACGAAGCTATTTCCTTTCCTCGAAAGCCTCAGAGACCACTCTCTCATCACCCATAAAGTCTACACTGTAAGTGGAGTTTGTTATCAGCCCGTGGCAACCCAGTCCCACATTAATTTCCACTTGGCATCTTGGATTCAAAGTTCAGTATGTCGCTAACTGCCTGAGTGGCCTTTTATGCCTTTCATGGGAAGACTCTTTTCTGTTGGTGATCATTCTATAAGGTGCAAGGTGACAGGGCAAACAGACATTATTGAAGATACTTTTGTTTCTAACTGAAGCTCTTCTCTTTTGTAGCAAGTATTGGGGTGCAGTGGATGGGAATGGTGAGGTGGCCGTATCAAAATTGATATGCTCTGCAAATATATAGTGATTTATACAACATCACAAAATGATATTAAGAGAATTAGGAGAATTGGAGCAGTATTTCATTATAATACCTGCTTATGACTGGTGAAATCCCCAGGGAATTCATGCCATTATAAAATGAATTTCTCCCTTGCTGTTGTCTCCTCAAAAGTGTTTAACTTTCATTAGGTGGCTCTGGAGCCTTGGAATTCAAGTAAATTTGATCAATGGGTACTCCTGGAGGTATAGAGAAGGAAGCCATTTCTTCAATGTGAGGTTGTGCTCTTCCCTTTGTGTTCTTCACAGCAAGGGCAGAACCATTTCCCTAATTCCCGGAGCCTGTTCAGGACTTCTCATACCATAGCGGGGAAGGGGGGCAATGTGGGGCCAGTGATTGCTGTGCAGTCAACAGAATTGCTGTAAGATCCATTCCTGAAGAATCCTAGGTGGGATGAAAGTTTTAAAGTCAAAAGGAAGGGTTTACTTGTTTTTTAAGCAGTAAATAAAATATTTAAGAAGTTCTAAAATGTTACATGAAAAATAGTAGTCTACCTGCATGGAGAAAATAGAACAAGTATTCTATGCAATTACTTCCTGGATCTCTGTTTAACTTTGAAACTATTATTTTATATACCTTTTCCTTGAACTTTTAAAAAGGATTCTCAAGAAGCCTGTATAAACTTGGTTCCTGTACAGAGAGTGGTGTACCATGTTCTGTGCCACCTCAAGGAGAGATTTGATTGTTCACTTCTACAAGTCCTGTTCAGCAGGATTAACCTGAAGGAATATCCTGATTTAATTCAGATTCATAAAAGCTTTGAAAACGGTAATTAATTCTCTCCCCTCTCTTTTGGTGTCCAGGTCTACTTTTCATTTATTCATTAGCTCAGTCCCTCATTTAATAAGTATTCATGAAATGCTTACATATCCCAGGCCCTGTGCTAGGCAGTGTGAATATAACTGAGCTGGTGCCCGGCCTTCCCTCACTGGCAGCCTCCTGGGTCCCTGGTCCAGGCACCTTGGGACATCCCCCAGTGTCGCAATATTCACTTGCTTGGAGCTTTCTGATAGTCCTTCCTTTGTTCCTCGGATCTGGACCACCGCTGGGGAAGTCTGTCTAGTTCCTCCCTGGTATCCTCTGTCTTTGGGAACCTCTCACCCTTCCTGACCCAACTAAGCTAAAACTCTTCTCTTTTCTAGCCCCACCTTTAAGGCTGTTTGGCTTTCTCTTTTATCTACATGGATCTTTCTAGGATCCTCTGTTTCTTCCCTAAAGTTTGTACAGTTCACAGAGACATGGCACTTATAGAACTTACATTGAGATAAGCTTTCACTCCTCTCTGATCATCTTCTTGGATGATTAATAATTGTTTACAATTTTTCCACTGCTCCATCATCCTTAAAACCCAAGAGGCTCACCACCTATAAGATTTCAGTGTTTTTTCCCCTCCTTTTGGCTGTCCCAGGGGAAGGGACAAGTAATACCAACTCACAAGCCACTGAGATTCAGAGTGACCCAAGGGCTAGGAGTTCCCCATTGAATTATAAAAATACACACATGCGCCATCTGTGTAATCATGAGGTGGTATCCCTGATCTCTTGCCTACAGACTCTAATTAATATTTTTCTGTGTTCAGTGATCCAAGACAAACATTCTTCCCAGAAAAGTGATGGAGAAGAGACACAAAAAATGCACAGTATTCAGTCAAACTGTGAAAGAGGTTGTTCTGACTGTATAAAAGCTTGTTTTCTGGTCTACTAAAAGGAAAAAGAGACAAGGGACCCAAGCTCTGGAAGGCAGACTGTGCTGCTGGGGAGAATGCTGGAGGGGTGTAGGGAAGGTGGATGAGGGACACTTTGCATTGATTCCAAAGTGACCTGCCTCCAGATAGAATCTAAGAGCACTCTTGAGAGGTGGCAAAGAGACTTTCTGCCCAATAACCTGGAGAGTGGAATCAGAATCTGCTTGTGAATTAGGAGTTTACAGGAGACCGTCGGTGTGAAGCTGTGATGGGCTAAGAACTGTGGGCCTGTGGCCACAACGTCAAAGAGTAGACCCTTGGTGATGGCAGAAGGGGCTGATTTAAATATGGGGGATGATGTTCAAGAGTAGGACTACTCACAGAGAAAGGGAGTCATGTAGAAAGAGACGGTAGAGACGTGGTGCAAATGTGGAGAAGAGGATGTGGGGACTCTGAGGAAGAGAGAGAGGAGGAAGGAAGGGAACCGAAGGAGCAGCAAAGGGTAAAAGGCAACAAATACAACCACGTTATTAGCAGCTCACTCTGAATGACCATCTGTGCGGCAGGTGTGGGTTGAGTGCCCACAGCTGTTAGTATTGGTATTACTTATGTGCCCATCTTGCAGATAAGGAAACTGAAATCTAGGGAGACCCTGTGTGGATTTTGCATAAGGTCAGATGAGCGAGGATGAATCCAGGCATTCTGAACCCAGAGCCTGGGTTCTTAACCCTGGGCTACTACCCAGGTAATCTAATGGAAAAGGCAGAAACATGAAACAAAAATGGGGACATATATGCACAAAGAAAAATACAGAGACATGAATAGCAAGAGCTGGAGGAAGTGGAGGCAAATCAGACACTGAATCCTCATGGGAAGGTCAACAGGAAAGAGTGAACAGATGTGTGTGGAGGGGTGAAAGGGGGTGGGGACGAGGTAACCAGGACTTGGCAGGAACTGAGGGAGGGCCTGGGGCAGGGCAGCCTTGGGACAAAGGCAGGTTCACTTTGGCCAGGGATGTCAAGACAAGCCGTGGCCGGTTACCAGAGTGCGAGGTGGCCTGGCCGAGGCCTCTCAGCCAGGGGTGCAGCTGACCCGCTGGATCTGCCAGCTCCAGATGGGCTCTGCATTGGGGCTTGGGGGGTCTTTAACTCCTACACTATAAAGACTAAAAAGGGATTAGGGGAAAATGGCAAAACCCATACTTCAACTTCTGAAATAAACTTCTAATTTCTTCCCCCCAGGAACTGGTGGAAACTCTTTTGGAAGCCTGACTGGGTCACACTCAGAGTCCTTGTTTTCCACTGGTCTGTTTCTGGTGACTGTTCTGTGGTCCTTTGTTGCCTCATCCCATTCTGGAATGTGCTGTGGGGGCTGCTTCTTTGTGTTACTGTTTGCCCAGAATTTTCTGCCTTTGCATCTGCAGTGTTTTCAAGTTCAGGATTTAAATAACAAGGTCTTTATCCTCTGGGTTGCCAGGGAACGTTCCTTCTTCCTGTATCCCTAGACACACTTGCTGCCAGTTCCTGCTAGCTCTGGGCCTGGATGTTTTACTTGTGAGCCTACTTCACAGTTTTCTGCCTGTGTCTGCTTGACTGTGGCTACTGCCTTAGTGCTTTGACCTCCATGCAGCGGTGGCCCATGCCATGGTGGTTGGAAGGGACAAGGAGTGATGAGCAGCAGGGGGAAAACAAAATATCTATGAATCCAAACATGGTTTAGGTACAACCCCACCTGAGAGTGGACTTTGGCGTTCCTCTGTGAAACAGAACAGGTAAATGCAAGGAGAAAAGATGATATAACCAGAGACAAAAATGATGCACTAGGAAGCCAAGAAGCAAATCAACAATGTGCCCAAGAGCCTGAGCCAGCAGGTAAGACTGACTGACTGGGTTTGCGTGAGTGTGGAGGAGCCGGGGGCCCTGGCTGAGGGCAGAGGAATGGAGTAATGCACGGCGCAGGGAGACAGTTATTTAACAAAGGGGACAATCACACAGACACAGAGAGGGCAGGAACGGAGCCTGATATCCTGATGAGACAGACCTGGAGGAAGAAAGTTAGAAAGGAAAACTGAGAGACAAGGGGAAAGAGTTGCAGGGCCTCAGCAGGGAAGAGAAACAGAAACAAAATGGAAAAGGAGGAGCTAGAGAGAGACTGGCCATAGACTCAGTGAGGCACAAACACCTTCCCAGGGTGGAGGCAGCAGGATATGCAGACGGGGCTATTAAGTAGAGACTTGAGAAGGAAAGAGAGGCAGGGTGAGGAGTAACCAAATGGAAATAGGACAGAGCGAGGCTCTATTGGATCTCAGCTGTGGTCTTTTTTGTCTTCAGGGTCCTGCAAACCAGTAGTGACTAATGGAGATGCAAGAAAGATGCCCAGCCCATTGCCCTGTGATGAACAAAGTAATTATGACTTACCTTACAAATTTTCTTTTTTTTTCAGGTGCTCTATTTTTTTTGGTTGTTCGTTTGTTTATCTTTTACCATCTTAACCATTTCTTTACATTGACAAATAAAAAATTATATATATTTATCATGTACAATGTTGTTTTGAAATATATATACATTGTGAAAAGGCTAAATTGAGCTAATTAACATATATATTACCTCAAATACTTGTCATTTTTGTGGTGAGAACACAAAGTCTGTTCTCTTAGTGATTTTCAAGAGTACAATACATTATTAACTACAGTTACCATGTTGTATAATACTGTGTTTCCCAACTCTCGGGCTGTGGCCTAGTACTGGTCAGTGGCCTGTTAGGAAACAGGCCGTGTGTCACCGCCTGAGCCCTGCACCACCACCACCCCCCAGCCCCCTCCCCCACCCCCGGGCTGTGGAAATATTATCTTCCATGAAACTGGTCCCTGGTGCCAAAAAGGTTGGGAACTGCTGGTAATAGAGCTCTTGAACTTATTTCTTTTATCTAACTGAAACTTTATATCCTTTGACCAACATCTCCCCAATTCCCATCTTTCCCCAACCCCTGCCCCTTTGCCACCACATACTCTCAATTTCTATGAGTTCAACTTTTTTACACTCTGTGTATAAGTGAGATGTGGGATATTCGTTTCTCTATGTTTGGCTTACTTCACTTAACACAGTGTCCTCCAGTTTCACCCATGTTGTTGCAAATGACAGAATTTCCTTCTTTCTTAAGGCTGAATAGTATTTCATTGTGTATGTATGTATTACAATTCTTTACACATTCATCCATTCATGGATACTTGGCTTGATTCCAAATCTTGACTACTGTGGATAATGCTGTAGTGAACACAGGAGCGCAGACATCTCCTCAGTATGCAGACAGTCCCTGACTTATGATGGCTCCACTTAGGATTTTTCAACTTTATGATGGGTTTATCAAGGTATTAAATGCATTTTTGACTTACAATATTTTTGATTTACAATGGGCTTATGGAGATGTAGCCCCATCATAAGTCTAGAAGCATCTATACTAATTTCATATCCTTTGCATATATACCCAGCAGGGGTATTGCTGGATCATATAGTAGTTCTATTTTTAATTTTTTGAGGAAACTCCATACTGTTTTCCATAACAGTATGAACAGTATGAACTAATTTACATTCCCACTAACAACGTACAAGGATTCCCTTTTCTCCATATATTTGCAAAGTTTGTTATCTTTAGTGTTTGATAACAGCCATTCCAACAGGTGTGAGGTGATATCTCATTGTGGTTTTAATTTGCATTTTCTTGATGATTAGTGATACTGAGCATTTTGATACTGTTGACCATTTGTATGTGTTCCTTTGAGAAATGTCTATTCAGATCCTTTGCCCATTTTTAAATTGGTTGTAAATTATTATTATTATTTTTGTTTGTTTTTTACTATGGAGTTGAGTTCCTTATATATTTTGGATATTAACTCTCTTATCAGCTGTATGGTTTGCCAATATTTTCTCCCATTCTGCAGGCTGCCTCTTTACTCTGTTGATGGTTTCTTTGGCTATGCAGAAGCTTCTTAATGTGATGTAGCCCCACTTGTTTATTTTTGCTTTTGTTGATTGTGTTTTTGGAGTTATAACCAAAAATCATTGCTCAGACCAATATCATGGAGCTTTCCTCCTATGTTTTCTTCTAGTAGTTTTATAGTTTCAGGTCTTACATTTAAATCTTTAATCCATTTTGAGTTGATTTTTTTTATGTGGTATGAGATACGGGTCTAATTTCATTCTTTTGCACGTGGATATCCAGTTGTCCTGACACTATTTATTAAAGAGACACTCATTTCCCCATTGTGTGTGCTTTGCACCTTTGTTAAAAATCAATTGATTTGACCATAAAATTGACCATAAAAATCAATTGACCATAAATGCATGGATCCAAACTCTCTATTTTGTTCCATTTGTCTATGTCTCTATGTTTATGCCAGTACTATCCTCTTTCAATTTCTGTAGCTTTGTAGTATATTTTGAAGTCAGGTAATGTGATGCTTTCCACTTTGTTCTTTTTGTTTAAAATTGCTTTGGCTATTTGGAGTCTTTTGTGCTTCCACACAAATTTTAGATTTGTTTTTTCTATTTCTGTGAAAAACACCACTGGAATTTTCATGCAGGTTGCATTGAATCTGTACAGCACTTTGTGTAGTATGGACATTTTAACAATATTAATTCTTCCAATTCATGACCATGGGATATCTTTCCATTTCTTTGTTCCTTCTTCAATTTCTTTCATCAATGTCTTAGAGTTTTCTGTGTGTAAATATTTCATCTCCTAGGTTAAATTTATTCTTAAGTATTTTTAATAGTTATTGTAAATTGGATTGTTCTCCTGATTTCTTTTTCAGACACTTTATTATTAGTGTGTAGAAATTCAACTGATTTTTTGCAAGTTGATTTTGTATCCTCTCACTTTACTGAATTTGTTTCTTAGTTATAGCTGTTTTCTGGTGAAGTATTCAGGGTTTTCTACATATAAGATCATGTCATCTGCAAATTGCGATGATTTAACTTCTTCCTTTCAAATTTGGATGCCTTTTATTTCTTTTTCTTGCCTGATTGCTCTGGCTGGGACTTCCAGTACTATATTGAATAGAAGTGGTAAAGATTGGGCATCCTAATCTTATTCCTTATGTTAGAGGGAAAAATTTCAACTTTTCACTATTGAGTAGGGTGTTAGTTGTGGGCTCGTCATATATGATCCTTATTGTGTTGTGGTACATTTCTTCTATAGCTAATTTGTTGAGAGGTTTTTTTTTTTTTTACCTTGTTCAGAGTTTTTATCATGTTGAGAGTTTTTATCATGAAAGAATGTTGAATCTTGTCTAGTGCTTTTTCTACATGTGTTGAGATGATTATATGGTTTTTGTCCTTCATTTTATTAATGCAGTGTGTGACCTTTATAGATTTGTGTATGTGGAACCATCATTGCATCCCAGGGACAAATCCCACTTCATCATAGTGAACATCTTTTTAATGTGGTATTGAATTTGATTTGCTAGTATTTTTTTTTTTTTTAGTATGAATGGCTAAAATTTCCCATTTATTCTTTTTTTATTTCAGAATACTACATGGGTAGAAATGTTTTGGTTACATGGATGGCATTTGTACTGCTTGAGGCAAAGTTATGAGTGTGCCCATCACTCTGATAGTGTATATTGTACCTCGTATGTATGATTTCACCAATCCCCTCCTCCCCACTCCTACCTGCTTGATTTCTGTTGAGTTTTACTTCCATCTGTGCACATGAGTGCTGTTCAGTTAGTTCCAATTTAATAGTGAGTACATGTGGTGTTTTTTTTCCATTCTTGTGATTTTTCACTAAGGAGAATGCTCTCCAGTCCCATCCATATTGTTACAAAAGGAATTAATTCATTTTTCTTATGGCTGAGTAGAACTCCATGATATACACATGGCGCATTTTATTAATCCACTCATGAATTGATGGGCACTTGGGTTGATTACACATCTTTGCAATTGTAAATTGTTCTGCAATAAACATTTGGGTGCAAGTGTCTTTTTGATAAAATGACTTCTTTTCTTTTGTGTAAATACCCAGTAGTGGGATTGCTGGATCAAATGGTAGGTCTAGTTTTAGTTCTTTGAAGAATCTCCATACTATTTTCCATAGAGGTTGTATTAATTTTCAGTCTCACCAACAGTGTATAAATGTTCCTCTCTGCATCCATGCCAACATCTATTGTTTTGGGACTTTTTGATAAAAGTCTTTCTCACTGGGGTCAGGTGATATCTTAATGTGGTTTTGATTTGCATTTCCCTGATGATTAGGGACATTGAGCATTTTTTCATATGTTTATTGGCCATTAGTCTATCTTCTTTTGAAAAGCTTCTGTTCATGTCTTTTGCCCACTTTGTAAAGGGTTGTTTGATTTTTTTTTGGTGATTTGCTTGAGTTCTTTGTAGATTCTGGTTATTAGCCCTTTATCAGATGTATAGCATGTGAATATTTTCTCCCATTCTGTAGGTTGTCTATTTGCTCTAATGATTGTTTCCTTGGGTATGCAGAAGCTTTTTAATTTAATCAAGTCACATTTATTTATTTTTGTTGCTGCTGTGATTGCCTTTGGGGTCTTCTTCATAAATTCTTTGCCTAGGCCAATATCTAGAAGAGTTTTTCCAACATTTTCTTCTATATTTCTAATGGTTGCATGTCTTAAGTTCAAGTCTGTTATTCATTTTGAATTAATTTTAGTGAGTGTTGAGAAGTATGGATCCTGTGTCAATCTTCTCCATGTGGCTGTCCAAATTTCCCAGCACCATTTATTGTGTAGGGATTGTTTTTACCAGTGTATATTGTTGTCTACTTTGTCAAAGATCAGATGACAATATGTGTATGGTTTTTATCTGGGTTCTCTGTTATGTTCCATTTGTCTAGTTCTCTATTTTTGTGCCAGTACCATGCTGTTTTGTTTGCTATAGCCTTATAGTATAACTTAACATCTGGTAAAGTGATGCCTCCCAATTTGTTCCTTTTGCTTAAGGTTGCTTTGCCTATTTGGGCTCTTTTCTGGTTCCATATGAAGCATGGAATTATTTTTTCCAGATATGCGAAAAATGACATTGGTATTTTAATGGGGATTGTATTGAATCTGTAGAGCACTTTGGGTAGTATAGACGTTTTAACAATGTTGATTCTGACAATCTATGGGCATGATATATTTTTCCATCTGTTTACATCCTCTCTGATTTCCTTCCTCAGTAACACATAGTTCTCCCTGCAGAGGTCTTACCTCCTTGGTTAGATATATTCCTAGATATTTTATTTTCTTTGTTGCTATTGTGAAAGGTATTGAGTCTTTGATTTGATTGTCAGCTTGACTGTCGTTGGTGTATAGGAATGCTATTAATTGGTGTAGAGTGATTTTGTATCCTGAGACTCTACTGAGTTTATTTATCAATTCCAGGAGTCTCTTGGCAGAATCTTTGGAGTTTTTTAGATATAAGATGATATATTCAGCGAAGAGTGATAGTTTGACCTCATCTGTCCCCATTTGGATACCTCTGATTTCCTTCTCTTGTCTGATTGCTCTGGCTAGGACTTCTAGCACTATGTTGAATAGAAGTGGTGACAGTGGGCAACCATTTCTAGTTCCAGATCGAAGAAGGAATGATTTCAGTTTTTCCCTGTTCAGTATGATGTTAGCTGTGGGTTTGTCAGGCACGGCTTTTACAATTTTGAGGTATATTCCATCTATGCCTATTTTGTTAAGAGTTCTTATCCTAAAAGGGTGCTGAATTTTGTCAAATGCTTTCTCTGTGCTTATTGAGATGATCATATGCTCTTTGTTTTTGCTTCTGTTTTTGTGGTGAATCACATTTATAGATTTGCACATGTTGAACCATCCTTTTATCCCTGTGATGAATCCCACTTGGTTGTGGTGGATTATTTTTTTGATATGCTGCTGAATTGGGCTTGCTAGTATTTTATTGAGAGTTTTTGCATCTATATTTATTAGAGAGACTAAGTAGGTTGTGTGTTTCCAAGAATTTGTCCATTTCCTCAATGTTTTCCAGTTTATGTGCATAGAGGTTTTTATAGTATCCAGAGATGATGTTTTGTATTTCTGTTGTGTCAGTTGTATTATATACTTTTCCATTTCTGATTGCACTTATATTAAAGTCCTTTCTTTTCTGTTTTTGGTTAATCGAGCAAGAGTACTGTCAATTTTGTTTAACTTTTTGAAGAACCAACTTTTTGTTTTATTAATCTTCTGTATAATTCTTTTGTTTTTTATTTCATTTAGTTGTACCCTGACCTTAGTTATTTCTTTTCTTCTGCTGGGTTTGGGATTGGTTTCCTCTTCCTTTTCAAATTCCTTGAGATGATTCATTAGCTTGTTGATTTGTGATCTTTCTGTTTTTTTGATGTATGCATTATTTTTATATTATAAAACCTCTTAATATTCTTAATTTTTATATTTTAACCTTCATACTTGAGCTATAAGTGATTTATACAGCACCAATACTATTAGAGTACTTTGTATTTTGACTGTGCACTTATTTTACCAGTGAGTATTATACTTTCCTATGTTTTTGTATTATTAACCAGCAACCTTTTCATTCAACTTGAAGTACTCCTTTTAGCATTTCTTATAGACCAGTCTAGTGGTAATGAATCACTTATAGCTTTTGTTTATCTGGGAAAGTCTATCTCTCTTTCATTTCTGAAGGACAGCTTTGCCAAATACAGTATTCTGGTGGCAGTTTGTTTTCATTTAGCACTTTGAATATGTCATCTCACTCTCCTTTGGTCTGTAAGGTTTCTGCTGAGAAATCCAATATGAGCCTTATTGAAACTCCCTTATATATTATTTTCTTCTTTTCTCTTGCTGCTTTCAGAATCCTCTCTTTGTCCTTGATTCTTGACAGTTTGATTATAGTATGTCTTAGCGTAGTTTTGTTTGGATTGAATCTGATTGGAGACCTTTGACCTTCCTGTATCTGGAAATTTACATCTTTCCCCAGGTTTGGAACATTTTCTGATATTATTTCTTTAAATAAGCTTTCTACCTCTTTGTTTTTCTCTTCTTCTTTATGAATTACTATGATTCTAATATTTGCTCTTTTTATGTGTCTCACAAATCCTGTAAGCTTTCTTCATCCCTTTTCATTCCGTTTTCTTCTCTGACTGTATATTTTCAAATAACCAGTCTTTGAGTTCACTGATTCTTTCTTTTGCATGATCAGTTCTGCAGTTGGTGCTCTCTGTTGCAGTGTTCATTTCATTCACTGTATTTTTCAGCTCCAGAATTTCTGTTTGATATTTTAAAAATAATGTCAATATCTCTGTTAAATTTCTCCTTTTGGTCATTTATTGTCTTCCTGATTTCAGTGAATCATTTCTCTGTATTTTCTTGAAGTTTGCTGAGATTACTTAAAACAATTCTTTTGAATTCTTTGTGAGACAGTTTGTTCTTTCCTTTGCTTTGGGGTCAACTGCCAAGAGATTATTATGTTCTTTTGGTGGTGTTATATCTCTTTGGTTTTTCATGTTTTTTATTGCCTTACATTTATGTCTATGCATTTGAGGAAGTAGGGACTTATTTCAGTCCTTGCAGACTGGCTTTGTCTGGGAAAGCCTTTCACCCCATCCAGAGATTTTGGGAAGGTCATCTAGCATGATCCAAGGGCAGGCTTCCTATAGGAGTCCTCAGGCAGGCTAGCCTGGTGCCTAGGACAACTGATGGGCAGGAATGTGCTGCGGTGGGCCTTGAGCCAGAGTCTGCAGAGCTCTGCAGTGCTGGTGCAGGCCCTTCAGGCCCTAGAGTTGGCATGAAGTCCCGTGCTTCTGGGGACAGCCTGGTGCTGGAATAGCTCTGAAGCCCAGTGCCACTGGGTCTGGTCTGGAGCCTGGGGCCACTGTGGCCAGACTGGTACTGGGGCAGGCTGCATACTGAGTCTGAAAGGATGGTCTAAAGCTTGGGGCTGTAAGATTCAGACTGGGGCCAGAGTGGGAATGGAGGTTCAGACTGCAATACTGGCTGGAGTCTGGGATCATGGGAGCCTTCTTGGCACTGGGTTTTAGTGGGGATGAGCCTGGTGTTTGGGTCCAGGGCAAAATCTGGTGCTTACTTCCTTCTCCTTTGCCCAGTCATATGATACCTCTCTCAACACCGTGCTGCCTGTGATCGGGGGAGGGTTGGCAAAGATAATGCAAAACTGTTCCTGCTGTCCTTTTCAATGTGTTGTTTATTATTTCTGTGCTACACTTAGGTGCTGTAATTTCTCATCTGGTTTCCTCAGCTCTTGTGAAGGTATTTTCATCAGTGTCACGCATGGATAGTTGTTTACATTGGTGTTTCTGCAGGGGGACAAGTGCTGGAGAGTCCTCTTCTGCCATCTTGCTCTGCTCCTCCACAATTTTCTAATTGTATCTTTGTTTTCCTATGAGAGCAAAAACTTTCTTTTGTTTTCCCTCAGGCAGGGAACAGCAGGGCCTGCACTAGGAGAGGCAGGAAGGCCCCAGGGCACAGCCTGGAAGAAGGATCTCACTCTCAGCACCTGAAGCTGAGCGAGTCTCCAAATTTTAAGGCACCCCAAGGTGCCACATTTGCCTCACCCTAGTTCTGACCCTGAGAGACAGTGATTTAAAAAGTGTAGGGAAAAGAGCAAGAATAGAGAAAGAGACAGAGGGAAATAAATGCCAAGAAATAAGAAAAAATGGGGGAGACTCAGAGAGAACTATATGGAGAGTGAGTTAAGGAAAATGAGTGAAAGTGGGTAGAGAGCAGCCACGTAAAGAGGGAGAGAGGACACAAATGAAGACACTGTCTGATCTGCGGAGACGCCACCTGAAGGAAGGCGCAGGGTGCTCCTGTCGCCACGGGGAAGGGCGAGGTGTTTCCTTATCCAAATGGCCCCTGTGACCCTCAGACTGCAACAGGCCTCTCCTCAGGCATCTCACCCTCTCCACGGCTCAGTCACCATCTGTTGATTCCCAAACACCCATCTCCAGTGTAGACCTGTCCTCCGGGCTCATTTCCCCAAGTGCCTGAAGACCTTTATTCAGAGGTCAGAAGGTCGTCTCTCTTTGGAGGCTGTATCAGTCACCTATTGCTGTGTCATGTAACAAACCATCCCAAAACATGTGGCTTAAAACAATCATCATTTTTTTTGCCATGTCTGTTAATTCCAACTTTAAAATATCTCCAACCTGTCCATTTCTCTCCATCCCCAGCAAGATCACCCTAATCCAGATCCCCATCACTCTCACTGAAACTAGGGGAACAGTCACCTGTCTGTCCTCGTCCTTCACTCTTGCTCCCATCAACTCCACTCTCTGTATTTCAGCTGAATGGACCTTTGAAAAATGGAAACCAGTTCATATGGCTTTCCTGTTTAAACCCAGTGCCTCCTCTTGGCCCTCAGTGTTAAGTCAACGTTGCTTGGTGTGCATATTGAAGGATGCCTGCCATGTAGCTGCACATTCCCTGTGACTTGCCTGTCAACCCCTGTGCCATGTTCCCACCACACCAGACTTCCTTTTGTTACTTGAACTTGCCAAGTTCTCTCTCTTATGTCCTGGCCTTTACATATGCTTTTGGAAACAGTTTGTTGTAATCTCCTAAATGATAATATACATACCCTATAACTCAATAATTAAGCTCCTCAGCAGAAGCCAACAATAATGTGTATTATGTTCATCAAAACACATAGAAAAGCATGTGCATGACAGCATTATTCATAAAAGCCAAACACTTGAAACAGCAGAAATGGATAAATACTTCATGGCTTCTTTCTAAAATGGAATACTATACACCAGTGAAAATTATTATAGAAAATTAATATGGATGAACTTCACAAGCATATTGAATAAAATATATATACAAATTTGGGGGATTTGGCTTTTTTGGGATATACATATATATATGGGGAGAGAGAGAGAGAGAAAGAGAGAGAAGAAAGCATGATTCCATTTTTACAAATTACATAATAGCCTAGATTAATCTAGTTATTGGAAGCCAAGATGGTGGTTGGTTTTGAGCAAGACTATCGGGACAGTCAGTAGGAGGTGTCACTAGGAGGCTTCTGAGGTGTTGGGGTAATCTTGTTTCTTGACCAAAGTGATATGGTTACTTTATGATCATTCAAACCCAGTTTTATCTCTGTATGTTATTCTGCAATTATAATTTCTATTTTATTATTTTATTTGTTTATTTAGAGAGGGAGTCTTGCTCTATCACCTAGGCTGGAGTGCAGTGGCGCCACTGCAGCTTAATGCAGCCTTGACTTCCCGGGCTCAAGTGATCCACCCCCCTCAGCCTCCCAGGTAACTGGGACTACAGGCATCAGCCATCACACCTGGGTAATTCTTGTTATTTTTGTAGAGATGTGGTCTCACTATGTTGCCAAGGCTGGTCTCAAACTCCTGGCCTCAAGTGATCCTATAATTTTTATTTTTATAAAAGGCCAAAAAAATTAGTCATCAGTGGATGAGAAGAGTAGGTAAAGGGAGAAATTAAAAATAAAAGAGAGTCAAGAGAGCACGAAGGAAGGGACAGAGTTGAGCAACAGGAAAAAAAAGGGTCAGGAGGGTGTGTGTGAAGCTTTCGCCCTAGGAGTGAAATTTAGGGAGTGAAGGGCCCACTGGGGAGACGAATGAAAACTCTTTGTTCTTTACAACTTTGCCCAGGGGCAGAGGTTCCCAGCCAAAGAATCAAAATTAATTCCTGTTTTGTGCATCTGGTGGATAAAAAGAAGAAAAAGCCATTTTTTAACTCAGAAGATGAGCAGGAAGCCCAAGCAAGAACTAACCATAACCAGTCACCCGACATAGTAGGTAAGGCTGTCTGGACGAATTTGTAGCTGTGAATCACAGGTTACCAGGTAAGGGGCTCAGGCACCTCATCAGGGCCCATCGAAGCAGTCCAGGGAGCCTGGGATGGAGGCAGGGAGGGGAGGGGCCAGCACCTCAAGCAGTGAGCCCTCAGCTTAACAGAAGAAATCCCTAGGAATTGGTAAAATACCAAAAGACAGAAATGGAGGTAATAAGTATTGATGTCAGAGAGGCTGTTTCCGAATGAAGAGAGGAAGGCATAGGGAGGAGTTAAGGAAAAGGAAAAAAATCAGGAGCCAAGATATTCACAAGAGGAGATGAGAAAGAAACACACAAGACAGGGAGAGGCGTGAAGAGACACCAGTGCCGGAAACAGAGGCAGAAGAGGGGAGAGGGGCAGAACCGAGAGGAAAGGCAGGAAGTAAAACGAGAGGGAGAGAAAAGTGGGGCGAGGGCGGGGGTGAGACCAGGGCCAGCGGATGGGCAAAGCTGCGTCCGTGTGTAAAGTTTGTCAGATTTTGGTTTAAAACCTGGAAAAACCTGCAGGTCACATTCATTCAAGGAGACTGGGGCCTTGGGTTAACTTAGCTTCGAGGACTTCCTAGTGCTCTATTTGTGTTTTGAGACTGGGTCTTGCTGTGTCACCCAGGCTGGAGTGCAGTGGTGTGATTATAGCTCACTGTAAACTCAAAATGTTAAGCTCAGACGCTCGTCCCACCTCAGCCAACCAGAGCAGCAGGGACTACAGGTGTGCAGCACCACGCCCAGCTAATTTTTACATTTTTTGTAGAGACAGGGTCTCTGTATGTTGCCCAGGCTGGTCTCAAACTCCTGGCCTCAAGGGATCCTCTTGCCTGGGCCTCCCAAGGTGCTGGGATTACAGGTGAGGACCCCTGTGCCCCACCCCTAATACTCTTATTATGGGATTTCCTGCTCTGTGGACTCCTTGGTCACACCCTGAGACTCTTAATGGGTTTTGCTCTTTTGCACAGTCATCAGCAGTGAGGACTCTGAAGAATCCAATGATGGAGAAGAGCCCCTGGGAGCCTCCATCTCAGCCCTGGAAAGTGAGCCTGATGAGGAAGGTTAGGAGAGCAAGGCTGGGACTGTGGGAATCTGAACTGTGAATCATTGTTTCCTGATGCATTTTATTCTGAGCCCTTTCTGAATGATGGATCCAGTTCATCCTGGAGTCTCATTCTCTGCACTTAATAACTTGACCCTTTTGGGAAATGCAAGGAGACAAAAACTTGTTATAAATTTATTTTTGAGTATTAGGCTTCTTAATTGATGGATTCTAGTAATTAATATATGTACCCACACATTGATTATATAGTAGAAATTGGCTAGCAAAGTGATGAGTTTGTTTTTATAACTGACTAGTTACTATGCTTATTAAGTGTTAGATTTATACCATGATTTCTATAGAGAACAAAAAACTAAATATTCCTTTATGGGAAGATCATACCATCATCTAATCACAAACTGTGAATAGTGTCAAAAGACAATTCATCAAAATATCTAGTGTTAGAAGAAATAAAGACTTGAGATAAAGTGTTCTGAAACCCGAAGTATTGTTTTTGACAGAGTTCTTCAGCATGTCATGGCATATATAGTTATTTTTCAAAAGACCTTGCAAATTGTATTTTTGTCTTTACAATAGCCTTAAAGGGTAAGCAGGATAGACAGTGTCGGCCTTGTTGCCTAGGTAAGAAAACACAATCACATAGATGTTTCAAGGTCATCTACAAACACTCATGGGAAATTAAAGGAAAGACAAGACTAGCATCCTGGATTCTGAGATTTTTTTCCTTTGTAAAATGAGAGACAGAAACAATGACCAAAATGTTGTATTACCTCAATCCTGTTTGCAGCATGAGTTGTCATATGATTTACAACTCTTTAGTGTGCAACTTTGTGATTTGTTCTCCCTTTTTACTTTCTAGATCCAGAGACTATTAGAAACATGCCACTTTAGGGAAAACACCCTAGAAAAACAACTAAGAACAAATACAAATGTTGCCTTACCTGATGTTACAAAAGAACAATGTGTTAAATAATACATTCATTCTAATTGTTCACTGTATCTTTCAAAGTAAAATGTAAATTTGCATCATTCTTAACTTTTATCTTAGTGTAAGCAAACTGCTCTAAAAATAGTCCTCAAATGTGTCTATGGCTCAAAGACGAAAGAAGATGATTTCACAGCCTTGTAAAGAGTTCAAGGAGGCACCAGGATAGTGGGGGTAGAGGAAGCTCAACACCCCCAACACAAGATCTTCAATGTTTCCTTGCATGGAAAACAGGCAGCGATGAAGGAAATGTGGGATGACAGGGAGAAGGGGTCAGAAGTAACAGAGAGCAGGAAAGCAAAGGTCAGCAAAGCAAAGTTGCCCTTTGCCAGTGCATTGTCTCTGCCTGTGGGGACGGGAATGGAGCATCACTAACCTAGAAGGCAGGTAACTGAGAAGGGTGCAGGCTAGGACTTGCAAGGAATTTCAAGGTTTTTCCAAGTTTTCTTATTAGGGAATTTCCTTGGTCACACACTGAGACCCATAAAGAACCCTATTCTTTTGTGCAGTGATCAATAACAATGACTCTTCAGAATTAAGCCAGCTAGAGGAGGCACAAGAAGCCACTTATTCACGACCCCAGATTGTACCAGGTCAGAATATTGGAGTTGCAGCCCCTCGACTACAGAATATCCAGAGTCCAAATCCAGAGCTCTGTTCTCCCGATGAATTTTATTCAGAACGTTCTCCATATGCCTTGATTCTATACGTTCTAGGATGTCATTTTCTCCATTTAACCTCACTGGCCCTATTGGGAAATGGAGGGGTCAGGAAGGCATTATAAACTGTTCTTTGATTGGATGGGTCTAATCGAATCATACATTAGATGTAGCAAAAATATGTTAGTAAAATGACAGTCTGTTTTACTACACACTATCATATTTATTAATGCTAAAGAGTTGGAATAATGTACTTACTCTCCACCACCACCTTTTATGCTTGATAGAGCACTGTCAGCACGGTACTCCTCTATCTTCCTTTGTCTATCATCATAGCAGCTTTATAGTCCAAATCCTGTCTACAATGTAAGTAGTCATAAGATTTATAATCCTTTTGGTTGTGGATTACTGGTTTTGTTTTCCTTTCCTTTCTAGATCCTGTGAATATTGGAAACACATCTATTAATACTTGGAGGATATGCAAAAGGAAAAGCCCACATAGGCCTGAAAGTGTTCCATGGCCCGACTGCAATACAGGTTTATTCTTCACTGACATACATAGGATAAAAGATTTCTGGGCTGGTGGGGGTTAGTGCTCTACCCCACACAGTCATTTAGGGCCCAGGTGATGGAGGCTCTGACATCTTCAAAATGTTGCTTCCATGGTTCAGCTGGATAAGAAACTAATGTGGAAGCAGAAGAAGTGTGTGCAAACAAGTGGAAAGAGTAAGAAGTCTAAGAAATGGTGACAAAAGGGAGTGTCTGCCATGGCAAACTTGTCCCCAGCCTCAGCCTTGGGGATGGCTCCTGGACCAATTTTGACCAACGGGTCAGATGAAGGTAAAGGTGGCCCAGTGGTAGGAATATTTTTACCCCTCCCATATGAACTTCTCTTCTCCAACTTTCCTCTTAAATAATTCCCTGCCAAGTTGACTCCTAGACACAGACTAAGACTCTTAAGGAATTGTATTTCTTTCTGCAGAGATCAACAGTAGTAACTCTTCAGAGCTGAGTCATGGAGAAGAGCCTCAGGAAACCTGGAGCTCAGCCCTAAGAAGTGGGTCAGGTAAAGATTAGGATGCCAATCCTTGGCCTGCAGGATGTTAGGATGTTAGGAATCTGTATGAAAAGCTACTGCTTCTAGATGCATTTTATTCTGAGTATCTTGACTCCCTTGTATCCAGTTAATCCTGGGAATTCCTTTTCAGCATTTTAGAAAATGGAAGGAGGCAGGAAATTATTATAAACTCATGTTTAACAGGATAACTCTCAGTGACTAAATGTATGTAATTATATATTGCTGTTACAGAATAAATAAATAGCAAAATGATGGTATGTTTTTATACTTGTTGTCATGCCTACTAATACTAAGATGTTAGATTTTTACAGCAATATATTGGTTGACATTAATGTCATTTGTAATTGTAAAAGCCTCAAAAGACAACTGTTTCTGCTTGTAATTATAGAAAGAAATAAAATCTTCGGAAAACCACTCTCAAACTTTAGTATAGTTTTTGACAGAAATATATTGTGTTATTTCAATGCACTGTGGCAAATAAGATCTCATTTGTCATCACAAAATCCTTAAGACTTAGGCGGGCTAACTCTTGCTATCCCCATTTTGGGGTGAGAAAATAGATGTACAAACGTATGAGGGTCAAAAAAGAAAAGGAACAGTAGGGACTAGCAAATCAAGCGTGTCATGGTGGGTAACTGTTGTACGTAATGGACAGGAGGGTGAGAGCTGTGCCATGGGAACAAAGTCCAAAGAAGAGGCACAAGGAACCCAGAGTATTCACAGGGGACTATATCTGTGTCTGATGCAAGAAAGCTTGTTCAGCAACTGTATGTGTGTGTGTGTGTGTGTGTGTGTGTGTGTGTGTGTCTGGATTCACTATCTATAACATCTATACACACACACACATACATGTGTATATATATTGGCTGAAATATCAGGGAAGATATCTCAACCACGTTTGTTGATATCAATGGAGACGGAAAAATAAAAATCACAAAGAGACAGAGAGGAGGGATGGAGTCAGCTATGCCGTACACAAAATACCCAGAAAGATGGAGCCAAAGAGGATGAACATAGAAATAACGGGGAGCAGAGATTAAGAGCATGATGGTGAAAAGAGAAAAAGCAACACGAGAGACAAGAAAATTCAGGGAGGGAGAAGCCCACAGAGTCCAAGACATGGAGTTAGACACGCACACAGGCAAGCAACGGGCAGGAAGACGAGAAGGAAGGGGAGATGAGGGGTGGCCAGACAGGAAGAGAGAGCAAATCTCTGTTGGGTGCGAGGTGCAGTCACTGGAGTAAGTGAACTTTTCTCTCAGCTCATTTGAGCTCTGAAAATAGTTCAGCGTGACCACACTGAGATGTGTCCCCTGGTTCCCTGGTCACTATCTATAGTTTATCACTTCCTTATTTGTCTTCAATGTCCTGTGAATCCAAAGCTCTTCAGATGAATACAGAAAGAGTCAGAAGAGATGCAGCCCATTGGCCTGTGATGGAGAAGACAATTATGATATGAATTATCAATTATCTTTGTTTTCCTACATGCATGGAGGAAAAGCTCTTTGTTCTTTTCCTTACCTCTCCCCAAAAACATTGGCAGACACAAATACACAGAGTCTGACTGTTTTCAGCAGGTTTGAGGCAGGCAAAAGAGAAAGAAGAGTTGGGCTTCTGAATGAAGGGAGGAGACACTGAGTAGATAATATAAGGATTAAGAATGGAGAAAAGTAGGCTGGGGTCATCAAATGAAAAGATATCAGAGTAAGCTTCAAGTTTTTCTAAGTGGACATAGGATCTAAATTACCAGTAGTTAAGGAGATTTGTGGGGTAATACAGATGATTTTCAAGATACCTCTCAGAAGTTATAACATAAATATGGAAATAAAGTCAATGACTGACTGACAGCCTTGCAATGTAGAAAGCTCATAAGGAACTGGCAGAGGTAACATAGCTGGCTATGTGGCCAGTGTCAAAAGAGCAGGCATTTGGTGATAATGAATATAATCTGTGAGATGAAGCTGAACACAGGTGAAGAAAATACGGATACCACCCTAGGAAACAGAGTGAGACACTGTCAAAAAAATTAAAAAAAAAAAATTAACCAGGCATGGTATTGCACCACTAGTCCCAGCCACTTGGGAGGCTGAGGCAGGAGGATCACTTGAGCCCAGGAGTTCAGGGCTGCAGTGAGCTATGATCACGGCACTGCACTCCAGCCTGGCTGACAGAACTAGATCCTGTCTCAAAAAAAAAAAAAAAAAGAAAGAAAAAGAAAAAGAAAAGAAAAGAAAAGAAAGAAAAAATACAGATAAAGACAAAGATTGAAATTATAAAACCAGCCAAACCAGCCACAAGATCAAGATAAGATTGAGGGAAACGCAGCTGGAAGAGAGAACAGAAAGGGCAGTGGTGGTGGCAAGAGCATCAACTCAGTAATAAAACCAGATCCAGAGATATAAATAGAAAACCAGGTGGGATGAGACACATGCGGGGGGTAGTGAATGGAGAGGTGTGAAAGATGAGGCATGATGAGAACTATGTAGAGAAAGAGTTAAAAGATGAGAGAGAAACAGAAGAGAGCAGAGGCAGCATGAAAGGGAGGGGGGAGAGAGATGGAGACATTGTGGGGTCTGAGATGATCATGAGACAAAAGCAACTTTGGCACAAGGCATGGTTCCCAGTAGCAGTGGGTTTTCAGAGTAAGTTGTTCCCAGGTATCAAAGTGGCCCCTGTAACTCACCCAGATTACAGAAGACCTCACCCAGGCATTTCATGCACTCCTATAGCTTCACTCACCACCCACAACCTAATGATTCCTAAACATGTATCTCCAGCCAGCCCTGTCTTCTAAACTTCTGAACTCATTCATCCAAGTGGTGGAAGGCCTCTGTCCAAGGTCCGGAATTTCCTAGCCTTTTCCCCTTGGATGTCTCTCAAGATATTTTAACTTCAAACTGAACTCTTCCAAAACTGAGCACATCATCTTTTCCCCTAAAACCAGCCTCTGCTTCTCCAGTGTTCTCCATCACTGAAACACACTGTTAATTGATATTTTCTTTCAAGTTGAAATTCTTGGGGTCATTCATGAAGGGAAGGTACAAATACAGTGAGGAACAACAAAAAAGAAAGAGATTTCAGAGGCAGAGCCATGCTTTAATGTAGCAGTGGGTAGTCACTAATGTTTGGAGGGGAGAGGGTACAAATGAAAATATTTACAAATCACCATTTAGGAGCAGAGCTACAATGACCTGAAAATGGGAAGTGTTCCTGTGTCATGTGTTTTTCAAAAGTTGTGCTAAGAAGTTGATAACTGATGACAGAAAGTAGCCAAGCACCTGACGTGATGGGTGTCATGCCCAAGGGTGTTGGGATGGACACAGCAGATACCACAGACGGTACGTAGAGCTGTGACAGGTGATCAGAGTTCAAGGAGAACATGAAGCATCCTCTGATTCACCAACAGAAAGTGGGTCCGCAGACCCCAAGCGTTAGAAGTTCAAAAGTCTGAAATCAGGCTCCCATTTCCTGCTGCACTTGACTGTGAGCACACTGTGACAAGGAACAGGCCCAGTCCAGGCCAGAATCCTGTTCTCTCCATTTGCTTGGCCTGACCCTTTTGGGAACTGCAGGGAGGCAGGAGAGATCATTATAAAGTCGTGTTTATCAGGATGGGCTCTCTTGGTTATGTATGAATAATGTAGAAATGCACTGGCAAAAATGGTATCTCATTTACCATAATAGCATATCAACACTGAAGCATTGGATTTATCCAGTGACTTTCACCCGTGTTAGCAGAACAAAGAAAGCCATGTTCTTCCACCGATAGATAATAGGGTCACTTTGTTACAACCTTGGAAAGGCCTAAAAAGACAAATGGTCCTGTTACCTGTCAGGAAAAAGACCTCAGGTAACTACTCTTAAACTAAAAATGTGTAGTTTTGAAGGATGTCCTCCAGCATGTTATTGATTTATATGGTGATTTCCTATTAACTTATTTAATCTTCACAAAACATTGAAAGCTGAACAGTATAACTGTTACTATCCCTGTTTTGTAAATGAGGAAATTGGTGCATGTAAGTAATTAACAGCTTTTCCAAAGTGTTAGAGAACTAAAGGAAGCCCTTAGATATCAATTCAGTACCTGTTTGTTAGAAGGAAGACAGGGAAATGATACTCAGAACACTATTATAAACTCGAGCCGTTCACAAGGTGTGAATTGTCATAAGATTTGTAACTTTTATTTATAAATTACAGTTCTCTGACCACCACTGTCACCTTCCAGATACCATGGATGCCGGAAAGAATTCTGCTTTGGTAAAACACAGTGGGAATAGAAGTAAGAACAAATAAGAATGTATTTATTTTTTATGTACTTTGATTTTTATGTGACAAACGAACTATTTTTTAATGTTAAGGTTTATTATCATTGTTTCTATACCTTTCATGAGATAAAAAATAAATGCCTTTTAAAGTAATTAGTTTTTTCAAAATGCTCATATCTTCGTGTTGCTTTATATTCTGATTTCAAAATGTTTCTTGTAAACATTGGTGTATATCTTTCCAGAATTTTTCTGTGTATGTATTAACATATTTTAGAATATAATTTTATTTATTTGAATGAAGTAATTTTATACATACTTTTTATTTTCTTGCTTTTTTGACTAATATATCATACTTAGACAATAAAAACCTTTAACATTTTTAATTGAAATAGGAAAAGACTTACATCAGTGCTGCTTTAATGTGCATTGCTTTCATTTTTAACGTGGTCAGGAATTCTCTATTTGTTATTGGGCATTTGTTTTTCTTCTCCATAGAGCTGTGTGTTGTAGAATGCACTCAGTGTTTTCTGCTGTGGTGTTTATCTTTCTCTTACTATGCTGAATGAATATAGAAATACTTATATGGGCCAGGCACGGTGGCTCACGCCTGTAATCCCAGCACTTTGGGAGGCCAAGACGGGAGGATCGCTTGAGGCCAGGAGTTCAAGACCAGCCTGGCCGACATAGTGAGACTCTGAGTCTACAAAAGAATTTTTTTTTAATTACCTGGGCGTGGTGGCGCACACCTGTAGTCCTACCTACTTGGGAGGCTGAGGCAGGAGGATGGCTCGAACCCAGGATTTCGAGGTTGCAGTGAGCTATGATCAGGCCACTGCCCTTGAGCCTGGGCAACATGCAAGATACTGTCTCTAAAAAAAGAAAATGAAAAGGAAAAATAAGCACTTATGTGTTATATATAATAAGTCGTGATCACATGTATTGCTAATATTTTGTCTCATTTGTTGTTTTTCTTTAAGGTTTGTTAAAGGCATCTTTTTTGTAGAGAAGTTTAAAATTTTTATGCAGTTAAATTTGTGAGGCCTTTTCTCACTGGTTCCTGGATTTCATATCATATTTACAACAGCCATTTCTTCTTCAAGATTTAAAAAATATTGTTCTATATTTGATTCTAGAATGTTTGAAGTATCTGTGTATTTTTAATGTTTACATGTATAAGCCACATGGGATTTGCCTCTTGGTGTATATGAAGTGGGAATTTAAAAAAATATTCTCTACACTATTGCATGGTGATTTGAATCACTAATTTGATCACACAGTGGCTTTACCTGTGTATATTCTGTTTTCATTTTGTAACCAAAGGGGCTACAGAAGGGAAAGGAGAGCTCAGACATAGAACCATCCTGATGATCCACTGGCGGTGAATTTTAGAATGAACTGAAGACGATCTCCCCCTACCCCTTTCCCAAGCCCATTGGAATCTCTGATTAGAAATGTGTTGAATTTGCAAATTGATTTAGGAGGAACAGAGTCTTTTACCCTTTTATTCATGTCTTAGTTAATATTCTTCCACTAAGAATTTTCTTTGTACAACTCTTGCATTTTTTAAAGTTTTATATGTTGTATAAAACATATAAACATAGTCGTCACTATGACTATCTCTTTTTTTATTACATAATAACTGGAGTAAATTTTAATGAGACAAGACTCTCAAAATTTTTAGTAATATTTAAGTGGAAAATCTGTAGTCATTTTATTATCTACTTGCATGTGAGGGAATCAGAATGCCACTGATTTAATACAAAATTGTACAAGCATTTACACAGTTTAGGGATCCAGATGTCACTCAAAATATTATGGCCAGTCTCATAAATTATCAAGTGTCAAGACAATCAAATGGGAGAAAATATTCGCAAGCTATATATCCAATAAAGGGCTAATAACCAGAATCTATAAAGAAGTCAAGCAAATCACCAAGAAAAAAATCAAACAACCCCATCAAAAAGTGGACAAAGGAAATGAACAGAAGTTTCTCAAAAGAAGATAGACAAATGGCCAATAAACATATGAAAAAATGCTCAACATCACTAATCATCAGGAAAATGCAAGTTAAAACCATAATGAGATATCACCTTGCCCCTATTAGAATGGCTTTTATTAAAAAGTCCAAAAACAATAGATGCTGGAATGGATTCAGAGAGAAAGGAATGCTTATATACTGTTGGTGGGACTGAAAATTATTACAACCTCTATGCAAGACAGTATGGAGATTCCTCAAAGAACTGAAAGTAGACCTACCATTTGATCCAGCAGTCCCACTACTGTGTATCTACCCAAAGGAAAAGAAGTCATTTTATCAAAAAGACACCTGTACTCAAATGTTTATTGCATCACAATTCACAACTGCAAATATGTGGAATCAACCCAAGTGCCCATCAATTCATGAGTGGATTAACAAAATGTGGTATATGTATATCATGGAATACTACTCAGCCATGAAGAAGTGTGATTTAATGTCTTTTGCAACAATTTGGATGGAATCAGAGACCATTATTGTAAGTGAAGTAACTAAAGAATAGAAAAACAAACACCACATGTACTCTCTATTAAACTGGAACTAACTGATGGGCACACATGTGCACAAAGGGAAGTGAAATTTAATGGAAATCTAGCACCAGGAAGGGGGAGGATGGGATGGGTAAAAACCTACTAATGGGTACAATGAACATTATCTGGGTGATGGGCACACTTATAGCCCTGACTCAAGTGTTGTAAAAGTGATCCATGTAACCAAAAATATTTGTACCCCCATAATACTTTGAAATAATTAAAAAAAAGACAATCAATCGGAATTACAGGCTTCTTTGGAAATTGGTTTCATGAGAAATGACAATAATTTCTATTTTTTGGGGAGTATTTCAAAACTTCTTCAAATAACTTTTCAGGACAAATTTATATTAACAGAGAACAGAAAAAATGGTAATGGTTATGAATAAACACTTGTCTCCATATATTACAAGAGAATAAGACTTATTTTCTTATGAAATTTCTTACTTGGTTTAATACTTTGTGAAAAAGATTCTTTATATCAGTTTTGTGGTACAAAATGTTCTCTCTCCTTGCACAACTATGGGTTGAGGGGACTTTCAT
Source organism: Daubentonia madagascariensis (assembly GCA_023783475.1). NCBI lineage: Eukaryota > Metazoa > Chordata > Mammalia > Primates > Daubentoniidae > Daubentonia > Daubentonia madagascariensis. The sequence goes on along the minus strand of JAKFHU010001078.1, from coordinate 3,013 downwards.
CTTTTTCTGTAATTTCTTGTGTTACTTTTGAAGACTAAAGTTTTAAAAATCTGGTCTGTGGAATTTCGTTAGTTAGCCTTATAAGAAATGTAAGCCTGTAGAGCTCAATGTTATTGGCAGAAACAGAGAAGTGCCTGAAACAGATTTCACCTAACAACAGTGTTAGAGGATGCTTATAGGTTTTTCTACTGCAGCTCCCCATTCTCCACTCTGAATCAGCTTGAGATCCCACATCTTTTTATACTCAGATTTCCTTTCTTGTCTTCACCTAAATACATAATGTGAACAATTAGTTCAGTATTTAGGTGAGGATGCTTATATCTTTTTTTAGCACTGCATTTTATGTGATATTTTATAAACATTACTACTACTTACAGGCTAATTATTATTCTCAGCATCGGTAAAATACCTTCTACATTGTTTTATCTCTAAATACCGATGACCTCTCTTTATCCCTTTGTGTTTACCAGACCCCATCCTCATGGGCTTTAGCACACTTCCCTTTCTATTGCTCTACTTACCCATCTCACACTCCCAACTCTGCCACAACATTTCTTCCTTTGTAAATCAGACCTCAGCTGTACTGAAGACTGAAGCTCAGTCTTTCTTCAAGGTACCAGTTTTGGGTGATGATATGCAAACTGGCTTCAAAACTGCCTATCATTACTGGAGTAAGATATAGAATTTGGTGGAATAGATGGAAGAGCCAGATTTGGGGGATTTAGGGAGGCCCTCAGGGGTGTGGAAGTCTTTGGCACAGAGGCCAAGATTTTGAAAGACTCTGGCCAAGCTCACACTCACTGAAGACTGGGTAGAATCTTGTTTGCTGAAGATGAAGTCACCATATCTCAGCCCATTGGACTTGGCAGGACCTTTCATTGTGACCCTCACTTCCACAGGATAAAGTGATGAACCAAGAGCCTATGATGATCATCCTAGGAACATGATTTGGGCATCTTGATCAATGAAGGACAGGATCCATGGATTACCCTCTGACTTCCTTCTGGTGTCTGCTCAAATGTTGACTTATGAGAAGTTCTTCCTGACCCTTCTATATAACATAGCACATCCTCTCCCCCACACACACTTCTAGCTCCATCCCCCACTCCCTGACCCCCTTATTCTGGTTTATTTTTCATTAAAACACTCTGTTGTCTTATGTATTTATTTCTTCATTGTTTGTCTCCCCACTAGAATGTAAGCTCTAGGCCAAAAAGGACTTTGTTTTATCCACAACTGTATCCCAGCACCTAGGCTAGTGGGTTGATTTACAGTAAGTGCCCAATAAGTAGTTATTGAATAAGCAGCTTGCATGAATAAATTAATTCTACCAGTTTGTAAAAATTCAATCTAAATACATGATTGCATAAAACACATACTTACAGCAAACAACAAAAAACATCAAAAATAAAAGGATGGGTAAAGAAATGTCAGGAAACTACACACTAGAAGATTGGGGGTTTTTCATTGTTTGGTCTTTGTCATAGATGATGACCAGTGATGTGTCAGTGTAGTCAGCTAACTCGAGCTCTCTGTGGATCTCATTGTGGGGGTGAGGCTGCTTCTACACTGCATGTTCTCAGTGAGCAGCAGGCTGGGCGTCTCCCCAGGAGGACTGTACAGATGGGCCACAGGCGAGTGCCCTGCTGGCCTCACAGGTGAGGCAGGGGGTAGGCAGCAGGTGTGGGGAGCAGTGGTGAAAAAGGAAGGGGACCTCTTCCCAGGGGCCTTAGACCTGAGAATATCTGTCCCAGACAAATTGGTTTCTCCAGTCAAGAAGATCAAACTGGTGTGGCTTGTATGAGGGTGGCCTGCAGTGATCACCTGATCATGGCCTATCTGACTGGGAGTTGTTGCCTGCCCCTTGCCTCCTAACACCTGGCGGGCCTTGGCCTCACTGTGGTCAAGTGAGTGAACTGGGAGAATGGGGTCCTCTTCAGACTGTGTGAATGCATGTTCCTCTCCTGTCGTCTCAGACGCTACAGTCTCTTATTGGCTAATAGCTCTGTCCTGGGCTTTTGCTGGTGGTGTTGATAGTCATGCTATTGGTGGTGGTGGTGCTCCTTTCTTGGCTCCCTGATGGCTACATGTTGGAGTGCCTCACGGATTGGACCTGGGTGCTTTCCTCATCTCTAACTGTCTCTCATCTCTCCCTGGGGACTGCATGCAGTCCTGTTCCTTAAATTCCATCAATATGTTAATGACTACCAATTCTATTTCTCCTCCTCATCTCTCTGTCTTGAACTTCCAAATCGTAAATTCAACATCTTACTTCAAACTTCCACTTGGATTCTAACAGGTGTCTCAAATCTGACATGTCCAACAGATTTCCTGATTCCCACTCGTAAACCTGCCATACGCCCCAGTCTCTCTCATCTCAGTACATGGCGCTGTGTCTACGCAGGTGCAGGAGCCAAGACTGTGGGGGGCGTGCTTGATGCCTCCTTTTCCTAACCCCTCACATTCACTCCATCATCTAGTTCCAAAACTATCAAATATGTCTGTTCTTTATCTCCCCGGCCACTACCCGATTCCACGCCTTATTATAATATCTTGCATACGGAATACTACAGAGTCCTAACTGGTCTCTTTGCTTCCGCTCTTGCCCACCTAGAACTCATTCTCCATTCAACAGCCTGCCCCCCAGCTGCCATACTCTTTCAATGGTTTCCAGTGGAAACTAGAAAAAAGTCTAAACTGCTCACCTTGCCTACAGAGCATTGCAGAGGCTCACCTTGATCACCTCTTAAATCTCATTTCATCATTCTGTCCCTCACTCACTACTCTGGCCTTCCTTGAACAAACCAAGGTATTTTCTGCCCCGGAGCCTTCGCACTTTCTGTTGGCATGGCATAAAATGCTTTTCCCCTGGTAGGGATGACTCCTTCTTATCTGTTTTTCAGCCCAACTGTCTCCTCAGAGAGGCCTTGCCTGATCTCCACTTCTTAAAAGCTCCCCCATCCTCTTTTATATCACACTTTCACCTGACTTTTCACCTGATTTGTCATGTTTT